>CM062804.1:1108692173-1109892173 GCA_031772625.1 Pinus tabuliformis | reverse complement strand
AACAATAAATAGGCCCTCGAGCCTCATTGTAACACAGTTTTTGGAGAACAGTTCAGAGGCATGTAGCCGACACATCTCTTCTCAGAGATAAGCTACCATCGCCCTAGCTGGGTTATTTCCATTTCTATTTGTAAGCATATTTCAGTATTTTACAGTAATGAAATGAAGTATTATTTCCGCTGCATATTTATATTTATGGTTATCTCTGTATTTTATTGTGTTCCTGTTTAAATCCAGATCAGTGGTATCAGAGCGGTCTGCTTTTTCTCTGTTTTTCTTTGCATGTCCCCAACGAGGTCGGGATGTAAGGAGTTAGGTCTAGAACTGGTCGAACCTTTGCAAGACCAGCCTCGCAAATCTCGATGACCTCCCATGGCGGATGAGAAGAAAAACGAGGGGGCAGGAGATCCTATCAAAATCTTGCTCGAAGAAGCCCTTGAGTGACAAAGGAACACGATGATGGACAGCTTTGCCCAAATCCTTCAGCGGCTACCTAGAGGCGACGCATCAGCTTCCAACAGCTACTCTGGAAATGCCACGCCGTTTAAGGTACAAGTTAATTTTGAAATCCCCATCTTCGAGGGTCAAATAGACACAGATGCCGTAGATAAATGGTTAAATCTACTCGATGGGTATTTTTCTGTTCATGAATTTTCAAGTCGGGAAAAGATTGTTTTCGCTCTTCTCAAAGCAGCCCCCCACGTCAAGGACTGGTGGGAAACTTACTGCGAACAGAAGGATGAAAGTACAGGCTCACTGTTTTCAGCCGCACCCACTTGGAATGACTTCTGGGATGCCATCAAGGAGCATTACTACCCTGTCAAAAGCTATGAGGACAAATACATCAAATGGACCACACTGCGGCAGGGATGAGACCAAGATGTGCCGGAGTTCACAAACATTTTTCATACCCTTCGCACACAATTGGGTATCAAAGATTCTGAGTTGCATCTGGTACTCAAATACCACGGCTGCCTACACAGATACATCCAGGAAGGGATGGAGTTCTTGAACATCTCCTCACTCGGCACAACATACCGATACGTTGTCAAAATCGAGCAAAAGTTCAAACAGAAGAAGCGAGACTTTGGATCTGCAAATCCAAAGCCCAAAGGACAAAGCCAAGGCGGGGTGACCCAAGACAACCCGTCGAAGCCACAAGAAAAGAACAACACCACGAAGCCAAAGAAGGACACAGGAAAGTGGTGTGAGTTCCACAAGAGTCCCACTCATAACACAAGTGAGTGTCGGACCAAGCAGTGGTTGGTGGCTGAGTTGAAGGCTTCCGAATCAGATGCATGTTCCGACTCTGAGTCAGAACCCGACAAGGGGAATGACAAAGGGAAGCAGATCATTGATGCGGATCCCAGCGCCACTGTTGCTACTGCCAAGATCCAGAAGAATGAACCTGCAGATCCAGAAGAGGGGGAGCGCCTTTTCCACTCACAGATGTGGGTGAAGGGTTCGCCACTGCAATTCATTGTCGACAGTGGCAGCCAAAAGAACCTCATGTCAGCAGAGGTCGTGAAGCGGTTGGACCTACAGACTACACCACACCCGCAGTCGTACAGTATCGGGTGGCTTCATGAAGGACGAGATCTCAAAGTTCGCCAGCAGTGCCGCCTTCCCTACAGCATCAAACCCTTCACAGACGAGGTATTGTGTGATGTTACACCTCTGGATGTTTGTGATGTATTATTAGGCCAACCATACTTGTGGAGGCGACATGCTGTGTACGAGTCCAGGCCTCATGTTGTCATTATTTCTTTGAATAATTCATTATACAGGATACCGAGGTAGCCCCACCTATCACCACATATTTGATCACCGCTAAGAAAGGCAGCAAGCTCATCTCCCAGACCAGGAAATTCATCTATTTGGTTCACTCCCAAAGTAAGGGGAAGATTGTCATCACATCCATGACCCCCACAAAGGGTTCCTCCATGCAGCAGCAACAGCAAAGGGATACGGTCATGACACAACACCGGAACAACTTCTCCTCACCCACAGGGGTACCACACAAGTTTCAGGTGGGCAACAAAGTTTGGTTACATCTTCAGAAAGAATGCCTTACCAGAACCCATCAGAAACTCAGACCACTCCGACATAGTTCTTACACTAGTACCAAGGCTACGGGAAACAATGCTTGGAAGCACAGCATTCCTCCATTCCTTCGCTCGCACCGAGTGTTCAATGTGGACCGTCATCGACCATGCTTCCCACCATTTCTAGACACATCAGAGATTGCAGAACAGCTCACCAGAGACCCAGCTCAGCCGAAGCTTCCTCATCTTAGGGAGGAACTCAACGCAATGGAGACCATTGCTTCCTAAGGGGGGAGGAATGATCCAGGTGGATGTTGGTGGCCACCCACCTATCCCATTTGGACCCCCACAACTGTCTCTTTCAGTTTTTCTGTTTCCTTAATTATAGCACAGTTTACTATTTTTAGCAGTTTTTTGGGTCCTAAACTTCTGGAGCCGTTTTGAGGCCCTAAACGACGTTTTTTTGGGAAATCCACCGCCAGCGATCTTTCTAAATAAAAATCACCTTTTCCGTCGTAGTCCTCGGAGAGATCTTTCCAACGGGCTATCATGCGCGTCAAACGGAGATAGTACGACCAATTCGCGACCCCGGGAAGTTGATGTACCAACTTACCCAAAAACGGGGCCCACAATTTGGCGTTTCATCTTCTAGGGTTAGGTTTTGGAATGTGAAGGGTTTTCCATTGTTTCTCAACAATAAATAGGCCCTCGAGCCTCATTGTAACACAGTTTTTGGAGAACAGTTCAGAGGCATGTAGCCGACACATCTCTTCTCAGAGATAAGCTACCATCGCCCTAGCTGGGTTATTTCCATTTCTATTTGTAAGCATATTTCAGTATTTTACAGTAATGAAATGAAGTATTATTTCCACTGCATATTTATATTTATGGTTATCTCTGTATTTTATTGTGTTCCTGTTTAAATCCGGATCATATTATTAGATGGTTACTTTTATTGTAGCAATTTGATTTGACCATTATTGATAAGTCAGGTAAGGAAAATGTTGTTCCTAATTTTCTGTCAAGATTAGATCTTCCTATAGGTGAAGAAGGAATGGTGGATGATCAAACGCCAGATGAACACCTATTTGATATTTCAGTACTCTCTCCATGGTTTGCTGATATAGCAAATTACTTGGTTTTAGCACAGTTTCCACCACACCTGTCCTCAAAAGAGAAGAGCAAGATCATGAGGAAAAGTGCCCCATTCACCTGGATTGGGGGCAATCTTTTTAAACTTGGCCCAGATTAGATTTTGAGGCGATGTGTTAGGTGGGAGGAAGTTTTTGACATTCTCCTAACCTGTCACGATGGGCCTTGTGGGGGGCATTTTGCAACAAAAAGGACTGCCTTCAAAATTCTGCAAGTAGGTTACTATTGGCTCACTCTTCATCAAGATGTCAGAAGATATATCAGCCAATGTGACCGATGTCCAAGGATGGGGAAACCTACTCCAGGGGATGATATGCCCCTACAACCTCAAGTGACTTTCGAGCCATTTGAGAAGTGAGGCATGGACTTTGTGGGTACCATCAACCCTCTTTTAAAACAAAAATATTACATCATTGTGTGTACTGATTATCTGACAAAATGGGCAGAAATAAAGGCAATCAAGGCAGCAACAGAAGAAAAAGTAGCTAAGTTTTTGAGGGAAAATGTCTTTTACAAGTTTGGCTATCCAAGAGAATTAGTCACAGATCAAAGGAGTCAGTTTACCTCCAATATGATTGAAGACCTGCTTACACATCACAAGATTAAGCACAAAACTTCCACCCCTTATCATGCGCAAGCAAGTGGACAGGTGGAAGTCACTAACAAAGCTTTAGAAGGGATTTTGACTAAGGCAGTGAGCAGCAACAGAAAAGATTGGGCAAATCGATTGGTTGAGGCCGCCTGGGCCTATAACACCACATGGAAAACCACCACAGGGTTCACACCCTATGAGCTGGTCTACAACAAGAAGGATTTACAATCAATAGAATTTGAATATAACACATTAAGGATGGCAGCTCAACTAGACCTAGATCTCAGCCATGCACAAAAGGAAAGGTTACTTCAACTAAATGGATTGGATGAACAGAGATTGTAGGCCCTTCTCCACTCAAAGGTAGTCCAACTTCAAAGAAAAATATGGCATGACAAACACCTCAAAGAAAAACAATTCCAAGAAGGAGATTGGGCGCTGGTGTATGATTCAAGATATAAAGATTTCAAGGGCAAACTGAGGACAAGATGGCTGGGACCATACACAGTAGAAAAATGCAATGACAATGGTTCAATCGTTATTCGGACCATCGATGAAGAATCCATTCCCATGCTTGTCAATGGGAATAGGTTGAAGATCTACAGGAAGCCCCTTTCCAAGAAGGAATTCATTGAGAATCTGAGTAAAACAGTGTTGGTAGTGGAGTGGGTCTCTGTCTCCACTCCACCCACACCTTGAGCTATAAAAAAAAAAAAAAAACAGAAAAATAATAAAAGATCCTTGGGTGAAAACCTCTTGGAGGTGCCCAGGGTAGGCAGTGAGGGTGAAAACCTCTTGGAGGCGCCCCAACTGTCTAATAAAAAAAAAAAGGGAGAGAAAAAGAAAAGGATGAAAAGAAAAAAACATAAAAAACTAACTGCTTTTGAATGCATTGTAGATTGCAGGAGGGTCACAAGAGAAAAAGGACATGGCTAGGCTGCAGACACCCTTGATAGTTCATTCCTCAATTGCCATTGTCTTTTCCAAGGCCTTGGTCTCGCTTGTTTTAAAAATTTTGCATCCTACAGGAAACTCTGTGCATTCTACAGGAGGCTCCTGTAGAAACTACAGAGAGCCCAAAATCAAGTTCAGAGAAGAATCTGAATGCTAGAAATTTGTCCAGAGGACCTATGGACCTCCTTACTACAATTCATCCTCCTATTTCTTTGTTCCATCCCTGCACACCCATATTTCCACACGCTTTTCCTTCCCTGCACAAAAAACACATAAATTCTATTTCTTTCGTTTTTAAACAAAAAAAATGGTGATGAATAAAACAACATCATTCTTCACTTGTTTCTTACCTGATGTATTTGGACCAGTTATTACTCCTTTCCTTCAGAACCTTCTGCAGCTGTCTCTTCATTCCCTGCTCAAGCATCGGCCAGAAATTTTAGAGGGAGAAGCAGCTATAGGAAATCCCGCAGGATTCCTATAACAGTTGATCCCTTTAAAAAAACAAGCTCCAGAGGCAGGGTCGGTGCAGCCAGATTGTATGCAACGTACAAGGACCGGTGCCTGATCAAAAATCACCAGCATAAGCCACAGTTCAGAGGCCATGAGCAGCAGCAGCAACAACAATAAAAGAGAAAAAAAAGTGCCAAAGTTTGAGCATGCAGAGCACGGTAGGGACTAATAGGTAAGTGTCCAACTAACTAGCCACCCTCGTTCAGTTCAAACCACCCTCGTTGAGTTCAAACAAGCTTCATCCCATTCGAATAGCAGTTCAGAAGACACAATCAACATGTGTGGTCAATCAACTCGGGAAGAAAAACTCAGAACCGGTAGTGGTGGCAGCGTATAACGGGAATAATGGAAGTGATGGCGGGCAGGCAACTTGAAATACCATAATGGCACTAGAGTAGGACCAACAGTCTGGATGGGGATAACGTACCCATCCTGCCACCTCACCTCATCACAGCAGATCATGCCATCAGCTTAAGTACACTATGGTCGAATGACGAAGCCTCCACCACCTTTTGTTTTCATTTGAGTCGACAAGTTCTCGACTACAGCAACTCACCTACCACCTTCAGAACATCGAACCAATCATTCTCTGCAAGTTTTAAAAACCCTCCTACTTATTGGGCTCTACAAGAGCATTATTACATTCTACAGGAGTGGGAACACTGTCTACAGGACAATCAACATGGGCTATAAGCATCTTAAAGCTCAGAGTGATGTTTCACGGGCCATATTATAATGAAGGACTATATATGGGATCAAATTAAAGTATTTCTTTCAATAAAGTGATTATTATTTTTAATTTCATTTTTTGTTGGAAAGTATGTATGACGAATGTCATCTGTTTCCGAGTATAAGATTTGCATGAAGAAAATTGAGGTTTTCTTATAAGAGGTTGTGCTAGTAGGGTTTTAGCAAACATGCTAACCAGTGCCACGAAATAGCCCAAGGCACTATGTCAACCTTGATGGTAGATGCATGCATGAGCAGATTGACATTTAACATAGAAAATGAGCATTGCCACCGTATTCATCAACCTATACGAGTCTCCATACAATTGCAACAAAATTGGCAACATGCATTAGGGTTTCCAACAACCTTATTTATTATCCTCAAAATTTATTTTCTATCATATTGTAAATGTTCTCATCATAATATCAGTATCTTTGGTGGGATTCATTTGATCATGTAATAGTCACTAGATGAGAGAGAGAAATGAGAAAGCTCAAGGGTTGTGAGGGTAGGCCAAAGGTCACATTAGGTGAACAATCACATCACCTCTATAAATATATCCTCATGCCTCATTAGAAGGGAGGGGACTTTTAGCACATCAGTTAAAGACCGGCCTTAGATAGTTGATTTTTGCTTGAGAGCTAGAGGCACTCATCTTTTTCCATCTAGCCAGGTGAGCTGTGGTGAGGCTAGGGTTTTGCATTGAATAATGGTATGAGCATCCCATGTTCCAGTGTTTGTCTTTAATGAATTGTAGGATATGTACTTGTATTTATAGTAGCATTAATAAGAAGTTATTCATTTTAGGCATTGGTTCCCATGATTACTCATAGTAGTTGTATTGGTTGTCCAGTACTTTTAATGTATTTCTATGTGTGCTTTCACACAAGCTATATGTTATGGACTAGTTTGTAGTTGTTGCATGTGTGTTTTATTTTGAATATGTGCTCACTTATTCCATGCCATGTCAATTACTTGTTGTAAATTAATTTGAAATTAACCTTTGGCATGTTATTATTCATGTATGTTTAGGGTGGTTTTGGCTCAGTGATCCTTCTTAAGGCATACTTCTTACTTTTGTTTTGAATTTCTTATAGGCCTCTTGTAAGGTCCCACCTTACCAACCATCAATATTATACTAAGGCTGACCCAAAATGCTATTTAAGTTTAAGTTTTTAAGACGTA
This sequence comes from Pinus tabuliformis, assembly GCA_031772625.1. NCBI lineage: Eukaryota > Viridiplantae > Streptophyta > Pinopsida > Pinales > Pinaceae > Pinus > Pinus tabuliformis. The sequence continues at coordinate 1,109,885,003 of CM062804.1, read as the reverse complement.
AAAGTTCATGCAATGTTCTATATCTATCTTTTTATTTTTATTGGTATTCTTTACACTACATACTAATTTCTACTAACGAACTAACCCATGGTAATATTAAACTTCTCATTAAGGCTACAAGGTCATGGTTCCTCAATATCCAAAACTTGCAACCATAAGTCTTAAAATCACATTTAAATGATAGAGTCTTAGTGGGGTAAATAATATCAATATTTACAAACCACAATTTCCAATAAGCTAATTGTGCATTCTATTGCAATTAAGAGTGTTTAAGAGTGACTAATTTGATTTTGTTCTAGATAATATGCCTATGAATTCTTTGGTAAAACAAAGGGAAGAAAAACAAGATAATTCAACTTCTAAAGGAGTGGTTTCCAATTATTATGAGTGTATATGTGAGCTAACAATTACAACATTTCACCTAACCAATTTGCCTTCCATGGATTTTTACTTCAACGGAACCATCATGCTAATTCTTTGAGATATCTCCAAAACCACCTTGGTTGCAAATCCTAAATTTACTTAGTCATTTTTATAGACAATTCATAGAAGTAATTAGCTACAACCATTGAAGCATTATGTCAAACAGTTTGCAAGCATGAAATGTACATCCATTGAGGCATTTTGTCAAACACTTACAACCATAACCCTTAAGGCGATTTCACCAACATTAACTAACATGAATCTAATATTACATAATTTATTTTTTCTTTGTCAATGATGCCAAGAAGTGAACCTAATACATAAGTAGAATTGTCATCCATTTCGATTGTTGCATATACAAAAATTTAGGCACATAATGACTATAAATATTTAAGAATTTTTACAAATAGCTTGAAGCGATGTAGCTACAGCCATTGGGAATTTTTAACAATGGTTAACAGTCACAAAATAAGATGCTAACTATTAAACTATCAAACAAGCAGTCACAAGTTTATTAAACTATCAATGTATTAACCATTGATACTTTAAAATAATAATTCCAAGTTTATATAACAGACTGATTTCATAAAAAGAGATTACCAAGTAAATCATAGCTACAAAAAAAAGCAGCAAGACAAACCACCAAGCAACAACAGCGAATCTGTAAAATATAGAAGATTATAGAACCGGATTCTGAAACTCTGGTTTTTGAAATCAAAGTTGGGGCGACATGGACCTAAGGTACAGATACCCCCTGAATTTAAAATAAGTCGAAACAGAAAGGCCCAAAAATTTGATTATTTAAAACCACAACCAAAATCAAATTCATACTATCTCATTTATCCCTTTTATCAAACATATACTCTGAAAACTTATCTACAGCTGTAAAAAGAGAAGGAAAATCCAAATTTGTGCTATTAACATGCTTTCATAAAATTCATGGCAGCCTGAATGCTTCAGCCATTAACACATGATGTAAATCAACTTGCAATGAAACTATAAAAAAAGAAAACTTACATAAAATACACTACAGTTATTGCAAAATTCCTTCAACATTTATTATGCAGCATTTGATATATCTGGCAGTGAATTTATACAACTCAAAAGATGGGAGTATGCTCCAGCTCCAATGAGAGTATGCTCTAGCTCCAATATTCTTACCAACTCATTGTGAACCACCCGATTTTCCTCCCAACCATATCCAGGAAGCACTTCTCCCCCTGGAACCCCCAAGCTACAAAAGCTCACAAGCAGTGCCAAAAGACAACATTAGAGAGATTTGCAAGGCAAATTAAGGAAGAAAATTTTCACTTCCTCTCAATACCACTCATGGAAAACCTCAATAGCTAGAGATCTTAGGATTTTAACAATAATTTCAGATTTATTATGGAAGCAATTGGCTACTCTCCATATCTCTCCCTCTCACTATTTTCCTCAAGTCTCTTCCACTCTTGGCCTCCTAATCCCCAAGTGAGAATACATGAGACTCATATATAGGAGGAGCAACCAATTCTTGTCATAAAGGAGGAGTAATGTGCATGCATTGGATTCCATTTAGAGGAGTGTAACTTACGCCATTAAGGAGAGGTATGCATACCTTAGTTAAGGAGAGTGTAACATATGCATTAAAGAGAGCGTAAGAGGAATATTTTATAACATATTTTTAATGAGTGAAAAGGAATATGCCATTCTTTGATGAGTGCATAAAATAGAGTATAATGAATTATTTAAAAGAGAGAGAGAGAGAGAGAGTCATGAAGGAGATGTGTGAATTGATTGAGGAGATAAAATTGACTTGTAATTCCTTTTTAATAATAATATTAATAATATTGAGTACTCAATCAAGATTGAACTATTAGGATTGACTAATGATAAGTTAATTTGTTTTTCTTCAACTCTGCTTGATTACCAGTTTATGTAAAGTGATTTACTATTTTTGGAAAGTCGTGCTTGAGATGCTGGACATGACTTTCTATTTTTAGAAATTCATTCTAGAATTGTGAGAATGAAATTTTTTTTTAAGGAAATTCATCCATGAGTGGTATTTTTATTCTAGAGAATAAGGATTCCGCACCCGTATTTCATGCATATCCATGCCTTAGTAGATTGAGGACTCCACGCCCTGATCTGCTACAAAGATCCAAAGCTTCCATAACTTGATATTTTTTAAATATTCAGGACTCTGCGCCCTAGCTATACAAGACTCCACATCTTTACCTTTCTTGGATTTAGGACTCCATGCCCTAATTTCCATGCCCTCTCATTTACTGTGCTTTGAAACTTTGCATTTCTCCTTATGGCACTGATTGTGAGATTTTACCCATCTGATGGTTCGCTGGTAAGGTCTTGTTCAAAGACCTGCACACATTAAAATCTCGTAGATCAAAGGAATAAAATGAGTTTCATAATGAAATTAACTTAATCACATTTTACCTAGAATGGTGCATGGCTTCCACAGTCATTTTGGTTTTGAAGAAATGACTTCCACAGTCATTGATAATTGAACATCCTTGTTGGAAAATGACCAGGTACCCTACCACATCTTGCTTAGTACAATATTAGACATATATAGTCACACAAATCATGTATCATCCATAAATCATAATTAACCATCTATTCTGCATAACCATGAGAATCCATGGGTATATGTGTCTCAATCTTGGATCACCATCCATGTCATACACCTGCTTCATAAATCAAATACAAACAAAAAAAACATATGTATAATATTTACTTAACCAAAACCATCTAATACAGATAATTAATGATTCCACATATAAGAGGAAATATAATTACATAAAACATTGTTCCCCAATCCAGTGATCAATCTGTCATACATAAACATAAAAGGAAATATAACTATGCATGTAAAACATTATTCCTCAATCAAGTGATGAACCTAACATATATATATATATATAACCCTTGATAGGAGTGACAAAATTATACTAGAAAAATAGGACACTACATACTCCACCTCTTGCAGTAAACTTGGCCCGAAGTTTAACTAATCAAAAAAGGAAACTCAAGACACGTAGAAGGTGCATCTTCCCAAGTGGCAGAACTAGGACTGTACGGGTCCTATTGGACCTTTACTTGGTCCACCACGTGACTTCTGAGCTATTGAGTGCGACGGTCCAAAATTCAAATTGGCTCTGCCTTAAGAGTTCCTTCGTCCGTTACCTGTAATTGATGCTAATATAAAATGTGTGAAGGATCATGAACATACTTACATAGTACCGAAATATGAAATACATCATGGATATGATGAAATACTAGTGGTAAAGTAAGGTGATATGCCCCAGGTCCAACCCTTTTGATGATCTCAAAAGCCCCAACAAATCGAGGAGAGAGATTAGATCCTTTCCCAAACGTAATAGAGCTTTTCTGAGGTTTTACTCAAAGAAAAACAAATTCCCCTTCTTTAAAACTACGATCCACTCTATTCATATCAGCATAGCTCTTCTGTCTATCATGTTCCTACTTTAATCTTTGCTTTATATGACACACTTGTTCTTCCATTTCTTGAAGAATTTTAGGACCTACTGAGATTCTGTCCTCCAATATATCCCAACGTAAGGGTATTCTGCATGGTCTTCCATACAATAACTCATAAGGTGCCATACCAAGGGAGTGGTGATAAATTTTATTGTAAGCAAACTCCACTAGAGGAAGATAATCTTCCCACTTAGATTGTTGATCCATTACATACATTCTAAACATGTCCTCTAACACTTGATTTACTCTTTCAATTTGGCCATTAGTCTCTGGATGATAAGTTGTACTGAAATTTAATTGTGTCTGAAGGGCTCTTTGGAAACTAGTCCAAAATCTTCCTGTAAATATAGAGGCCCTATATGATACAATTTTCTTAGGAAAACCATGAAGTCTAACCACCTCCTTGATAAATATTTGTGCTATTTCATATGCTTTGTAAGTATATCCGACGGGTATAAAATGGGCACTCTTAGTAAGTTTATCTACCACCACCAAAATGGAGTTATGCCTTTTGGTTGTTTCAGGTAATTCAACAATAAAGTCCATAGATATTGCTTCCAATTTGGACTTAGGAATGTTATGCGACTGCAACAATCCTGCTAGATGACCATGTTCTACTTTAACTAGCTGACATTCCAAACATTTTGCCACAAAATTTTCTACATCCTTCTTCATGCCTGCCCAAAAGAAAATTTTCTTTAAATCAGCATACATCTTCTAGACTCTCGATTGAGCAATATATGTTGCATGGTGAGCTTCTTTCAAAATGAACTCACGAAGCCCATCTTGATCTAGAACTACAATCTTTTGCATGAATCTCAACATACCGTCGTCATCACAAGAATACCCTTCTACCTTGTTTTTCTTATCCCCCTCCCTAGAAAGAGAAACTTTAACTTCCTTGCGCCATTCATCTACATCTTATGCCCTCAAGATGCGCTTCCGTAAATCAATCTTCAATGGAATTACTAAAAATATTCGTGGTCTTAGACTGAGTGGATCGGCTACTTTTTTCAATGTACCCTTGATGTAAGTTATGTCAAGATCATATTCACTTAGGAGTTCTGACCACCTTCTTTTCCTAGCATTTAGATCACTTTGAGTAAATATATGTTGCAAACCTTTGTGATATGTTTTCAATTCAATTTTCTTTCCCACCAGATAATGTCGCCAAAGTCATAAGGCATGAACTATAGCAGCTAGTTCTAGATCATGGGTTGCATAGTTTTCCTCATGCGTCCTTAACTTCCTAGAGGCATATGCAATCACCCTACCATCTTGTGATAATACCGCACCAAATCCATCTTCTGACGCATCGGTACATGCTATGAATGGTCCATCCATATCAGGAACCTTAAGTATCATAGTTGTAGTCAAACATTGTTTGAGCTTGGAAAATGCTTGCTCACACTCATTTGTTCAATTAAATCATACTCCCTTCCTAAGCAAAGAAGTGATAGGGCTAGCTATTTTTGAAAACCCCTCCACAAATCTCCAATAGTATCCTGCCATACCCATGAAGCTACATACTTCATGCACATTAGAGGGTGTTGGCCATTATGAAATTGCATCGATCTTTGTTGACTCAACAACAATGCCTTCACTGGAGATAATGTGTCCAAGGTAATGGATTTTTTATTGGGAAAAAGAAAATTTGGACATTTCTACATAAAGTTTATTTTATCTTAAGCATTGTAACACCAATCTCAGGTGTTGCTCATGCTCTTCTTGGGACTTTGAATAGATTAGGATGTCATCGAGGAACACTTGTACAAATTTGTCCAAGTAATTCCTCAATAGACCATTCATTAGACTCATAAACACTCCTGGGGCATTAGATAACCCAAAAGGAACAACCATGAACACATAATGACCAAAACGAATTCGAAGAGCAGTTTTGGAAATATCTTCTTCTTTAAATCTGAGCTGATGATATCCAGATCAAAGATCGATCTTGGAGAATACAGTGGTTCCCTTCATTTGATCAAATATATCATCAATGCGAGGCAAAGGATATTTATTTCTAATAGTTACTCGATTCAATCTCCTAGTCAACACAAAGCCGAAGGGATCCATCCTTTTTCTTTACAAATATCACTGGAGCTCCCCAAGGTGAAACACTAGGTCTAATCATACCCCTATCCAATAACTCTTGAAGTTTCACTTGCAAATCATGAAGTTCAACAATAGACATTCGGTAGGGAGCTTTGGATATAGGTTTGGTACCAGGCTTTAGCCCTATGGAGAAGTCAATCTCCCGCTTTGGAGGTAAACTAGGCAACTCCTCTGGAAACACATCAGATAATTCTGAAAGGAAAGGATATTATTCAAAGGATGAAAGCTCTCCCTCATTTAAAGTCATTACATCATACATTTGACATATTTTCCTAAGACTTCTCTTCATCGACAAGAATGAGATAAGTCTTAAAGAAACAGGTCTCCTTTCCCCATGGATAACCATAGATTGGCCCTCAACACTCAAAAATGAAGTGTTTCTCTTCGACAACTAAGCATAGCCCAGTGGGCTTCAAGCCAGTCCATCCCAATTATCACATCATAGTGACCAAGTGGCGTCACATAAATATTCACATTTGTGACACACACTCCCAAGTCTAAAGGGCACTCTTGCACTAAGCATTCAACCTTTTGAGATCGCCCTGAGGCCATCTAACCCTGATAAAAATCATTTTGCTCTATTGCCACCAATTTACATTTCAATAAAGCATTAGGAGAAATAAAACTTTCATTTGCACCAAGATCAATCAAAATACTAACAACCATACCATTTATCTTACCTGATGCTTCAAGCACTGTAGACTGATGCTCGACCTGGTGATTTTGTACAACTACATGAATCCTATGGGCTCTGCCCATATCTCTAATAGTGGCTTGCTCCTGCTGTAATTGTGCTTCAGTCTTCTTTTCATGTCAATCTCACTCATAATGAGGTCCTCCACAAGTCCAACATCCATTAGTGGGAGCAGTTTTCATAAATTTGACCCTTTTATTAGGTGATTCTTGAGTGCAAGCATTACTTTGTTGAAGATGTTGCCTTGGGTTATTTCTTTGGTTCTTAAAAGTATGATTCTTTTGAAATCCATGATGATGTGAACCAAATGACTTATGTCTTACATATTGGCCTCTCCTTCGAGGAGTTTTCCCATGGAATGATAGATTTGGGGTTTTATCCCCCCCTTTGTTCCCCAATAATTCTTCCTCAGGTATAATTGCTTGTTGCACTACCTCATGCAATGTAGTAGGCCTCAAAATGTGCACCTTTTCCTTTATAATATGATTCAATCCATACAAAAACTTGTTTACCTTGAGGGCTTCAGTATTTAGATGGGTAGCATATCTAAGAAAATCCATGAATCGCGCTTCATATTCAAGGATTGTCTTATTTCCTTGCTTAAGATCATGGAACTCATTCAATTTCCTCTCCAAATATTCAACAAAAAGGTACTTTGCTCGAAATTCCTCTTCAAATCGTTCCCATGTCAAGGTAGACATGGAGTATCCCAATTGGGATTCTAAGTTCCTCCACCATAATAGTGCACTCTCCTTAAGTTGGTATATAGCCAACTTTTCCTTTTGGTTGCTAGAATAATTCCGCAACTCAAAACATAGGCGCATGTTTTCCAACCAAGCTTCTGCTACCTCCCCTTTTGTGGTACCCTTAAAGATAGGAAGCTTAACTTTTTCCAACTCTCTATGTACATCTCCATCAGATGGTATTTCTTGCCTCTCTAATTGAGATTAAGAAGCAGGCACTCAAGGATTTCCCCCAACCTTATTAATCAAGACTTCATTCATCTTTTGGAAAGATAACATCATATCCCTTACTTCCCTGATGGATATTTTCTCGGATTCTTTATCTTGGGGAGGTGGAGATGAGACTTCCTTCCTCCTCCTTGAAGTTCTTTCCATGATTAGTTAACCTGACCAAGGAAAAATTTAGGTAAGTAAATAAATATTAGCAGGCAAGCCCTAGGTCCTAGAGTTTTAACCTGCTCTGATACCATATGTAAGGTCCCACCTTACCAACCATCAGTATTATACTAAGGCTGACTCAAAATGCTATTTAAGTTTAAGTTGTTAAGACGTAAAAGTTCATGCAAGGTTATATATCTATATTTTTATTTTTATTCATATTATTTACACTACATACTAATTTCTACTAACTAACTAACCCATGGTAATATTAAACTTCTCATTAAGGCTACAGGGTCATGGTTCCTCAAGATCCAAAACTTACAACCATAAATCTTAAAATCACATTTAAATGATAGAGTATTTAGTGGGGTAAATAATATCAATATTTACAAACCACAATTTCCAATAAGCTAGTTTTGCATTCTATTGCAATTAAGAGTGTTTAAGAGTGACTAATTTGATATTGTTCTAGATAATATGCCTATGAATTCTTTGGTAAAACAAAGGGAAGAAAAACAAGATAATTCAACTTCTAAAGGAGTGGTTTCCAATTATTATGAATTCATGTGTGAAATAATGATTATAACATTTCACCTAACCAATTTGCCTTTCATGGATTTTTACTTCAATGGAACCATCATGCTTATTCTTTGGGATATCTCCAAAAACACCTTGGTTGCAAATTCTAAATTTACTTAGTCATTTTTATAGATAATCCATAGATGTAATTAGCTACAACCATTGAAGCATTATGTCAAACAGTTTGCAAGAATGAAATGTACAACCATAGTGGCATTTTGTCAAACACTTACAAACATAACCCTTAAGGCGATTTCACTAACATTAACTAACATGAATCTAAGACTACATAATTGCTTCTTTTTTTTGTCAGTAATGCCAAGAAGTGAACCTAATACATAAATAGAACTCTGATCCATCTTGATTGTTGCATATACAAATATTTAGGTACATAATGACTATAAATATTTAATAATTTTTACAAATAGATTGCAGCGATGTAGATACAACCATTGGGAATTTTGAACAACGGTTGTAGTCACAAAACAAGTTGCTAACTATTAAACTATCAAACAAGCAGTCACAAGTTTATTAAACTATCAATGTATTAACCATTGATAATTTAAAATAATAATTCCAAGTTTATATAACAAACTGATTTCATAACAAGAGATTACCAGGTAAATCACAGCTACAAAAAAAAGAAGCAAGACAAACTACCAGGCAGCAGCAGCAAATCTGTAAAATATAGACGATTACAGAACCGGATTCTAAAACTCTGGTTTTTGAAATCAAAGTTGGGGCGACATGGCCATAAGGTACATATACCCCCTGAAGTTAAAATAAATCAAAACAAAAACACCCAGAAATGCGATTATTTAAAACCACAACCAAAAACAAATTCATACTATCTCATTTATCCCTTTTGTCAAACATATACTCTGAAAACTTATCTATAGTTGTAAAAAGAGAAGGAAAACCCAAATTTGTTCTATTAACATGTTTTCATAAAACTCATGGTAGCCTGAATGCTTCAGCCATTAAGACATGATGTAAATCAACTTGCAACGAAACTGTACAAAAAAGAACTTACATAAAATACACTATAGTTATTGCAAGTTCCTTCAACATTTATTGTGCAACATTTGATATACATCTAAGTTCCAGTCAACAACCAGATAAGCAAAACCATGTAATGAACTAAAAAAAGAAACACAATATAATGTTTTCAGCATACTTGGCAGTGAATTCATACAACTCAAAAAATGGGAGTATGCTCCAGCTCCAATATCCTTACCAACTCATTGTGAACCTCTCAGTTTTCCTCCCAACCATAGCCAAGAAGAACTTCTCCCCCTGGAACCCCCGAGCTGCAAAAGCTCACAAGCAGTACCAAAAGACATCAGTAGAGAGATTTGCAAGGCAAACTAAGGAAGTAAATTTTCACTTCCTCTCAATACCACTCATGGCCAACCTCAATAGCTAGAGATCTTAGGATTTTAACAATAATTTCATATTTATTATGGAAGCAATTGGCTACTCTCCATATCTCTCCCTCCCACTATTTTCCTCAAGTCTCTTCCACTCTTGGCCTCCTAATCCCCAAGTGAGAATAAATGAGACTCATATATAGGAGGAGTAACCAATTCTTGTCATAAAGGAGGAGTAATGTGCATGCATTGGATTATGTTTAGAGTGTAAATTATGCCATTAAGGAGAGGTATGCATGCCTTAGTTAAGGAGAGTGTAACATATGCATTAAAGAAAGCGTAAGAGGAATATTTTATGACATAATTTTAATGAGTGAAAAGGAATATGCCATTCTTTGATGAGTGCATAAAATAGAGTATAATGAATTATTTAAAAGAGAGAGAGAGAGAGAGAGAGAGTCATGAAGGAGATGTGTGAATTGATTGAGGAGATAAAATTGACTTGTAATTCCTTTTTAATAATAATATCATAGTCTCATAAAAGATAACAATAATATTAATAATATTGAGTATTCAATCAATATTGAACTATTAGGATTGATTAATGATAAGTTAATTCGTTTTTCTTCAACTATTCTTGATTACCAATTTGTGTAAAGTGATTTACTATTTTTGGAAGGTCGTGCTTGAGATGCAGGACATGACTTTCTATTTTTATAAAGTCATTCCAGAATTGTGAGAATGAATTTTTATTTAAGGAAATTCATCCATGAGTGGTATTTTTATTCTGGAGAATAGGGATTCCGCACCCCTATTTCATGCATATCCATGCCTTAGTAGATTGAGGACTCTGCGCCCAGATCTAATCCAAAGATCAAAGCTTCCACAACTTGATCTTTTTTAAATATTTAGGACTCTGTGCCCTAAATATACAAGACTTCACGTCTTTATCTTTCTTGGATTTACAACTCCATGCCCTAATTTCCATGCCCTCTCATCTATTGTGCTTTGAAACTTTGTGTTTCTCCTTATGGTACTAATTGTGAGCTTTTACCATCTGATGGTTCGCTAGTAAGGCCTTGTTCAAATACCCGTACACATTACAATCTCATAGATCAAAGGAATCAAATGAATTTCATAATGAAATTAACTTAATCGCATTTTACCCAGAATTGGTGCATGGCTTCCACAGTCATTTTAGTTTTGAAGAAATGACTTCCACAGTCATTCATAATTGAACATCCTTGTTGGTAAATGACCAGGTACCCTACCAAATATTGCTTAGTACAATATTAGACATATATAATCACACAAATCATGTATCATCCATAAATCATAATTAACCATCTATTCTGAATAACCATGAGAATCCATGGGTATATGTGTCTCAATCTTGGATCACAAATCATGTCATACACCTGCTTCATAAATCAGATAAAAACATAAAAAACATATGTCTAACATTTTACTTAACCAAAACCATCTAATACAGGTAATTAATGACGCCACATATAAGAGGAAATATAACTATATAAGACATTATTCGCTAATCCAGTGATCAATCTGTCATACATAAAAATAAAACGAAATATATCTATGTATGTAAAACATTATTCCTGAATCAAGTGATTAACCTATCATATATATATATAAACCTTGATAGGAGTGACAAAATTATACTAGAAAAATAGGACACTACACCTCTTTCCACAAATTTTCAATCTTGGGTTAACTTCGTTTCATTGTCTAGTCATTTCATTATTTTCTTCACTCTAATAGTATAACATTTGATATCCAAGATAAAAAAATTGACATGATGGTAGTTGGGCCTACATACTTGACAAGGTTCCCATCTCAAACAATGTGAGGTCTAATTTGGAATTCACACTAGGGATACCCCCTAGTTGTTGGTGGCATCCAATATTGTTAATAAATTTTTGGCTCTAGAAGTAGGGAAAAGTGACAAGTTGAGACCTTGGAGCCTATATTTTAGTTTCATACCTTTAAATGACTCCATCTTAAATCTCTATCACAATTTTTTTTTCTAAAAGAGTTAATCTTTTAGTGCCCATAGAAATAGTCTATCACATGGCACAGTGGAAGTTTGAAGGAAATGGTCAAAAAACATATCTGGATACATGCTTCAAGTTCTTCATTTTTATCACTCCAAAGAAATATATTTTAAATATGTTATTGGAATATTTTTCACCTTTGTTATCACCTAGATTGACCTTAGGCTGAAGGGAGGGAATTCTAGGGTAACCACAAACCACACTTAACCTAATAGCTAGCCCTACTAGGTCGAGAGAGGGCTCTCTCCTTATGGATCTCAGTAAATTTTACTAGATTATGAACAAGATTTTATGCTAGGTATAGTAGGTTTTGATTGAATTTTTTGGTGTTTTTTCCAGATCGGGAGGAATTGGGCAATTTGGGTCTGGGAAACTAAGTCAAAATTGCAAGGGATTCTATGGGGCAAGGTAGGTATGATATTTAGCAACTTAGGATTGATGGGGTGAAATGCTAGACTGGTGAGGAGCTAAGAAGGGCCTGAAAAAGTCAATAATCCTTCCTAAATAGAAGAAAACATAAAATACTGGTGTTTTCCCAAGGCAGAGCATTAAAACCTAATGTATTCCACCTATTTGACTTGAAAACAACCAATCAGAAGTAATTATATGAAATATGCATACATAAATAACATGAGAACATATTAACAGAAGAAGAAACACATGCTAAAGGCCATACCATAGGTATCCCATAAAAATAGCTGCAACTTTATTAGTTTCCTGCCACAACTGCTACAAAATGATAAGTGTTCAGTACATGAGCATCCAGCTGAATCCAACCTCACCAAATGACCAAGAAAACACATAATATAGACATCTAAACTACTCATCCTGACCTTCAGGGGTTGAATCCATGAGAAGAGGGGATGTTTCAACCATTTCCCAACAAAGAACTGGAATATACACTGTCAAACAACTTGCCTCTAAAAGAGGGGAAACTGATTCATTTGCCTCAAAACCACCTCTAACTAATGAATCTACCCTCTAATACTATTTTACCATTAAATTTACATGCCATGTCATAAATTACATCATTTAAATCATCAATGAGGAGAGAGAAATCAAATTCATAGTCAAAACAGGTGAACTTTAATTCCCTGAGCAAAATGGCCCTATGCGCAGTGCCACTGGTCCTAAACGCAGTGCCGCTTCCCACCTGCTTTTGGAGCCTTCCCCTTAGCCAAATTGAGCCCATGATAGCTCACTGGAAAGGTATTCAAGTCTAGTTGCTGGAACACCTAGAATTTTTGAATTTGGAGGTCATTTCCCTGCTGAAAGCTTGAATATCGCAAGACTGCTTCTGTGTGTCCAAAAAGAGGCAGAAAGGTCTTTTTTTGCTAGTTTTTGGAACTTTTGGTGAACCAGATCTACTCCAAAAATTCTGAAAATTTCTAGGATTCATGTCCTCATCATTTTGAATCAAAAAATATCAACTTTTCCTCCAATGGATGCCCCAGAAAAAAGCGCAACGCTCTCGACAAATTTTCTATGTTTTGAATTTCAAAATTTCCAAAATACAAAAACTTCTCAAATTTTGCCCAAATTGGCCATGGAGCACCACCATCAAGTGCTTTGGTTGGCCAAAGAGGCTTCAGCCAACATTTTTAGTCTATCTTGCTCTTTCTTGCTCTCTAAGGCTCTCCTTAACCTAGCTTTCATCCTCTTCGTTCTCGTGTTGCAAATTTTGTTCCTTGTCCTGTAGTGATAGGCCATCTGCCTCATCATTTGGTTATCTTTGTTGGCCCTCTGAAATAATAGATGGTGATATTGTGAAAGTTACTCCAGCCAGTGTCACTTCATAGTTATGCAAGTGAGCCGCAAAAATTCTAGCAAGCTCATGATGAAACTGGACCCTCTCCACTAGTTCACAAAATTCATAACATCCAAGATGCCTAAAGCATGAAACTACTAGTGGACAGGCTTGCAATTCTCTTAAATTATTGGGCTCTTCTCTTATGATTTTGCCTCCCTTATGAGGCTTTCTATGTTGCCTATGTCTCTCCACTAAACTATCACTTGTTGTCTCCTGATCATAATCAAAATCACTTCCTCTATCCATTGAACTAGCTATTTAGTTGCACAAATGTTGACAGTGCATATGGGACAATGTAAATGGGATGATGGGTATGATCTAGGGTTTGTAAGTAAATATATGTAGTTATAAATAGAGCATAGGCTATGTGAGTGAAGGGAGGGTTATGGAAATGAAAGATAGGTGATGAAAAGTAGATGAGTATGGAGGGAATGATGAATGAAAGGGTTTAGTTATGAAGCTAGATAGTGAAATGGACCAAGTGATTAGGGTTTTAATGGAAGAATATTAGGGTTTAATAATGAGAATGGAGGAGAGGTCTACAACATGAAGTTTGCAATCTAAACACTGTATAAGAGTAGGTACTTACTTGCAAATACGAGTTTGGAGGAAATTTGGGCCAAAATTTGAAGTTTGGAGTGATGGTATGGATGTCTGCTCTAAGCACAACTCTCCTACCTAGATGTGTAGCGTCATGCCCTAAACGTAGCACCCATTCAAAATACACTGGCAAAAAACTCCCTATGCGCAGTGCCCTGCCCTAAGCACAGTGCCTCCTTTCCTAAGAACAGCGCCACTTCAGGACAACTTTTTACTTCCTTCCCAATGTCCAAATTGGGTGTGGGATAGCTCTTTGGAAATCTTGTTGAGTCTAATTTCTAAAAAATCTTGAATTTTTCAATTTTGAGTTAATTTTCCCTGTCAAAAGTCCAATTTCCCAAGATGGGTCAAAACGTATAGAATGGGGTTGTCAAAATGCAGAGTGTTCTTTCAGTCAATGTTTGGAGGTCTTCCTAAACTCCAAATTGAGATAATGATAGCTCATTGAAAATATATGTGTCTAGTTATCATTTGACTCATCAAGCAAGTCATTTGGTCAACCTGGCTAGGAGAAATCTTGATTTTCCCAAGGTCACTCTAGAAGTGCATTAACTCTCTTGTAGCAACTGTATTTTTTACATTTCTCTAAAACCATGACACCTGTGTACAAACTGAAGGAGGTTTTTCTTCTTGGGTCTATTATGGACAAAACCCTCTCTCACTTTTGTCAAATTCATCTTTTCTTGCTCAGAAACATAGTTTGAAGAAAAATCATCCCTTATGTGTGGTGAATGGCTTGTTCCTTGGAATGACTTCTTGACAAATGATGGAGACCTGATGTTTGATGATATGAAATGGCCTCATACCTTTTTATATCTCTCATTCCTCCTCTACTTAGATATCTCTGCTCCCATAGCCAATCCTAGCTCAGTGGGAGAGGAATTTAGGGTTTTAGTGCTTGTTTCTCTTTTGCTTTTGCAGGTGAATTGGTGCTCATGATGACTTGATTTTTGCAGTAGCAGGTGCTTGGCAACATCATTAGATGCTTACAAGCAGCTGGGAACCAATATTACATATGGAAACATAAAATTACATAAGAAATGAAGATAAAAACAAAATACTCTATTTTCACCTCAAAACAAGTTTTGAGGTGAGAACTACTTTAGGCTTTCAAAATGATAAATTGTGGCTTTACCAATCATTATTGGCCTCCTCATGTCCTTGATGATCATTATTGGCATGTAATTATTGGATTTGACCATGGTGGGACCCTAAAACCTAATGAGACCAAACCCTATGACTTAATGAAATGAATTGCAAAGTGAACATAAGCCATGACTGAAATATATGATAGAGGATCAGCAATTACAGATCATGAGGGAAAAATTTGAAGAAAACCCTACCACCAGTGAATCCATGACCTAATGGAATGCAAACTCATCAGTATGGGACTCCTACTATGCAAATGCAAAAGAGCAGATTTTGATCACTGATGGCAATATGACAAGACTGACATTAACAACCTTCACACTTGAAGGTAATGTAAAGCAATGGTGCCAAACATTACCTACCATGTCAATTCATTCATTTGAGCAACTCATTAACAAGCTCCATCAAGCCTGTGATAGGTATGATTTTCAAGATGTGCTTAAAATTGTAAATCAACTTAAATTGAAACCCAAAGAATCATTAGAGGATTTTGATGCCAGGTTTGTTCATCTTTGTTGTGAATTTCCTTAAAGAGATGTTGATTGGATGTATTTCAGTGATAAATTATGACATTTGGTTTATGTTTCTTTGAAACACCTTTGATATGAAACAAAATTTGATTCTCATGATCATCATGATCATCTGAAAGTTACAAATTGGCCATATCTTATCCCTAATCTTGTCTTTCTTATTTTTGTGAGTCGGTAAAATACTTAAAATTTTGAGGAGGAAATCATTGCCTATGAAAATTATTGTCCTCCTTAAGATTCATCCCCAAATAAAATTTTTATCATCAATAATTTAGATGATGAATAAATTTTTAAGGAAATGGATCAAGTGGTCTCACTCCCAAACCTCTCATATGTCCTATTAAAATTGGACAACTTGAGGATCAAGTTGAAATAACATATCTCCTTGTTGACGAGATTCAACATGATCTTTTTAATAATCTTCCTGAATTTGTCCCTAAGTCTCCTCATATAATGCTCCCCCCTCTATTTGATGGCTATGACCTAAGTCATCTCTTAGATAATAGTGAAGCATCAATCCTTTCCACAAAGCATGATACAAGAATCAATATTTTGTTGCTAAAGCAAAATCTTGGATCAAATTTGGTTCATAGTGATGCTTCTTCTAGGGATCCTTTACACTCTCCTTCATCTACAAACCTAGAACAAATATTTGTACTAGATGACAATGGGTTCTCAATCAATTCCATGAAGCATAGCACATGTGATGATTCATTGATTTCTCAAGTTGACATCAATGTCTAGGGTATGGGTTCTAACTAAATTTGGTTGAGACTAAGGCCTCTTCACCTGAACCTTTTCATCCATTGTACCCTAATTTATTCCATGAGTCTGATATACCCACGATTTATCCAAATTATTTAAATATTTCTGGGTTCAGTTACAATCATGTACATGAGGGTGATGTTTCACAACAAGGGGATGAGTATAATGAATCTCTAGCTCATGATCTGTTCAATTGGCAATCTCCAATAGGTGAAGAATAAGGCCTCACATCTCAACAAATTCAAGATGGTCCTATGTTTGATTCATCTTCATTCATTCCTAACCCTTCAAGAGTTGCATCTGTCATATATCCCATCCAATCAAATTAGTGACTATGAAAACTATCAAAATATTAATAATGTATTCACTAATATTGTTGATGGGGTTTATTCATGTTCACTTTTTGACCTCACTAAGCCACTAAGATTTTATGATCAACCTTTTGAAGGTTTTGGGACTTGTTAGGAAGTTGAGGTGCTTCAACTTCCATTGAAGGTTATGTCAGGTTCTCACGATCCTGATGAGACCCTAAACAAAATCAAATCAGGGTTTCCTTGTGTGATTCCACTCTCAGCGTCATCGCACCTAATGAAAGCTAATTTCTGAAATATTTTGAGATTCATCACTCTTTATAATCTGATTGGTTTTTTGAAGATAATGGACCTACCATTATTTCAAAT
Organism: Pinus tabuliformis; assembly: GCA_031772625.1. Taxonomy (NCBI): domain Eukaryota; kingdom Viridiplantae; phylum Streptophyta; class Pinopsida; order Pinales; family Pinaceae; genus Pinus; species Pinus tabuliformis. The sequence goes on along the minus strand of CM062804.1, from coordinate 1,109,867,594 downwards.
CCTTCTGATTCTAGCCTAGTTGATGTAGATGGTAAGAAGGTACAAGCTGGTGTTTTATTACATTCTACCATGAGCAAGCGAAACCACCTGACTCCTCTCTTTCTTGAGACTCACCTAATTGATACATTTTCATCTTAGAATTTTGAGGAATCCAATATTTTGAATTGCCACTCTATCAGTGTTCGAAGATCTGATCATGCTAGTGACATATTCAACGATGGTTCTATTGTCATATTTGATGATAACCATGTGAATTTACCTATCAATCTCATAGAACCATCCATCTTTGATGTTTTACCATATGAACGTCTAGAGGTTTGTTATAATGGTCAAGCACCTTAACTCCCACTGATGGTTATGTTAGGTCTTCACATCCTTGAAAAAAATCTATGAACAAGCTCAAATTAGGGTTTTCGCTCTAGAGCCCTCTTGTATCTCAAGTGCACCCGACGAAGGCCCATATTTTCAGAGTCATCAAGCTAGTCGTCTTAAACCTCATGATAGAATTATTGACTGACTCATAAACCCTTATATAGTTAATTCCTCTATAAGTAGATTGCATCTTGCCATGCTTCTATTGAATTTAGGGTTAAGCATGGGTGAATGTGTGTCATGGCTAGATAATTATGGTTTTCAAGTTTATTATTTTGCTTACTAGGACATGGTTTCATCTTGGCTTGAACAATATTTTCTGGCACATTTTCTTGCCAGTAGGCATGACATTCTCGTTGTTGTGCATGTTTCATAGGTAATCATTTTTTTTTGCACAATTCTTTATATTAGTTCTGATTGCTGCCATATTTGTAATTGCAAGTCGGGAACTACTATAGTGGCTGGATTGGAAGTTTAATTTGACATGACTTGATCTCATATTTGATTAAATTAGGGTTTTAGGTTTAGATTAGTTTACAATTTTCTAATTAGGGTTTTTTTGTTAGGATTTGCTTTATGGTTTTAGGGTCTAGAAATGCTTTGTTTGTATCTTTTTATTATATGTAGTTAGTTTTTTGCATAATCTAATGCATTTATCATGCATTCACCCTTTGCATTGCATTTACTACATGAGCATTGCATGCATCTTTCAATTGTAATCAATTAGTGTCTTCGTTGTATTTCCATATCATTACATTGCATTGTAGATCTACTTGTTGCATTAGATCATGCATTCATCTTCTTGTGTACACTGGTCATTGACCTAACATTTGATTTTATCCCTATGTTGCATGCCCCTACACGAGCTTTCAAAATCCTTGTTAATGCATGCCCCTACAAACTTAGAATTCCATGACAAGCCTTCCCTATCTCTCTTTGCACATGTCAAAACCATATATGAACCTCCCTGGCTACCTTGCCCTAATTTTGAAACACTGGCCCTAATGGTTTCTTATGGTTGTGGTGGTTTCTCCAAAGGGAAGCATCTCTTAGAACCAATCATCAAAATTGAATCCTAAACATATTTCCTGCAAGTGTGACTCATCAGCAAGGAAAATATGAATAGGTTCTTGTCGGGAACCCTAATCAGTACATTTGACCTATACCCATAACATAAACCTCATGCTCGACATGGTCTTGAATATTCAATGACTTGCTTTCATTATTTAACTGTTAACTAGATATGATACGTGGAATCCTAACATGAGGGAAAACCTAAACCTAAAAATCTTTTAGTTTCTGTAAAACAAGGAACAACCCCTCTTTCTCGTAAAATAAGTTGGGATACCTCACTTTCCCTGGAAAAATAAACACTTAATAAATGATGCCAATGTGCGCATATAAAAAATAAAATTAAATAAAGGGTAAAGGATTGAGAAAGGTTTCCTATGTAGGTGTTGGTTTGCATTATATTCTTTCCACGACTAGCCCCAATAGTGAAATATTTTTTTGACCCTATATTAGGTGGGCAGACCTACCTATGGTTTTTTGCATGGTTTTTGCACATGGTTTTGGGTGCGATGGTTTTAGGTCCATGGTATTTTGTAGATTCGGTCAAGGGAACTACGGTTATGTTCTAATGCAAGGTTAATGGATTGGGGTTTATGGATGCTTCGACATGTATATATATGTATTGTAACATTGAAATGAGCATAATGAAAAATCAATCTGGTAGTCCCAGTTTTGGGATCCAGGGAAAAATCTCTTTTTGTATTTGTTTTATGTGTTATGCTCTTGCTATTGTTTATTTTCTGTTTTTAGAATTTGTATGTAGGTAATTTCTGTACGGGGTTAAAACCTACAATACGAAGGTGGTGTAACGACTCCATCAGGGTACAAGACAGGTTCGCTAGCAGTCGAGCGACAGTTGTGATTCGTTGAGTGACTTCGTTGGGGTACTGAACATGCCCATTGGCTGTGGAACAAAACCAAAAACTCACTTTAAATTTTTGTATAAAATAAACCCTTTTCCTTGTTCGCTACATCATCATTAACTATTGGAATGTGTGAACTTTTGATGTGGTGTTTAATGACTAATGAGACACAACTAAAACACAAGGGAAGGGCATATCCACATAAGGTCAAAAAAACTTAGAGGGACCCATAGCACCTATTCAATACTTCCTTGCACTATTATCCAGGCATTATTTACTATAGGTGTGTAGCCAAAGATGTTGGATTCTACCAGTGGTTCGCTAATTGTTGAAGCCAGTACAACAACCCCCAAAAATTAACATGTTACCAAATTTTGGGTCCCACTTATGCTTCTCAAGATCCCAGTGGTTAGACTCATGTTTGGATTGGCCATGCTCTTCATGACTCAATTATCATCAACATTATTGCTACTTATGCTCATGTAGCGAATGTTGCTCACATCTCATGCATTTTAACATTTTAGTCAATGTATTGGGGTTTGATCATCATCCCCTTTAACTAAGGTCATCTTGAGGTGTGTGGCCGAACTGACCTCTCTCCATGTTAAGAATATAGAGTTCGGCCCAGAAAGAACCTTATTCTCGAAATAGGAATTGATATTTTTATTTTTATGGTAGCAAAAACATAAAAATATTATGGATGTAAGGCTTATGTTGTCAATGGGAACGAGTCTAGTCCATCTAGTCAACCTTCTAGTTCAATTCCTCCTCCTCCTTCTAAACCATTATAGATTGAGAAACCTAACCCTGACACCAACTTATTCGAATGCTGGAAATATAAGAATGCTTAATGATGCCTTAGGGTTTGTTTTACTTGGGAACTTTATTTCCAGCATTTCCTTCTCATAAATAGATTTGTGTAAATACTTTCCTTTGATCGGACAACTTTCAAAAGCAATGGGTCTTCCTTCTTGCACTAAAACAATGCCAATCCCATTTCCTAAGGCCTCACATTCCACAATAAAGTTTTTTGTGAAGTCTAGTGTAGCTAAGACCGTTGCTTGGCACATTGTCTTCCTTCTTGGTGATTTCCTGAGGCAATGTGCCATTAATCCTCATGTGACTTCATGAGGATTAAAGAGCATTCTCTCATTGGTCTATTTAAGCATGCTGGATTAAGCATTCTTATATTTCCATCATTCGAATAAGTTGGCCTTATTCGAATGCTGGAAATATAAGAATGCTCTTTTTTTTTATTGCATCCTTATATTTTTTTTTCTCAATGTATTGGGGTTTGATCATCATCCCCTTTAACTAAGGTCATCTTGCCTATGTGCAGGTCCTATGTTCCATGGGATGTATTCTAAAATATAGGAAGGTATTTTATGTTGATAATCATGCCATATCTTGGCCTTCATATGTGTAAGCTCATTAGGGTTTGAGTAATTGTTGTCTCGCTCAAACACGGTCAAAACCCTAGGCTATAATGAATATTATTAAAGGGATAAAACCTCTTCGCTTGATATTGATATTTAGGTTTGCATTCTCTTCCTTGTACCCCATCAAATTTTAAGCTTATTTTCAGTTGCATTGTTCATATCATCATTTCTCTAAATATGCATGTACATAAGTGTTCAATTTTTGAAGAAGAAGTATTTGCATGGAAGATTGGGTTGTTAAAGCTTTGGAATCTATGAAACATGTTATTCTTCCAACAAAGAATTTGAATATTTAAAATAGTGTTGTTTGCAAAGGCATCTAATGGCCTCTTTTGCAATCATTGCGAGATTTACTTGAGATGAGGAAAATCAAATCATGTTTTCCAAGGATCTTATTTTTGTATGTTTTTTTAAATTCATTAAGATTACTTTGGGTTAAAAGGAAAATAAATTTTCTTACATGTCACATTACGGGTCTCTTATTCACAATGAAAGTTGAGCCTTCAAAAGGTGAACACCGAGTACCAATGCAAGACGAAAGTTGAGCCTTCAAAAGGTGAACATTGACTACTGACGCACTATGGAAAGGCAATTATCGAGTGATTCCACCATGGAGAAATTCCATATATTATTTCTTCCATTTATGTGAAGAGGCATATTGTCAAATGGATAGACATATGTATTTGGGTATCAATAGTGTTAGTGAGGTGCACATAGAGTGTGTTGGTAGTTGTTCATAGAAGATACACTAAAAGGGTGTTGAGATTTCATTTAAAGGCATCAAACCTAACGTTGCAACAAAGTCACATGTAGAAAAATAAGCAACCAAGGGACAACAAAGGTGGAAAAATAGGATAACGAGAGTATCCATCAAAATTCATGCCATAAACCTGTGTGAGGACCATGATATTTGGTGGGCGAGAAATAAAAGAAAATAAATGGGCCACACAAGAAAATATGCAAAACATATAGACGTTGGTCATTGAGAAGGTATTGGGTAAGGTAATTTGGACCTAAAAAATGTTGCATTATCACCATGGAAAAAGGAGCACATCATACAATGGACAAAGTGTCTAAGTCTTTAACAAAGGAAAATTCATTTAAGCCTCCCATTAATTATATGATTGGGTCAATGCGCACATTAAAAAAATAATTGACACTATCACACCGTGATCATTATAAATGTTAAAAAATGTTTATGGTAAGAACGACCCTTCAATATGAGGTTGAGGCACATTAAGACACTGCGCTAATATGGTGAAGAAATATAAGTACATTCCGATGACAATCCATGCACTTCCACTTGAAGAGCCAAGAGACCATTCAAATGGCCATTTGAATAACACACTAATGTGTCAAACCATTTAAAGAAGGTGTTAATGTTCATTTCAAAAGACATTGCGCATGGTCCATGAACCCATCAGACCAACATATCAAAGAGGTCACATTATCTGACATAGTTTATAGCGGGCCTAGAAGTTAAATAAGAAATTATTCATGTATCTTGTTGAAAGGCACATTTTAAGGAAAATTTAGGCCCATGTGCTGGGACTATGACCATTCCAACACACAAGGAACAAAGACCTATCGACATGTACATAGGTAAGGGGTTGGAAATCAATGACAGATAATGCAATATATTAGCACATGGAAAGCATGTTGGTTGCTTTTATGTCAATCACAAAGATCATAGTAAGCACAAATGACCAACACATGTTTCAATTATTTAGACATTGGTAAAAGCATGCATGTGTGGAAACTTAATGAAGGAAACAACTAAAAATATTTTGTTGTTAACAACATTGTAGGTAGTCTGAGCAAGGGGAAGCTAAGAATGCTTTGGATAAAGAAAGCATGGAATATTTCAGGACACTATAGAATATTGTGTAGAATTAATAGCGCCACCAGAAGGAGCACTCTGAGCTTACATCGAAGGAGGTGATTAGAAATTTGGGCCAAAGATTCTAATACATAAACCATGTTAATGAAATCAATGTTAACATTAATTATTCAGCTTCCTCATGTCATGGACATGGTTTTTCTAAAAGGAAGTGCATAATCGAAAGGAGAGAGTGCCCATGCAAATTAAGGTCTGTGTAGGCTTCATATGAATAGGTGAGGCCTAGGTAATGAAGACCATAAAGGTATTGGAATAGTGGAAGGATCCATCACATCACATCATAAACCATTATATAGCAAATCTTCATTTGATAAACTCTGAAATGAAACTTTAAGATAACACTTTCCAATTGTGACTTGCATGAAGGTCATACTTTTAAAATGTGACTTTAATGATCATACCTCCATAATGCGAATGGGATAGTCACATCATCATTCCTCTCCAGATCTGAGACTAGACCCCATTTTCAATGTTGTAGGTCACAATGTTTCATCCCAAAGCCTCACCAAAAGATGTAAGCAATCCTATCTTGCAACTATGTGGCCTCTCCTAGGTTGCTAAGTCATAAAACCACAGTTGAACCAATCGTCGATCCACTCAACCTCCACTATTTTGTGACCTCGCGACCTAAACATTCTTCAAATACACTAAGAGGCTAGTCACAAAATCATCATTGTGTGGACTAGTAATTTTTGTGACTCCCTCTCCTCTACGATCATACAACCCCTCCTCTAGCTAGACTAAGCATTTGTGTCCATCCTAGAAATCCACCTATAATGTATAAAGTTTGGTGTGTGAAAGGAGTGTTGAAATTAAAGGACAAATGATACCTTCTTTGAAGGAAAAGATATGGAGGCAATTTCTTCAAATGATTTGGGGGAGGGTATAGTAAATTCTTAGCAGAAAATTTAAAAGGATATCATAAACAAAAGGGGAAATGAACATGTGTCGCGACCCCAAGAATCTAGCTACCACAATATATTTTAAATTACCTAGGTCTGGTACAATAAGGCAAATGGATGCAAAGGGGTACCCATGCAAAGTTATCCATATTATTATATTATTCTAGAAACAACAATTATTGTAATGAACATAATATGCATGACAAAGAAAATGCGAATGGTGAAGTCATATTAACACACAATGTCACCATTCAACAAAAATCACATCATGTAAATAATGTTAAAGCAATTCCTTGTGCAGCCTTCACTTATATAATTGCAAGGAACTTCTTGTTTCTTATAGAAGATGGAAAATGTGACTACACTTATATACCAAAATTGAGACTTGGCTATGCTTGCTCTTATGAGGTCATAGGGTGCATTTTTACTCCCAACATTATTACTGGAACATGCGACCTGTCTTGTAATTTTCACCTCTAACCATATCAAGCTCTCTCTACCTAATAAACATACACACCTTGACATGGTTAACTCCCTATATGTGTGTTTGGCAACTAATATGCTAAGGAACAAACGCAATGGGAATAGTTCCCATGTGTCAAATGAAACTGCATAAATCCCATGTTCCTTATTTCAATCATCGCCTAAAGCTTAAATTCCAAATAATGAATACCACTTCTTGTCCTCAATTAAGTTGTTTGAACATGGATTTGGCTATGGATTGTTTATCAATTAGGCAGAGCTATATTTAAGAGAATGTGAAGCCTTAAGAATGAAGACAATTGAAAGGGGATGTTGGCAGGCTTAAAAGGAAGGTTTATGGTTGTTAGCATGGTGCCATGACCAAAAACACAAGCAATAAAGCCAAAGACATGAATGTTATGTCAAACACATAGATGGTTTCTCCCACCCATTTTGGCGACAACAAGAAAAACATATGAATGCTTAGGCATTATACAATGGGCAAAAACATGATCACATTATAGGAATACAAAGGCAATATAGCATAACGATAACACAATTCCACCTGTGTTGGAAGCATACAAGGCGAGTATTGCAAATAGACAAACTCAAGTACGTTGCAAAGGATTTTGAGCCATGTACTGAAGAAGACCATGAAATGAAAACAATGAAAAGGAAAATCAACATGGGCTATGATCCTCTTAAAGCTTAGAGTGATGTTGGATGGGCCATTTTATAATGAAGGACTATATAGGGGTCCCAATCAATGTCTTTCTTTCAGTCAAGTGATTATGATTTTTAATTTCATTCTTTGTTGGAAGGTATGTATGATCGATGTCATTTGTTTGTAGGTAGAATATTTTCATGAAGAAAACTGGGGTTTTCATACTAGAGGTTATACAACTAGGGTTTCAACAAACATGCTAACTAGCCCCACGAAATAGCCTAAGGAACTATGTCAACCTTCATGACAAGTGCATGGACAAGCAAATGGACATTCAACATAGTAAATGAACATGGCACCCTGTTCGTTAGCCTATACAAGTCACCATACCATTGTAACAACATTGGAAACAAGCATTAAGGTTTCAAGAAACCTTATTTATTCTCCTCACAATTTTTCTGCTATCATATTTCTCCTTATAATACCAGTAGCTTTGTTGAGATTTATTCAAGCATATAATATTCACTGGATGAGAGAAAGTAGTGAGGAAGATCAAGAGTCATGAGGGTAGGCCAAAGGTCATGGTAGGTGAACAATCACCTAACCTCTATAAATGTATCCTGATGCCTCATTAGAAGGGGAGGGGAGGACTTTTAGCACTTGAGCTAGGGACTAGCATTAAATAGTTGATTTGTGATTGAGAGCTAGAGGCACTCAGCTCTTTGGCATCTAGTAGGGTGAGTTGTAGTGAGGCTATGATTTTTCATTGGATAATGGTATGAGCAGCCCATGTTCCACAATTGGGTTTGATGGATTGCATGATATCTACTTGTATTTGCAGCAACATTAATAAGAAGTTCTTCATTTCCAAAAATGTTTTCAATACTTAGTCATAATGGTTGTATTGGTTTTCCGATATTTTAACAGTATTTTCATGTGTGCCTTCATACAAGAAATATGTGATGGACTAGTTTGTGGTTGTTGTATGTGTGTTTGCTTCTAAATTTGTTCTTACTTATTCTACACCATGTCAGTGACCTGTGGTAAACTAATTTTCAATTACCCTCTGGCATGTTCTTGTTCATGTATGTCTGGGGCAATTTTGGCTCATTGATCATTCTCAAAGCATACTTATTCTTATTGTTTTTGTGACTTTATTGTACCTCTTTCTGCAATTTGTCAATATTGGGTTAAATTTTTTTCATTGTTCAAGCATTTCATTCTTATCCTTGCTATAATAGTATCACATTTGACAACTAAGAGCAAAAACCAACATGATGGTATTCAGGCCTACATACCACATGGGGCTCTTATCCCAAGCGATGTGAGGTCTAATTGGGACTTCAGAGTGGGGATACCCCCTCGGTTTTGGTGGCATCTAGCACCATCAACACTATGCGATTTCATCATATGTTGACATCATAGCCAATTGACTACCACATCATCTGGTTTTGACTAGTATCCATTTTGCATTTATCATTGTGCCAAATGATCATTTATAGAAGGAATGCCTAGGGATCCTGTGTTTTATGGTCAATTCCTTCATTAATAAAAAGATTCTCGAGGTGTAAGATTTACGTTAATTATCATTGTTAGAAAAAAAGCTTTTTCTAATGTTGTCTGTCTCACGCTAACACACATGACCTTCCACCTTTGAACTTGGTATGATGCGACATGAAATATGTATATCTGTCAACAAAGGTTTTCCCATTATGTGAATTATTTCTGCAATGGTACTATGCTATCACACCCATGTCTACACCACAAACCCTATATAATAGGACATGAAATTTACTGTTGTTTGATGAAAAATATTCTTGTATGTGGACTCTGTCAAACATGGGACCATGTCTCTAAACAAAAAAAAAATTCCAACCATCCATTGTGCACCATCAGTATTTATGTTAGTTAATGGGAAAAATACCATCCATGCCTTTTTTCAACCTGTGTGAAACCTTGCATCTTAGAGCCCTACCGAAATTCAAACTATCATAACTCATCCTTTTGGAGTTTTTCAAAGTGCCTTATACAGTTAAAAAGGTATTTATGAGGATTATCCAACCATGTACTTTGAAAGAGCACTTGAGTTGATATATTGCAAAAAAATTCCCCTCAAAGATAGGCATTTAAATAAATAGTATGCAAACACCAAAGACACATCAATAATAATTACTTTACATCAATGATAGTTGTCTTCTTGATCAACAATCTCCAACGAGCTCCCCGTCAACTTGACACTTCTTGAAATCAATGAAAGCACTTTGCTCAATATAAATATTCAAGATGATTTTAATGTAATTGGAAAGACTACTCATTCAAAAAATCATAATATGGCTCATTGTGTAATATTAGAATCTATTGTAATCAAAACCACAAGGAAAGTTGTTCGATGTCACGAAAGACATTTTTAAAATAAACATAAAATAAATTTAAAAGTATTATATGGTAAGAGAAAAGCTTGACAATTGAGGTGAAACAAATTAGTGTGTCTTCATTGGTAGGTTTCTTCATTCAAACATGAAGTTAATTGATGTTGCTAAGGAACTAGTACATTTTTTTTTGGCATTAATATACTAGGCCTTCATCCAATAAAAAGGATATGCTAATTTTGACAAAAGGTTGTAAATACTATCAATCCCATGTTAAACATTGCCTTGACATGAAATAAATATAACTCTATGAGAGATTCAAGAAGGAGGGCATGGAATTGAACTTATGCCAATTATCTTTTAAGAAATGAAAATATTGATATGTTATAATATGCATAGATGATGACACATGTTATTGTAGATACTTTATAGAATTTGATTACTTTTACAACATAGATGTACATATACATCATGTTTTTCGTCCTAACATTTGTTTGTATTACCCATACATACTATAACCAATTTCATCAATATAATTTATTCATAGCATCATGTGTCTAAGGTCCTACAGACAAAAATATTATGATAAATATTCTTTATATGGGACATGCTCTAGGTGTAGTGTGTTTGCATTATTGTGCTACTGCATTCATGGAAGTGAGAAGTATGAATTTTGGAGGATGATAGTAGATGTATAGATTCAATCCTATGAACAAGATAGTGGGAAAGGAAGAAAAATGATTGCATTGGTGAAGTCCCATGCAAGTTAAGGTAGCAATTTTTCTTACTACATTTCCAAAATTGACATGTCTTTTTTTATAACTTACTTTTGTGTAATTAGGTATGGATATGTGATTTCAATAGGTATTTTTTTATAAAAATATGATATATATGTTCAACATGTGCATGTAGCATGATTAAAAGATGAAAAAATTAGAATATGCAAGGGCACGTTCTCCCTTGTAACTATATTGGCAGTTGTGGATTTTTCTAAGAACTACACCCTTTAGCCATAAAATGAGATTAAGGGTTAATATTAAAATTTAAATCAAGTTAGAATAATGGTACATATCACATATAAGCATGGGGTGCATAATAATAATGGCAGGAGGATAATAATTGAGACAAACTTCTACTTAAGTGATGACATGTGCCATTAACTACATTATGTGCAATGTTGCTTCCAAATGTTCTATGATAACTTGAAGGATAGAAATATATAGACGTAACGACATTGAATTTGATCATATGGTTGTGTGGGCCCAAAAATTCCCATGTATTCCAATTCTTTAGTATATTTCACAAAATATACAATGTGCCCCATATACAGAACAACTTTGAGACTAGGCATGGGAAAGGTGAGCATGATGGGAGTGAAGCATGCATCAAAATTGCACTATAAAGTGAAGTAATTAATTCTAAAACAAATTTCCCCTTATTTGAGATCTAAAATTTACAAACCAACGCATTGTAAAAATTCCTCATATTTAAGATGAAAAATCTATAGTCCATAGTAATTTCAAATATAGAAAGTGTGCAATGAACATCAACAGGGACAAGTCACGCACAAAGAAAATTTTGGGAAGTTTTCAATATAGATTAGTCAGATTCATATCATTGCAACACAATATAAGAAACTCATGCATTTCATTCAGTTTGCATCTTGTTTTCATGGAGCATGTAGTAGTTGTAGAAATAACTTGAAATTTGCAGCTACTAATGAATTCAGACTAAAAACAATAGAGACAAATTTATTCTACTTAATCTGTGGAAAGGAAAACATAAAATAGAAATACATGCAATTGTTCAATCACAATGAGCACAATAATTTTACTGGGGAACCCAACTGGGAAAAATCCCTCCTTTGTTTGTATTATATCAAATGAGAAAATTGATCTATTACGATGATAGCTTCAATCCTTTAATCTCAAACTACACTGCGATAATGATATCTTTCTCCTAATTCTGCTTTGGAAAATAATTAGTGAAACCTATCCCTCCTGATCCTCCTATTTCCTTGCACAATTCTTGAGGAAATTAGCTCCTAAAGAAAAGGAAAAGATCCTAATTTCTTGCACAATTAAAAAGAGAAAAGAATCACCTACTACATGCAAACATTGTATGCTCACTAGTATACAATAATGATTACAGTGATACCTTTTTCCTCCACTCAACTACGCAATTCGAATTCCATTCATTACTAGGGATATTTTTAGTAAATTTACTAGTTAACTCAGAGATCAATGAGTTAAAAACAGTTACAACTACTCAACTGAACTCCTACTAACTCTATTCATGACTAGAGTTTAGATAAATGAGTTTCACTAACTATAACTCCATTAGATTACTAGATCTTAACAATCAAATCATGCACAACTCTACTTCTTTCCCACAAAATCGAATTAACTGACTTAACTAAGTAACTTGGACATGTCACTCCTGCTAACTACAACTCAAGTCATCTTTCTAATGTGGAAATTTTAATTTCTCCATTTGACTTCAACACAAGTCAAATGAAGCCTTTTCTTGCTACAATTTAACACTCCCTCTTAGCAAGAAAATGGTTCTGAACCACCCCTATCTCGATCCTATGGAGCTCGAAACTTTCCTCTTGAGAAATCATTTTTCAAAATGCTTTCATCCTATTCCTCTATGGGAATGTACTGTAACATGATGATCCTCCTCTGCATGCAATTTATCAGGTGATGGTACATGTTATTTGTATGCTTGGACCTTTCATTAAACAACAGGTTTTCAGAGAGTTTGATACAACTCTGACTATCATAGTGAATCAATGCAGGCTCCATCCCATGACTAAAGAGACCAACCAAGATCTTCCTCATACAAATAACCTCGCATGTTGGTTGACTAACATCCATGTATTCTCCCTTTGCTAACTTGAGTGCTACATATCTTTACTTCCTGTTGTACCAAGAAATTGATGTTGTCCCAACATTGAAGATAGATCCTGATGTGCTCTTCTCGTCTAATGGACTCCCTACTCAATCTGCATCCGTGAAGCCTTCGAGCTTCACACCATCTATCTTCCTGTACCATAAACCAAAATGTACTATGCCTCTGAGGTATTTGTGAACATGTTTTTCTCATTTCCAGTGACGCTTGGTAGGTCCACCATAAACTGACTAAGTTGATTAACTACAGAATAAATATCGGGCCTTGTGTTCATCAGGTACATCAAGAACCCCACCAACTGTTTGTAGGTAGTTCCATCTACTACTTCTCCTACATAAGCATCCCCATTCCTCTAGTTAGTAGCTAGAGGAGTGTCGACGGGCTCACAATCCTGCTCATGAAATCTCTAATAGATTTTAGAGGTGTGCTTCCCTTAACCAACAAATATTTGTCCATCTCCCTACAACACCTCAAAATGAAGGAAGTAGTGCATGAATCATGTATCCTTCATCTCAAACTCTCTTTCAAGGTTCTCCTTGAAAGAGTGGATCAACCTCTCATCTCCTAATAGTATCAAATCATATACATACACGACTAAGATGAGAAAACTACCATATACTAAAATGTAGTAGACATTGGCATCTTCTTCACTCTTAGTGAAGCCCAATCCACCGAAATAGGAATCTATACAAGTGTACCAAGCACGAGGTGCCTCCTTGTGATCATAGAGGGCTCTCTTGAGTCTACACACATGTGTCTCCATGTCAAATGTCTCAAATCCTTCAAGTTGCTCAATGTAGATATCTTCCTCAACCATTCCATTAAGGAAGGCAGTATTAACATCCATTTGGTGGATATTCCACCCAAAATGTGCTTCCAATGTTAGTATGGTCTTGATAGAAGAGTATATTGTCATAGGGGAAAATGTCTCCTCATAATCAACTCCCTCCACATACTAGAACCCTTTGGCAACAAATCTACCCTTTTACTTCTCAACGTTGCCATCAACTGCATGTTTCACCTTATACACCCATAGGGAGCTAATAACAAATTTCCCTCAAGTCTGAACACAACCTCCCAAGAATCATTCTTCATGATGGAGTCATACTCCTCCACCATGGTATTTAACCACACTTTCTGGAAAATTCCTCCTTAAATGAAGAAGGTTCATAATCAATCAATTTTGTCAAGAGTGCCATATATCTAGTATATCTGTCTGGTGATCTCCTTTTTTCTGCACAAGGATCTAGGAGCTCCAACCTGATCCCGAGCTTCCTGCACCAACCTATATGCCTCCCTAGTTCTCTTTGTTCCTTATCTGGAAGGCTCTGTGTGAGTGGGTTCCTACACTGGACTTTCTCTTTGCTCCTCCACATGTGGCTACTCCACAACATGTTGTGGATGTAACTAGGGCTCCTCCTTTGGAGCTAGAAGCTCCTCCTCTGATGGAATACTCATATCTCACTCTAGAGAGCTTCTCATGGCATTATCCTCATCAAATTTTACATCTCTCCTCATCACAATCATCCCAAGTGAAGGAATATACACCCCGTAAATATGAGGTGTCTCTATGTATCATACAAAGAGCCCCGTCTCTACAGTAGGCTCCATATTTTTTCTGTTATATTTGGAGACATGACAATAGATCATGGATCCAAAAGTGCAAAAGTGGGAGACATCTGGCTTGCTTCCAAATAAAGCCTCTTTAGGTGTGATCATTCCAAGAATTTTGTGAGGGTTCTTGTTTTGAAAATAAACAATTGTATTGCATTCTTCTACCCACAAGTATAGTGGAACTCCTTGGTCATGCAACATTTTTCTTGCAACCCCTACAATGCTTCTATTTTTCCTCTCTATCACCCCATTTTGTTGTGTGTTGTGAGGTGCAGTAAAATCCCTTCAAATACCTTCCTTGGAACATATGTATTTGAAGGCACTGGACACATACTCTCCTCCATTATTGCTTCTAAAGGGATTTAATTTTTTGTCCAGTCTCATTTTCAACTAAGGCTTTGAATTCAAAAAGCTTTGAATAAACATCACCTTTATTTTTCATCAAATAGATCCAACATTTACAGGAAAAAACATCTACAAAGATCACATAATAAATTTTCTTTGCAACTAAGAATGTAGAAAATGATCCACACACATTTGAGTGAACTCTCTCCAAGATGGCTCCAACTCTACTATCTCGGCCATGGAAGGAGGATTTAACATATTTTACAGGAGTGCATCCCTTGCAAGCATCATGTTAACCAAAGATGCATTTTGGAAGTCTATTGGTTATCTATTGCATTACTTTCAAAGCTCCATGGTGCAGGTGTCCCATGCACCTATGCCAAAGCTCTCCAACATCTCGTACCTAAACATGTTCTACCTTACCGCACAATGCAATACATTTATCCACCTCTAGCTTGTAGATATTTTTAATCCAAACACTAATTTTTTCTACTTGTCCAATAACAACATGCTTCAGATAATATTTCTCCTTACTTAACACCACATTATATCCAAGATCTTTAAATACAACCACAAAAACTAAATTTTTGTTCATACCAGGCACATACATTACATTATTTAGGTCAATATGAGAGAATTCCTCTTAAAGGTGATAGTGTCAATCCCTTTGGTATTATAGCTCTTGTCATCTCCAAGTTCTATGTGTAAATGTAGGTCCTTCTCCTCTAGGCTGATGAAGAACTCCTTATTTCCTGTCATATGAAAGGAAGCACCAAAATATAAGTACCATACACTTCCTCATATAGTACTTGCCATGCATGCAATGAGGGCGAAATACAACTCGAATTGTGATGTGATAGCATCACCTCTTGCTGCTCCTGCAAAATTCTTATTGGATTTCTTGTGTGGAAACTTGGTTCCATTGTGTCCATACTGATGGCAGTAAAAAAAATTAATTTTACTGAGGTCTTTCTTCTTGCCATGGTTCTGGCTAGATTTTTCCTTGCCTTCAACCTTCTTACCTTTGGCTTTCTTTCCTTTTCCTTCAAAAGAAAAGTTTTTTTCCTCATTAGTTTTGGATGTGAAACCTTCTATAGTGTTTCTTTTAATCTCGTCCTGCACTAAATCAGACCAAAGTCTCTCCCATTCTGGGAGCTTGTCTCTTCCATTAACTGAATCTTGATAGTTTTGTCGATTTTAGAAGGCCAAGGAGTGATAAGCTCACAAGTTCAGATGATGGCACATTTTTTCCAACTCCCCCAAGTTCATCTCTCACCTGAGTGAATTTCGATAGGAATTGAACAAAAATTTCATTTTTACCCATATAAATGTTCGTCAACTTATCTCTCAATGCCAATTTCTTGGCATCATTGTTTCTTTGGAATAGATTTAGGAGATTTTTCCACATTACAAATGGAGTCTCCTTTCCATGCAAATTCAAAACCACATGATCTCTAACTCCCTACAGGATAATACTCTTTTCCTTTTTTTATGTCTTTCTTCCATTGTGCCAGTTGCTGAGAATTTGATGTTGTTGGTTTTAGAATATTAGTTTGTCTGTACTCCAGTACTCCATTGTCATCCAACACAACTCCCATCCTTTCTTTCCAAGCACATAATTTTGAAGTGCTCTCCAATGCATACTCAAGCCTTAATCCATTGAAATACGTTGTTGCCACACTGAAGAAAATAAATAGACACAAATTTTCTATATAATCTATTTCCTGTCTACTAATGAATTCAGAGGGAAAAAAAATAGACACAAATTTCTTCTACTCAATGTACAGAAAGGAAAACATACAATAGAAATACATGCAATCATTCAATCACAATGAACATATTATGTTTACTGGGGAACCTAACAAGGAAAAAACTCTCCTCTGTTTGTATTATATCATATGAGAAAATTGATCTATTACAATGACAACTTCAATCCTTGAAGCTCAACCTGCACTGCAATATTGATATCTTCCTCTTGAGTCTGCTCTAGAGAATATTTAGCCAAATCTAAGCCTCCTTCTCCTCCTATTTCCTTGGACAATTACTAAGTAAATTAGCGCCTTAAAAATAAGAAAAGATCCTATTTTCTTTCACAATTACCAATAGAAAAGCCTCACCTACACTCACTAGTATACAATAATGATTACATCGATTCCCTTTTCCTCCACTCAACCAGGCAATTTGCATTCCATGCATGACTAGGTCTATTTTTATTAAATTAAATAGTCAAATGAGAGATCAGTGAGCTAATAATAGTTACAACTAATCAACTGAACTCCTACTGACTCTATTCTGGACTAGGACTCAGATAATTGTGTTTCGCTAACTATAACTCCACTAGATTTCTAGATCTTATCAATCAACTCATGGAAAACACTATTTATTTCCCATAAACTCAAATTGACTAACTTAACTAAGTGACTTGGCCATGTCACTCCTATTGTCTACAACTCCATTCGCTGATGTGGAAATTTGAATTTCTCCATTTTACTAAAGCACCAGTCAAATGAAGCCTTTTCGTACTACAATTTAACAGTAGCGGTGAATGGGATGATTGTGAATCAATGGAATGGGTTGATGAATGGGATGATATATCACTTTTAGTATACTAAAATGTAATTTTTGAAACAATCTTACTAGAGGAGGGTGAATCAACCATTTCAATATATTATGGAAATATCTCTAATCTTATACAACGAGGTATAGATATTTCACATTGTATTTGAGTTTCTTTTTTTTTTTTGTATTTAAGTATGTGATTAAGTCCTAGAAATGTTCATTTTACCAGAAATTACATTTTTTTAGGACACATATATGCAGTTTTTTCCCAAAATAGAATGAATGTGGCACTAATTATTGGTTGACATGATGAATGCAAGGGAAGAAATTCCTCAATACATCATTAACTGGTGATGAAGCCAATGAATTTCCAACTAGGTCAATGTTATTAAAGGGTGAGTATCTTCCACTAGATGGAAAATAAAGAAATATTGGTGGTATGTATTCATGGAGTATAGACTATGTGTAGTGGTGTATTGTTATACCCACTTAGTCATTGGTACAAAATTTCAACTACAAAACATGTCTATGAGGATCTTGCACAAGGTATGCTTGATCCAGGTGGATATTGGTGGCCACCCACGAATTCCACTTGGAGCCCTACCAGTGCTTCTTTCAATTTTTCAGTTTCCTTAATTAGCATAGTTTATGATTTTTAGCAGTTTTTTGGGTCCTAAACTTCCGGAGCTGTTTTGAGGCCCTAAACGACGTTTTTTGGGAAATCTACCATCAGCAATTTTTCTATCCAAAAATCGTCTTTTTTGTCGTAGTCCTCGAAGAGATATTTCAAATGGGCTCTCATGCGCGTCAAATGGAGATAATATGACCAATTCACGACCCCGGGAAGTTGGCTGTCCAACTCACCCCAACGGGGCCCACAAACTCTTGGTGTTACATCTCCTCGGGTTAGGGTTTTGGTTGTTTAGGGTTTTCTCTTATTGTCCAATAATAAAGATGCCATTGAGCCTCATTGTAAGACAGTTCAGAGGCATGTAGCCACCACATCTTTGCTCAGAGATAAGCTGCCATCGCCCTAGTTGGTTTATTTCCATTACTGTTTGTAAGCATATTTTAGTATTTTACATTAATGAAATGAAGTATTATTTTCACTGCATATCTGTGTTTATGGTTATCTCTGTAATTTGTTGCGTTCCTATTTAAGTTCGGATTAGTGGTATCAGAGCGTTCTGCTTTTTCTTCGTTTTTCTTTGCATGTCCCCAACGAGGTCAGGATATAAGGAGTTAGGGCTTGAACTGGTCGAACCATTGCAAGACCAGCCTCACAAATCCCGATGGCCTCCCATGGCAGATGAGAAGAAATACGAGGGGGTAGGAGATCCTATAAAAATCTTGCTCGAAGAAGCCCTCGAGCGATAACGGAACACGATGATGGACTGCTTTGACCAGATCCTTCAGTGGCTACCCAGAAGCGAAGCATCGGCTTCTAGTAGCTACTCTGGAAACACCACACCCTTTAAGGTAAAAGTTAATTTTGAAATCCCCATATTCGAGGGTCAAATAGACACAGACGCCGTAGATAAATGGTTAAATTACTAGAGGGTTATTTTTCTATTCATGAATTTTCAAGTCGGGAAAGGATTGTTTTCACTCTTCTCAAAGTAGACTCCCACGTCAAGGACTGGTGGGAAACCTACTGCAAGCAGAAGGATGAAAATACTAGGTCACTATTTTCAGCCGCACCCACCTGGAATTCATTCCAGGATGCCATTAAGGAGCAGTACTACCCTGTTGGAAGCTATGAGGATGAATACATAAAGTAGACCACGCTGAGGCAGGGAAGGGACTAAGATGTGCGGGAATTCACCAATATTTTCCATACCCTTCACACGAAGTTGGGTATCAAGGATTCGGAGCAGCATTTGATACTCAAATACCATGACTGCCTGCATAAGTACATCCAGGAAGAAATATAATTCCTGAACATCTCCTCGCTCGGCACAACATACCGATATGCCATCAAGGTCGAGCAGAAGTTTAAACAAAAGAAGCGAGACTTTGGATTTGCGAATCCGAAGCAAGGGAAAGGTGTCCCTAAACCACAAAACAAAGGACAAAGTCAAGGCGGGGTAGCCCAAGACAACCCGCCAAAGCTGCAAGCAAAGAACAATGCCACGAAGCCGAAAAAGGACACAGGAAAATGGAGTGAGTTCCATAAGAGCTCCACTCACAACACAAGTCAGTGTTGGGCCAAGTAGTCACTGGTGGCTGTTCTAAAGGTTTCAAAATCAGATGCATGTTTTGACTCTGAGTCAGAACCCAACAAGGGGAATGACAAAGGGAAGCAGATCATTGATGCGGATCCCAATGCCACTGTTGCTACTGCCAAGATCCAGAGGAGGAGGAGCATCTCTTCCACTCCCAGATGTGGGTAAAGGGCTCCCCAGTACAATTCATTTTCGATAGCGGGAGCCAAAAGAACCTCATTTCGATAGAGGTCATGAAGCGGTTGGGCTTACCAACCACAGCACATCCACAACTGTACACCATCGGGTGGCTTCACCAAGGACGGGATCTTCGCGTGAGCCAGCAGTGTTGCCTTCCATACAACATCAATCCCTTCACGGATGAGGTATTGTGTGACATTACTCCCCTTGAAGCTTGTGATGTATTATTAGGACAACCATACTTGTGGAAGCGACATGTTGTGTATGAATCAAGGCCCCATGCTGTTATTATTACGTTGGGAAATAAGTTGTATAGGATACCAGAGATACCACCGCCTACCGCCATCTCTTTGATTACTGCAAAACAATGCAGTAAGCTCATTTCCAAAACTGGGAAATTTGTTTCCTGATGATACGCCCTCAAGGAAAGAAGAAGACAGTGAACACAGTCTCCAGACAGGACCCCTCCGCACGACAACTATAGATGGACAAGGTCGTGTAGGAGTACGAGGACATCTTCACCTCCCCCGCAGGGGTTCCTCTGCACTGTCAGGTCAAGCACTCCATCGATCTCACCCCAGGTGCGCCGCTACCCAATGGACCATTTATCGGCGCTAAGTTTTGGAGAAGGATGAAATCAAGAGGAAGATTCAGGAGTTGCTGCAGAAAGGTCACATCTATCCGAGTTCATCACCTTATGGGAGCTCAATTGTGTTGGTACAGAAGAAGGATGGGACTTGGAGACTATGTATTGACTATCGGGCACTGAACAATATCACTGTCCATAATAGGTACCTGATCCCGCGGATTGATGACCTCTTGGACCAAGTAAAGGGGGAAAAATATTTCAGCAAGATCGATCTGAAGTCAGGATATCACCAGGTACCAATCGAACCCTCTGATGTGTGGAAGACTGCCTTCAAAGCCAAGGAGGGCCTTTTCGAATGGTTGGTTATGCCTTTCGGATTGAGGAATGCTCCTGCAACCTTCATGACGCTAATGGATGACATCTTGTGGCCATTCACCAACTCATTTATAGTGGTATACTTGGATGACATTCTGATCTTCAGCCAGAGTTGGGAAGATCACCTCCACCACATCCGACAGGTTCTCCAAACACTGCAGCAACACAAGCTATGTGCCAATTTGGAGAAATGCACTTTTGGAATGACCCAGGTTCAGTATCTAGGATACATTATTGATGAACAGGGGGTGCATGTGGATCCAGCCAAGATCCAAGTCATTCAGGATTGGCCATCTCCAACCACTCTGACAGAGCTCCGTAGCTTTCTAGGTCTTCCCAACTTCTACCACACGTTCGTGTTGGGGTTTTCTCATATCACTTGGTCTTTTAGTCAAGTCACCAAGGGAGGAGCGAAAGCGAATTTTTTTTGGTCTGAATCTCAATAGAAGGCATTCATAGAGTTGAAATATCGCCTCTGCACAGCACCAGTGCTCGCGTTACTAGTTTTACAACAACAATTTGAGGTTGAGACAAATGCCTCTGACTATGCTATTGGGGCAGTCCTTACTCAACACGGGCATCCAGTGGCATATCACAGTGAAACACTTTCAAACACAGTCCGAAAGTATCCCACTTATGATAAAGAGATGTATTCCATTATGCAGGCCTACCGACAATGGAAGCATTACATTTTGAGGAAGGAAACGGTCATCCACACATACCAACGGCCCCTGTAGTTCATACAGACCCAAGGGAAATTGCAGAATGATTACCATTAGAAGTGGTCCACATAACTGCAACAGTTCCATATGAATATCAAGTATAAGAAGGGCAGCACCAATAATGTTGCAGATTGCCTCAGTCGACCACTGATCATGGCGTTAACCACCATGCTCTACTCTTGTCGGCACGAGACTTCTGATTGGCCACTGCTCTACAAAAGCGACCCGAAATTCGGCCAGACATACTAGACCCTCTTGAAGGGTCAGCATGTTCCAGATTTTCAACTCCAGGATGGCCTGTTATGCCACCTAGGTCACCTTTGTGTTCCTTCAAGCGAGCATGCCAAGATGATTTGGAAAGCACACTACAGTCAGGTTGTTGGGCATTTTGGGGTCGAAAAAATAGTGGCAGTATTGCAGAAGTATTTCTATTGGCCGAATCTTTGACAGGATATCGGGAAATACATCAGACCATGCACTGCCGGCCCCATTGCCAAACTGACCATCAAGAAGCAAGGCCTCTATACCCCGCTGCCTACCCCTAGTCGACCTTGGGAATCCATCTCCATGGATTACATGTCAGGCCTTCCTTCCACTAAGCATGGAAATGACTGTGTTTTTGTGGTCACCGACAGGTTCTCAAAGATGGCTATTATGGCAGCATGCAAGAAGAATATCACAGCAGAAGCCACTACTAAACTCTTCTTTGAACGAGTGTGGGTACACTTTGGAATCCCATAGTCTATCTTCTCAGATCAGGACAACAGGTTCCTGAGTACATTTTGGTCCAGTCTCTGGTCGATGCTGGACACCAAACTCACTAAGTCCACAGCCTTCCATCCTCAAACTGATGGCCAGACAGAGGTTGTCAACATGATGATCGTACACATTCTACACATGTACAACTCAAAGCATCCATGCACATGGGACGAGAGCCTCCCCTATGTTCAGCACAACTACAACCGGGCTCTCCACAGCTCGACTGGCCACAGCACTTTTCAGGTGGGCTTGGGATTCCAGCCACTATGTCCCATCGATGTGGCCATGCAATTTGCAACTACTCACATAGATTCTGCTCATGTCCAATCCAAAACAGATAAGGCAAACAACTTCATTGAGCACACCCAACGTATTCGCCAGCAGGTCCATGACATTCTGGAGAAATCAAATGCTAAGTACAAGCAGCGACATGCTCAACATTGGGTGCCACACAAGTTTCAGGTGGGTGACAAAGTCTTTTTGCATTTGCAAAAGGAACACCTTACCAGAGCCTGTCAGAAACTCAAACCACTCTGATATGGTTCTTACACCATTACCAAGGTTGTGGGAGACAATGCATTTGAGCTCAACATTCCCCCATTCCTTGGCTTGCACCCAGTGTTCAATGTGGACTGCCTTCGGCCATACTTTCCACCATTAGTAGACACGTCTGACATTGCAGAACAACTCACACCCACAGAGTTAAATCCAGATTGCATGGAACAAGATGAAACTGATCGGATCATGGACACACAGATCAAGCACACTCGCCAGCTGAATATCCAACTGTATCGAGTTGTCAAAGTAGGCCAACTCCTTCACCAGGGTAAGTGGCTCACCAGGGACCAAGTTCAGCAGAAGTTCCCTCATCTCACGGAGGAACTCAACGCAATGGGGACCATTGCTTCCTAAGGGGGGAGGAATGATCCAGGTGGATATTGGTGGCCACCTGCTAATTCCACTTGGAGCCCTACCAGTGCTTCTTTCAGTTTTTCAGTTTCCTTAATTATAGCATAGTTTACTATTTTTAGCAGTTTTTCAGGTCCTAAACTTCCGGAGCCGTTTTGAGGCCCTAAACGATGTTTTTTGAGAAATCTACCATCAGCTATTTTTCTATCAAAAAATCGTATTTTTTGTCGTAGTCCTCGGAGAGATATTTCCAATGGGCTCTCATGCACGTCAAATGAAGATAATATGACCAATTCGCGACCCCGGGAAGTTGGTTGTCCAACTCACCTCAACAGGGCCCACAAACTCTTGGTGTTACATCTCCTCAGATTAGGGTTTTGGTTGTTTAGGGTTTTCTCTTATTTTTCAATAATAAAAAGGCCCTTGAGCCTCATTGTAAGACAGTTTAGAGGCATGTAGCCACCACATCTCTGCTCAGAGATAAGCTGCCATCGCCGTAGCTGGTTTATTTCCATTACTGTTTGTAAGCATATTTCAGTATTTTACATTAATGAAATGAAGTATTGTTTCCACTACATATCTGTGTTTATGGTTATCTCTGTAATTTGTTGCGTTCCTATTTAATTTTCGATTAGTGGTATCAGAGCGGTCTGCGTTTTCATTGTTTTTCTTTGCATGTCCCCAACAAGGTCGGGATATAAGGAGTTAGGGCTTGAACTGGTCGAACCTTTGCAAGACCAGCCTCGCAAATCGCAACGGCCTCCCATCGCAGATGAGAAGAAAGACGGGGGGGCAGGAGATCCTATCAAAATCTTGCTCGAAGAAGCCCTCGAGTGACAATGGAATGCGATGATGGACAACTTTGCCCAAATCCTTCAGCGGCTACCCAGAAGCGAAGCATCGGCTTCCAGTAGCTACTATGGAAACACCACGCCCTTTAAGGTACAAGTTAATTTTGAAATCCCCATATTCGAGGGTCAAATAGACACAGATGCCGTAGATAAATGGTTAAATATACTAGAGGGTTATTTTTCTATTCATGAATTTTCGAGTCGGGAAAAGATTGTGTTCGCTCTTCTCAAAGTAGCCCCCCACGTCAAGGACTGGTAGGAAACCTACTGCGAGCAGAAGGATGAAAATACTAGGTCACTATCTTCAGCCGCACCCACCTGGAATTCATTCCAAGATGCCATTAAGGAGCAGTTTTACCCTGTTGCAAGCTATGAGGATGAATACATAAAGTGGACCACGCTGAGGCAGGGAAGGGACCAAGATGTGCAGGAATTCACCAATATTTTCCATACCCTTCGCATGAAGTTGGGTATCAAGGATTCGGAGTAACATTTGATACTCAAATACCATGGCTGCCTACACAAGTACGTCCAGGAAGAAATAGAATTCCTGAACATCTCCTCGCTCGGCATAGCATACCGATATGCCATCAAGGTCGAGCAGAAGTTTAAACAAAAGAAGTGAGACTTTGGATTTGCGAATCCGACGCAAGGGAAAGGTGTCCCTAAACCACAAAAAAAAGGACAAAGCCAAGGTGGGGTAGCCCAAGATAACCCGCCAAAGCTGCAAGCAAAAAACAATCTCGCGAAGCTGAAAAAGGACATAGGAAAATGGAGTGAGTTCCATAAGAGCTCCACTCACAACACAAGTGAGTGTCAGGCCAAGAAGTCATTGTTGCCTGAGCTAAATGTTTCAGAATCAGATGCATGTTCCGACTCTGAGTCAGAACCCGACAAGGGGAATGACAAAGGGAAGTAGATCATTGATGTGGATCCCAATGCCACTGTTGCTACTGCCAAGATCCAAAAAAATGAACCCGAAGATCCAGAGGAGGAGGAGCATCTCTTCGAATCCCAGATGTGGGTAAAGGGCTCCCCCCTACAGTTCATTGTCAATCGCAAGAGCCAAAATAACCTCATTTTGGCAAAGGTCGTGAAGTGGTTGGGCTTACCAACCACAGCACATCCACAACCGTACACCATCGGGTGGCTACACCAAGGATGGGATCTTCGCGTGAGCCAGCAGTGTCGCCTTCCATAAAAAATCAAGCCCTTCACGGATGAGGTATTGTGTGACATTGCTCCCCTTGAAGTTTGTGATGTATTATTAGGACAACCATACTTGTGGAAGCGACATGCTGTGTATGAATCAAGTCCCCGTGCTGTTATTATTACATTGGGAAATAAGTTGTACAGGATACCAGAGGTAGCACCACCTACCGCCATCTCTTTGATTACTGCAAAACAATGAAGTAAGCTCATTTCCAAAACTGGGAAATTTGTTTTCCTGATGATACGCCCTCAAGGAAAGAAGAAGACGATGGCCACAGTCTCCAGACAGGGCCCCTCCGCACAACAACTACAGATGGACAAGGTTGTGGAGGAGTACGAGGACATCTCCACCTCCCCCACAGGGGTTCCTCTGCACTGTCAGGTCAAGCACTCCATCAATATGACCCCAGGTGTGCC
Source organism: Pinus tabuliformis (assembly GCA_031772625.1). Lineage (NCBI taxonomy): Eukaryota > Viridiplantae > Streptophyta > Pinopsida > Pinales > Pinaceae > Pinus > Pinus tabuliformis. Next base: position 1,109,841,882 of record CM062804.1, on the reverse strand, counting down.
GCTACCCAATTTACCAATTTATTGGCACTCTGTTTTGGAGAACGATGAAATCAAGAGGCAGATTCAGGTGCTGCTGCAGAAAGGTCACATCCGTCCAAGTTCATCGCCTTGTGGGAGCCCAATTGTGTTGGTACAGAAGAAGGATGGGACTTGGAGACTCTGTATTGACTAACGGGCGCTGAACAAGATCACTGTCCATAATAGGTACCTGATCTCGCGGATCGATGATCTCCTGGACCAACTAAAGGGGGAAAAATATTTCAGCAAGATCGATCTAAAGTGAGGATATAACCAGGTACCAATCAAACCCTCTGATGTGTGGAAGACTGCCTACAAAGCCAAGGAGGGCCTTTTCGAATGGTTGGTTATGCCTTTTGGATTGATGAATTCTCCTGCAACCTTCATGACGCTAATGGATGACATCTTGTGGCCATTCACCAACTCATTTGTAGTGGTATACTTGGATGACATTCTGATCTTCAGCCAGAGTTGGGAAGAGCACCTCCACCACATTCGATAGGTTCTCCAAACACTGCAGCAACACAAGCTATGTGCCAATTTGGAGAAATGCACCTTTGGCATGACCCAGGTTCAGTATCTAGGATACATTATTGATGAACAGGGGGTGCATGTGGATCCAGCCAAGATCCAAGTCATTCAGGATTGGCCATCTCCAACCACTCTGACAGAGCTCCGCAGCTTTCTAGGTCTTGCCAATTTCTACTGCACGTTCGTGTTGGGGTTTTCTCATATCACTTGGCCTTTGAGTCAAGTCACCAAGGGAGGAGTGAAAGCGAAATTTTTTTGGTCTGAATCTCAATAGAATGCATTCATAGAGTTGAAAGATCGCCTCTGCACAGCACCAGTGCTCGCGTTACCAGTTTTACAACAACCGTTTGAGGTCGAGGCAGATGCCTCTGACTATGCTATTGGGGCAATCCTTACTCAACACGGGCATCCAGTGGCATATCACAGGGAAACCCTTTCAGACACAGTCTGAAAGTATCCGACTTATGATAAAGAGATGTATTCCATTTTGCAGGCCTGCCGACAATGGAAGCATTACATTTTAGGGAAGGAAACAGTCATCCACACAGACCACCAGCCCTTGCAGTTCATACAGACCCAAGGGAAATTGCAGAATGAACGCAATTAGAAGTGGTCCACATACCTGCAACAGTTCCATTTGAATATCAAGTATAAGAAGGGCAGCACCAATAATGTTGCAGGTTTCCTCAGTCAACCACCGATCATGGCGTTAACCACCGTGCTCAACTCTTGTGGGCACGAGACTTCTGATTGGCCATTGCTCTACAAAAGCGACCCGGAATTTGGCTACACATACCAGACCCTCTTAAAGGGTCAGCATGTTCTAGATTTTCACCTCCAGGATGGCCTGTTATGTCACCTGGGTCACCTATGTGTTCCTTCAAGCGAGCGTGCCAAGATGATTTTGGAAGCGCACTATAGTCGGGTTGTTGGGCATTTTGTGGTCGAAAAAATGGTGGCAGTACTGCAGAAGTATTTCTATTGGCCGAATCTTCGACAGGATGTCGGGAAATACATTAGATCATGCACTGCCTACGCCATTGCCAAACCAACCATCAAGAAGCAAGGCCTCTATACCCCGCTGCCTACCCCTAGTCGACCTTGGGAATCCATCTCCATGGATTACATGTCAGGCCTTCCTTCCACTAAGCATGGAAATGACTGTGTTTTTGTGGTCATCGACAGGTTCTCAAAGATGGCTATAATGGCAGCCTGCAAGAAGAATGTCACAGCAGAAGCCACTGCTAAACTCTTCTTTGAACAATTGTGGGTACACTTTGGGATCCCATAGTCTATCATCTCAGATCAGGACAGCAGGTTCCTCAGTACATTTTGGTCCAGTCTCTGGTCGATGCTGGACATCAAACTCACTAAGTCCATAGCCTTCCATCCTCAAACTGGTGGCCAGATAGAGGTTGTCAACAGGATGATCGTACATATTCTGCGCATGTACAACTCAAAGCATCCACACACATGGGACGAGAGCCTCCCCTATGTTCAACACAGCTACAACCGGGCTCTCCATAGCTTGACTTGCCACAACCCTTTTCAGGTGGGCTTGGGATTCCAGCCACTATGTCCCATCGATGTGGCCATGCCATTTGCAGCTACTCACACAGATTCTGCTCGTGTCCAGTCCAAAACAGATAAGGCAAACAGCTTCATTGAGCACATCCAACATATTTGCCAGCAGGTCCATGACATTATGGAGAAATCAAATGCTAAGTACAAGCAGCGACATGATCAACATCGGGTGCCACACAAGTTTCAGGTGGGCGACAAAGTCTGGTTGCATTTGCAAAAGGAACGCCTTACCGGAGCCTATCAAAAACTCAGACCACTCCGATATGGTCCTTACACCATTACCAAGGATGTGGGAGACAATGCATTTGAGCTCAGCATTCCCCCATTCCTTGGCCTGCACCCAGTGTTCAATGTGGACCGCCTTTGGCCATACTTTCCACCATTACTAGACACGTCTGACATTACAGAACAACTCACACCCACAGAGTTAAATCCAGATTGCATGGAACAAGCTACAACTGATCAGATCATGGACACACAGATCAAGCACACTCACCAGCAGAATATCCAACTGTATTGAGTTGTCAAAGTAGGCCAACTCCTTCACCAGGGCAAGTGGCTCACCAAGGACCAAGTTTAGCTGAAGTTCCCTCATCTCACGGAGGAACTCAATGCAGTGGGGACCATTGCTTCCTAAGAGGGGAGGAATGATCCAGGTGGATATTGGTGGCCACCCACTAATTCGACTTGGAGCCCTATGAGTTATTCTTTCATTTTTTTAGTTTCCTTAATTATACAATAGTTTACTATTTTTAGCAGTTTTTCGGGTCCTAAACTTCCAGAGCGGTTTTGAGGCCCTAAACGATGTTTTTTGGGAAATCTACCGCTAGCAATTTTTTTTGTTAAGAAATCGTCTTTTCCATCGTAGTCCTTGGAGAGATCTTTCTAATGGGCTATCATGTGTGTCAAACAGAGATAATATGACCAATTCGCGGCCCCGGGAAGTTGGCTGTCCAACTCACCCCAACGGGGCCCACAAACTCTTGGTGTTAAATCTCCTTGGGTTAGGGTTTTCTCTTATTGTTCAATAATAAAAAGGCCCTTGAGCCTCATTGTAAGACAATTCAGAGGCATGTAGCCACCACATCTCTGCTTAGAGATAAGCTGCCATCGCCCTAGCTGGTTTATTTCCATTACTGTTTGTAAGCATATTTCAGTATTTTACATTAATGAAATGAAATATTATTTCCACTTCATATCTGTGTTTATGGTTATCTCTGTAATTTTTTGCGTTCCGATTTAATTTTGGATTAGTGGTATTAGAGTGGTCTGCTTTTTTTTTGTTTTTCTTTGCATGTCCCCAACAAGGTCGAGATATAAGGAGTTAGGGCTTGAACTGGTCGAACCTTTGCAAGACCAGCCTCACAAATCGTGACGGCCTCCCATGCCAGATGAGAAGAAAGACGAGGGGGCAGGAGATCCTATCAAAATCTTTCTCGAAGAAGCCCTCGAGCGACAACGGAACGCGATGATGGACAGCTTTGCCCAAATCCTTCAGCGGCTACCCAGAAGTGAAGCATCGGCTTCCAGTAGCTACTCTGGAAACACCATGCCCTTTAAGGTACAAGTTAATTTTGAAATCCCCATATTCGAGGGTCAAATAGACACAGATGCCATAGATAAATGGTTAAATATACTAGAGGGTTAATTTTCTATTCATGAATTTTCGAGTCGGGAAAAGATTGTTTTCGCTCTTCTTAATGTAGCCCCCCACGTCAAGGACTGGTGGCAAACCTACTGCGAGCATAAGGATGAAAATACTAGGTCACTATTTTCAGCCGCACCCACCTGGAATTCATTCGAGGATGCCATTAAGGAGCAGTACTACCTTGTTGCAAGCTGTGAGGATGAATACATAAAGTGGACCACGCTGAGGTAGGGAAGGGACCAAGATGTGCAGGAATTCACCAATATTTTCCATACCCTTCGCACGAAGTTGGGTATCAAGGATTCGGAGCAGCATTTGATACTCAAATACCATGGCCGCCTGCACAAGTACGTCCAGGAAGAAATAGAATTCCTGAACATCTCCTCGCTCGACACAGCATATCGATATGCCATCAAGGTCGAGCAGAAGTTTAAACAAAAGAAGCAAGACTTTGGATTTGCGAATCTGAAGCAAGGGAAAGGTGTCCCTAAACCACAAAAAAAGGACAAAGCCAAGGCGGGGTAGCCCAAGACAACCCGCCAAAGCTGCAAGCAAAGAACAATGTCGCGAAGCCAAAAAAGGACACAGGAAAATGGAGTGAGTTCCATAAGAGCTCCACTCACAACACAAGTGAGTGTCGGGCCAAGAAGTCACTGGTGGCTGAGCTAAAGGTTTCAGAATCAGATGCATGTTCCGACTCTGAGTCAGAACCCGACAAGGGGAATGACAAAGGGAAGCAGATCATTGATGTGGATCCCAATGCGACTGTTGCTACTGCCAAGATCCAGAAAAATGAACCCGAAGATCTAGAGGAGGAGGAGCGTCTCTTCCAATCCCAGATGTGGGTAAAGGGCTCCCCACTACAGTTCATTGTCAATAGCGGGAGGCAAAAGAACCTCATTTTGGTAGAGGTCGTGAAGTGGTTGGGCTTACCAACCACAATACATCCACAACCGTACACCATCAGGTGGCTTCACCAAGGACGGGATCTTCGCGTGAGCCTCAAGCCCTTCACGGATGAGGTATTGTGTGACATTTCTCCCCTTGAAGTTTGTGTTGTATTATTAGGACAACCATACTTGTGGAAGCGACATGCTGTGTATGAATCAAGGCCCTATGCTGTTATTATTACATTGGGAAATAAGTTGTACAGGATACCAGAGGTAGCACCACCTACCGCCATCTCTTTGATTACTGCAAAACAATGTAGTAAGCTCATTTCCAAAACTGGGAAATTTGTTTTCCTGATGATACGCCCTCAAGGAAAGAAGAAGACGGTGGCCACAGTCTCTAGACAGGGCCCCTCCGCACAACAACTATAGATGGACAAGGTCATGGAGGAGTACGAGGACATCTTCACCTCCCCCGTAGGGGTTCCTTTGCACTGTCAGGTCAAGCAATCCATTGATCTAACCCCAGGTGCACCACTACCCAATGGACCAATTTATTGGCACTCCGTTTTGGAGAATAATGAAATCAAGAGGAAAATTCAGGAGCTACTGCAAAAACATCACATTCGTCCAAGTTCATCGCCTTGTGGGAGCCCAACTGTGTTGGTACAGAAGAAGGATGAGACTTGGAGACTCTGTATTAACTATCGGGCGCTGAAAAAGATCACTATCCGTAATAGGTACCCGATCCCGCGGATTGATGACCTCCTGGACCAACTAAAGGGGGCAAAATATTTCAGCAAGTTCGATCTGAAGTCAGGATATCACTAGGTACTAATCGAACCCTCTGATGTGTGGAAGACTACCTTCAAAGCCAAGGAGGGCCTTTTCGAATGGTTGGTTATGCCTTTCGGATTGACAAATTCTCCTGCAACCTTCATGACGCTAATGGATGACATCTTGTGGCCATTCACCAACTCATTTGTAGTGGTATACTTGGATGACATTCTGATATTCAGCCAGAGTTGGGAAGAGCACCTCCACCACATCCGATAGGTTCTCTAAACACTGCAGCAACACAAGCTATGTGCCAATTTGGAGAAATGCACTTTTGGCATGACCCAGGTTTAGTATCTAGGATACATTATTGATGAACAGGGGGTGCATGTGGATCCAACCAAGATCCAAGTCATTCAGGATTGGCCATCTCCAACCACTCTGATAGAGCTCCACAGCTTTCTAGGTCTTGCCAATTTCTACCGCACGTTCGTGTTGGGGTTTTCTCATATCACTTGGCCTTTGAGTCAAGTCACCAAGGGAGGAGCGAAAGTGAAATTGTTTTGGTCTGAATCTCAATAGAAGGCATTCATAGAGTTGAAAGATCGCCTCTGCACAACACCGGTGCTTGCGTTACCAGTTTTACAACAACCATTTTGAGGTCGAGACAGATGCCTCTGACTATGCTATTGGGGCAATCCTTATTCAACACGGGCATCCAGTGGCATATCACAGTGAAACAATTTCAGACACAGTTCGAAAGTATCCCACTTATGATAAAGAGATGTATTCCATTGTGGAGGCCTGTCGACAATGGAAGCATTACATTTTGGGGAAGGAAACAGTCATCCACACATACCACCGGCCCCTTTAGTTCATACAGACCCAAGGGAAATTGCAGAATGATCGCCATTAGAAGTGGTCCACATACCTGCAACAGTTCCATTTGAATATCAATTATAAGAAGGGCAGCACCAATAATGTTGCAAATTGCCTCAGTCGACCACCGATCATGGCGTTAACCACCTTGCTCAACTCTTGTGGGCACGAGACTTCTGATTGGCCACTGCTCTACAAAAGCAACCCAGAATTCGGCCACACATACCAGACCCTCTTGAAGGGTCAGCATGTTCCAAATTTTCACCTCCAGGATGGCCTTTTATGCCACCTGGGTCACCTTTGTGTTCCTTCAAGCGAGCATGCCAAGATGATTTGGGAAGCGCACTATAGTCGGGCTGTTGGGCATTTTGGGGTCGAAAAAATGGTAGCAGTACTGAAGAAGTATTTCTATTGGTCGAATCTTCGACAGGATGTTGGGAAATACATCAGATCATGCACTGCCGGCCCCATTGCCAAACCAACCATCAAGAAGCAAGGCCTCTATACCCCGTTGCCTACCCCTAGTGGACATTGGGAATCCATCTCCATGGATTACATGTCAGGCCTTCCTTCCACTAAGCATTGAAATGATTGTGTTTTTGTGGTCGTCGACAGGTTCTCAAAGATGGCTATTATGGCATCCTGCAAGAAGAATGTCACAACAGAAGCCACTGCTAAACTCTTCTTTGAACGAGTGTGGGTACACTTTCGGATCCCATAGTCTATCTTCTCAGATCAGGACAGCAGGTTCCTCAGTACATTTTGGTCCAGTCTCTGGTCGATGCTGGACACCAAACTCACTAAGTCCACAGCCTTCCATCCTCAAACTGATGGCCAGACAGAGGTTGTTAACAGGATGATCGTACACATTTTGCGCATGTACAACTCAAAGCATCCACGCACATGGGACGAGAGCCTCCCCTATGTTCAGCACAGCTACAACCGGGTTCTCCACAACTCGACTGACCACAACCCTTTTCAGGTGGGCTTGGGATTCCAGCCACTATGTCCCATTGATGTGGCCATGCCATTTGCAGCTACTCACACAGATTCGACTCGTGTCCAGTCCGAAACAGATAAGGCAAACAGCTTCATTGAGCACATCCAACATATTCGCCAGCAGGTCCATGACATTATGGAGAAATCAAATGCTAAGTACAAGCAGCGACATGATCAACATCGGGTGCCACACAAGTTTCAGGTGGGCGACAAAGTCTAGTTGCGCAAATGAGTTCTACAAGATCTAGAATTTATGTTTGCCCAAGTCCCATGTGACCACACTACTCATAATTTCTCATGCCAATGTTTCAAAAAATCCACCCCCTTTTGCAGAATTCGCATTAATATTTACTAAACAAAACCGTAGCTCTGACAATCCTCAAATAAACCAATTTTTAATGTATGGAGTCCTAGGAATGGGGTGTTCATATTTTTCACTTGGTGCCAAGAGTTCAATATCAATGGTTTTCTTATCTAAGCCCTAGTTTGAATTTTATGGTCAGTTGCAACTCACTTCCAAGACCCATTCAAAGACACATTTTGAATTTGGTCTAGGGGTATGAAAATCAAATTGAGGAGTAGAAACAAATTTCGTAAACTCTAGCATTTTTTCTTGGCCAAGGTTCATGCAAGCATGTTACCCGCAATCACTCATGATAATTCTTTTGAAAATGCACCCCCTATGTAAAATTTTCATTGATATTTATTAAACAAAATCCTAGCTCCGAGTATCCTTATATAAACCATTTTTTGTCCTATGGGGGGGGTTACTTTACCTCTAACCAAGTGGTTGGAGTCCAATGAAATAAACTTTTTTCCCATTTGATACTCAGTTTTAATTTTATGGTGAGTTCAACTTGCTTCTTGGATCCATTTAGGGACATATTGTGAATTTGGTTGAAGAGTATCAAAACAAAAAACAAAAAACAATAAAGAGAGAATTAATCAAAATTAAAGGACATAATTTTAGATTCTACAAGGACATTAATTTAGATGTTAAATGACTAGTGAAGACACTAATAAATCAAAGATCCATCAGCTAAAATGGTACATAAGAAATCTAAAGAATGACTACTAATCGAAACCAAGATACATCATTTCTCTTCAAGCCTCTCTTGTTTATTTGTTTTCTAACCAATTGTTTGTATTATTTATTTGGATTCTAACATCCATTTCTTGATTCCAAAAGAGATAAAAGAGAAACTAAAATAGTAAGAGAAAAACTGTGTATGTATATATAACGTTCAATCAACATTTTTGTACTTATATTTTTGAATTCTACATTGCAAGGGGCTAGTTTTGAGAATCGAAATTAAAATAAATGTGGGAATTTTCCACAGAAGTAGATAAATTCATTTGTGTAGGACTTGTATAATGCATATGGATGGAATGGTTGTTTAGACAACTTTTTCATAGTTAATTCAAATTTGAGCACACAATTATAAAATGTAAGTAAACATACTATAATGACCTTGCATCACAAGTTGGAAATGTTTGTTGATGTATATATCAGTGGAATTTGCAGAAACATAGCTCTATGCAATTTGAAAACCCTAGTTTTATGGAATGTGAAAACCTTAGCGATATGGAATTTGATAACCCTATCTTTGTGGAATTTACAAATCCAAGTGTCTGGCTAAGGCTTCTTATTTTGTTGGATTCCCTATTAAGCATTCAAAGAGTCTCACTTGTTCCATCTTGTACAATAGTATGATGGTTAAGGCTAAGTGTGAAAAACCTTGTCAATGACTAAAGAGAAGTGTGGATAATGTCATTTTGTTCTAAGAGGCCAACACAAGTTTTCTCTTTATGAACTTTTCTTAGGATGTTATCTTTGTTCATTAAATTTATGAATTTTATGAGCTAATAAAACATTATATAGATGGAATTGTTGTTTGGACCCTTGTGACTAATTTATACCCAACACACCATAAAAGACTCCCTTAAATGACAAACTTAAGCATCACAATTAAGTAACATAATTAAGTGACGCCCATAAGCAATATACATACGTGTTACACTTAAAAGTGAGACAAAGGGTCAACTTTCCATTAGGTAACTAAAGAAATACATACTCTCCCTGATACATAAATCCAAAGTCACATATTTATATTCAATTTCGTCCAACTAAATATTTTCATACAACTTGAAATCTAGTTCCACGTTACCTAATGGGAGCTCGTGCCCAACCATGAGAGAATGATAACTAATGCCCTAGGTACAAAATGACATATCATTTTGCAACTGCCACGTCATGGCTAATGTACACGATGGCTCTCTCAATCACCGTCTCAGTGTCGTTTAGGGCTGAATGAAATGCATGAGAAGATTCAATTCTCAGTACCCAATCAGATAAATACAAAAGCAGATAAATATAAGATTAAATACGGTGATCAGGCTTCCACGTTGCTTCAGTATCTGTCCAAGTCTGCGCCATACCGCCGTAGCACGCAATGGACCAGCAGGAACGAGCGACTCTTACCGCGGCCCCCTTCTCAGAGTTTACATTCCGCCTTTGAAGAAGGAGATAGGATGAGTTTAAACGTGCAACAATCAGGGATTTTTGGATAATTTTATTGGAACTGAGTTATTAAAAAATTTGGAATTGCAATGTTCTGTATTTGGAAAATAGGTTTAACACATTTAAAAATTCAATATCGGCGTATTTACAGTTCCACGCATTCAAAGTTATAATTTGTCAAAAAAATATTAGAAAAATAAATCACCGGAGTCGAAATCGTTGAATATTTAGAATACTCTGGAGGCGATAGAGTGCCGTGTCACGCAAGAACACACCGGAAATATTTTATATGGATGATTCATTATATATCAATTGTAACAGAGGGATAGAATAGATTAGCATAATTTCAGTTTGCTCAAACAAGATTTTGCAGACGTTTACGATTGCTCAATAAAAGTCCGACCGCTAGCTTGCCCAATGAAATCACCGGTTAGAGATCCTGGTCTTGTTACAGACAGGAATGACGAAGCAGAATCACCGAGCGTCCGACTAGATATATCGGCTACATCACTGCGCGGGCGTAGAGGTCGCAAACTGGTCTCTCCATTCGAACCACACAGTGAGATAATTGAAGCTCGAGAGTCCCGGCGTCGCAGTGATAAGGTCACAGCTCCCGAGAAGAAAATTACTCTTTTTGCCCTCAGGCTTGCAATTCTGGAGAAGGCCGCCAGCGGGCTTGGAACCTTGGCCTTCATCTGGGCCACCGTCGTCCTCCTGGGAGGGTTCGCAGTAACCTTAAAAAAGGTAGACTTCTGGTTCGTGAGCATAATATTGTTGACAGAAGGCGCTCGCATCTTCAGCCGAAGCCACGAGCTGGAATGGCAACATGAGACAACAATAATATCTTTGGCCACGCTCAGAAACGACGCCAAACGGCTGAGTCGCAGGTTCTCTATTAATGGGAACAACTTTATCTTAAGACGAATCTGCGGGTGCTTTAAACACAAGAAAAACCAGAACCGGAAGATCAACATCCGGGAAGTAAATTCTGCTGTCGAGAATCATGATTTATTGAAGAGAACTTGGTCCTGGTCTAAGATTCAATTGGTGCCTTATACCGGGTGGTTCTCCATATCCAGAAATGCCAGTCAGATGCTTTTCTGGCTTCAATTGGTGTCGGCTTTGACATGTGTTGCCTTGTCCCTCTCTCGGCTAGCCATGCAAGACTTCGGAGTAGATTCAGGTATCGACACCACGAATCGGAAAGCGTCTCTCATTATTTTCTATGGCCTGTCCGTAGCCGAAGCGCTTCTGTTCCTGCTAGAGAAGGCCTACTGGCAATGGACGATCATTGTACGAAAGTTGCTGTTACAGGTGAACACAGAATATGGCTTCAGTGATTCAGAGCTCCCCACCGTTCGACGATTTTTCTATGACACATATTCGCAGTGCGTCAATGGAAGCGTTTTCGATGGTTTGAAGATGGAATTTGTGTCATACAGCATGGAGCTGCTGCAGTCCTGCGGTATAAGTGATCGACAGCTGACAGGGGCTCGAGTTCTGTCGGCGCTTGTGAATAAAGATGAGTTTGCCGATGACACTTTGAGGGCGATCATAAGCATGCGAGATGTGGTGGAGAGGCTAATCGAGATGCTGAATTGGAAGAACCATCAGGAGCAGGGGATTCGAAGAGCGGCTGCAGAGATCATCTCCAAATTGGTTAAGAAAGACAGGAATCGCGTTCGGGTCACGGCCATCGCTGGGTCCATGGAATCTATAGCGTCTTTGCTTTACGATAGCAAACAGATTGAAATCCATTCGAGGCAGTACGGAGATGCATACAATTACACGGTTTTCAGTATGCTGGGACTGCGGATACTGAAAAGCTTGGCCATCGAGCACGAAAACTGTTCTAAAATCGGAAGCAGCAGAGGGCTGCTTCCCAAAATCATAGGACTCACAGAACTAAATTCCAAAGCGCCCGAATCCCAAATCAAGACCGCAGAGCTCGCTCTGGAGCTCATGAGAATGCTGGCAAGCAGTACAGGCTTGACAGGAACGGCCTTAAGGAGAGGCATGTCGGAAATAGTCTTCGCCATAAGTAATCTAAGAGAAGTTCTTCATTACAGAGAAGTAACGACGCATGGTTTGCAAATCCTGGCCATCGACACATTGACGAGTCTGGCTCTCGAAGAAGAGGGCCGAGAGAGCATCGGCGGCACTGGCGGTGTTTTGCGTTGTCTCTTCTCTGCGTTTCAGATGGAGATGATTAATATTACAAGAGGACCGGACGACGATGAAACGAGGGAGCTGGTGAGGAAGGCAGGAGAAGCCCTGGCTCTGCTTTCACTGGAGAATAAACAAAACTGCAGAAGAATGATGAGCCTTAAGCTGCGGAAAAATCGCCCGAATTTGATCCCGAGCCTCATCTCTGTGCTGGACGACCCAATCCGGGGTTTTCATGCTGCGAGAATTCTTCGGAATCTGTGCTCATATTCAGAGGCAGATTACGTTGAATTGAGGAAAATCACTGCAACGGCAGCGAAGGTAGCAGAATGTATTCAATTAATAGCATTTCTTTTTTAAATTACAACTCTGCACTGGGGTTCGATCTCACAACAGTTTCATCCGATGGATTAATTTATTGTGATGTCTTTTTTCAGGTCTTGAAGTTTGTGATGGAGAAACGAGGTGAGCATCAGGAAGTAGCAATAGCACTTGCTGCTCAGATCTTCAAGTTCATAACCAAATCGGATTTCGATCGTCTGTTCGAAGAATCCGGCGGTATAACAAGAAGATCGCTGATGTTGGAACTTGTAAGGGTTCTCGGGAGGCACCCGCGTCCGTCAAAGGAGTTTCCGAGTATTAGAAGATTTAGTATCGAGCTTCTGATCGCTGTTATGGAGATGGACAGGGTTGCAATATTAAGCAGTTTGAGCATGGAAATGAGATCGGAATTGGAGGCGGCGATGGAGGCGGCGATGGAGGCGGCGATGGAGACGACGTCGGAGTTGGAGAGTTACAGTACATTTTCCGGCAGTGTGGGATTGAGTAGGCATCGTCTACCGATTTCATCCCTGGTAGAGTCTGCCATGGACTTGCTTCGTGATTAATCGCTCTGTCAGGATTCGATGGAAAAAGCAGATGTGACCGACAGCACAATCAGATATTTGTAAAAGATAAAATATTGAGGAGAAAATATCTGGGAAAAGACAAAATATTTGGGAGAAAATATCTGTAAAAAACAAAACATTTACTGAGATATACTTCCGAACGCTGGCCATGGCTACATGTACTCGGGAGATGAGTCATTGAAATTTTGTAAGCGGGTAACCGTAACTTTAGATCAACTCAAAACATGTTTTATTTCATTTCATTTTAATATTTTTATACAATAATAATTTTGAATCAACTTAGGTATGTTTATATGATCCGTATATATCTATTCTAATTTTTATTTATATCAAAGTTTATACAAGGTATGTTTATATGATCCGTATATATTTGTTTTAATTTTTGATTTATCTAAAGTTTATAGAAATTAAATTTTTTAATATGTAATTTTTTATCATAATATTTGGAACAAATATTTGTATGATTAAAAATTTGAATTTTATTAACTTTTAATAGATTTTAAGTTAAAAGAATTAGGATGGTTTTGAGCAATACATTAATAAAATATTTTAAATATGATATATTTTTTATTTTCACTTAATTTATATAATATATACATAATTAACATATATATTAATGTATTTTAAAAAGTTAAATGTGGAGACCATATTAAAAGAATGCAAATTTATATTATATCTTTAATTAGAAAACAACTCACTTATAAATGAAAAAACACTGTCTAACTCTCTCTCTATATATATATTGGTTAAATTCATTTACTGGTTAAATTCATTTACTCAATCTGTATATTGAAATATTTAATTTAGAACTCTCATTAAACTTTTTTTTGGGGCAATAATATTTTTGAAATGTCATATATCAATTTCATATTAAAAATGGAATACATTATACATTTCATTGGAAATGGAAGATCAACATATAAGGAAAACTTTAATTGTAATTATTTTAATTTTCTCTACACAAAATTTATATAAAATTATCTTATTTAATATGAATATCTAAATATTTTATTTATGATTATTATTATTTGATTGATATATATTTTTAAAAATATTACATGTCAATTGAACATGGAATGAGTGTACATCATGTACAATCAATAATTTTATTTTCACATGCCATCTCCAAATATATATTAAGTAGTGAAGGAATTAAATATCTTTCTTATACTAAAATGTAATTTTTTATTTTTTTACTTTGAGACTCTTTATATCTCTATATAAATTGATGTAAAATTAAAGTGGAAGTTAAAGTATTTTATTTGTAGACAATATTGATTTTTTTTTTATCATTGCTATATTATAATTCATTAATGTAAGTATTATTCTAGTATTTTAAAATGTAATTTTATGCGACAATATCTCTCTCATACAAGTTTGTAAAGCAGCTATTTTATTTTAAAAATTTATTGCTCATTTTCTTAATTTAATTTGAGAGAGTATATATTTATTATTTCCACAATTATTCATATCGAGAGAAATTTTAGAATGAAACTATGTGAAGGATGTTTTATCTTGTCCAACATTTCAAGTGAAAATTTCATCTATCATTCTCTGAAACTTATAAATAATTTAATTTATTATTATTATTTAAAAAATATGTAATTTAAAATAATATTTAAATTTATATAAAAAAATTATGGGATAAAAATATATGAGTTGGTTGAAAATGACTTTTAGTGATTATATATATATATATATATATATATATATAATGATTTGGATAAGAAGTCATTTTTATGGGACATAAAGAAACAAGTTAGTTGTAAGTTAAGGTTTAGAAATAGTTTTATGAATAGAATTTATTTTTTCAAGAATTGTTAATGAGTTATTTCAAGTATGGTTTTTTAGAAATAATATTGATGAATTTACTATTGTTTTTTATCTTTGAGAGAGAGATAACGATTTCCTCCTAGTAAAAGTACTTTGACTTTGGATTTTTTTTTTAATTTTAAGTTGGTGATTAAGTTTTAATAGATTTTGTCTCTTTTAAAAAAATCAAAAAATAAATAAATAAACAAGAATTTTTTTTTCTTACAATTTGTCAACTTATATATTGTAATCAATTAAAAATAAAAAACTTCATAATCATATTATTTAAAATAAAATTGTTTAACTTGGTATTAATTATTGTTGGCCGATGGTAGTATCATTGGCCAAAAGCCTAAATCTTTGTGTATCAAGTGATTGGATATTCAATCCCAACATATCTCACTAACCTAATTAAAAAAAAAGTGGTATTAATTATTAATCATTGTTGATTTAATTTCATTTCCAATTGTAGTAAGTTAATACTTCTTAATTTTTTAAATAATAGTATTTGTTTAGTATAATATGAAATTATATAACATTAATAACATGTTATAAAAATAAAAATAAAAGTATCAAAAAATATTATTAAAATAAAATTAATTATTTTTTTCGTATCCATATTAAAATCTTAATTATTATAATATTAATATATATTTATTGTATTAAAATTTTAATATATTTCAATTAAAATTTATAAAAAGGGATGGCAAGTGTGGGTGGGGAAGAGGGTAATATTTAGTTTTGATGGATATATTGAAATGACTTATCCCTAGAGTCTAGATACAATTTTGAATAACCAAATAAAGTTATATACATTACTATAGGGAATCAATCTTACTAAAAAGATCTCTAATTCACAAGTTAATTATTATGAGTAATCTCAATAATATCAAAAAGAAAACCTTGGACACTACTTTTTTAAATCTAAAACTCAAATCCATCATTAAGAAGATTGTATCAATCTTGTGCTCAATCCCAGGAAAACCTTGGACACTACTTCTTTAGATCTAAAACTCAAATCCATCATTAAAAAGATTTACAATCAATCCTGTTTTCCATCCCAAAGTATCAATTCATCCATGTACTATAAGATCAAAATACACAGGAAAAGTCATGTTCCAACAAAATAATTTTTTGTCCTTTTGGAACATTGTGTGAATGGTTCCACCCAAATCCATTTGATTCCTTAACTCATATTCCATTACTAATGAAGTGAAATGTAATAGCTATGTGATTGAATGACGGGTCATGTTAGGGAAATTGATGACACGTGGCCCAAGACCGTGGCATTCTGAAACTATTATGAATAATGCAAGGAAGATTTCCTCCACTTGATAAGACATCCATTGGGAAATGCGCTAGTGAGATCACATAGGTTTGGACTCAATTTAGGTTTGCGAGATGAGGGATAGAGCACTCAACATGTGGAGAGGCTTAAATTCATGATTATGAGATTAGTTGGGTCACCTATTTGCACCTGTATAAACTCCATGGTCAATCTATCTAGTTCAGTTGGCTTGATGTGGAATGTAACAAATGTGACGAGTCAGAACTCTTTTACGCGGAGTCCTCTTGTTTTATGGCCATCATTTGTTTCAATTTTGACTATTGGATAGTAGTTGAAGTATTTCAATATATTTCAATAGATTTTATTATAGAGAGTTGGATCAAGCTTGCAACAAGAGGAAGTATGCATAGTGTAACCTGAAACATCCTTAGTGAACTCTTTGTTTTCCCTCTATGGTCATGCCCGATTTGAATTTTGGTTATCTCTTAATACCACATAGCTACACTTGATGTATTTAATTAAATTCATATAATGTAAATCCTAATACACTAATAAAATGTCATAAATACTTTGGATGTTTATTATAAAGAGGATGCTTATAAATCTCTCTATTATTTTGGATAATTTTTTTACCAAATACAATACCTTTATAAAAATTGCAGAAATGATTATAAATTGAAGATGTATTTGTAATAGGTTGTTATAAACACTTTGTTTATATATATATATATTCAAAATTCTAAGATATTTGTTGATGTTTCAGAATGTAAGTCTTGCTTAAGCACTGCACCCATTTCAATGTCTCAGCCACTTCAGTGGCTATCGAGTAGTAATGAGAACATTTTGAAATAATGAATCCATATAGTTTGATTATATTTGAAAGAGATTTGGAAAAACCAGTAAAAAGTATTTTTTTTAAACCCAACATTTAAAACTTCAAAGTGAGTCCAACTTCAGGGGATCACAATTCACAATGAGATGTTTTTTATGTGATGTAGAGCTAAGTCACTCGAGTAAGAATTGAGTCCACACTAATAATAACACAACTCAACCTACTTGGTTGTCAAGGAAAAGAAGAATTAAAAAACTAACACAATAACCCTAAACACGAAACTATTTACAAAATTAGCGAACCAATCAGTTCTCTAAGGTTGGGACCTTAGAACACTATAGGGCCTAAGCTACTTGTAGCTTATAAAATGAAGAAAATAAATTGACTACAAATACTTTATGCATGAACAATTAAATAGACAATAACCCTCTTAATAATGTCAAACATTGAACATATAAGTGAAAAAATAATAATTGAAGGCATATTGTGAACTTAATGTTCCACATTACTAATGTTTTGGTTGTTCTTTGATATATTTATATTTTAATACGAAAACTTTAATTAATATGTGTTGTTAATTCATAATGAATAAAATTACTAGATGTCATGAAAGAGCATTAATTAACCCCATTATTATAAAGTTTATTTAAACAAAAAGACTTTGTTTGGGATTTGAACTCATAATCTCTTGTTTGGGATTTGAACTCATAATCTCCAATTTGTATAGTGAGTGACTTTACCATCAAATCATACACACGACTTCTATAATAATGCTCTTTTATTATATACTTCAATTATTGTATATATACTCACTTTAGGAAAAATTAACCTTACTTCATTATGTAAGAGTGTGATTAAAATTATTAAAGAACAAGATTAATTTACAACAACAACAACTAATGTTAAAAAAATCATAGCAAATGAAAAATTTAGTGAAATTAAAGAAAATTATAGTATTTACGAAAACAAAACAAATTTAAAAAGATGCCTAACTAAAACAAATACTAAATAAATTAAAGGCCAAGATATTAGCGAACACATTATATACATAAATTAAGGTTAATGTGATATACAATAAAACATGGTAGAAAGAGGAAAATTTATAGAATATGAAAGAAAGCAGATAAATTCTATAACTTTAGAATTTTACCACTATAAGAACATAAATTAAAACATTTATATAAAGGACAAATTGTAAAGTTTGAAAATTAATGTGAAAATGTAAGTCTAGATGCCAAAGACCATCATTTTATTGCATTCTCGGCAAGTACACTTTTAGGGGTAGAATAAGTGGGGAAATAGAAAGTGTTATATAGTCAATTTAACCCAATTGACAACGAATAATAAGATTTTTCTTGTATAATAGTCACAGAGTTAGTACCAATTTAGCTAATAAAACAATGAAACAGATGCAATAACAATTCTTACCTTTACTCAATTGTAAACAAGTAGAGCTATGCAGTCACTTCTCATAAGGCAATCAAAAGAGCCATACTTGCAGACCTAGCAATGACATCACACAAATAGAATGTAGATGCACAAGGAGGGAAACCAAGGAATAAAACAAAGAAAACCTTACTATTGGTCTCCCTCACTCACACATGGGAAACATCCTAGTGTGCAAAAAGGGAATCCCTTGTTTGATGTCACTGTTTGCTCATTTAATTATGATCATTGTTTTCATTCATAAGTTTAATATTATCCTTTAATACATATTCAAGATTTGTATTTATTTCATTTCTCTTTTCTTTTTCTTTTTTATCAATAACATAAAATAAAATAAAATATTGATTTTACTGTTAGAACTAAAATAACATTCACATATAATTCCCAAGTTGTACTGCATGCAAAAATACAATCCCTCTCACCAAGCTTCTAGAAGCTCATATGTTTACTAGAGGAGGTTACAGAACCTACACACTTCATGTGGAATGCCTATGGCCTTTTCACTATCATAATGTAATGAATAAACATTTCCTACATAAATGATTACTATTCTAGGTCGAAATATTCTAGTAGCTCATCTTTAGTTACCCAAAAATAATCATTACAATTGTTGAGTTTATAACCCTGAACTGCAACCACTTTTGATCTGAGAAACAATTTTTTGAAGTATGGAGGATATTTATCCCCTGATTGCTTAGATTGCACAATAATACAAGTACAAGGAGCGTTGTCGACAAAGTAACAATTGAAAAACCTAGAATTACATATTTGTATTAGAAATCTAAAGAGAACGAGAGAGATTGAACACACAACACAAATCACACTATGATGTTTTTTATTGATCACAATTGTTACATGTATATAGGACATAAATCTCTAACTTCAACACATCTAGATTATGACTCCAACTCATAACATAGGAATCAACAACTTCTAAATTGACTCCTCGTAACTCATAATTACAACTATACATGACATGGAAGAATTACTTCCAAGACCCTCCCTTAATGCTTACATGAAAAACATTGGAAGTACATATTGTAACATAAATAAATATTTGTTAGATTTGTCTGATATGGTCATCACTAGCACTCATATCCACTCTGAAATCTCATGGTTTCTTCTCTTTTCTTCACCACACTTTCAAGCTTCCCACTTGATCCATTTAAGACATAATTGCTTCAGACCATCATTGACATGCTTTGCAGAATTGTCACTTCTCAACCTCCCGAAGCACAACGGGTCAGTCTCAATTCTGAACCATCCTATGGAAATGCCACCATATGTTTTATATATGGCCTTCTGCTATATTCACCGGTTATCTATAATAACATTATGGGTACAAAATGTCTTCAACAAACAATTCTACGACTTGATATTGTATAAAATAACATGTATTGACGCTCCTGCAGCACGACGGGTCACACCGGCTTGACCTTATTAAAAACTACCAGTAACTAATGCTCCCTAAGCATGACGTATCACATTACTCTGTTAAATAGTTGGTCTATTCTTTATGATTCTGTATCATTTGATTTTTGCAAAATATAATAACCTATTAAAACTTCACCATTCATATTTCTACCAACAGCTTCCTTTTTTTTTAAACACACAACTTTAACTCACACTACAAACATCAACACGATTTTACACACTATTTTCTCAACAAACTTTGTTGTTGAAACAATTAAAGATCTACCATGCAACCTATAAAGTAGTCCTACCAAGCCCTATGTATGTCGTGGTGTGAATATTAAAACATGTGATAAGAATTCATGTCCAATTAAATGAATAAATTCAACCTTTTCAATCAAAGGCTTGACTTTACAAAATGAAGACTTTCTTCACGTGACCTTTCAAAAGAAAAAAATAACTTTTAAATTAATTGTGAGTGAAATAGTGAGTAGCTCATGACGCATATTTGGAGGTGGGCTCTTCTCTCTATTCAATAAGCCATGCATTACCACGATCAACCATTTCATGATCTTTAAAGCGCTGCCACTCTCGGTCACAAAGCTAATGGAATTCAATCACAGCAACACACAACTGCATATATTTTTAGACTAGGGTTCCAAGTGAACCGTGATGTCCTATTGCATGTTGGCATTGCGGATGGCCTAGTTTCGATTATCCTCAGCGATCATGGTGGCCCCAATTTCTGCGTTGAGGTGCTACAGGTTGTGGCCCCAATTTCTACGTTGAGTTTCTACGGTCATGGTGGCCCCAATTTCACGGGAAAAATGACCTCCTACAGGCCTAACATGCCCCATGTGAGACATATTTCAACTTGACTTCTGCATGTCCAAAAATGACTTCTAAGATTCAATGGAAACATCTTATTCTTGGTTTTTTCAACCTTTGATATCGGTGTTCTATTGGGAGGTTTGTCATATATATAACATGTGTTCCCTTGAAATATTACATCATAACCATGTTCCATTAGTTTTCCTACACTAATGAGGTTATGCTTCATATGTGGAACATTATAAACATCACGAATGTATTTATGTTGATTCTTATTAGTAAGAATAGGGAGAATACCTTTACCTTCAACTTTAAAGCAAGAACAATCTCGAAGAGTAATTTATAATGTTATGGAAGCATCAATAGAAGAAAGCATATTTTTGTTACCTGTCATATGATTGTTGCAACCACTGTCTAGCAACCAAAGATCCTTGTTGTGAATGTCTTCAAAAAGATGGCATGAAAGAAACATTGTTTTAGAGGATTATCCTTCATTGTTGGAGAGATGGACATTGCCTCTTTGCTGATCTGACTGTTTCTTTCTGCATTCATGTTCATACTGGCCAAATTTCTTGGAATAATAACATTAGACATTAGATTTTCTCCATGGTTTGCTTCTCTGAGATTGGTTTTGTGGAGGTATACATTGCTATTGCATGATGCTGTTCTGATCTTTCTCTACTTCGACCTCTACCTAGCTTGCAGCCGCCTCTATATCCTCTGCCTCTATGTCTGTCAAAAGAAAGTTTTGCTTTGAGTTTGTTCCATAGAATATTCTACCAGGTTGAGTCTTGTTTCATGTGCGAGAAGTGATCCAGTCAACCGTTCTACTAAGAAAGTTGTAAAATCTTTGGATTCCAGAATGGCTATTACAATCATATCACATTTTTTGGGCAGACTTCAAAGGACTTTTTGAACATTTTTATGATCTGAAATGGTTTCACCAATGAGTTTGATCTGGTTAATTATTCGCATGACTCTAGTCATGAACTGATCCACATTTTATATGTCAATCATCTTTAGGGTTTCAAATTGTGATCTCAATGTCTATAATTTAACAGCCTTAATTGTATCATTACCTTGATACACAACTTTCAGGATTTCCCAAGCTTCATGTGTTGTAGATGCGCTAGTTATCTTGTCAAAAATAGAGTCATCAGCTGAGTTTTGTATCCGACATTTGGCTCTGTGTTCTTTCTTTCTAAGTACAGTAGTTTCATTCCTCTTATTATTGGACATGGCCTCCCATGCTTTTTGGGTCAGCTCTATATAGGCAGTCTGAAGTGTATCCTAACACTCTTGGGCTTGCAGGAATGTCTTCATTCTCAAAGTGCAAAACTTGCCAAGCAAAATCAGAATCTGTGGCAAGGCACTAGAGAAAGTCATTTCTCCAAATACAAATATACACGACTTTTTTTAAATCTTATTTCCAAGATTAAAAAAAATATCTTTAAAAAAAAATGCCTCTTCATTTTTGAATCAAACAATACCCTTTTATTTTAAAATTCCTTTTTATTTGTAACCCATTTAAGTTTTTATTAAAAAAATAAAAATAAAACTCAAATAAACACCCTTTAATAATGGCACCATATTATATAATATTTTTTTTTTTTGAATTACTCCTTTGAAAGAAGGAAAATTTCAAATCGGATCTTTAAATGTTATCATGTACTTTTTAAATGGGATAAAATGATATCTCACGTGCACCTTTGACTCAGCTTGGCTCTTCTCCTCGACCTTGGACAAATGAAACCTCCGCTCCTTCGAATTGGTTTGACCGTCGAAAACAAAATGAACATCTGAAACGTCTATGGAGCCTTCTCGTTTGCACAACCTGTCGACTTCGTGGAGCTCTCTTATCGTTTGCGCAACGATATTTTTTTATGGAGAATACGTGCCAAGAGCCTTTAACAATCAACGTTTGACTTACGAATCCGACGCTCTTATCGTCACTTTACTTATGCGGTGAGCCACTTTTTTTGGATTTTCGAAAGTGTGTATAAACGCATGTGTTCAAAGGAGCATGGATGCATTGGGCACAAAAAAGTAAAAACTTTAATGACCAACTTTGAACCAGTTTCAAAACCACCAAGTTTCTTCGTCTTCTTCGCCTAATAACCATATTCGTTCTCTGTGCTTTTTCAAATATTGGGTATTTGTTATTTTTTTGAGTTTTATGCGATCGGTAGCTCATGATAAAGAATGAAAATCAAAATGTGGAATAGATATTGTTTTTTTTAACATTCAAAATGTCTAAATAAATTATATTGTAAATATCAATAATAAATGATTGAAATAAAACTAGACATCTATAAAGCAGAACTGAAATAAACTACACTGACACTTAATAAACAACAAAATAAACAACAAAATGTGATGTGATGATATCTTACTGATAATAAAATTAATATCTCTCAACAAAATAATGTGTGGTGTCATCTTCCAATCTTCAAAGTAGTTGGTGAAGAGCTATTTTTCTTTCAAAGCGAGTCCTCTTATGTATGTTGTCATCTTCCAATCTTCAAAGTAGTTGGTGAAGAGCTATTTTTCTTTCAAAGCGAGTCCTCTTGACGCAACATCTTCAAATCATTCAAACAATTCTTCACTTTCCATGTAAGCGCTCTTTGATGAGGTGCGTTTGATGCAATTCATCATATAATATTTTTTTATTATATAAAAACAAGATGATATATCCCACAAATAAGGTGGGGAGGAGAGTTATGTTATATATACAATACTCCTTGTAAGTATACCTTGACAGTGATTGAGGCTCGGAGATGCAAATTCAGGAACTGGAAATTGAATTGTACATATGGGTGCATCACATCGATGGTGGGAGCATATTATGCCATATGTATATATTGTGTTCGTTGGCATCAAAGTTCGATGAAATGGAGTCCTCCGGTGGGGGCGGGCTGCAAAATGATGTTTGTATATCATGTGACTCATGTTGTAACACTAATAGTGTCATTAGGCACGTGCTCCTGGTGTATTCATTTTCTTGACAGAATATTCGATGTAATAAGAAAGTTACATATTCATGTTAAGAAAATTCTAAAGTTACATAGGAACATGGTCCCCCAACTTTCCATTTCTGCTTTCTTTTCTCCTTATTCTTTCTTGCAGTGGGTTGGGATGATCCCCCAACTTATGGACTTCCATTCTTTCCTCTAGCTTCTAGATGAGTAGCATGTACATATACCTCATCTATACGAGTGGGATTAAACATGAGGATGGTGTGCCTCATGTAGCTGTGTAGACCACCAATGTACTTCAATAGAGTCTTAGGTGAGTCTAATGATATTCCTAGAATCAATGCTCTCTTTCTAAATTCTTGAGTGTACCCTTGCACACTTTTCCCTTTCAACTATCGAAGATTTTTCCAACTCAACATGGCTTGCTACATGTAGGCCAATCGATAGAAATGTTTTTTGATTGCAGAAACAAATTCACTCCAGACAAAGATAGTCTTACCATGTCTTTTCATGTCAGCTTGCGTCCTACCTTCCCACCAAACCAAGGCAATGCCTCCAAGCCGTAGGCTTGCCAGCTGAATCTTACTCTTGTCTCAATCGATATTCTGCACTCTGCAATAAACATCAATTTGTCTAATCCAATTGTCCAGCTTTTCTACATTCAACTCTCCATCATATATAGGTAGATCAAATTTGACATCTAGTTTGATCAAAGATGATTTCTTTTTGTGTTCAAGGTTGTTAGGAGGTGTGAGAAAGCTTTCCTCTTTCCCTTTTCCTTTTGAGTGGTCATGGGATTGAGACTCATCTTCTCCTTTGTCTTGTTTAGAGCCTGATGAATCTTCATCCTTGTGTTTTCTAAAGTCCCTATACATTTCTTCTACCATGGACTTTATGGCTAAGCAACTATCTATGAATTGAGGTTCTGGCCCCATAGAACCTTCCTCTGACATTTTCTTTCGAGGATAGACTCTCCCAATTTTAGGATTAGTTTCGACCAACTCTCCTTCTCCTAATTTGAGCTTTGATCTAGTTAGCATTCAACAGCTAAACCAACACAAGCTTGCCTAACCTTACAGCCTAAAGCTCTGATACAACTTGATCTAAAAATCACTCATGAGTGACCTTAGTTAATTAATTAATGAATGAAGTTATTATAGACTCATGTGCTGGTGTGTGTCTATGTTACTTTAGGCAACAGATCGATCAGATTGCAAAATACACAGATGCTGGAAAATGGAAAACAGTAAGAGAAACACAGTGAGAAAATACAAGAACACAACAATTAATAAGGAGTTCACCCTATCCTCCAGGGCTATGTCTCTAGTCCAGCTTTCAGTGGTGGCCTTCTTTTATTGTTTCTTTAAAGCAGAGATTTATAGTGAGGATCTCAATCTGAGTCTCCTGAAACAGATAATGGTTGGTAGGGTGGTTCTTGTATTCCCCAAGCCACTAGAGTGCACAGAATTTTTCCTTACCAAATCTTGATCTCTTTGATCTTTAATGGGAGGAGCCCAATGTGGTGCTCAATTCCCGACAGATCCTCTCAGGGATTGCTTGAACCTCTCAAGCTTTCTGTCTGCATGATGCTGCCTTAGGTTAGCTTGGCTCTCTGTCTTCTGATTCTTGCTTCACTATCTTTACTTTGCTCTCGCTCTCTCTGTCCTCGTCTCTAGTTCTTTCTTCCATTTTGTTCTCTGCCTGTTCATGGCTTAAAGCCAATATATCCCTAAATATTCACTTCCTCTTCCACCCCTTCGAATCGCCTACTATTGTTCGCTTGGAGTTCCCTGCTTCTGCGTCATCGCCAACGTCTCACAGGGAGTGGTCACATGTCCTCTCACGAACTGCGCCAACTCTTCCTCGATGGTTCGATTTTTCAGTTACATTGTGGAATGACTCATCCGCCAACTCAGCGGTCAAATCAGACTTCAAACTCTTATGTGTCGCGGCTTAATCCCCTGTCAAATCCGGTTCCTTCGTCGAGGGCAATCTCCGCCGTCAGATCTGGAGCCTCCAGATCCTACAGTGTTCACTCATTTCATGTGTTGACTTGCTCGACTGTTAGCGCGTGATGAGAGGCGGTTTTCACTCTCATCCGTCGGACACGCGTCGTGCAATGAATGGAATCGCTCATTTTCTGCCAAATCCGCTTACCGCCCAAGCATGCCCCTGATACATCGCTAGTTTTGAAGCGTAGGGCCCGTCTTTCGCCTTAGAACTTTCCCTACGGTTTCCCGGCTTCCATGCGACTGAGCGCTTCGGGGCTTTTCCTTCTCAAGGGGTTTTGCCCAGCAATGCGCGAAGCACTAATCATGCATCAGAAATGGCCTCTGTTTCCCGATCCAGGCTTCCCAACTGCCAGTTTTTCCTCCTGCGTGGTCTCAATGGGCCTCAGTCAGCACGCTTTGACCGAGGTCCTCGTCGTTCCTTGCTAGATGCAAACTGCCACTGTCCATTGGTCTTCCTGATCGCTTTGTGTTCATAAATTCAAAGTCTGTCATATTTTGATACAGTCATGGCACTTTGATTATTTTTCATGGATCCAATTTGGACCACAAATCGTAAGCGCATTCGTCCACTGCCAGTTTCCACTATTCTTCGGGTGTGTATTCCACCATAGTGCGGGTGCCACACGCACCGCCCATTCCACCGCACCATACCACTATTGTTCCAGTACGGTGCTTTCCAATTTCTCTAAGAATTCATCCATGCCTATTACACCATCATATGTTGGAAGTTCCCTTGCTTCGTTCATCACTCACCATAATGATTTAATCATCATGTTGAAATTCATCATTGTTACTTCATGCAACCAGTTCTGCCAGGGTTCTATCTCTTCATCTGAATTCGAAGTACAATAACTATCACACTCCCATGAGATTCTCCCATTTGCAGTCGGGTTTACCCAATCCTGGTCTTGTGCTGTTATCTGGTAAATGCAATCTAGCTCATCGTCGTTGTCCTCATCGCACACTGGTTCAATGTAGCACGCACCTTCGGTTGAATATAGCGGAACGACTACACGAAGGGACTTTTTCTCAAATATCATCTTCTGCTTCCTCAGGTTGATGAATCCATTCATCTCAGTGGCCCGGTCTATTCCTAGCAACACGGGGTAAGGGTTGTTGTCATCAACAATCTCTATCACCTCAAAGTCCGTCTGCGTGCTCATGCCTTCGATATCAATTGTTACCCCTTGCAACCTCCCCATGGGAAAGATCTTTTGTTGGTTCGCCATCTGTAATTGAATAGGGGAACACTGCAATGCGGGCCTGCCCATGCATTCCCATATCTGCTTTGGTAACACATTTGCGTCTAAACCCAGGTCTGGAATTACCTGATCCATTTCATATTCACCAATCTGCGTCGTTAATCTCATCTCCCTCCTGGTGCGCAATGCATGCTATCCTATTTTCTGGACTATGCACGGTTCCCCTGACCCTGTGCACCTAGTTATCAATTCCTATAGTCAATTAACTGCCTTGTTGTCGTGCAGCAATCTCATGCATGTCTCTAGAAGCGTAGTTAGCATAGAAGGATCCATCCCTATCTCTGGTTGATACTTACTACCTGAAGTAGAGGCCTCCACGAAGCTCTTC
Organism: Pinus tabuliformis; assembly: GCA_031772625.1. Taxonomy (NCBI): domain Eukaryota; kingdom Viridiplantae; phylum Streptophyta; class Pinopsida; order Pinales; family Pinaceae; genus Pinus; species Pinus tabuliformis. The sequence goes on along the minus strand of CM062804.1, from coordinate 1,109,814,762 downwards.
TTAGATTCCATAAACGTCTCCTTTTCGCGTTCCAAGTCAAACTCAGGTTACTTCATAGGAGCCTTGCGAACCCATGTATCTTCCTCGGGTTGCTTCCCCTGTGGTCGCGCCGCTTCTAAGAACCATGTTTACGTTGGGGTCTTCTTCGCGCGGTTCAGACCTCATCATTTGCATATTCTGCGTCAGATTATGCTGAAGTACCCCTTTCTCACGCATCTTCTTGATCAACGTAGGACAATCTACTGCTTCATGATCGAATTGAGCACAGTATGAACAAGATAGTCTCGTCAGGGTGGTACAGTCACGGGCGTAGTGCCCTGGTCCTCCACAATTGTAACATATTAATTGTCTGCGGCCCCTTCCTGGTCCCATTCCTCCTCATCCTCGACCTCGCCCTTGGAATCCAACGCGTGCCATCCCCACGGCTGGGTCAAGGCCTCGCATTTCCATCTGCATTCTATATGCTGGGGTCCGCTCCATCATTAACTTGTAGCTGCGAAAAGTATACTCGTCGTGGCCCACCGATCTACAAAAATTTCAAAACAGTTTCTAGGGAGTCTGTGTATACTTCTGCAGCAAATGACAGTTGACCATCGTGTCCTTTCCTCCCACCTGACAGATTGTGCACTAGAGCACGGGTGTCGTACTTGGCCCTACCTGTGCCTCTGGTCTCAATAGCATCGGCCCCCCTCCTGCCAAGTAGTTCGCGAATACTGGACAGTGATCCTTATCGTGGCCCTGGCCTTTACATTTTATGCACCACACTTCTTCATGTGCCTCTGGCCGAGGAGCCCTATCCTGCTTCAAGATCTGCAATTCCAGGCAGAGATTCTGAAGCTACACCTGGATCCGTTGAACTCCCAATCCTGGATCTTGTATCAGTGTTTCATGCAACCTTATTTCCATTTCCAATGCTTTTGCGTGGGTTGAAAACTTCTACTGTGACAACGTCATCCTTAGGTGTGGTGTCAAAGACGCCACAAACCACACGCGGTGTTGCGCATCCGTTAGCATCATATTAGCCTCGCGGATCATAGTATTCAGTGTCTGATCCAGATCCCAGGGGGTCTCGCCTGGAAGCATTGCAATCTTTTTAAATCCGATGATTGATTGTGTCTCTGATTTCATCCGGCTAAATTCTTTGTTCAACGCATCCTGGATCTCCGCTATTCCTACATTCGGGTGATCATTCGAGTGCTTGATATACCATGTTAGCACGCGATCCTGTAGTGCACTTACCAATGTGGCCTTCTTAATGTTGCCATCTATGACCCCTTGTGCTTCCCATACTGTCTTTACCACGAACCAGAACTGGTTCGGATCCTCACTCCCTACTCCTCTAAATACGAGTAGCTTGATCATGCTCGCCATGCTGAACCATGGGGTTGGTGGAGGTGGGGTGGGTGAAGATGGAGGTGAAGTAGGTGAAGCGGGTGATGACATGAGTGGAGGTGATAACTGTGGAATGCGCTGCCTTATCAAACTGACCGCACTTCTTGGAGAAACCCGAGCGCACTCTTCCTGGCTCTCTCACGAAGGTGAGATTAAGAGACTATTTCCTAATCCTTCAGTACCTTTGTAGATCTTCATGCTCCGCTTTGTTCCAATCATTGATGTATTCGCATAACTTGCTTTTCACATAACAACATCTTAATCCAGGTATTCAGGGATTTAATGTACCTACCTCACCGTCCATTGAGAAAACATCGTTCTGCTTCACTATAGCTCACGGTTGTGTCTATCACGAACTCAGTGATAAATCCCCCTATTATCTGGTCGAGCCAGTGGTCCACTACCCACGCGATCTCATCTTTTGATGCCTCTAGTTTGCGCACTAAGTCTAGAGTCCACACTATCGGTTGACCAAACTTATACCTTCCCTGGTTGTCGACTAACCTCGAGATCCAATGATACAGCTCTGAAGAGAAGGACATGAAGAAGATCTCATGGATTTCCGTATATACGTAGCGATCCAGCCACCTCTTCTCAGATATCTGTGGAGTTCTATTTTCCTGTGTCACGAACTCGTGAAGCTTCTGATCTAACCAATCTTCAATTTCCTTCTTCATAGGGTTCCAGTGTTCTAACATCAGACATCCCTTAGGCAGATCCCGGTCCCGGCAATGGAACCATTTGTTGGCTTGTTCGGGCCTGGCCTAGGTTTAGAAGTGATTTAGCCAAATAAATTCCGAAATTATCAGCCCTTTCGGCAATAGTCCGCAGTGCGCGGACAGAGGTCTCACCCGAGGTAGTATGGGAGGGTGTTGGAACTAGGTTTCTGCACCCTAGGGATGTCTTGGTGAAGTCAGGGAAGTTCACGAACTGATCCTGCAAGCTCGCACTGCTTCGCGCAGCTGTCTGGCCTTCGCGTATCTCGCGAAGAGGCACGTTCTAGATCCTTTAACCTTACTGTGTTATTATTATAGATCTTAACTTAATTTTGTGGGCCCAATATTCTTATCAATCATTCAACATTCATAACAAGTGCGCGCAATCATAAACTGTAAGGAGATGCCTAAACATATAATAGAAGAATAAACACACAGATCTACGAATAGATGCAAAAATATTTTAGAATCAACTTAGCTTTTATTAAACTTTTGTCCGTTACAATCCCAACTCCACCCCGCGCACTCAGCTGCAAGGGTCTGCGCACACGGCTGCAGACTCTACCAGGCCTCTACCCAAACAGCTGCAGAACCTCTTCCTCTTCCTACAACCCAAGACTCAAACTTACAGAATCAGAGTGAATATCTCATTCAAAATCCCATAATACTTAGATCAAGACTAACTGACTACTAAAAACTTACTTCTACACTTAGAGCCTTGCTCTATTTATACATTCCCATGGTCCGTGGACCATTGTTAGCCAACACATTCTATATTAAATTGCAATATTTTAGGGTGGACAACACTAGACTCTCACACTCCGCACCCGCATTTCATGGGGTCTTACATTACTTTTGACCAAAATTAGGGCTACAAGCCCCAAAAACCTGCTATGGGGGGATCCACTGCCCAACAACCATGTACTGCACACACATTCATGCCAGTCTGGTTGACATCAGTGCCAACATTCATGCACAATACTAGCACAAAAACCATCAATTTGTCCAACATTCACTCATGAAAACTCACTCATGATCCCTTGGGGACCTTACTATTCAAATCAAGACTAGTGAACCTCTTTTGACACACATATTTTCAATGGCTTGACCAATTTGAGACGTTAATACAAAAATAATTGAGACTATAATACCTAGTGAATTTATAGGCTAAAATTCACCAACAAATTCTCAAAATAAATAAGTGGATAGACATAATTTGATTACCTATATTATAGGACCATAATACTGTGATGGGGTTCTGATGTTTTGGTTGAGCTGGATTGTTGAATGGATTCGAAGTTGAGTGCAGTGGATCTCTGAATGATAGAACACATGACCTAGTAACACTTGAAGTGGATTGTGGGTTGTGGTAAAGCCAAATTTTGTGTTGGCTTAGTGGGCCTAGGAATCCTCGCCTGGTTAATGTTGGGATATATAGTAAAGCCTAGAGGTGGGTGCTCTCCATCAAGCCTAGTAATCCTAGGATGGGATATGCGGTAAAGCTTGGAGAGTGGGTCTTAGTTTAGGGCCTAGTGATATGATGTGGATTGCAATAAATCCTAAGAGACTAGGAGACAGGGAAATTCCTCATGGTGTTGGTGGAGAAATCAATTGGCATCTATTCTTGTTTGGCCTAGTGATATGGTGGAGATCATGGTAAATCCTATTATTACATGTTTATTATGTTGGCCTAGTGATCCAGTATGGATTATGGTAAAGACTAGTTTCTATTGATGAGGTTGAGGTGGTTTGGCCTCGATATGCCCTGGTTGGTTGTTTTGGTTTGAGTCCCACAATCATGCTTGGAATATGGCACGGGGGTGAATCGCTGAGGAGAGATTTGGCTCAACCATCTTATGCTTGGGTGGAATGTGGTATTCCCATCTCAGGTTTGGATTTTGCATCATCAATATGAGGTTATTTATCCTTGTATTTCTATGAGTATTATAATGGTTTATATGTTGATCATATGGCCATGATTTCCTTAGCATTTTTGTTACTATTATGTTGGTTATGTATATGTTTTATGACAATGGCTATGTATGGCTCTTGTAGGTTTTAACCCCGTACAAAAATTACCTGCATACAAATTCTAAAACACAGAAAATAAACAATGCGAGAGCATAACACATAAAACACATATACACAAAGATTTCCCATGGATCCCAAAACTGGGACTACCAGCTTGATTTTTCATTATGTTCCTTTCATTGTTATAATACATATTTATACATGACGAAGCATACAATACCATGGACCGAAAACCATTGCGTCCAAAAAACCATGTGCGAAAATCATGCACAAAACCATAGGTGGGTCCGCCTATCCTAACATAGAGTCCAAAACCAAAATTTTCCGAGGCGTTGCCCTAGACCCCATAAAGTGGGGTTACGGGTATGCCTCAAACCCCCTGTGACCTCCCCCCCTCTAACCCCCGGTTAACTACGTGAGCTAGTTGTGGAAAGAATATAACACAACCGAACAACTCTCATCATGTTTTTACTTGTAAATGAATGAACAATGTATCTATGACCTAATAGATGATAATGCAGCTAATTATATATGGGAACAATGCTTCTTAGCAATTCTCATATAAATATGAAAACCCTATGCATAAATTTGTTTTCTATACTTGTAGATTGCGTTTATGCCAAGTGTTTGACAGAATGTCAGTCCCAGTTGGGGATGGTCAGGCCTAGTCTTGGAGTTATTTTTTATTTATTAGTCTTGTCATCATGTTTTTAATGGATTCTAGAAGTTACAACAAGTTCTAGGTTGTGGTCAGAATTCTGGGCTTTAAAAGTGCCTTAAATCTTGTAGACGCCAGTTCAGGTCTGCTGGAAATAGTCCCTGCACACAAGCATGTAGGCTTTTGGGAGCGTCTATAGCTCTCTATACACTGGCATGCCCATATCATGGGAGCGTCAAGAAGTTTAATAGCTTTGGGACCGAGGGGCATGATACCTGTGTGGTTTGGATGGCTCCTGGGAGTGTTGTTGTTGATGTGGGAGTTATGTTTTATGTGTTTCCATCGATTCCACTTCCTTAAGGCCACCTATGAGGTTGAGTCATATCATAGTAGCGTCTTGTCACATGTTTACCCTGGTTATCCAGTTACTTGGGTAGATGTGGGAGGAGGGTGTTACATAGTGGTATCAGAGCACATTACACTCTCTTTGGGTCATATCTAATACCACATAGTGGTATCAGAGCATGGTTCACCCCTTAGACTGGATGGGATGTGTGTTGGCCATGCATTCATGTCAATTTCACATATGTTTCTTATGATTGTAGTCCATGTGTTTGTTGCATTTTCATGGTGTTGATCATGGTGGTAGTGATGATTCCATGTGAAGGCTGATACTGTAGTTATGGAAAGTGTCATCATGATTGTATGGTTGTATATGCAATTGTTATGCATGTCAGTGTCTATATGTTGTTATGCATGCATTATGATGGTGAAGGTTGTTGTTCATGATGTCATTGTATGAAATTAGGTCATCATGATGTTGTTGGTATGTTATGATTCTAATGTGTTGGCTGAGATAGAGTAGGAGATGAAGATCGTCAAAGTGAAGTTGGAGCATTGAACCTCGAGGTAAGAGCATGACATCATACAAATTTGTATGTTTGTCATGCAATAATGTTATTTAATGGATTGTTATATTAATTAAGTTTATATACATTAGGTTTACGTGCATGTCTATTGATGTTATGGTTACATACATGATAGATGCTAGTTGATTAGTGTAGTCATATTCACACGTGTCAGATAGTCATGAATGATAGTAACCTGTGGTTGCATGCATGGCTATTGTTGTTATGTTAGATAACTTGATGATTAGGTTATATGTTGTTGATGAGCATGATATATAACTTGTTGTTGTTATATGCCAGTAAATTGATGATTAGGGTTATTACAATAAGATCTTGATGTTATATGTATCATACTAATTGGATTGGTCTATGCAAATGGTTAGGGTTATGAAATTTAGGTATGGGTTAATATGTTGTGATATTATGTCATACTAATCTAGACTAACTATGGAAATGTGATTATTATTTATGAATGAAGTTTTTTTATGAGCTTATGATGTGAACATGTTAGCTAGTTACTGTTGTGGATATCATGACCTTATTTATGTTTGAGTTGATATGTTGTGAATTTATATCGTGCAACTTGATTGTACAAACAAGATAGCCTCCCCTGAGAGACATTAAGGTATGATATTTCTTATATCATCTTCTTTGTGACTGAATGTTTGATTATGCCATCTGTTTGGTGTTTAAGTGTTTGGTGTCTATTATGTTGTCTAGTTGATTTATCTAACACGGTACATTTATAGTTGTTTGAATGTTTGATTAATTGTATGATATGAGTATGTGACTCTAAGATTGCATGAAGAAATGATCTTGTTTTAATATGGTTTTACTAACACATATGTGTTGAGATAGTTGATATGTACTTGAGTGTAATAGGTGACATTTTTAGTATTACGTCTAATGATTATGAGTTGACTATGAATTATGACATGAATTCTAGTCTTGGTAAAGGCCGATTTCAAATTTACAGATATGATTGTCTTGATATTTGGAACATGTGTTTGACATGTATAAATAGTGCAGGAAACATGCTTGGTATTAGCATGACAAGGTAATAGTTGATGTATTATATAGCTAATAGTTGGTTGATGTGATAGTGCATAGTAAGCCTCGATTGCAACAAGGTGAAAATGTAAAAGAAATGAACTGGAAAAGAATTCATTTGGTTATGTTTGAAAACCCTAATTCCAAATGAATGAGTGATTTGCATATAGGAAGTCTAATTAACCCTAATTTGTCTAAAATTATGTGGATATGTTATATATGCATGGACATGTATTTGATAGGTATAACAATTGGTGTTTAGTTATAGTGAGATCTATCAATGGAATTGGAGTCCCTTGAGACATGTCACAGATGTGTTCAATTACAAGGAAACATGCTTGGCACAACAAGATAAGGTAATTGGCGTATTGTTATGTTTATTTATGTATTGAAAACTAGGTGTTTATGGTGATATGATACATGGAATTTCATGGCAAGAGACTGACATGAAAGTTTGAATAAGGCTCAGGTTGAACTTTCCTTTGGAAGCCTTGGGAACTCATGGGGATTTATTCATGGTGTTGTTGCTAGTATTGTGCTTTTGGTGTTTTTTGAGTTGATTTCGCTTGATTTTCAATTATGTTTGTGTTGTGTGCATGGCCATGCCACTTTGTTTGTGGTGTCGTATTGTTGTTGGTTTTCCATGGTTTTATTCTTGTTTTCTTCTCGATATTTCCTTTATTGTTTTGAGAGTCTTGGGAATTGATTAGGGAAGGAGGAAGTTAATGGAGCTCAGGGAGAGCTAAGTGGTACCCAACAAGAAATGAAAGACTCAAATGAAGTTGGTGCATGTGTAAGGGTAGCTAAGGGTAATAGTATGATAGTCGACTAAATTGGTTTGGACCACTGGTGTAAATGGGCAGTGCCAGTACAATCATGAGAAAGGTAACAGGAAAGGTGAAGTAAATTGATCTAAGGCATCCGGTTCCTTAGCTATGTTGGGAATGCTTTTTCTCAATGTTCTGCATGGTGTGCACAGATAAATGGAGTTATATTAATCGTGACCTTGTTCTATCTGGTAATTATATTATAATCATGATTATGATGATGTTTATATATGTATACATGTATGTATGTATGTATGTCGTGTTTGAAAGAGTCGCCATGGATCATGGTTATTTAACGCTAATGTTTATATGTATATATGTGTGTATGTATGTCGTTGTAGAGACATGATCATGATTGTTTTATGCTAATGTTTATGTATATGTATGTATGTATACATGTATCTATGTCACTGTGTAACAGGGTTGTCAGGGATCATTCTTGTGGAGGAATGATTGCTTACGCATGTGAATGACATGAAAAGGTTCCTGGTTTATGAGGAATCAAGTGGTAGAGTAGTCATGACAAATATATGAGGTTAGTATCATGTGGATAAGAATTGGTATTATATGCTTGTATTATGCCTATGTTTATGTTATGAAAGGTAACACTGAAGGATACATCAACGGAATTAAAACAATGTGATTTGTGGCATGCTAGAATAAGCATGGATGGAAGAGAGACACTAGAAAAAATGTTTCTTGGTAGAGACAATGTGTTTTGGATGTGTGGTACTATTGTTGAGCATATGTTGCATATGTTGTACATTTTTCATCTCTGATGTTGTGCGCATGCAGTGTTGTGTATATATAGTGTGTGTACGTGTTGTTTATGCAATGTTATGTACAAGGTGGTATAGATAGTGTTGTGCAAATGTTGCATATGTAGTGTTGGGTATAGATGTTGCTATTTACATGTTGGACATGTGGTGTTGTGTACATATTGTACTGTGTGCATGGGATATGCGGTGTTGTGTGTATATGGTGTTGTGTGCATATTGGATGTGCAATGTTGTGTACATAGGGTGCTATGTACATGTCGTATATAAAATGCTACATAAATATGGTGTTCTGTGCATGTTGTACATGTGGTGCTATGTAAGTATGGTGTTGTGTGTGTTAGTGCCTAAATCTACCTCGGGTTGAGAAAGGTAGGATCTAGGACAATATAAAACCACACTTAACCTGGTAGCTAGCCCTACCAGGTCGAGAGAGGGCTCTCTCCGGGTCAATCTCAGCAAAATATGATCGATGAGGGCTTGAGATGACTAATATGCTGACTGATTTTAGGCTAGGTATGTGTGTAAAAGAGTTTGATTGAATGAGATGATGTTTTCGTTGGCTCAAATGGAAAGGCAGATTGTGGGTGCGGGGAATGAGGCTCAGTTTTGCAGAGATCTCAATGGGGAAAGGTAGGCAACTGATTTGGCACTTCAAGTTAAAAGAGATGGAGAGATTAGATAGGTGAGGAGTTGAAGAGGGTAAGAAAACTTAGGGACCCTCTTCAAACAGCTAAAAACATCAAAAGCTAAAGCAAACCCTAGGTAGAGCATTGCAATTTCAATGGATTCTACCTTTTCCCTTGTTTGTTTTAATTAAGAAGAAACAAGATAGATAATGGCATACATAACACATAAATAAATTCACAATTACAGAAGAAAGCACTATATCAAAAAAAACTTCCACATGAATCCTAAAGAGTGCTGCAAACCCTGATCTCAATTCCTTAGCCAAAATGCTGATATGAGTATACAATGAAGCTCCTTGCTTTCTCAAAAGTCCAACCATGCTAATGACTGAAAGATAACAAGATATAGACAAACCATAACTCATCCTAGCCTCTAGGGGTCGAGCTCACAAGTTTAGGAGTTGTTCCAACTAATTCTAAACTGAGAACTAGAAATCAGGCAGTGGAACAGCTTGCCTCTAGAAACTAGGGAACTGATTCATTCAGTTTCAAACAACTTTTTGATAGATGAATCTACCTCCATAAGGGAAAATTAGACATCATGTCATCAAGATCCATCAATTTACATTAAATTACGTCAGAAGTTTGACATTGAGAAGAATAAAAAGTCAAATTGTCAAAAGCAAGGCGAAAAATAGAGTATTCTTGGTCAAACTGAGCAAAATTTACCCAATGTGTCACGTCGATTTCCCTATGCGCAGCCACTTTTGGAGGCCTTCCCGGTGTCCAAATTTGCTCCAAGTGTGCTTGTTGGAAAGGACTACCTGTCTACTTTCCAACCCAAGTGGAATTTGTGAATTTGGCCTCCATTTTCCACTCTAAAATTCAGTTCTCCCAAGATTGCTTCCTGTGTGTCAAAATAGGGGCAGTAAGGTCATTGTTTGATTGTTCTTGACCTTTTTGAGGGCTCAAAACATGTCAAAATTTCTTGGCCATTGGTAGGAAAGCATATTTTTTCATGCCAAATCCAAAAATGCTGAGTTTTTGTCATTTGGGGGCTCCCATCAAAAGCGAGCGCCAGGTGGCGCAGCCCATAGGGAAGAAAATTCTGTTTTTTGAGCCAAAAATTCCAAAAATGCAAAAAGTGCCCCAAAATTTTTGAAATTTGGGCTAAGTCTTCTCCATCAAGTGCTGTGTTGGGCCAAGGAAGCCTTAGCCAATATCTAAATTCTATATTTCTCCTTTCACCTCCTCGATGCCCTCTTCAACTTTGCCTTCAAGCTCTTGATTCTTGCCTTGCAAACTTTGTTTCTCGCCATGTAATGATAAGCCATATGCCTCAACAATGTCTTCTCCTTGTTGGCCTTCTCTAACAACCTCTCTAAGTGGATATTAGCTCTTTCAAGCCAAGATTCCCGATCGGAATTGATCTCTTGTTCAAGCAATGTGAGCTTGACCTTCCTCCTTTTGGCAGCTTGGCGGTTTTCCCGAATGTTCTGCAACTCCATAATCACTTGTCGATCCTCAAGATGCTTATTTATTTGCTCCAGGTACTTTATTATCCACTTCGCTCTTGCCAAGTTGAGGGACAAAGCATTGATGTCTGCCTGATGCTCTTGGATGACTTCTTTGAGATTTGAGCTTTGTGGGCCCAAATCAGTATCATCACCCTCAATGAGAATGAACTCAGTCTCTTGCTCAACTAATGGTCCCTCATCCTATAATGGCCTCTTGCCTTTGTCCTGAGCCTACTGTGTCGATGAAGGAAACGAGACCCCTTCCACCGCGGGTGGAGATAATACTCGCTTGGCTGCTGCAAACAACTGTCTAGTGCCCTTTTGATAAGTGATAAACACCGAGCGATCCGTGTCTCATGACCCTCATGTTGATGTGAAGGACCACCTGTCTCATGCAAAGCATTTGGAGGTCCCTGAGGATCTGTGAAGAGCTCACGAGAAATGAAATCCTCGCAAGTGATGCCCTGCAAACCAAGCTGATGGATGACCACAATCTTAATGAGAGCAAAATGGTAAATACTCTTGAACTGCTGCTGAGGAGTCTTTTGTTTTACTAGGGTGGTCATCTTCTCAATATTTCAGCACATGAAGTAGGGGAGATTCATCATCTTCACCCTGGTAAAATGCATCAACAACCTGATATGATAGGAATATAAACGCGAAAACTGACCCTCACAACTGAAATACTTCATTATCAGTTTCATCAAAGGAGCATAGGAATCTTTCAGGTACCAAAAAGGAAAAACTCTGCTGAGTTGTCTCAAATAACCGAGCTTGATGTATGGTTCATAATGTTGCTTGTCAATTTGCTGCCTTTTGTTCCATTGCTCTCCAATATTAGGAATACTGGTTGCTAGAGAAATAGATTCTGGTGTTAAAGTGAATGTTACACTAGCTAGAGCGGCTTGACCATCATGTAAATGAAGCACAAACAACCGGGCCAACTCATGGTGAAACTGGACTCTAGCAACCATCTCACAAAACTCATAGTAGGATTGGTGTTGGAAGCATGTGATGGCAAGAGGGCATGCCTGTAGCTTAGAAAGGGTAGTTGGTTCCTCTCGTATATGTTTTCCACCCTTATGAGGCCTCCTTGGTGCATTTACCTCTGTAGGAGAGTCACCGTGTGTCTCTTCTTCACGATCATATGAAGGATCAGACTCCATGCTTGCTAGTAAGTGAGTTTTCTTGATGAGGAGTAGGAAATTTATGGTTTCTTTAATTTTCTGCCACTAAGGGAAAAGTATATGAGGGACTGTGGAGGGAGAGAGTATGAGAGATTTTGGGACTATTAGGACAGGGTTTGGTTTGGGAAACAGGGGATTAGGGAGTGATATGTAAGCTTTAGGGACAACAATTAGGGTTTGGGGATTTATATTTAGGATTTGGGAACATGGGATTTGGGGACAGGGGTAGATGATTTTTTGGAATATGGGAGTTAGGGAATGGGGAAATAAACTGGGAAAATAAATGAAGGAGTGAAAAAGTGAGGGAATGGCATAATGAACTTGGCAGCCAAATGATAAGTGCAAACCCTAAGCAATGTTTTCTTGAGAAATGGCAAGGAAGTAGGGTTTGATTTTTCTTTTACATGACCACCATAAATTTTATGAAAAACTCCTTCACTAGCAATGAAGAGATCGTGACTTACTTGCATAATGGAAGATTTGAGTGATTTTGGTGATTTGAGGGAGTTGTTGAAGAAATCGGGCTTGGCTCTATGCGCCGCACCACTAACCCAGTGTGCTGCACCACTTCAATGCGCCACGCCAGTGTAATTTTAACACTGCAAAGGGCGGCCTAATGCACCGCGCCCACGACCCAATGCGCCGCGCCCCTGAAACTTGCCCAAATTGCTGCAATTTTGCTCTTTGCTTTCAACCCGACTGTTCTCTTGTTCACTCCTTCTCCTTTGGATGCAAATGAGCTCTTTAAACATGACAAATGGTTTATATACAAAATATTTTAATTTTTCACTTATCAAAAACCCACTTTGTAATGTTTGCATTTGACTTGTTTTTCAAACTTTGTTTTTGGGCAGTTTGCTTTATTTTTTCCTGTGATGAACTGAATGCTTTGATTTTTTGTTTGCCTTGTAGGTGATGGAGATGTTGAAGCTTGGAAAGGTGACCAGGGTTGCCACTGAAGTTATTACATATGGAAAAACTGAAATTACATCAAATTTATACATAAAAACATAAAAAACTCTGTTTTTCCTCAAAACAGGGTTTTGAGGAAAAATCAATCACTGAGCATGTGATTATAGAAATTATTGTTGTTGAAACTTTATTTGTCCTCCTCATGCACCTGCTAACCTTTATTGAGCATTTTGAAGAACTTTTTGATGAAACCCTAGACCTAATGAGACGTAAAACCTAAAAATAACTTTTGCGGATTTAAAGACAAAAAAAGACTGTAGATGATCTAGATGAATGAAAATGGGCTAGCAGGTAAAGGAAATGAGCGAAAATGTATAATAAGCCACCACCGTTAGATGATCCATGATCCTAATGGAATGCAGCTGACCGAGCGAGACACCTAAAATGCAATGCAACAAGAGAATTTGATCACTGACGGAGGGATGAAGATACCGACACTAACATTGGCTCCAATGGGGAAGGTAGCTCCTTGGAGGTGCCAAGAACTATAGATCTCTCAGAAAGTAGGTAGTGCCTCTTGCATTGGGCTACATGGAGTCAATAACTTCAACAAACTAAAATTAATATCTTGACAACAAAACATCAAAACTCAAGACTCACGACTCATAACTGAAATGAGTAAGACTAGCTCAAACTGAAAAAAAGACACTCAAAAGCTGAAACTAGACATTCAGTAGCTGGAACTAGACATTCAACAGCTGGAACTAGACATTCAGTAGTTGGAACTAGACATTCAACCACTGAAACTAGACACTCAAAACTGACTCAAGACTTACTTAACTGAAACAAGTACTTACAAATCTTTTTAATGGCAGCAGACCATCGAGATTTGAGGGCTTCAAATCATGACAACAACCACCTACCTACTGATGAAATATGTACAATCATGTGTAGTGAGCCTTCTGATGTAACCAATCCAGTAGATGGCTACATACTGAAATTCTGCTCTCACTTTTCCTGAGCAGGTAGAATGATGTAAATGTAGGCAACTCACAATAACCACTGAAACCAAGGCTTATAATAACGAACCAGGAAACATCCATATTCTCTAATGCTTACAAAAGAATGCCGAAGGGATCTTGAAAATCCTGAAGAACTAGCTTGTCTTGAGATCCAGTAGCAAAAATACAAGTACTCCCTTTATTCTAATCTGAAAGAACAGTTGGTTTATGATTGATAGTAACTGACTTGAATTTTGGCATACTGTGTCTCTTAGATTCACATTCCTCGATTTCATGGTCTAGGTCATTCTTAAACAGAAAAAAAATCTTCAAGATTATCAAGCATTACAGCCTTATCATCTTCATGAAAGAAAATATTATCTGTTCGTTGATCTATAAATCTAATTTCAAGTCTGTCATCATTTTCAAAAGAAGAAGAAGTTTCATCAAAACCTTCTTGACCATGTGCACACTGTAGACTTGCATTAGCTTGGGCTGGAACCTGAATTTTATCTTCAGACAGAGAAGATAATGCTTTTTGATTTTTTTTGCTCAAGTGATTATTGTCTTCTTGAAATAACATGAAAAACATGAAAAACTTGAATGACAGTCCTTAATTCCCTGATCTTCTAAAATTTGAAAACATTGTTGATCATCTTCATATGACATAGCAATCAAATTATCACTAACCACTGAGTTATTGAAAGAAGATTTTTCACGTACTTGAACAAAGATCTCATCTTTTTTTTTCATAAAATGACTGGATTACCTCCTCGTGAAAACTTTGTTATAATGAAATGAGAACACTTGGATCAATAACTATGTTTTCTTCATTCTAGATGATTTCAACAGTAGAGCTCTCCTCCATGGGATTCAGAACAAGGTTGTCTTCATCATCACGATCTGAATCTAGATCTGAAATAACCAACTTGACTTTATCACATTCTAAAATTGAAACTTGAATTTCATGCATGTTGTGCTCTTCTATGGACAGATCTGAAATAAAACCTTCTCTTTCATTATTTTCAGTTGTACTAAGATCTTGATCCTGCTACAAAGTTTCATGAGCATCTTGATGAGTATCCTCTAAGTTCTCTTTATGCTACTGAAATGGACTTTCCTACAGAGCCTCCATGATCTCATCATCCATGAATTCATCATCTTCATAAACCTTTTCAAGATTTTCAATAAAACTATAAACATGCTTACAACAGTCCTGAACGAAGGTTAAGGATGGATAAGATTTTTTATACCTCTCAAAGAACATGGTATGAAAATCCTTCAAACAGTAAATACAAGCAGGCGGAAAACTTTCGTACCAAGATCGAGCTTCACCTTCTAGAGTGGCCATGAATATCTTCATCAAACAATCTTCAGAAAAATCAACCTTCAACTTGCGAATATGTATGTGAAATCTAACCAAATGTAAAGCAACATCCTTCCTATCATCATCTTTAAACGTAGGCAAATTCCTTTGCCAATCTACCTTAGGAATTTTATTTGGGAAACCTGGAATGTGATCTCGGCTCATGGGAGCATACCTTCGATCCAGCAAAACCATTTTGATAACAATGAATTCACCAAGAAATTCTTCAGGCTACTGGTTCTTGAAGAGTGGAGTTGCCATAAAAATTCTGAAGCTTGGGATTCTTCGACACTGGAGTCACCAGGAGAATGATTTCAGCCTTCATATGTGTCTGACTGTTGTCCACCATCAACAATCAGATCTAACTTGATTCATGTACTGGGGCAATTTGCAAGTCAGATGTTCAACTTATAAGACTAGACCGGAGATTGACTGAAGCTACTTTTATCTACTTATGCACTCGCAAAGCAATGTGCAGTTGGAAGGCTTCCTGGCATAACTTCAAGCTCCGTCTATAGTTTATAAAGCAAGAACACTAACAAACAAATAATCTTTTCTTCCTCAGAATGGTCGCCACTATGTTAGTGCCTAAATCTACCTCAGGTTGAGAAAGGTAGGATCTAGGACAACATTAAACCACGCTTAACCTGGTAGCTAGCCCTACTAGGTCAGGAGAGGGCTCTCTCCGGGTCAATCTCAACAAAATACGATCAATGAGGGCTTGAGATGACTAATGTGCTGGCTGATTTTAGGCTAGGTACGTGTGTAAAAGAGTTTGATTGAATGAAATGATGTTTTTGTTGGCTCAAATGGAAAGGCAGATTTTGGGTGCGGGGAATGAGGCTCAGTTTTACAGAGATCTCAATGGGGCAAGGTAGGCAACTGATTTGGCACTTCAAGTTAAATGAGATGGAGAGATTATACAGGTGAGGAGTTGAAGAGGGCAAGAAAACTTAGGGATCCTCTTCAAACAGCTGAAAACATCAAAAGCTAAAGCAAACCCTAGGTAGAGCACTACAATTTCAATGGATTCTACCTTTTCCCTTGTTTGTTTTAATTAAGAAGAAACAAGATAGATAATGGCATACATAACACATAAATAAATTAACAATTATAGAAGAAAGCACTATACCAAAACAAAGTCCCACATGAATCCCAAAGAGTGCTGCAAACCCTGATCTCAATTCCTTAGCCAAAATGCTGATATGAGTATACAATGAAGCTCCTTGCTTTCTCAAAAGTCCAACCATGCTAATGACTGAAAGATCACAAGATATATACAAACCATAACTCATCCTGGCCTCTAGGGGTCGAGCTCACAAGTTTAGGAGCTGTTCCTACTAATTCTAAACTGAGAACTAGAAATCAGGGAGTGGAACAGCTTGCCTCTAGAAACTAGGGAATTGATTCATTCAGTTTCAAACAACTTTTTGAGAGATGAATCTACCTCCATAAGTGAGAAATAGACATAATGACATCAAGATCCATCAATTTACATTAAATTACATCAAAAGTTTGACATTGAGAAGGAGAAAAAGTCAAACTATCAAAAGCTAGGTGAAAAACAGAGTATTCTTGGTCAAACTTAGCAAAATTTACCCAATGGGCCGCACTGATTTCCCTATGCGTAGTGCCTGTTTGCAGCCACTTTTGGAGGCCTTACCGGTGTCCAAATTTTCTCCAAGTGTGCTTGTTGGAAAGCCCTACCCGTCTACTTTCTAACCCAAGTTGAATTTTTGAATTGTGCCTCCATTTTCCCCTACAAAATTCAGTTCTCCGAATACTGCTTTGTATGTGTCAAAATAGGGGCAGTAAGGTCATTTTTTGAGTGTTTTTGACCTTTTTGAGGGCTCAAAACCTATCAAAACTACTTGGGCATTGGTAGGAAAGAATATTTTTCCATGCCAAATCCAAAAATTCTATTTTTTTTCATTTTTAGGCTCCCATGAAAAGCGAGCGCCAGGTGGCGCGACCCATAGGGCAGAAAATTATGTTTTTTGAGCCAAAAATTCCAAAAATGCAAAAAGTGCCCCAAATTTTTTGAAATTTGGGCTGAGTCTTCTCCATCAAGTGTTGTGTTGGTTCAAGGAAGCCTCAACCAATATCTAAAGTCTATCTTGATCCTTTCGCTTCCTCGATGCCCTCTTCAACTTTGCCTTCAAGCTCCTAATTCTTGCCTTGCAGACTTTGTTTCTTGCCATGTAATGATAAGCCATATACCTCAACAATGCCTTCTCTTTGTTGGCCTTCTCTAAAACCCTCTCTAAGTGGACATTAGCTCTTTCAAGCCAAGATTCCCGATCGGCATTGATCTCTTGCTCAAGCGATGTGAGCTTCACCTTCCTCCTTTTGGCAGCTTGGCGGTTTTCCCGAATGTTTTGCAACTCCATAATCGCTTGCTGATCCTCAAGATGCTTATTTCTTTGCTCCAGGTACTTTATTATCCACTTAGCTCTTTCTAAGTTGAGGGACAAAGCATTGATGTCCACCTGATGCTCTTGGATGACTTCTTTGAGATTTGAACTTTGTGGGATCAAATCAGTATCATCACCCTCAATGATAATGAACTCAATCACCTGCTCACCTGATGGTCGCTCATCCTATAATGTCCTCTTGCCTTTGTCCTCAACCTACTGTGCCGATGAAGGAAACGAGACCCCTTCCACTGTGGGTGGAGATAATACTCGCTTGGCTGCTGCAAACAACTGTATAGTGCCCTTTTGATAAGTGATAAACACCGGCATACTAGCGGTCTGTGTCTCATGACCCTCATGCTGATGTGAAGGTCCACTTGTCTCATGCAAAGCCTCTGGAGGTCCCTGAGGAGCTATGAAAAACTCACGAGAAATGAAATCCTCCCAAGTGATGCCCTGCACACCAACCTGATGGATGAACACAATCTTAATGAGAGAAAAATGGTAAATACTGTTGAACTGCTGCTGAGGAGTCTTTTGTTGTACTAGGGTGGTCATCTTCTCAATATTTTGGCACATGAAGTAGGGGAGATTCATCATCCTCACCCTGGTAAAATGCATCAACAACCTGATATGATAGGCATATAAATGAGAAAACCAGCCCTCACAGCTGAAATACTTCATTATCAGTTTCATCAAAGGAGCATAGGAATCTTTCAGGTACCGAAAAGGAAAAACTCTGCTGAGTTGTCTCAAATAACCGGGCTTGATGTATGGTTCATAATGTTGCCTATCAATTTTCTGCCTTTTGTTCCATTTCTCTCTAATATTAGGAATACCAGTTGCTAGAGAAATAGATTCTGGTGTTAAAGTGAATGTTACACCAGCTAGAGTGGCTTGACCATCATGTAAATGAAGCACAAACAACCGGGCCAACTCATGGTGAAATTGGACTCTAGCAACCATCTCACAGAACTCATATCAGGATTGGTGTTGGAAGAATGTGATGGTGAGAGGGCAGGCCTGTAGCTCAGAAAGGGTAGTTAGTTCCTCTCATATATGTTTGCCACCCTTATGAGGCCTCCTTGGTGCATGTACCTTTGTAGGAGAGTCATTGTGTGTCTCTTCTTCACGATCATATGAAGGATCAGACTCCATGCTTGCTAGTAAGTGAGTTTTCTTAATGAGGAGTAGGAAATTTATGGTGTCTTTAACTTTCTGCCACCAAGGGAAAAATATATGAGGGAATGTGGAGGGAGAGAGCATGAGAGATTTTGGGACTATTAGGACAAGGTTTGGTTTGGGAAACAGGGGATTAGGGGGTGATATGTAAGATTTAGGGATAGCAATTAGGGTTTGGGGATTTATATTTAGGATTTGGGAAAATGGGATTTGGGGATAGGGGTAGATGATTTTTTGGAATATGGGAGTTAGGGAATGGGGAAATAAACTGGGAAAATAAATGAAGGAGTGAAAAGGTGAGGGAATGGCAGAATGAACTTGGCAACCAAATGATAAGTGCAAACCCTAAGCAATGTTTTCTTGAGAAATGGCAAGGAAGTAGGGTGTTATTTTTCTTTTACATAACCACCATAAATTTTATGAAAAACTCCTTCACTAGCAATGAAGAGATCATGACTTACTTGCACAATGGAAGATTTGAGTGATTTTGGCGATTTGAGGGAGTTATTGAAGAAATCGGGCTTGGCTCTATGCGTCGTGCCACTTCAATGCACTGCACCAGTGTAAGTTTAACATAGTAGAGGGCGGCCCAATGTGCCACGCTAGCCCTATGCGTCGCGCCCACGACCCAATGCGCCGCACTCCTGAAACTTGCCCAAATTGCTACAGTTTTTCTCTTCGCTTTCAACCCGACTGTTCTCTTGTTCACTCATTCTCCTTTGGATGCAAATGAGCTCTTTAAACATGAAAATTGGTTTGTATACAAAAGATTTTAATTTTTCACTTATCAAAAACCCACTTTGTAATGTTTGCATTTGACTTGCTTTTCTAATTCTGTTTTTGGGCAGTTTTCTTTATTTTTGCCTGTGATGAACTGAATTCTTTGATTTTTTTTTTGCCTTGTAGGTGATGGAGATGTTGAAGCTTGGCAAGGTGACCAGGGTTGCCACTGAAATTATTACATATGGAAAAACTGAAATTACATCAAATTTATACATAAAAACATAAAAAACTTTGTTTTTCCTCAAAACAAGGTGTTTAGTCAATTTAGTGTTTCTAAATTGATGTCATTAATTGTCAACCTAGGGCTCGTAAGCTGATGAAGTGAAGGTGTACTATATGTACTTAAGCAACCTCTTAGATCTTTTTGTCGTTTTGGGGGTGTTGTTTGTGGTCAATTTATCTTCCTAAGATGGAATGGAGTTTTTATAAACAGATGAGTGAGTGTGTGTGTAAGGTGATTTCTAGATGAGTGAGTGTGTGTTACAGGTGATTTCTAACTACCTTCTAAACTTGCAAAGAAAAAGCTTGAAAGAAATAAATAACTTGAAATGAACTGAAAGCAAAGAACCACTTTCTAATGGCACTAGACACCATTCATGCTGCTGCAAATAAAAAGGTAAGAAAATCACTTTAAAAAAAACCAATGATAATGTTTATCTCTTCCTAACTCTCTGCTTCCAACATATGGTACTATGTAAAACACAATTAGGAAGTAGTTAGAGATGAGTTTAAAAAGTGATCAAAAATAAGAAAAATCTACTTTAAAGACTAGTTATAATGTTCAACTCTTCCTAACTCTCTGCTTCCAACATATGGTACTATGTAAAGCACGATTAGAAAGTAGTTAAAGATTAGTCTAAAAAGTACTCAAAGCCAGCTGTAATTTATTAGTATTCTGATCTCTAAAAGATGAACAATTTATGATAAAGAGACCATCAATATGTTAACATACAACTTTGAGAAACTAAACTAGAAATCAGCTATGAAAATAGAGTAAAGGCAGCAACTTTGAATCTGTCAACTGAAAATACCATCAGATATAAAGCAAATACACAAAGACAAAAACAATCCCGGGTTAAAAACCTGCAAAAGAACAATACTGATCAGTTTAAAATAAAGGCTGGAAATGAAATGACATAAGATCAAATGGTACACTATGATACATGATGAAAGAAATAGAAATTGCTGAAAGCATGAAAATGAAACCAAACACTATGTACACAGGCTATCATAGATGGGGGCCCTCCATCCACGCAACCAACTTAAAAGATCAGCTACGAAAAGGTGAACAGAACAGTCTTCTTTTTATAAAACCAGCATGTCAAAATACAGTGAAAAGTGCTGTAGGAACAGCCTTCTAAAACAGAGTTTTTACAACAGAATCAGCGCAGCAATTACAATAATCAAAAGCTAATCTATAAGCGTTGGCACACGCTTTATTTATAAGCACAGAGGCAACTACTCTCTGCGTGAACTAAGCAACTACAGCCTAACTGATTAACTGCGCAGCAACACGCAGTCTTAGCTAATTAACTTGTGCAGCAAACACGTAGGCAACTCCGTGCACTTTTGAGGGAAACGGTCATCATGGGAGACAAATCTATGCTTGGATTCTGTCTTTAGCTGTCCTCGTGGCATGGAGGAGGTGCCAGCTACAGTTCCGTGTCCCAACTGCTCACGGCTCCCGTGCCACCGTTTAGAACTTGACCGTTTGACCGAGGGAATACCTGCGTTGACCAAAGGCATACGTGACTGGTTTGGCTCAACCAATAGCATACGATCCATGTGTACATCCAACCCAACATGCCCATGTGGCTCGTTCCTTGAGAAGACACGTGGAGCATATCAAACAACAAAAAGGCTGCGGAATCTCTGAACAGCTGCGGAATTGCTGAACAGCTGCGGAATTGCTGAACAGCTGCGGAAACTCTATTTATATGTCAAAAATCTAAACCAACAGTAAAACATAAGCAAAGTTAACTAATTATGATTAGAGACATCAAATGTAATGATCTGGGGGGAAAATAGAGCAAAAGAGAGGGATAAGTGAAGAAGAGCTGTAGGTAATGATGGATAATCAAGTGCAAGTTTGAGGCTCTACATACCCCCACTACGAGGGTGTTGCATGTCCTCATGCAACGAAAGCATTGTTCAATCCACCTGCTGAGATGCCTCTGCTAAGACATCTAGTCTTCTCTTCTTCCTCTGTGTGGCCACATTGACTCTTGGTCTTTTCATCAAACACCTGAATTTTAAATTGATCAAAGCTCTGTTTAACTTCCTGCATCTCTTCTTGAGCTTTTTGTTTTCCTTTTGCCAAAGGCCCATATGAAGCATAGTATTATCTTGGACCATCTTGTCCACATTGCTCTGTTCCTTCAGTCTTTCATTTTCTTGTTTGATGTGGCGATTTAGTACCTCTAGCTCAAATACTTCTTGCTTCAGTGATTGAACTTGCTGTTCAAGAGGTAGAACAGTGCTTGGACCAGCAACAGCTTGTTCTAATGTTTCTAAGTAGTTATATACTCTCTGCTGGTCTGGGTCAATCTCTGGTGACCTCTTTGGACTAGGCTCATGCTCAAATTCAGGTTCATGTTCAAATTCAGGCTCATGCTCAAAAGGACTTTCCTCACGTGGAGGGCTAGTCTCAACCTGCTCAATACGTGGAGAGCTTTTCTCAAAGTCAAGTCTTGTAGCAACCTTTGTAGGTGTGCTCAAGTCAATAAAGAATGACTCTTTGTTCCCCATTTTGCTTTGTAACCTGCTGCTCCTTCTCACGGTGGTGATGCTCTGTTTTTCTTTTTGTTGCTTCTGTTTTTGTTTTTGCATCTTCTTGGAAAGGGCAGCCTCATGAAGTTGGGCCAACCTATGTGCCAATGGCTGAGTGTCCTCTTCACTGGAATTCTCAGGAGTAAGGTAGGTTTCTTGGGCTATGGTTTTTCCTTTATCTTTCTTTTGTTTCTTCCTACTCTCCTTTTTCTTTTGAGCAGCTTCTTGTACAATTTCTTGCAGGGTTTCTGTAATGATTCCTTGGGCTGTTTGATCAATGTCTACAGCAAGTTCAGGGTCAATTTCATGTTCAGAATGATGGACAACATTTTCTTCTTCAACAAGGTCTTGGACAGTTTCTTCTTGGACAGCAGTTTCTGGGGTAACCTCTTCTCTTTTTCTTCTACTCTTTCTAGGCACAGAGGCTTCTCCTGCCTCTTCGAAGTGGTTTCTCACAAGAAATCTTTCCCAGGTATCCCTTTTGGCCTTTAACTGTTCTTCAACTAGTATTTTGACAAGCCCATGATGGTATAAATGTGGCTCAATGTTTCTTGGGTTTCTTTGGACTATTGAGCACATTTTTCTAAGGCTTGAGAGTAAAAAGTATGGAAGGTTAATGTCATGCTCTCCTAAGAAATGCATCATAATTTTGGCATGATAAACATATAGAACTCCAAACCTTCCCTCACATGTAAAGAATTTTTGTACTAGTAGAAGCAGAGCTGTCCATTCTTCTTTGACAAGATTAACAGGGATTCCTTTTGTAAAGATGCTAGTGTCCATACCTGGATTCTTCAGAATTTGCTTCCATTGCTGGTCTTGTACTGATCGGTTTTTGAACCATCTCTCCCCAGTTTGTGGTAGTGAAGTGGCCTGTGCCAAACTGCTCTCGGTGACTGTGAATTTCAGATCTCCTGTCTCCACTTGGTTGTCTTTCTCTTTGAAAGAACGTGCAAAAGTCTTTGTGACCTCTTTATGATAACCCTTGAATTTTTGAATGCACTGGAGCCAATTTTCCTTTTGCAAAGGGTCTTTGACTTGGGGATATCCTTCCAAAAATTTGGAGCCCTCTGGCTCTGCCCTCAGAAGTTTACCCATTGATTCTCTGGCTCTGTTTTAATACTCTTGAGGAAGGGTTATACGGTTTCAACAGTGGCTTTAACTCAACAGCTTTACAGCTTCAACAGTGGTTTCCACACAATAGACTTACGGCTTCAACACAACAGCCGTAATACATTCACAACAGTGGTCAAAATTTAGCAGAGGAGATAAACGAAACAAAGTATGGTTACGATGACAGAATGGTGAATAAGGCAGAGCAGTGGAAAGCAAGGAAAATGCGGAAGTGAAACAACTGCGTGAATGGGATAATACATGCGTAGGAGGGTTATGAATGATGGGAAGAAACGGTTAAGTCCTTAGACTTCGGTCATGAGTGTACATTTGGCTGCGGAATCATAACGCAGAGAGTCATAGTACAATTGTCTACGTCACTTAGGTACGAAAATTTAAATGGAAACGCAGCCGTGTGTGGGCTTTTAAATCGTGATGAATGGTGGCTGTTAAGGTTGAGAGATACGGGGATTCTGGTCGAGTAATGGAGAGGAATTGGCAATCATTACATTGAATGGCAAAAAACACAACCCGTAAACTATGCAAAATGTTATAACCATAGGTTTAGAAATTAGATCATACCTTAGGTGTCCGCGTTTTGATTCCTTTCGCTGATCTGACATTAACCTCTCATTGTTTGTTGCTGCTACATGACCTTTCAATTTTTGCTGATGACCTTTGGACTGCAGATTCCTTCTTTAAACAAACTGTGTTTTTTATGCAGGTGCAGAAAGTGTATTGGCTGCGGAATTGCTCCTCAGCTGCAGAAACTGCAGAAATACCCTTCTGACTGCACAAAACAACTTTAGCTGTGTAAAAATAAATCTGACAATGACTTTATTGGTGGAATGGAATGTAATGGATGGATGAATGGAAAGAAATGAGGTGGAGTGAGAGTGGTTGAATGAATAAGATGGTGAATGAAGTGAATGAAATGGCGAAATGAGATGGAAGAGAGAGAGAGAGATTTTTTTTTTTTTTTGGAAAACATGAGGTGTCAGGTGACCCTGATTTTCACCTCAGGTTTTCTGCATAAGACTGCCAATCAGAGATTGGTTTTCAGGCTTATACATTTATTCTTTTTTTTCTTTTTTCTTTTTTTCAAAAACCTAAGATTAGGCTCATGGAGGAGAAGAATCCTTCTCCACCAACCTGATTGCAGAATCTTCTTTAAACAACTTGACAAATTCCTCTTTTGAGAGTGGCCTCTGGTAGATTTTCAATCTATGGCCATTCACAATAAGAGGAGTATGAAATTCATCAATAGTTTTCACTCGAACTGCTCCATTACTAAAGACTTCATCAACCTCATATGGCCCAAGCCAATGAGTTTGAAATTTTCCTTTGAAGTCCTTAAATTTTGAATCAAACAATAGAGCCCAATCTCCTTTCTGAAACTTCCTTTCTTTGATGTGTCGATCATGCCATTTAGATCTTTGGTGCTGAACTAGATCGGTCCTTAGAATTGCATCTTGTCTTATTTCATCTAGCTCATTATTTGGTCCATTCTGTGTCTTTGGGCTTCTGAGAGGCTCATTCCCAATTGGACTGCCATCTTGAAGGTCTTGATTTGGAACTCAATGGGGAGCAGGACTTCCTTCCCATAAACAAGTTCATAGGGAGAATGTCCTGTTGTGTTCCTCCATGTAGTTCTATAGGCCCATAAGGCTTCAGGAAGCCTTTCCACCCAATCTCTTCTATGAAGATGAACAGTCTTGGTGATAATGCCTTCAAGAACTTTATTGGTAGATTCCACTTGGCCATTGGATTGCGGATGGTAGGGAGTAGATGTTCTGTGCTTGATCTTATATTCCTCCATCAGCTTCTCCATCAATTTAGATGTAAATTGGCTGCCCTGATCTGTTACAATTTCCCTTGGGACACCAAAACGAGTGAAAATATCCTCAAAAAGAAATTGAACAACTGAATTTTCAGTGGCAGAAGGCAATGCCTTGGCTTCTACCCACTTAGTAACATAATCAGTACAAACCAGTATATACTTCTTTTGCTTTGATGGTGGATTAATTGGTCCAACGAAATCTAGAGCCCATTTCTTAAAGGGTTCGATGCATACCTGAGGCTGGAGTGGCATTTCATTTGAAGGAGTTGGTCTCCCAACTCTTTGGCAGTTGTCACACCTTCTAACATACTGCTTTGCATCTTTAAAGAGAGAAGGCCAATAATATCCTAGAGAAAGGATTTTATAGGCTGTCCTCTTGTCAGCAAAGTGCCTGCCGCATGGTTCATCATGACATGCCTTAAGGATGTCAGGCATTTCATCTTCCCGAAGACACCTTCTGATTATACAATCTGGCCCTGTTTTGAACAATTCATTAGAAATCCAAGAATAATGTGAACTCTCCTGAATGATTTTCCTTTTCTCATTAGGAAATAAGTGTAGAGGTAGCTTCCCTGTAACTAGATAATTAGCCATATCTGCATACCAAGGAGTCTTGGTAGTTACTGCAAACAAGTATTCATCTGGAAACTTATCTTCTACTGGAGAATCCTCATTAGTGTTTTGGATTCTAGACAAGAAATCAGCTACTGTGTTTTGTTTTCCAGGTCTATCTAACACAGTGATGTTGAATTCTTGTAAGAGTAAAAGCCATCTTGTAACTCTACCATTGGTAACAGGTTTGTTCATTAAATATCTTATGGCAGAGTGATCAGTATGGACAAAGGTTTCATAGCCGGTTATGTAGTGTCTAAACTTATTGATCGCATGTACCACAGCTAAGAACTCTTTTTCTGTAACAGTATAATTTAACTCAGTGGGAGTCAAATTCTTACTTGTGTAATAAATGGCATAAGGGATCAAATCCTTTTGTCCCAAAACAACTCCTAGAGCTGTATCTGAAGCATCAGTAGAAATGTGGAAAGGGAGTTTCCAATTTGGCCCCCTTAAGATGGGTGCTTCAGATATTCTAGTCTTTAAAGCTTCAAAGGCAGATTGACACTCAGGATCCCATTTGAACTCACAGTCTTTGGTAAGCAATTTGAAAAGAGGAGATGCTATCTTAGTGAAGTTTTCAATAAATCTTCTGTAATATCCAGTAAACCCAAGAAAACTTCTAACATCTTTCTGGCAATTTGGAACAGGTAACTTAGAGATGACTTCAACTTTAGATCTATCAACCTTAATCCCACCTCCTGAAATATGATGTCCTAAAACAATCCCTTCAGTAAACATCATAAAACACTTTTCATGACTTAAAGAAAGATTTGTTTCCTTACATCTTATCAGTACTTTTTCCAAATTTTCCAAAGCTTCTTCAAAATGTATTACCATAAACTGTGAAATCGTCCATGTATACCTCTACACAATCATGAATCAGATCTGAAAAGATTCCTAGTACAGCCCTTTGAAATGTAGCGGGTGCATTGCACAATCCAAAAGGAAGTACTCGGTAGGCAAAAGTTCCCTAAGGACAAGTAAATGTGGTTTTGTCTTGATCTTCAGGTGCTACCTGAATTTGATTATACCCACTAAAACCATCCAAGAATGAGAAATACTTTTTACCTGCTAAAGTGTCTAATACCTGATCAATAAAAGGTAGAGGGAAATTATCCTTTAAGGTTGCCTTGTTCAATTCTCGATAATCAATGCAAACTCTCCATTTACCATTCTTTTTGGGCACTATAACCAAGGGAGAAACCCATTGGCTATCTGAAATGGGGTAAATGAAGTTTACCTTGAGCAATTTCTGGAGTTCTTCTTTCACGATTTCCCTAAGGTTTGGATTCATCCTTCTTTGTGGTTGCCTAATAGGTCTGCTGTTTTCTTCAATATAGATGTGATGAATACAAGTCTTAGGATCGATTCCTTTCATGTCAGTGTATTCCCATGCAAATGCAGTGGAATGTTTTTGCAAAAGTTTAGTTAATTCTTCTTGTTGTGGTCTTTCCAAGTTTTTGTTAATGTTCAATGTTTTTCCTGGAAGGATTTCAACTGTAGAACTACCAAACTCTTCCATTGAGAAGAGAGACATCTGTCTAGAGGAGAGATATTCAATGTCTGCATCTAACTGAAACTGTGTAGAGTCATATTCTAAAGGTATTTCAAAATTTTCTAATGTATTTAGAATTTGACTATCCTCACTGATCTCAGAGATGGTTAGAATAGGTTGAATAGTATCCTCATCATCAACCCACTCATCTTCTCCTATTTCTGTTATTGCCTTTGCTGGAGGATACAAGTTGAATTTCTTGGTGGAATTACCATCTGATATATACATGTCCCCAGACCTACAACTGATAAAAGCATTAGCTGTTGCTAACCAAGGTCTTCCTAAGATAAGAGGATGTCCTCCTAGATTGTTCTTGGGAGTTAAAATCATAAAATCAACTGGATATTCCCAAGAGTCTAGGGAGACTGGAATGTCTTCCAATACACCATCAGGTTTAATGATTGATCTATCTGCAAGCTGCAGTAAAGTAGGTGTAAAGAGAAGGTTAGGAAGCTTTAACTGATCCATGGTCTATCTACTCATGATGTTGATCGCGGCTCCTAAGTCAATCAAAGTATTTGGGATTTCAACCCCATTAATATGAGTTTTGACAATAGGGCTACCGGGATCCACATACTTTTGCATGGTAATCTTACCCATCATAATGTCTGCAATTTTTCCAACTAGATGTATCCTTTTGGTATCTCTGGTTCTCTTTCCTGTTTTCTTCAAACTCAACTCCTTTATTGTCTTCGCTAGAATGGGAATTTCCTTAATGGCTTGTAACAAGGGTATCTTGATACAGACATTCTTCAATTCATCTAGAAAACTATAGTCATGCACCCATATTTGCTTTTCCACTCCTTTGTCAATTTGTAATCTTTCAGGAAAAGGAGGTGTAGCTAAAGGTGTAGGTTGCTCAACTATGGGAGTTGTAGAGGTTGATTCTTTTTCTTTTTCTTTTTGGATATTTTGGTTTTGAAGTGATACTTCAGAACCCTTATTGACTTTGAGAGATTCTTCCTCAGAAATGCTTGGTTGTTGAACACTTGTAGAAGGTTGATCTAAGATTCTACCTGATCTGAGTTGTACTTCATTGAGAGGAACAACCATATAGGTAGGGAATGGTTGACCTTCCATCATGTAAGCATTTTGAGGGTTCCTATTATTTGGATTTGGTAATGGCTGAGAGGGAAGTTGATTTGATTTCTGTTGGGATTGAAGCGATAGTTGAGAATTTTGATTTTGTGGAGGAGGTTGTTGTTGTTGAGGGTATGGTAATGATAATTGTTGACCTTGATTTGGAAGTTGTGGAGCCTGCTGATTCTGAAATGATGGAGGATATTGATAGAATTGAGCAAATCTCCCATAAGGATTTTGCATGCTTTGCATCCATGCTTGAAAAGCATTTTGAGGTTGAGGCCAAGGTTGTTGCCAAGGATTCCAATTTGGTTGGGATTGAGAATTCATAGAGTTGTTAAACCCTTGATTCTGTTGCCCTTGCCAAGGTCTCCTTGCAATAAAACATAGAGATTCAAGTGTATCTGGATCCTCTTGAAAGACTGCTTTGAGGCCAGGTATTGAAGGACAATCCTTAGTCTCATGAGTTTCTGAGCAAATTACACATGTTTCTACAACGTGTGTGTCCAAGGGACATTCCCTTAAAGCATGTTTCTTTCTACATTTCGGGCAAAAAATGGCCAAAGCCTCAGCTTCTGCTTTTTGTTTATTGTGAATCTTAAGGGTATCTAGTTGTTCACTAAGACTCCCTAAGATGTCAGTTTTGAATTCATCAAGCATATTGCCGATTTCAGCCCTACTTACTGATCCTGTTGCAGATTTATTTGCTCTAAGGAGAGAAGGATCTCTAGGCCCTTTTTGAGTTTTTGATTTGCCTCTTGAGAGATGGATACAAAGTTCTGCTATATCATTGAGTGAAAGTTGAGAAATATCCCCTTTCCCCATCATGTTTAAGATGTCTATCCATTCATCCCTAATGGCTTTTAATAAGAGGGATTTTAAGGTCTCTTCATCCAAGCTACTCATTTTTGCTCTTTTCAAGTTATATTGAAATCTTTCAAGTAAATATTCTAAGCTCTCATCTTCTCTTTGTATCATTTTAAAAACCTCGTCCTTGTGATTAGTAGGCATACAATAGTCCAAATACCTATCCAAAAATGTCTGTTTCATTTCATCCCAAGACCTAATGGATTGAGTGAATAACCCCATGAACCATTTCAAGGCTTGATCCTTCAGTGTTGAAGGGAACAATTTGAGTTTCTGAGAGTCATCCAGGTAGTCATAAGTTCGACACACCACTTCAAACTCAAATAAAAATGTTTCAGGGTCCTCAGTCCTTAACCCATGGAAATTTGGGAGGACAGATGGTGATATGTTTTTCATATTGGCTCGGGAATCCTCATTAACAATGGGAAACCCAAATGAATTATCCCCATCTCTATTTCCTCCTCCAAGGGGACCTCTACCTCCATTATTGTTGTTGTTTCCTCCTCCTCCTCTACCTCTACCTCTACCTCTACCACCTCCTTCTTCCTCTGCCATGATGGTTCTCCTAGGGATTTCAAAATCTTCTGGTTCCTCTACAAAAGGTGAATGAGAAGAGATTTCTCCTTCTTCTTCAGATGATTCCACTTCCTCAATTACAATTGGTCTTTCTGTAGGAGAAAGAGAAGAATCTCTTCCTGGTTCAAATTCAATAGAAGGTGTAGGAGAGTCAACTCTTGGCTCTTGAATTCCAGGAATTCTAGGACTAGGAGTGTCGGTTGGAGATAAGGGAGGTGTCTCTTGTCTATCCCTTGAAGCAGACGGACTTGTAAAAATTGAACTTCGAGCTCTAGCTAAAAACCTTCCCCTAGAATCTCTAGCTCTATGCATGTCATTTTTTATTATTTTTCTTCAAGTCAAGTTAATAGTTCTTTTTCTGATCTTCCAGTTCACTCTAGGTGCAAGAAGAGAGCATACTCAAGAAACCACCAAATCAATAACTTTCTCTTTTCTGATCCTCCAGATCACCTTGAAGTGCAAGAGGAGAGCATACTTTGATAGGTTATCAACTTCTTTCCTTGAAATTTTATGTTTTTTTTTCTAAGAATATGGCTACTTAATTTCACTTCCCCGGCAACGGTGCCAAAATGTTTAGTCAATTTAGTGTTTCTAAATTGATGTCATTAATTGTCAACCCGGGGCTCGTAAGCTGATGAAGTGAAGGTGTACTATATGTACTTAAGCAACCTCTTAGATCTTTTTGTCGTTTTGGGGGTGTTGTTTGTGGTCAATTTATCTTCCTAAGATGGAATGGGGTTTTTATAAACAGATGAGTGAGTGTGTGTGTAAGGTGATTTCTAGATGAGTGAGTGTGTGTTACAGGTGATTTCTAACTACCTTCTAAACTTGCAAAGAAAAAGCTTGAAAGAAATAAATAACTTGAAATGAACTGAAAGCAAAGAACCACTTTCTAATGGCACTAGACACCATTCATGCTGCTGCAAATAAAAAGGTAAGAAAATCACTTTAAAAACCAATGATAATGTTTATCTCTTCCTAACTCTCTGCTTCCAACATATGGTACTATGTAAAACACGATTAGGAAGTAGTTAGAGATGAGTTTAAAAAGTGATCAAAAATAAGAAAAATCTACTTTAAAGACTAGTTATAATGTTCAACTCTTCCTAACTCTCTGCTTCCAACATATGGTACTATGTAAAGCACGATTAGAAAGTAGTTAAAGATTAGTCTAAAAAGTACTCAAAGCCAGCTGTAATTTATTAGTATTCTGATCTCTAAAAGATGAACAATTTATGATAAAGAGACCATCAATATGTTAACATACAACTTTGAGAAACTAAACTAGAAATCAGCTATGAAAATAGAGTAAAGGCAGCAACTTTGAATCTGTCAACTGAAAATACCATCAGATATAAAGCAAATACACAAAGACAAAAACAATCCCGGGTTAAAAACCTGCAAAAGAACAATACTGATCAGTTTAAAATAAAGGCTGGAAATGAAATGACATAAGA
Organism: Pinus tabuliformis; assembly: GCA_031772625.1. Lineage (NCBI taxonomy): Eukaryota > Viridiplantae > Streptophyta > Pinopsida > Pinales > Pinaceae > Pinus > Pinus tabuliformis. Next base: position 1,109,783,541 of record CM062804.1, on the reverse strand, counting down.
TCAAATGGTACACTATGATACATGATGAAAGAAATAGAAATTGCTGAAAGCATGAAAATGAAACCAAACACTATGTACACGGGCTGTCATAGATGGGGGCCCTCCATCCACGGAACCAACTTAAAAGATCAGCTACGAAAAGGTGAACAGAACAGTCTTCTTTTTATAAAACCAGCATGTCAAAATACAGTGAAAAGTTCTATAGGAACAGCCTTCTAAAACAGAGTTTTTACAACAGAATCAGCGCAGCAATTACAATAATCAAAAAGCTAATCTATAAGCGTTGGAACACGCTTTATTTATAAGCACAGAGGTAACTACTCTCTGCGTGAACTAAGCAACTACAGCCTAACTGATTAACTGCGCAGCAACACGCAGTCTTAGCTAATTAACTTGTGCAGCAAACACGTAGGCAACTCCGTGCACTTTTGAGGGAAACGGTCATCATGGGAGACAAATCTATGCTTGGATTCTATCTTTAGCTGTCCTCGTGGCATGGAGGAGGTGCCAGCTACAGTTTCGTGTCCCAACTGCTCACGGCTCCCGTGCCACCGTTTAGAACTTGACCGTTTGACCGAGGGAATACCTGCGTTGACCAAAGGCATACGTGACTGGTTTGGCTCAACCAATAGCATACGATCCATGTGTACATCCAACCCAACATGCCCATGTGGCTCATTCCTTGAGAAGACACGTGGAGCATATCAAACAACAAAAAGGCTGCGGAATCTCTGAACAGCTGCGGAATTGCTGAACAGCTGCGGAAACTCTGTTTATATGTCAAAAATCTAAACCAACAGTAAAACATAAGCAAAGTTAACTAATTATGCTTAGAGACATCAAATGTAATGATCTGGGCGGAAAATAGAGCAAAAGAGAGGGATAAGTGAAGAAAAGCTGTAGGTAATGATGGATATTCAAGTGCAAGTTTGAGGCTCTACACAGGGTTTTGAGGAAAAATCAATCACTGAGGATGTGATTATAGAAATTATTGTTGTTGAAACTTTATTTGTCCTACTCATGCGCCTACTGACCTTTATTGAGAATTTTGAAGACCTTTTTGATGAAACCCTAGACCTAATGAGACCTAAAACCCTAAAAATAACTTTTGCGGATTTAAAGACAAAAAATGACTGCAGATGATCTAGATGAATGAAAATGGGCCAGCAGGTAAAGGACATGAGGGAAAATGTATAATAAGACACGATCATTAGATTATCCATGATCCTAATGGAATGCAGCTGACCAAGCGAGACACCTAAAATGCAATGCAACAAGATAATTTGATCACTGACGGAGGGATGAAGATACCAACACTAACAGTGTGCATGATTGTATAAGTGGTTTTGTAACCATGTGGTGTCATGTACATGTTTTACATATGTTTTTGTTTGTAGGTGATGTTGTGTACATGTGGTGTCGTGTACATGTCGTGCATGTGGTGTTGTGTATGTTTGGCATTGTGTACACATTATATAATTGGTATGATGTACATGTTGGGTTGTGTACACGTTGTGAAAGTGGTGTCATGTACATGTGATGTTGTGCACATGTTGTGTAGGTGGTGCTTTGTATAGGTGGTACTGTGTACATGTTGTGCATGTGGTACTGGTGTACATGTGGTATTATGTGCATGTCGTACATATTGTGTTGTTTACATGCAGTACTATGTATGTGCATTTTGTAGTTGTGGTATTGTGACATGTGTATTCGTTGTGTTGTACTTTTTGTACGTATATGTATTGTGTTCTACATCAGGTGTAGGTGTATGTATTATGTGGTGGTGTACATCAGATGTAGGAAAATGTTTGTGTTGTGTTGTACACTGGGTGTAGGTGTATGCATGGTATGTCAAGTGTAGGTGCATGTATTGCATGGTGTTGTATGTTGTATGTGGTTGTATGTGTTTGATGTAGACAATTTGTATGTGCACATGGTTGAGGAGAAGGTTTTGGGTGTTTTTCGGGTGTGGAAATCAATTCGGAGTGCGTATGGAATAAAGACAAAGGTAGAAGATAATGATTGATTAAAGGATACATATCAGTACTTTATTTTAGTCTTATTATGAATGTGATTTATGATTCTGGTATATGGTGATTACATGTGATCTATGATTTTGGTTTATGATGGTTACGTGTGATTTATGATTTTGATTTACGATGGTCAATTTTGAGCTAAGTGGATGTGATACATTTACTCATGATGATTTGATAAAACAATTAATTTGAATTGTTGTGATAGGAAGTAAACATGATTGCAAGTGTACCTTATTAATGAGATACCAATGAGGTATGATGTGAATTTATTTCAATTTATTTTAAATCTAATGGAATTTATGTGCTTGGTACAGGAAGCATGGAAATACCTGGTTGGGTGGTTGAAATCGACTACAAGAACTAGTAGCAACGACAAAAGGAATAGGAACATGCAACAATATGCTATTAAAGTATTTAGGAGTAGGGCCATTATGGGACAGTGGTACCCAATAGTGTCCATTGATTACCATGAGCATGCTATGACCGATATGATGGTTTGAGACAGATATATGCCTTGGTTGTTTGAATTTTTGATGTGAGGAAGCCTTGCAAAGAGATGGATCACCCGAGATAAGGGATGTCAGGGAACTTGGAAGGTGAGTGAGTGCATTGAAGGGGTTAACAGATTTCCCGAGGTACTGTGTAGAAGAGAAGGGAAGGCTCGAGATATATTTTTTTTGGTCATGAGCATTACAAGATGGGATCAGATGCACATTAGGAGTCCACCCTGGAACAATGAGTCAATAATTGTTCACTAAGAGGACAAGTGGCACATGATTATAGCAATGGACATTAGATGCAATTTAACTATGGTAGTGGATTCTGGACTTCCTGGGAAGAAGGTGAATCCAGGTATTACTTTGAGGGTGAAGGTGTGAGCCTCTAGATTCCCTTGTTGTGGATGTAGGCATCATATCCTTTTATTTGTTGGTTTAGAAAATATGCATATATGTATATTTATGTATTATTGTAAATATTGTATCGAGATGGATTTATAAACCTCCATAGACAATATGATTATTTCCTAAGTGAAGAAAATATGTATGTGTATATGTGGTATTTGTAAATACAGTAATGAGTTGTATATAAATCTCTAGTAAACAGTATGTTTGTGATGTTTCAGTAGTGTTCATTGTAAATACCGCAATCAGCTATGTTATAAATCTCCATGGGTAGTATATTTTGTTTTTAGTAGTCTTGTTGGTTATAGGTGTCATTGAACATTGAGGACGGCATTCCCCCAAGGGGGAGGGTTCTGTAACAACCCTCGTTAAAAATTCACGTAAAAAAAATATAAGATCACAGTTGATGGGACACGTATTCCAAGCTGAATGGTGGGCAAGACATCCTAGTGGGTGTTCATTTCGATTATTATGGCTAAAGGAAATAGAAAAGGTGATGGAAAAGGCTTTCAAAAGGAAAAATGGATTTTTTCGCACAATTATTTATGAAAATAAAGGAGATTAAAAGAAAAGGAAGGTGAAAGATCATAGGTTGCATGTGAGGAGGAAATTGAAGGAAAATAATGGAAAGTGAAGAAAATAAAGGCCTCATTGATAAAAATTCCTATGAGGATTAATTGGAAATCTTTTTCTCTGGTTTTGCATTGGATCAAGAAAGGAAAAAAAGACAAGAGGAAGGAAGGAGCAAGCAAGGAAGAGCAGGATCAAGCAACTACAACATGGTTCTTTACAAGTATCGATTTGTGTGTGTTTGTTTTCCTTATTACATTTGGCATGCATGGTATTGCATGTGGTTCTTTGTTGTTATGGCATGGGTTTTTCCAAGTGTGACAGTGTTTTTCAGCCTATCCTTTCCATTTTCGAATAGCCATCGTGTGATGGGGTTCTCATGTTTTGGTTGAGCTAGATTGTTGGATGAATTCGAAGCTAAGTGGGGTGGAGCTACAAATGATAGAACACATGGCTTAGTAACCCCAGATTTTGTGTTGCCTCGGTGGGCCTAGGAATCCTTGACTGGTTAATGGTAGGATATGTAACTGTAAAGCCTAGAGGTGGGTGCTCTCCGTCAGACCTAGTAATCCTAAAATAGGATATGTGTTAAATCTTGGAGAGTGGATCTCGGTTTAGGGCCTAGTGATCCAGTTTGGATTGTGGTAAAGCCTAAGAGACTAGGAGATGGGGAAATTCCTTATGGTGTAGGTGGAGAAATCCGATGGTATACATGCTTTTTTGGCCTAACAATTTGGAGGAGATTATGGTAAAGCATGTTATTACATGTTTATTGTGTTGGCCTAGTGATCCAAGATGGATTACGGTAAAGCTTGGTTTCTATTGATGAGGGTGAGGTGGTTTAGCCTCAGTATGTTCTGGTTGGTTCTTTTGGTTTGAGTCCCACATTCATGCTTGTAATATGGCACGAGGGTGAATGGCTGAAGAGATACTTGGCTCAGCCATTTTATAGTCGGGTGGAATGTGGTAGTCCCATCGCGGGTTTGGATTTTTCGTCATCAATATGAGCTTATTTCTCCTTGTATTTCTATGAGTAATATGCTGGTTTATATGTGGATCATATGGCTATGATTTCCTTGGTATTTTTGTTGCTATTGTGTTGGTTATGTATATGTTTTATGACAGTGGCTATGTATGGATCTCATCATGTTTTTACTTGTAAATGAGTGAACAATGTATCTATGACCTAATAGATGATAATGCATCTGATGATATAAGGGAATAATGCTTCTTAGTGATTCTCAGATAAGTATGAGACCCCTATGCTTAAGTTTGTTGTTTATACATGTAGATTGCATTGATGTGATGTGTTTGATGTTAGAAAATTATATATTATAGAGCAATGGAACACATAAAATATTGTAAAAATATAAACACAGAAAATGCATAAAACAAGAGAGACATGGATATACGTGGTTCACTCAGTTTGGGCTACGTCTACGGAGAAACATCGAGTCCTTCCTTTTATATTATCCAGCAAACTAAAGAGATACAACCTACAACAGATCCATCGTAATTCCATCTTCGCTCTCAATCTCCTCTCTCTTCCTCACTCAGAATACAGATATAGATAGATGCAATACAATTCCCTCATATATGCCGAGGGTTTGCCTTGTAGGGTAAGAATCCCTAAATTAAACATAACTTCTGCTGTCAGATCTCTACCTAATGAATGGCGCAGATTGACTACGAAATTACAAAATTTTACAAGGCAATTTTATATCTAGTTGCCCCCCCTGGACCCCCCCTACAACGTATATTTTACGGGCGGTGTTGCCACCCCATTATGAATTGGGGTCCAATGCGATGATACCTTTGAATATTAAGATAATTAGGCTTCACACCTAACATTTGACAGAATCTCAGTCCCGGTTGGGGATGGTCAGGCCTAGTCCTAGAGTCAGTTTTGGTTTATTAGTATTGTCATCATGTGTTTAATGGATTCTGGAAGTGAGAACAAGTTCTGGGCAGTGGCCAAAATTCTGGGCTTGAAAAGTGCCTCAATTCCCGTAGACTCTGGCATAGGTCTGTTGGAAATAGTCCCTGGACACATGCATGCAAGCTTATGGGAGCATCTAGAGATCTCTGGATGCTGACATGCCTATAGCATGGGAGAATCCAAAGGTTTGATAGATTTTGGACCCAGGGGCATGATACCTGTGTGGTTGGGATGGATTCTAGGAGTGTTGTTGTTGATGTGGGAGGTATCCACTTCCTTAAGGTCACCTAGGAGGTTGAATCATATCATAGTAGCCTCTCGTCACATGTTTACCCCGGTTTTTAGGTTACTTGGGTAGATGTGGGAGGAGGGTGTTACAATAGGCGACCCCGATGATCACCATATCTCATTTCTTTTCCCTTTTGTTTCTTGCATTTAAATTGTTGTTTTGATAGAAATGAGATTTCTTTCTAAAAGGAAAAATATGTTTTGCAATTCTTCCTTGGTTGAATGAAAATTTTGTTAGGTCACTGTGAAATATTGCAACATGTGGTGAAAGGGCTTTGTGTTGATAGCCTACTTAGCACACACCTACTAGATTTACCTTCTTTATGAATGAATTTCTATTTATGTTTTGTGGAAATAGATTATAAATCCTATTGATTCCCTAAAATTTGTACATATTGTGTAGCGTATCAAAGTATAAAAATCCTATTTGATAATTTATGTTGGAATTATTAAGCAACTAAATTCACCCAACATTTTGGCACCGTTGCTCGGGAGCTGCTAAAAGGGTTTGGGAATTAGTAGGCTAGTTCTTCTTTCAAATGATTTTTCTTGACTACCCCAACACTTAATACTTGGAAGAGTGAGAAGGTAATATTAGAGGTAAGAACACATGTGACAACGTTGGTGAGTGTTTACGATCTCTTATCATGTTGGTATTGTGTTTCTTTCATGAAAGTGTCTTTTGTTTTAGTTTGATTAATGGTAAGGAAGAAGATTAGTCATATCAACATATGAATTGGTGACAATAGGGTATTAATATTGTGAAAGCATCCAAGTACATGATATATATTTCTCTGGAATTGTTTTATTTTATCATATTTTATTCATTTGTTTAAGAGTTTTTTATTTTTAAGGTGTTGTAAGGACCCCCATACACTAATCCATGTACTAGACAAGGATCAACAACAAACAAGGAAATATATAAGAATGTTCAAGAATCTATTGGAGAATCTTACTCCAAGAACTTTCTCAAATCCTAACAAGTGTGAGTGTCTCTACTTCATAGGAAGAGAAAATCTTGACAGTGGTTAAGAACATATCTACATCTCCATAAGTGATAAAATAAAAAAAGATACATGAGCCATCTCTACAAGAAGATTCAAAATCCTTCCCTAATCACCTTTTGCAATCTGCTAAGGAGACTGAAGAATCATGGATTAAATTCAATGAAGAGTAGCCATTGGAACCTAAGATCAAGGAGTTCTTAACATTCCTATCACCATATCTAGCATGTACTCAATAGACCAATCATGTGATAGAAGAATATTTGCATGGAATGGAAATGGAGGACGTGAAGAGTGGACTATATGAGCAAGAGAGCTAGGAACATCATGACTATATTGAATGCTAGTTCCAGAAAATCATTAGTTTGGAGTACTACTCTCTTTCAACGATTCTTGACACTAAACCACTTGACCTGAGTATGAATATATTTTTTATCTTATTACACATATGGCTTCATTTGCAATATCCATAAACTTGTGAAAATCATTTATTTTCAAGTAAAGTAGGATAGTGTAGGAGAATAAATAAATATAATAGTAAAGATAAAAATAAGTCTAATTATGAAAACCAGGATACTAGCATAGTTAGACAAGGAATTTGCTTGAAAACTAGGTTACTGGCGAGGAATGTTCTCAATAATATTTGCATTATGTCGTTGGTTACAAATTATTCAAAATCATGTATATCCTTGTGTTAACTGATGTGGGATGCATTAAGGCCCTCATGCTAATGAGTCTTGACCCATTGACATCAACACATTATCTAGGTTCAAGGCTAGAGACTTCTTTTAGTACCTTGAGGCTTGCATGCATCAATGGTAGGATCTCTTGCTGATGACAAGGGGAATTCATCTATGTCCCTTGATTGTTAGATCTTGTAGGTGACTCAACTTCAACACCTTCATTCATCCCTGGTAAGACGTACTAGGGTTCCTTAATACTGATTAATGTCAATGGTGAGTTGTCTCATAATGGTTAACAACATATATTAATGGTCGATAATCCAATAATCTCTTCTCATGCTCGAGTCTAGCATATCCATTCAAGAATTCCACCACATGTTTAGTATTTGATGAAATTTTTTTGAGTATTCAATATAATTTGCAGCCTTGTAGTTTGGAAATAAGGGAGGTATATTGATTATTGGTTCACCAGGGAAACAACATAATTCAGCCTTCATCTTTTCAAAAGTGTTAGAAAACTCTATCATTCTTGGTCTCAAACACAATGAAAAATTCATCCTCACACCATCAATAGTCATCAGTAGTAGCATTTTAAACAACATTCAATATGTATCAACATTACCCTATTTTGGATTAGCATATTGGCACATAGGTATTAAAACCAACCTCGTCGTCAATGTATTTGGGAACTTCAAAGTATTGAGGTAAAAATTGAGGAAAAAGTTACCTTGAGACTTTTTTATTTGTTAAGAATTTATGGAATGATGATGGGAAAAATATTTCAAGCAATCATTTTCCTCTATCCCTCTTATTTTGGTATTTTCAATATGCTTCACCCCCCAACATCCATTCCATCATCCATTATTTGTTCCATTCTGTTTCATTTAGGAATTTGACTAGAATTGCAAACACTTCTTATTGACCTGTGATTCATGCATTTTTTGTGACTTCCATATTTGATGAAGTTATTTGTTGTAATATTTGTGGTAAAGGTTGGACTGTTTTCCTTCAAGGTTTGGAAAATACTATTTCATACTTGTCTCATGTAACAAAAAACATGGTGATTTTGTTATAGTGGTTGTCACTAATTGAAAAAACACATAAAATCCTAATGTCATGCTTGAGGCAGCCCTTATTGCAAGTAAATCTTATGAATTAGACCTATGGAGGTAAGACATGGATTATGACTAGCCTTTCCCCACAATTTAGAGTTGTTACTAAATAATTGAAGTAGGGTAGTGTGCATAACTAACTATATCGACAAGGCTTTATGCTTCTTGGGTATGAATGTACATGTATCGGGAGCTCAATAGATATTCATGAATTTGTGAGATCTACTATTGATGAAAATGACTTAATTGTGTTATTTGTGTTGTCCCACAACAATTTTTTTTAAGGCCATCCTCATCCTTTGACTCGAGAAAACTACCTTGCTCCTCCTCCATTTATACTTGCATATGATCTTATTAGTATTGCTGACATTGATTTTGGGATGAAGACTATTGGTACTTGGAAGGATGGGAATAAGGCTTACATTAGAGATGTCTAGCCTTCATCCTGAAGAAAATAGAGGTTGTATAATCTATTTTCCTACCAGACATGTTTAAGAAAACATATGAAGCAATAACAAAGGGAAACCCTATGTGGAACCAACTCCCTGTTCTAACTAGAGCTTTCTATATATGAGATACAACATCCACTTACATACATGATCCTCCATATTTTAAAGAGATGACAATGATTCATCCTGGTCCACATGGTGTAAAGGATGCATATTGTTTTCTTAACTTGGCAGACAACATAACAAAATATCAAAGTTATTTTGTAGGAAACATTTGAAAAGATAGTCCAACAACAAAGTACCTTATAGAGTGTGGTGTTTATGGAAAATACTTCTCTTCCTGTGCAAGCCATCAAGGACATGTTGAAATCATGGCTAGGGGAACATCTGAAAATATCTTGTTGGTGAATAAGCTCTTGAATGGTGAATTTGGGTAGAAAACCATACATATTTCCATTGGATAAAATTTATATGTGTATGATGCAACTATGAGGTAAAAAAGTGTAGGGCATGGTACAATTGTTGTTGCTAGAGCTAAATATGGTAATGGAAGTTCTCACGATTGGACTACAAAGGGTCTAATTTTGTAGGGTGTGAATGTCGTTATTTCAAAATGTTTGAATGCATTCATCACAACAATTTGGTTGGCATGGTCATTATTCCAATGTGTTACAAATTTAGTGAGGAAGTTGAGTCACTAATTTGAAGATCAAAATTTTTCTCAAAAGATGAAAGTGCCCAAAAATCATTCAAAACTGGTTTCAAGTCGTAGTGTTCATCGTTCTGATTCCAAAAATGCTTGAATCACCTCAATCCAATGTCGTATGACAAAGTTATGATTTTTTAATCATTTGAATCAACAGCTAAAAAATTTGCAGGTGTGTTGACTAGACCGTTGACAGGGAATTCCGTACTACTGACGTCAGCATGCCTACTCGGCATATGTTCAACCAATCACAGAGTTCCAAGTTTCAGGTTTGTGCAGGTCCATTTGGTCAATTTTGATTGGTTCATTTTGTTTTGGTCGTCCAATGGGAGGCTTCCATGTGGCCCAACTAGAAGTCGCCAAGTGGCACCTCCACGCTAGTAAAAAAAAAATTAATGGTCAGAAGCCATCAGTGGGGATTGAACTAATGACCTACTGAAACACAACTCCAACTTCTACTATCTCGCCTACATCATGTTTCTTAACCTACGGTGCCACCACATATATTTAAGTTTTGTAGTTGGGCGCATTGGGAGGAGGGCCGAGTAGTGAGCCCTAACCACCCGTCGTATCGCACCCATAGAACCATGGCAAAGACTGAAGTGGAGCGGGGATTATCCCCTGGTCATCACACTAGTCCATGGGACCATAGATGGATAGGGAGAGGGCTCAGCGGAGAGGGCCAGACATTATGCGCCAACCCTCAGTCATGACCATTGTTGGGTAATTTAATTGACAGTTAAATTACTTGCATTTATATGTCAATCCGGGTATGTCAGCTTGCGAAGTACAATGCATTGTATGTGTTAGGAGATTAACTTTCAATATTTATGCATAACTAAAATGAATTGGAAACTTCAAAAGGAAATTAGATTCTTTAATATAGATTCTAAAAGTACTAAGTTTTTAGAAATGAAATTAATGTTAAGCTATAAAAGAAAACATAAAGATTATTGATCTAAGAAAACATGATATTTTACCCTATGAAAGCATGGAGATTTTGTTCTCAAACTTGTAAACTTTAATCTATGGAATCATGAACATTTTAATCTAAGAAAGCATAAACATTTAATCTATGATAAGCATAAACAATTAATCTATTTAAAACAACTCATTCATGAGAATATAAAATAAATTGAAGGAATCTATACTATTCTCACGAATCTCTAGGGGGGCCTACTGAGTACTACAAGGTGTCGAAAACTCATATCAAGAGAAAAGATTTAAATCACCAATTTCATTCAGAGCTGCGCCATATTAAAAAAATAGAGTTCTTCTCCTTCAATAAGTAGCAACAATTACAAATTAAGATCATCCTTGACATCTCTGATCATCCCCCTATCATCAAAGAGACTGCAATTTATAAAATTTTGAGACAATTAACAAACTCAGAATTTTCTTGCTTGAGTTTTGGTCATGAGATCAAATCAGATAAAATTTCTTGGATTTTTGGATCAAATATCAACTTATATCTAATCAAACTTATCTATATGCCAGCAATTTTCTAAAGAACAACTTGTTTTGGCCTTTTTGTTGACTGCGCATTAAATGAAAAATTGAAAAACCATATATCCACGCAATCTACAAAATAAGGCTCCAAATAACTTCGAAAATATATAAAATGGTAATGAATTTGAGAAAACTACAAATTGAGAACATAATTGGGCTCGTGCTAAATAAAACTCATATTTTTGTTTTCCGAAATTCGCTTTCATGTGCTCAGAAAATGCGTTTAAAGTTGACTGGTCAAAACTGCTGTGTTTTTCCCTTGACTTGATGTTAGAGGTCTACACGTGTGCGCTAGGTGGAATTTTATCAATACAAATTTATATTGGAGCTTCTAGAAACCAAGTCCAAGTATCATATTTCCTTATAGGGTGGTGATACTACCTCAACCATGGAGATAGCTACGGTAACTTGACAAAACTGCAATAACTTGAACTTGCTAAACTGTCACTAGTAAACCATGAAAAATTATTCTTAATTCATTAAAAATAATGGAAACAATAGTAATAATAATAAACTATGTAAAAATATATGCGGGAATTCGATGCATTTATGAAAAAATGTGGTTAAAAATGATGACAATGGGTGAATGGAATGATGCGAAAATGGATGGTTTCATCAACAAAATCATGACAAGTTGGAGGTCCAACATTCCCCCACACTGGATATTTTGCATGTCCTCATGCAAACAAATCATTGCAAAGTTTCATAATCCAACTAGTTCCTTGTGTTCCTTTATTCTGTCATTTCAACTAAATCCTTGACCAAAGCTCCAAGAGAGCAATATTGACCCTCTATCTCAATCAGATGCACTTTTCTCTCTCTATTTTTCAACACTAATCTGGTAGCATAACTCTTTGTTTCTACACTTTATTGTTGTGTCATTAGAGTAAGAAATAAGAGTTACCCATCCTCCTTTGAAATTCAAACAACTTGAAGTCTTCACATACTAGGCTGCTCATGGATGCTATAAAGGTAGAAGTGATGCCTATTGATTTGTTCTTCTCTAATAAAACAAACATCCATACATTACTTATTAGCCCCTTGCACATTATCATATACAACTTGTGTGAAGGGAAAGGGTGCCCACAAAGTAGCACATCTAAGTAATTTTTCATTGTTGTCAAAGCCTTTGCAAATTCATGGCTTTTTTAAAAATATAGCTCTTTCAATAACTTGGAAACTATTTATGAGGTTCTTGTCACTACTTAATTATGCACAATTTGTTCAATCCTTGGTAGAATGCCATATTGTGAAGAACACATCAAGACTCTTACTCCATCTATAGAATGTGCTTTCCATCCTTGTGAAGTTCACCCCATTAGTATGGCTGGAAATGATCATAGATTGCAGCCCATAATGATTGTCTTCTTATCATCCATGCATAGCAACCAATCCTATTTCAACAATGTTATCAAACAGTTTCTTCAAGAACTCACAAAATAATGAATGAAGAAGACTTCCCAATGTGAATATTTGACAATATGAGTTGCACATAACAAAAAATAAGAGTTGTCGGTGAGGGTTATACAACTTATCAAAGCCTAAAATATGCTTCCAAGTGATTTCAAGAGTGTGTGAACAAAGCCTTGTTGCAACCTTATTCTTCTTGTGGCTTTGTACTCATGATTTCTGGGCTTCCATTAAAAATTTGAAGATGAAAAATATGAAACATATTTTAAGTGCTCCATGTACCTTTTGATAATGTGCTACAAACATGTACCATGAAATCAAGTTTTTCTATTTCTCAAGAACATCATGTTGATGGACCATTAAGAAAGGCATGGATTAACAAGAAGAGAAAGTTTAAACAAGAGAGTGGTGAAAGCATAGAAGAACATCATTATGACCATGGAAAACAATGAGATGATTGCATGGGTGGCAAGACTTTGTTGATAAAGAATCAATCATAGCTTGTGGGATTGGTTGTTAAAGGGTATGACAAAACATAATGGGAGATAAATTGGAACTACATGTTTACAATAGCTTTTCATCAAAATTTCTAGAATTTTTAACAAATTAAAAAGTTTAAGGCTAGTTTTACCTCAAGTTTACCTTTTGGAATTGGAGAAGAGAACATGATCTGATGGTTGATTTGGTGTTGACTTGGCTCAGGTACTCTACTCCATGATGCGTTGACCACCACTTTGACCTTGCTCCACAAAATGTATCTTTTTCATGTAGCAGACTTGTTTTTCCAATTTCTCTCAAATGGTAAATCAGATTCTCCTAAAATTTTCTAATATTGTTACCATTACTATTATGCATCTTCCCACAAAAAATCTCCACCAATGGGTGCACGGATCTCAAGACAAATGAAAAATGGTTGTATGTGAAAGCGGTCAATTTCTTGAAAAATACACACTATAATTTCTTGAAATTTTGTGTATTTATTTACTCTACCTCAATGCATTTACCATAAAAATTTCAAGACCAACGGATGCACGGTTTGCAAGATATGGTCAAATCAATTTCTGCCCTGTTTCACCCTTCACATTGCCCAATGTTGCAAAAAAACATATGCCACAAACTCGTTTTAAGGCCAAATTGAATGATTTGAAAGGGGAAAATTATATTTTTACCTTGTCTTACCACTATATGCCTTCATAACCCACTTTTGACAATGAAAAGGATTTTTTATGCAAAAATACAAAGTTCTCTCCTAATTTGTGCACAGTGATAGAAATTTAAATTCTGCCTTAAAAACCTGTTGACACGTCTTGGAAAATTACACTTTTTATTTTTTTTATTTTTTCCACGTTATACTCAATTTACCATATTTTGGGGAAACCCAGAAGCTAGGAATTTTTTATTTCTGCTCCAATCTCTTGAAATATTTGTGCCAAAATTTCCTCTAGAACAAGCTCCTAGAGTAAAAAAAAGGTTGTTACAGCAATAGCTGCAGAAACTGCAACTTCCATAGTTGTTGCAAAAAAAATTCAATTTTTGCATAAAGTTGTTTTCTCCATGTTCGGACTTTTGATTTGGATTGTGTATTGCATGTTGAAGTAGAAACCATGAAACATAATGCATATTGACTGAAATAGACCCATTTTTTTTTGTTTTTCTTGAAAATGGAATGAATGAAAAAGCATTGTAATGGTTCCATCATGCTACTGTTGAATGACAAAAAGATGAACATGATGCTACAAGAAACCAATAAAATATACTGATATACTGCTGCAAGTTGTTGGTGATTCCATAAAACCATATAGTCTTCATCAAAACCAAAATTCATGGTACAATTATTACCATGCGAATGAGTTTGTCAAATTCAAGCATGGAAAGAAATCATTGGATTACTGATCAATGATGAAAATCGTTAACCAATGTGAGACAACTCACCGATAATGTAAATGAGTGTCAAGGTACCTATGTGCATCTTAACAGGGACGAATGAATGTCTTGAATTAGAGTCACTTGCAAGATTTGGCAATGAAAAGACATTGTTGTATTCCCATTGTTTCCAACGAGGAGGATTTCCATTGATGTATGCAAGTTCCAAGGCACTCCAAATAATCTCTAATATTGATCCCAGATAAGGTGTTGAGGTCAATGGGACAAGATCTATTGGAAGGTGGGACTTAAGGAATCCTGCATCATCCAACTCGAGCATAGAACCAAAAATGATTTGAAGAACTATAATAAAATATTGAAACCATCATAAAATTGAAGAACTTATTGTGATCTTTGCTTGCTAGTTGTTTGGTTTTCAAGAAAAGCTCATGTCCAATTGCGCCAACAACCTGGTTTTCACAATAGGACTTATTTTTCTCTTTACTTTTTTCTCTTTTATTTTTTTATATGTCCTACTCTACTTGAAAAAGAAATCTTGTTGAAGTATATGAATACTTACAATGGAACCATGTGTGTAACATGATGATATATAAGTTCATATGCAAGTTTGAAATATACTCTTTGACATGTACGAGTATATGAGAGACCAACTGCCTTGATTGAGATGATGTTAGAAGATACTGAAGAATGGAGTATTGGGATCCAATGATTGTCTTGAACCAAGATTTAATGTAATCTTCTCCTCCTTAGCGTCCTACTATCATGCCATGCAAGTATTCAGAGATTTGATCTCCATTCATAGAGTATGGTGATAGGCATGCATGAAATTTTCAATCTCAAGTTCCAACAACTGCTCTTTATCGACAGGCATCCATGATTCTTGGACCTTATCTGAATCTTCTTCTTCTGGTTGTTGTTCTTCAATGGAAGCTAGAGAATCATTTTGCAATACCTCAAAATTGTAAGTGGATTGAGGTGTTTTATTGTTGGGGATTCGAAATGGTTGTGCAGGTAGTGGAGTGGGAATGGATCTTTGGGGTGTTTGTGTGGTTGGTAATGAGAAAGGTTGGATTGAGGTCAACTGATGGTGAAATTGGTGTTGTGGTGGAGGTGAATGGTATGGATAACATTGATATTGGTATTGAGGATAGTGAGGGAAAGATTGAGGATATGGTGGATTTCCTCTGTAAGGCCCTTGCCAACCTTGTTGCCAAGATTGGTTTTGAGATTGGGATTGAGATGGCCAAGGTTTCCAAGGCAAGGGTGTTTGCCAATTACTTTGTGATTGTTGTGCATAACGTGAATTAAGATCTTGCATCATACCAGATTGATGAGTCTGCCATGGTCTTCTTGGAGCTACATAACAGGATTGTTCTGGTGTTTGATTTTCTCCTTGGTAAATTGCCTTTAACCTTGGTAATGATGGAAAAATTTAGTAGTATGTGATCCTGCACAAATTTCACAAATTTTAATGTTATCAAGTGGACATTCATGCAAAGCATGTTTCTTTCTACATTTAGGGAAAAATATAAATGAAGCAATATTATCAACCTTTGGCTTGTTTTTCATTCTTAGCATATCAATTTTCTCATTTAAATTACCAAGAATGTCTAGAAAATTGTTAACTGTAGAAAATTTGTGATAGGTTAACTTGATAATGCAATATAAATCAAAGCAGAATACTATAACCTACTTCTACTATCAATTTGTGGAAGCTTAAAGATCGAGCTGAACAATATAACCAGAAGAAGAAGAATCAATGGCACAATACACATGAAAATACTTTGGGGAAAGCCTCAGCTAAAAACCCCACACTATTGTATTATCATACATGGTGGAAATACATAGGAATTATACAAATCCTTAGCTCTCATAGCTAGCCAGCTCTCAGTACAATCCTCACAGATGCTCACATGCAATCATGGCTTCTCTCCAGCCTTCCTCTCTACCCTCCAAGCTCCTATTTCCTTGCGTTGTTCCTTGTGGATGATTTTCCTTCAACCAAGTGGAAAACCTTACCTTCAAAACTGCGCAATCCTCAAGGATAAATCCTTGACTGCATGCATGAGTTTTCTCCATGAGAAAACACATGCAACTGATAGTACACTATCCTTTAACATTAATCTCAACTGGGCCATTCTCCGAATAGATATGAATGAGTTTCTGATGAGGGAATCTTCAGTTAACTGGAGTAGCACTAGTTGAGTGCATTAATGCATCACCTGACTGTTAACTCACTATTAGTTCCTCAAACAGTTTGGAACTAATTCAACTAGAATTAACTCAGTAAACTGAGTTAACTAATTACAACTCAATTATAACTCAATCTTATCTCCTTAATTTAAGGGATAACTCTTACATGACTTCAGAAAGACTTCTAACTTGAATTTCTCCAACTAATTAATTTAAAATTAATTAATTAATTATTTCCAAGTAGCTATTAAGACTAAATTCAATTTTAATTCACAATTTAATTCAAGGACAAAATAAATTGGAATATTCTTGTTGCCATATTTCAATGCTCCCTCTCAACAAGAAAGGGATTATCTACCACCCCGATCCTGTCTCTATGGAACTCGAATTTACACTTTGATAATGCCTTTGTCAAAATGTCAACATCTTTCTCCTCTGTCGAAATATACTACAACAACATGATCCTCTTAGCCTGTGAAAAGCCACAGGCAATAAATCTTGCCTTATGCTTCTCCACACTACCATCAGCAGCTTGTTTTATCCTGTAAAGCCAACGGGAAATCACAATTGACTTGTTCTCTGGTCTCAGAACCACATCCCAAACATTTTTATGAACTAGGCAGTCATACTCCTCCACCATAGCATCAACCCAAATCATTTGTTGCATTGCTTCCTCAAAGGAAGATGGCTTAGTCTCAACACATTCCCAGCAAGGGCCATGTATCCAGTGTACCTCTCAGGTGACCTCCTCTGTTTGCGCTGAGAAGAAGGTGCTCCCACATTCTCTCTCACATCCTCCAACAATCTGTCAGCTTCTTTTGTGCGCTTTTGTCCATATCTGGAAGACTCTGCTTGAGTGGATGTCTCCACTCCTGGAACCTCTGCATGCAGCTGCTCCGCATCAGTCTGAGGCTCCTCCTCCTTAGGAACCAACAGTTCCTCCACAACCTGTAGTTGGAGATCCCTCTCAAGGGAAACTCACATGGCCTTCTGCTCATCAAACTTGAGATCTCTGCAAACCATTGTCCTCTGAATGGTAGGCAAGTACACCTGATAGTTGTGAGGTGTATTAGTGTACCCCACCAATATCCCCAACTCTACTATCGGCTCAAGCTTCTTCCGTGCATCCTTTGTCACATGGAAATATACTGATGAGCCAAAGATCTTGAAGTGACCCACATCAGGTTTATTACTGGAGAAAGATTCCTCTGGTGTCTTCATCCTAAGTATGCGATGTGGGCTTCTATTCTACAAATAGACCGTTGTGTTGCATGCTTCAGCCCACAAGTGAAGTGGTAGGCCTTGGTCATGCAGCATTGCCTATGCTGCCCCTACAATAGTTTTGTTCTTCCTCTCGGCCACCCCATTCTACTGTGGGTTATGAGGTGCCATCAACTCTCGTTTAATTCCATCCATTGCACAGAAGTCCTTAAACTCTTGAGAGACATATTCTCCACCATTGTTGCTTCTCAAGGCCTTGATCTTCTTCCCCAAATCTTTCTTGACCAAAGCTTTGAACTCACAAAACTTTGTGAAGGTTTGGTCCTCCTTCTACATGAAATAAATCGAGCATTTACGAGAATATTCATAAATGGAAATCACATAATACCTTTGCTTCCCTATGGATGCCATTGAGAATGGTCCACACAAATCAGCATGAACTCTCTCTATGATAGCCTCTGCTTGACCGTCTCGATCATGAAAGGAAGACTTGGTGTACTTTCCCAAGGTACAACCTTTACATGTGTCAACTTGCTTAAGTTTACCTTTGGGAAGTCCTGTAGATATCTGTTGCATTATCTTCGAAGCCCCATGATGAAAATGGCCCAACCACCTATGCCACAACTCGCCAATGTCTTGGCTTCTCACCAATTCTTCTTTTGTACTCAATGCTGCACAATCATCTACCTCTAGTCTATAGAGATTCTTCACCCGAATACCTATCCTCTTGGTCTGACCCGTGGCTATGTTTCTTAGGAACGCCTTTCCTTTACTGAAGACAACACCATAGCCTTTTTCCTCCAACATCGCGACTGATACAAAGTTCTTATTCAGTCCAGACACATACATCACATCTGTCAAGGTGAGAGGAGCTCCATGCTCCCTCTAAAAAACAATCATGCCCACTCCTGAAACACTATACTTGCCATCGTCACCCATCTCTATGCACATCTTGAGGTCTTTCTCCTCCAAGGTGTAGAGCTATAAAAAGGGTCTCTTTCACCTCTAATTACCTCACATTAATATGTCAATCCGGGAGCGTTTGGTTATTTCAAAGAGTGACTCAATCTGAGGCTATTTGTCAGAGTAATGCTAGTAGTACAGCATCCTACAAAAACACAAGAGTAAACTAATGCTTGTCTATGACTAAGTTCCTTCAAATGACTAAAGCACACACTCTTAAAGTTAAGCAACTTTATCAGTCAAGGGTTCGACAGCAGTAGTCCATCCCTTTGGAAACTGATGGAAAGGAAACTAGAGCATGGACCACGGGTCTGGGAGCAAGGCAGTAAATGCATAGGCTCACTACAGCCACAGGTCGTCTCTCACACCAAATGCGAGTAAATGAAACGACAGATAAAAATGGAACGGCAAACAGGAAATTGAACAGCAAATCTAGAATGGAACAACAATGCTTAAAATGGAACAGCAACTCTGAAATGGAACAGCAATCGCTATAACTGAACCTCACGAGTAATAATAAAACTTTATCTTATCAACTCAAATGCACTCATTGTAATCCAAAACTCCAACCTTTCATTCTCCAAGCAAATCAGGCAACCAACTAATGGAACAACATTAACTATTAATTATGGAACATCATGTGAAAATCATACACACATAACACTCTAAAGAAGTAATATGATTTAACACCAATCATCAACAGGAATTACAACTGTGTTTCAAAATGGAACAGCATGAACCCTGAATCATAAAGAACACACCTTTCAGATAATTTCCTTAACACACATACTCAGCATAGAAGCTCCATAACACAATGATAACAATGTTCGATTAAGTCTAATAAGATTGCATCCACTCTGAAAGTATTGATAATATAATGCGGAGTCAATAGAAAGAACATTAACGAACGAATCTTAACAGAGCATGTGATGTAACTTGTAAAGCATATCAGATTACCAACTAGCGATGATAAGCAAACCACGCAGAAATCAAATCGTAGTGATACAGAAGCAAGTGTCCTCTGGGGCCGGGCCCTTAGCCTCAAGGGTACACCGCTTTAAGTTAATCCAGACGCAAAGATAAGATAATCACCAAGTTTATATTAATGCATAAAACAGAAAATACAATGAGCCAAGTTCAACGAGACTCGATGAGAAAAGTTCAACCTTTAACAAGAAGTTACATAAAAAGCATCTCCCAGACTAACAGTGTCATCCCTTTATATAAGAGTAACGGCGGAGATGTCTAAGCGATAAGATAAATAAAGCAGCGATCCCTCAGGATCAAAGATCCTGAGGGATTCGCCAAACTGTTAATCCTTAATCACTTCTTTTCTCCTCCGCCGAGCTGGTGCCTTCTCCTCCTTTTCCGGACCAGTTTGCTTCAGCCTGCTTTGCCTCGTTTGCACTTGGTCCTTCGACAAAGGGACAGCAGTTACCCTGTTCTTATCTTCTTCTTTGGAACAGCAGCTCCTCGTTTTTACCCTTTCCTGCACAGGAGAATGACAACTATCAGCGGATAAGTCTTGCATACTAATTCCACATATTTTATCACAATTCTCTATTGTTTTCCATATTCATGATGTAAAAGATTCATAAGTCCTACTGAAAAGCCACTAAAATGATCATTAAAAACATACCTTTTTAGTACTCCACACACCCCCTGCTTACCCTGTTTCATGCCCTCATGAAAACGTTGTAGTTGACATGCAAAGCAGTGAGAGAATAGGCTGGAGAAGGAATCTCATGCGGAGGCCTACAGCCATGGTGAGCGACTAGGTAGTCAAAGAACTGGCATGTTTGACCCTCAGGCATCTCATATAGGGCTTGATATCCGGGTGCAGGGTGCCAGATAATTGGACTGCGGAATCTATATCCTAACCAGGATGGCCCTGCCCTGAAAATGCTTTCGCCATAGAGGTTCAAATGATTGGCAGCTAATTGAAAATTCTCATTCTTAAATGGCTCCCTGAGTTGGATGTTTGGATTAGAGGTTCGGTACCGGAATTTGGCTGCATCAATGGCGAGGTCTTTGATAGAAAGAAAATATTCTAAACTTTGTCGAATGAGTGCCTCGTGCATGGGTCCTAACGTTTCGATAACACCCGGAGTTCTCATAAGGTTTCTATGTGCTTTCCATAGCTGTACTGGGTCCCTAGGCTCAGCCCTTACCCACAAGTCTAGGCCATTTTCCTGTCTCTAGAAAGTGTTATAGGCTTTGAGCCATTTAATCTGATTAACCCCGAATGAGATGAATGCTTGCAATTGAATGTCCCCAACAAAAGGGCCAGGGTTCAACTCAGTCTCCTGGTCTAGTACGAGGTTATGCAAATAGAATTCACATAGCAATCTCTGGACCTTCACCCCATAATGTTTACAACAATCTATAAAGTCATTGACAATGTTAATTTGTATCGGGGCGCCTGCTTTAACAGCCTTTATCTTTAATTGTAAGTATCTTTCCAATAAAAACAAAGCATAGTTTTTGGCAGGGGCCCTACATGCTAAAACGTCATTGTATAAAGAACACAAGGTATCCATCTGTTTGATAACAATATCTAGCCTATGGGTTACCTTTGCAACTTTCTCCTGTTCCTTTTGCCACCCTTCAAAGGCCTAGCTTTTGGATTGATTGACGTTCCTTAGTTGTTGTTGGAGTTCTTCATACTTCTCACGAGGGACTGTTTGCTCTCTAAGCTTCTCCATTTCTTGCTGAGCCTGTTTCAATCCCTTGTGCAGGGTTCTCGTCTTTGGATCTCTTTTCGATGCATCAGTGGAGGCCGGGAGTTTTACCTGTAATTTTTTATTGCGTTGTTTCGAGTTCAGAACCCTTATCACCCCTAAGGGTGGTGCCTCTGTTTGAACCTCCTTGTTATCCTTTTCTTTTTTAACATGAATACTAGCTTGCAGCTGTTCCTTTTCAAATGGAACAATAGTCTGTCCCTTGGCATCCTTCGGAACAGCAATCGGACCTTTAGCTTCCTTCGGAACAGCAGCTGGGACTTCAGCTTCAATTGGAACAGCACCTGGGCCTTCAGCTTCATTTGGAATAGCAGCTGGGCCTTTAGCTTCATTTGGAATAGTAATTGGATTTTGAGCAGGGTTTTGATCAACAGAGCGATTTTTAGTCCTCCACCGTTTTATCCTACGGTTTCTTACTGCAGTGGTCATCTTTTTCTTCCCAGCGGTCTTCCTTGTCCTCTGCCTCGCTTTCAGGATCCTGATCTGCTGGTGGAGCTGGGCTATTATGCTCAATAACCTCCGTTGTTCCTTTCGTAATTCTCTAATTTCCAATGTTTTATTAGAAGGAACAGCAGGCTTTTTGCTGCGTTCTGGGCCACGACTAGTCCCTGGATCTTTCTCCTGGGGTATTTCTTCACTGTTTTGTGCTGGCTGTTCTAGGGTAAGAACCCTAATTGGTTCTGTGGCTTCACTTTCTATCCTCACTTCCTCTGGAATTTCTTCTGGTGCCATGGGAATAGATTCTTCCCTCTCAGTGTCTCCTATCTCTTTTTCATCATGAATGGGTAGATTTCCTTCCTCTGCCTCTTCTGCATGTGGTTTTTTAGGTGCATCTTCTTTCTGGGGTTTGTCACGGAGGTATGATGGAGTGGAAGGTTGGCCATACTCACCCATATTGGCCAATACTGCGGCCAATTCCTCTTCTCCCACTGGGTCCTGTGGCGGACTACCTACCTGTTGTCCCATTTCCTCCTCCTGCCTGGACTGTCCATCTTCTGCCTCAGGAAGCTCAATTTCCATTTCAGGATGCTCGGCTTATATCTCAGGATGCTCAACTTCTATCTCAGGGGGCTCGGCTTCTGTCTCAGGAGGCTCGGGTTCCGTTTCTTAATGCTCAGCTACTTCGTCATTTTCCTCTTTGGATTGCTCAGCCTCCTTGGCCTCTCCTTCCTTTTCTCCTTCAACTTGTTCATCTTCTATTTCTGGTTGTGAGGGTTGTTCGTCCTCAATTACCACTGGTTGGCTGGTGCTTTCCTGGAGTTTTTCCAGCCTTCCTCTTATCCGGGCCAACCGGACTGATTTTCTGCGTTTCTCTGGCTGTTCCGGTGTATCAGTATCATGCTTACGCTTTGCTGATTCCTGGCGTGTTTCTGGTCGTTCGGATGTGCTTGCAACATGTTTTTGTTTTCTTAATTCTCTGCGTTTTTCCGGACGTTCTGGTGTGCTTAGAGTATGTTTACGTTTTGGGGAAGGTGTTGTCACTCTCCCCTCGATTATTGTGATTAATTCTTTCCGGCTACTTTGCTGCTGGGTGAGGCTATGACTAACTATTAGTCGGATTAATCCATGGTGGCTGACACCTGACTCTACATGCTGTGCCCTTTTCAGGCTTCGTGTGGCATCATGGAGTAAAGAATTCAAAAGTGCAGGAAGGTTTACAGAGCATTTATGCTTTAAAACAGCTAAGAGTTTAAGGTGTCGTGGCCTTACCACGTCTTTTCTCCCCTCACAGGTGATGTAGCTTTGCACTGTTCTCGCTAATTCTGCGCAGGGTTCTCCTAGCGTTGCTGGCAGGACTCCCTTCCCTTTAATTGTTAAGCTCTGGCCTTCGTCCTGGAAAATTTCCATGATTTTCTGGAGTCTTTCCTTCTTTAATGTCCATACAGGTCCGATGGCTGGTAGTCCCGAGACTTCTGCAATTATATCGTCGGTGACTACTATCCGCTTTCCCCGCACCGTGGAGTGATCCTCGAGCAGGTTATGCAGAAATTCCATCGCCACTGTTTCATTGGACTCCTTCAGGCGACTGAGATAAGTCAGCCACCCTGCTCTTTCCAGGATCTCCCGAGCAGCAGCGGAGACTGTCAACTTCTGTGGTTCGCTTCAAACTGCCCTGCCTCCCATGGTTTCACTGTGGATTCTCAATGGAACAACAACTTCTTGTGTTGTTTGAAACACAGAGAGGGTAGTAACCGTCAGATTTAGAAAAAACACAGAGTATGCAACAGAAATGACTTATGAACAGCAACTTGTAAAAAAATTAGAAATGTCATGCCGTTAAACCATGCCATTTCCTGGTAGGCTATCTTTGCCGAATAGTGAGCTGACACATAACCCGGGGAATCATGAGGTGAACCTCCCCCCCCCACAATGCGATAGGCTGCCCCAGCCATCAAAGAAAGGAGCGGCCCCCGATCTATAACCAAGTCATAAAGGAACAGCGTATGAAAATATGCCATGTTTAGAAAAACAACCGATTGCCGAAATCGAGGCGTAAAGTTAGATCGCATATTACATAAGAGGCTGCTGTGATATGATGCGAGGGTGGGGGATAGGACGTCTGTCGTACTTGCCAAACCTCAAGTGGTCATTGTCACCTCCTTTGCCATGATTGGTGTAATAAATGTTCATGCGGTATATAAGTCGGGAGGTAATGCATGATTAGTGCCTAGGATATAAGAAACAAAAGAGTATTAGTATCCTACCTATTGGTGTAATTAATGTGACTTCGATACCATTAACAGTGCTCTGCTGCCGACAGGTGTCCATAACCTTGGCAGAGTTGTTTATTTCACCCCCAGAACCATGATCCTTTATGTGCATATTAAGGAATGTGATGTCAAAGTGTAGGCCATTATGCTGGCTTGGTAACCAGTTAGCCATAATGCCATTCACGAGGAGGGGGTGAAGAGTGGGCAGGTCGGCTCGTGATGAGACCTCCTGTTCCAAGGTTTGTTTATTTGCTATACCTTTTGGACCATATCCTTAGTGTGGTGGCCATAGTGGGAATGCCACTTCACTTCCATCCTCATGATCATGGTAGGCTGGCTCTTGATGAGACCCCCTATCCTGCATTTGAAAATTTATAATTCATTTGCTTTTTCTTTCTCTTTTTTTTCATAAATCACTTTTCCTTATATATCCACAAAGGGTGGTTCAACACTCCTTAAGAGTAGGAATGGTGGAAGAAGTCTTATCATCTCAATAGGAGGATATAAACCCTTTGCTCTTATTCCAAAACAAAAATCAAAATGGCATGATAAAGATAACCAATCAGGGAAAATTTAATAAGACAATGACAACAAAAGATAAGTATATCCTTCCTTCTGTCCTCTTACCAATACATAGCCTTATAAAGATAGCGATTTATAATTGCCTGATTTCAGTATGTTGTGATTTTGTATTCATTGCATAAGTGCATCGCTTGTCTCTAACAGACTTTGAAAGAATAGGGCCAAGAAGCATCCTCACTTGGACCAGCAAGAGGTTAACCAAAGAGAGAACAATAAAGGAGCATAGGTTTCAAAATTGCAAATGTCGTTCCTTTTGAAAAAGGAACAACAGAACACAGCAACGCCGTTCCTTTTGAAAAGGAACAGCAGAACATACAAATGGCGTTCCTTTTGGAAAAGGAACAACAAAAATCAAAATGCTATTCTTTTTAGAAAAGAAACAACAAGACAAGCGAACGTCATTCCTTTGGAAAAGGAACAGCAAAAATCAAAAGTGTTGTTCCTTTTGAAAAGGAATAGCAGAAAATCAACAAGTGCTGTTCCTTTTGAAAAGGAACAGCAGAAAATCAAAAAGTGTTGTTCCTTTTGAAAAGGAACAACAAAAAATCAAAAAGTGTTGTTCCTTTTGAAAAGGAACGACAGAAAATCATAAGTGTTGTTCCTTTTGAAAACGAACAGCAGACAATCAAAAGGTGTTGTTCCTTTTGAAAAGGAACAGCAGAAAATCAAAAGTGATGTTACTTTTGAAAAGGAACGGCAGAAAATCAAAAGTGTTGTTCCTTTTGAAAAGGAACAGCAGAAAATCAAAAGTGTTGTTCCTTTTGAAAATGAACAGCAGAAAATCAAAAGTGATGTTCCTTTTGAAAAGGAATAGCAGAAAATCAAAAAGTGTTGTTCCTTTTGAAAAGTAACAGCAGAAAATCAAAAAGTGTTGTTCCTTTTGAAAAGGAACAGCAAAAAATCAAAAAGTGTTGTTCCTTTTGAAAAGGAATAGCAGAAACATGCAAATGCCATTCGTTTCAGGAACAGCAGAAAAATTGAAATCTATGTATGCACAAACAAGTTTGAAGAAAAGAAATTATGTACAAATTGTGAAAAGAAATGAATTCCTTTAATGAATTACAGGTGAGGAAGATTTCTCTTCCTCTCCTAAAATCTCCATATCAGCGTCTCTGCGTAGCTGTTGGCAGAAGGATTCCCGAGTGAGTGGTTTACGATAGAGACGAACTCGGTGGCCATTCACTTTGAAGGTATATCCAGAACCGTCAATGGTGGTTAAAGTGATGGTCCCATTGTCATGTACCTTCTGGATTTCGTATGGTCCCAACCAACGAGTCTGGAGTTTCCCAGGGAAATCCTGAAACCGAGAGTCATATAATAGGGCCCAGTCTCCCTCATGGAAGACTTTGTTTTTGATGAGGGCATCATGCCATTTAGCTCGCTGTTGTTGAATCAATGCTGTATTTTGTAGTGCGGAGAGCCTAATTTCGTCCAATTCATTGATCTGTTGTAGTCGATTAATCTGTGCCTCAGTTAGATCTAAGCCAACTTCCTGTGTTGTTCGTAATGTTTGGATTTCAAACTCTATAGGGAAAATGGGTTGTTTTCCAAACACTAATTGATAAGGTGAGTAACCAGTGGTACTTCTCCATGTTGTTCGATAGGCCCAGAGTGCTTCAGGTAGTCGGGCAGCCCAATCACGCCTATGTGACGCAATGGTTTTTGTTAGGATCGATTCTATTATCTTATTGCTGCTTTCTACTTGTCCGTTCACCTGTGGGTGATATGGAGTAGTAATTTTGTGCTGGACATGATAATTATTAAGTGTTGCTGCTAATCTATTGCCAGCAAATTGTGGTCCTCCGTCTGTGATTATTTCCCTTGGAAGGCCATAACGTACAAATAGATGGAAGAGGAACTGTATAACGGAGTCCTCTGTGGCTCTTGGCAATGCTTCTGCTTCAACCCACTTGGTGACATATTATGTTGCCACCAAGATATATGTTCTCTAATTTGATGAGGGGTTGATGGGTCCAACGAAATCAAGAGCCCATCACTCGAATGGTTCGATGACTAACTGAGGTTTGAGAGGCATCTCGTCAGCTTGACTAGGACGTCCTGCTCGCTGGCAGTTGTCACAGGCTTGGACAAATTTCTTTGCATCTCTGAAAATCGTGGGCCGGTAATATCCTGTCTGTAATACTTTGTGTCCCGTTCTACGCTCAGCAAAGTGTCCCCCACATGGTCCATCGTGATAAGCTTTTAGGATGTCAAAGATTTCATCTTCTCGAACACATCTATTGATATGCATGTCTGCCCCTGTATGAAACAAATAGCCCCCAATCCAAGAGAATCGAGTACTCTTATGAACAATCTGTTTTCTCTCATTAGAGGTTAAGTGTTTTGGTAGTTTACCTACTGCAAGGTAATTGGCAACATCAGCATACCAGGGTGTTCGAACAGCAACAGCAAACAGATGTTCATTGGGAAATTGATCTTCAACTGCTGCTGCATCAATTGGCTTTGGCATTCTCGAGAGAAAATCGGCTACAGGGTTCTCTTTGCCAGGCCGGTCCTTGATTGTGATATCGAATTCCTGCAATA
The DNA here is from genome assembly GCA_031772625.1 of Pinus tabuliformis. Lineage (NCBI taxonomy): Eukaryota > Viridiplantae > Streptophyta > Pinopsida > Pinales > Pinaceae > Pinus > Pinus tabuliformis. Next base: position 1,109,756,094 of record CM062804.1, on the reverse strand, counting down.
AAATCAACCATCTGGTCTTTCAGAGGATCTTCCTCTAATTCATTATCAAATGCTACTTCTATCATGTGACATTGTGTGCAGGATTCAGCTTCGGTTTGACTAATGAAATTGTTAATGGCATCATCTTCTGTTTGGTCTTTAAAATCAAGTGCCTCTTGCAAAGTCAACAGAGATCTAATGTTATCAGTAAGGTATGATATAGGATACTTGTTAGTTTTAATTATTGTGAGACTTGGCTGCGCTGGAGGGTATAGAACCAAATTCTTAATATCGGGTCCTTTAGTTATGGTCATATTTCCTTGCCGGCAACCAATGTAAGCATCGGCGGTGGCAAGCCAAGGCCTACCTAGGATTAGCGGGTGTCCATCAAGTCGGGTTTTTGGATTAATTATCAGGAAGTCGGTCGGATATTCCCAGGAATCTACAGAGACCATGACATCGTGTAGAGTACTTTCTGGTCTAATCACAGATCGGTCAGCCAATTCTAACAAAGTAGAGGTAGGTTCTACAGATGTAATGCCGAGTTTTTGATAGGTGGTGGTTGTTAAAATATTGATTGCAGCTCCTAGATCAACTAAGGCATTGGACAAGGTCTGACCGTAAATTTGAACAGTTACAATTGGATTTCCTGGGTCTTCATATTTGATGGGTGTTTCTTTCCCAGATAAGAGATCAGATAAAGTACCGACTACTTGGACTCTTGGATTAGTTGTTATATTCCTCCTTGGTTTCTTTATGCACAATTCTTTAATAGTTTTTGCATATATAGGAATATCTTGAATGGCTTGGAGGAACGAGATTTTTATGTACAAATTTTGTAATTCCCCCAGAATGTCAAAGTCAGGATATTGTAAAGGTCGAGGTATGACTAATCGTTCTGGGAACGGGGGAGAGGATGTGGTTGCTTGATTATGAGACTGCTGATTATTTGCATCCTCTCGTTGCAACTGATGTTCTCTTACTAACTGATCTTCATTATGAACTGTTTTATCTCCCTCATTTTTGATGATACGTCCAGATCGTAATTGAAGATCATTACACTCCCGCAGGTCAGGTCCTATTTCTGGTGATTCAATGATTTGAAGAGATTGGACTGGTCTGTTATTTGGATTGGGGTTGGGTTGGGCTGGGAGTTGCGGTCTCAAATTAGACTGGGGATTTTGTTGTAGAGCTGGCAGAGTAGGTTGAGGGAGCGGAATAGTTCCTACTGGCTGTTGCATCGGTCTTTGCCAGTTTGTCTGCCAGGATGAACCTTGTGAAGTAGGGGGAGTCCATTGCAGAGGATATGGGCTATTTTGCCAATATGGTGAATTATAAGGGAAATTCGGCCAACTAGATTGATTTGGATGATTCAGCCATGGGTTCGAAGAAGGAAACAGTGGTGGTGACCAATTTGAAAATGGGGGTGGGGGTTGATTTTGCCACATATTATATTGTTGAACATTATATTGTGGAGGCTGAAAAGAAGAGATTGGATCTGAAAACATACCAAATTGTCTTTGCTACCACTGGCGGCACTGGTTGATCAAGTACACTGATTCTGGTTCTTCCTCTGCTTCTTTGTATACTACTTTTAATCCAGGAAGTGAGGAGCAGCTTTCTGTAAGATGATCGTTTGTACAGATGGTGCATGTTTCGACTGTATCCAGTGGACACTCCTTGTGACTATGTTTTTTTCTGCATCGGGGGCAGAAGATTGCCAAATTCTGTTCTGCCTCCATCTGCTTCTGTTTGGCCTGCATAATATCAAGTTGTGTAGTTATTGTCCCTAGAATATCAGTTTTAAAATTTTCTAATAAATTTCCAATCTCCACACGCGTTACTCCTTCTGTTGCTATCTTATTGTCTCTTGCAAACCGATCATATTCTGCCGGTTTTATTCTTGTGCTGCCTCTCAAACTCCTGATGCATAAATCAATAATGTCAGCAAAATTCTCTTGATAAATATCCCCTTTTCCCATGATGTTTAATGTTTCGATCCACTGTTCCTTCATGCCCCTTATCAATGCAGTTTTTAATACATTATCAGGTAAAGGTAGTGATGCATAAGGAGATCTTTGTAAATTATATTGAAAACGTTCCACATATTCTTCTAATGTCTCGTTTGGTTTGGCTGTCATTTGAAATATTTCGTCTTTCAATTCTCTAGACCTACAATAATCCTGATATTTTTTTAAGAAGGATTCTTTCATCTGATCCCAATTGTTGATGACCCCACCACCTAGTCCCATAAACCATCTTAGAGCAGCCCCCTTTAATGTCGAGGGGAATAATTTCAATTTCTGGGGATCGGTGGTGTAATCATATCCCCTACACAACACATCAAATTCGAATAAAAATGCATCCAGATCTTCTGATGTGAGACCGTGAAAGGTTGGGATATGTTGAAGAGGGATAGCTTTCATGGGCGCATTTGCTGCAGAATCCACTATAGGATATTGTAATGTAGAGGTTTGAGTATTTGGTTGATTCTGAGCCATAGGGTCGAATATATGCCAATAACCTTCTGGGATATCTAGGAGGGTATTCCTAGGTTGAGAGGGAGCGATTTTAGTAGGGATAGTTTTAATGACACTTCCTTTATCTGGGATAAGAGGAATACCTAATGTCTGAGGAGATTGAATTCCCTCAAAAATGATTTTAGCAGCGCTCCCCTTATCTGGGCTGTTTAATGGATGATCTGTTCCAATGGGAGATTTTGTTTCCTCAGTTTCTCCTATTTCTCCTTCTCCTTCACAAAAGTTACTGAAATTCCCTTCCTGCAATAGTTCTGGAGTAGAATTTTCAATTTCCTGAAAGTCCTGCTCTTCAGTTTGACTATGCACCTCAGCAAAGGCTACAGATGGTGATCCTGTGGCCTGAAGGGAACTAGTAGGCTGCTTAGAAATGATTTTCCTAGGTCCTACTGATGGCTGCGATTCTGTGTTCTTATAGATTTGATCTATGAAAGTTGTTCGGCCAAGGGTCACCGGCCCCTTAGCTTTTTCAGGTTTGGATGGAAGCTTGATATTCTTTTCTGGTTTTTTCTGCTTAGTCATGCACTCAAATGAACTACTAAATTCTATTCAATTAAAGCAAGAGCAAATCTATTAGGAAAGTGGACAATGGAGCAGGGCTTTTACATGCTCCGCATGCAGGTTCTTACCTTTCATTTTTAAGATCCAACTCTTCCCTAGCAGGTTCGTACACTACTCTGAAAAATACAAATGGCTACACTCCTTCCCCGACAACGGCGCCAAAATGTAGAGCTATAAAAAGGGTCTCTTTCACCTCTAATTACCTCACATTAATATGTCAATCCAGGAGCGTTTGGTTATTTCAAAGAGTGACTCAATCTGAGGCTATTTGTCAGAGTAATGCTAGTAGTATAGCGTCCTACAAAAACACAAGAGTAAACTAATGCTTGTCTATGACTAAGTTCCTTCAAATGACTAAAGCACACACTCTTAAAGTTAAGCAACTTTATCAGTCAAGGGTTCGACAGCAGTAGTCCATCCCTTTGGAAACTGATGGAAAGGAAACTAGAGCATGGACCACGGGTCTGGGAGCAAGGCAGTAAATGCAGAGGCTCACTACAGCCACAGGTCGTCTCTCACACCAAATGCGAGTAAATGAAATGGCAGATAAAAATGGAACGACAAACAGGAAATTGAACAGCAAATCTAGAATGGAACAGCAATGCTTAAAATGGAACAGCAACTCTGAAATGGAACAACAATCGCTATAACTGAACCTCGCGAGTAATAATCAAACTTTATCTTATCAACTCAAATGCACTCATTGTAATCCAAAACTCCAATCTTTCATTCTCCAAGCAAATCACGCAACCAACTAATGGAACAACATTAACTACTAATTATGGAACAGCATGTGAAAATCATACACACATAACACTCTGAAGAAGTAATCTGATTTAACACCAATCATCAACAGGAATTACAACTGTGTTTCAAAATGGAACAGCATGAACCCTGAATCATAAAGAACACACCTTTCAGATAATTTCCTTAACACACATACTCAACATAGAAGCTCCATAACACAATGATAACAATGTTCGATTAAGTCTAATAAGATTGCATCCACTCTGAAAGTATTGATAATATAATGCGGAGTCAATAGAAAGAACATTAACGAACGAATCTTAACAGAGCATGTGATGTAACTTGTAAAGCATATGAGATTACCAACTTGCGATGATAAGCAAACCACGCAGAAATCAAATCATAGTGATAGAGAAGCAAGTGTCCTTCGGGGCCAGGCCCTTAGCCTCAAGGGTACACCACTTTAAGTTAATCCAGACGCAAAGATAAGATAATCACCAAGTTTATATTAATGCATAAAACAGAAAATACAATGAGCCAAGTTCAACGAGACTCGATGAGCAAAATTCAACCTTTAACAAGAAGTTACATAAAAGGCATCTCCCAGACTAACAGTGCCGTCCCTTTATATAAGAGTAACGGCGAAGATGTCTAAGCGATAAGATAAATAAAGCAGCGATCCCTCAGGATCAAATATCCTGAGGGATTCGACAAACTGTTAATCCTTAATCACTTCTTTTCTCCTCTGCCGAGCTAGTGCCTTCTCCTCCTTTTCCGGACCGGTTTGCTTCAACCTGCTTTGCCTCGTTTGCACTCGCTCCTTCGACAAAGGGATAGCAGTTGCCCTATTCTTATCTTCTTCTTTGAAACATCAGCTCCTCGTTTTTACCCTTTCTTGCACAGGAGAATGACAACTATCAGCGGATAAGTCTTGCATACTAATTCCACATATTTTATCACAATTCTCTATTGTTTTCCATATTCATGATGTAAAAGATTCATAAGTCCTACTAAAAAGCCATTGAAATGATCATTAAAAACATACCTTTTTAGTACTCCACACAAGGCATTGAATAAATTTTTATCATCGGTCATGTGGAATGAGGCTCCACTATCAAGATACCAGACACAACCCATCATCGATGACACCATGCATACGATGAGGGTAAAGTCCATTTCGAACTAAGAGGCTAATGCCTTACCTTTCGATCCTTCCAAGGATCCCTTCTTGGAATTATTCGATGGGAAATTAGTCTCATAATGTCTCATCTTGTGACACTTAAAGCATCTTACTTTAGATATGTAACCCTTCTTCCCTCCATGAGAAGATTCGATTTGAAATGGGAAGCCTTCCCCTTCCCTTTCCTTGCCTTACTTGCTAAGGCCATATTTTCTTCATCATCATTCTTGGATGAAGAACCATCTCATGTGCTCCTCCTGATCTCCTCCTGCATAAGATCTGACCACAGTCGTTCCTAATCCGAAAGTTTCTCCCTTCCATTAATAGAGTCCTGGTAGCTATTCCAACTCTTTGGAAGGCCAAGGATAGCGAGGCTCATCGTATCATCATCAGTAGTAGTTATTTCCACACTTCCAAGCTCATCTCTGCAGGTGGTGAGCTTGTTCAGATATGTGGAAATAGTATCGCCCTTCTCCATATTGAGTCTTCGAAGCTTATCCTTGAGCGCCAATTTCCTATGGTCAATATTGTTTTGGTAGAGGTCCTTCAATGTCTTCCACATTGAAAATGGAGTATCCTTCCCATGGAGACTTGAGACAATATGGTCTCGAACTCCCTCAAGGATGATCCATCTTGCCTTCACCACACACTTAGTCCACTCAGCCAACTCTTGTGCATTAGTTGAAGATGGCTTTGGGATTTCTTGATCAATGAATTCCTTCAAGACATTGTCTTCTAATATAGCCTCCGTTCTATCTTTCCATGCTATGTAATTTGAGCTACCTTCCAAGGCATACTCGAGTCTCGAGTCATAAAACGACATTGTCCAACCTTAAAGTATGATATGAATTTGATTTGCACCTACAACCAGAACTTCACTATTCACAGCTCTGATACCATGTAGAAAATTTCTACAAATCCAGCTCTAGTACCATGTAGAAATTTATACAAATATAGCTCTGATACCATGTAGAAAAGTTGTGATAGGTTAACCCGATAATGCAATATAAATCAAAGCAGAATAATATAACCTACTTCTACTATCAATTTGTGGAAGCTTAAAGATCAAGTTGAACAATATAACTAGAAGAAGAAGAATCAATGGCACAATACACATGAAAATACGTTGGGGAAAGCCTCAGCTAAAAACCCCACACTATTGTATTGTCATACATGGTGGAAATACATAGGAATTATACAAAGCCTTAGTTCTCACAGCTGTCCAGCTCTCAGTACAATCCTCACATATGCTCATAGGCAATCTTGGCTTCTCTCCAGCCTTTCTCTCTACCCTCCAAGATCCTATTTCCTTGCACTGTTACTTGTGGGTAATTTTCCTTCAACCAAGTGGAAAACCTTACCTTCAAAACTGCGCAATCCTCAAGGATAAATCCTTGAATGCATGCATGAGTTTTCTCCATGAGAAAACACATGCAACTGATAGTACACTATCCTTGAACATTAATCTCAACTAGGTCTTTCTTAGAATAGACATGCATGAGTTTCTGATGAGGGAATCTTCAGATAACTGGAGTAGCACTAATTGAGTGCATTAATGCATCAACTGACTATTAACTAACTATTAGTTCCTCAAACAATTTGGAACTAATTCAACTGGAATTAACTCAGTAAATTGAGTTAACTAATTACAACTCAAATATAACGCAATATTATCTCCTTAATTTAAGGGATAACTCTTGGATGACTTCAGAAAGACTTCTAACTTGAATTTCTCCAACTAATTAATTTATAATAAATAAATTAATTATCTCCAAGTAGCTTTTAAGATTAAATTCGATTTTAATTCACAATTTAATTCAAGGACAAATTAAATTGGAATATTCTTGTTGCCATGTTTCAACATTAACTTTGGTTTGACTTACCAATCCTGATGTCGATTTACTTACTCTTTCCATTAATGGATTTTGAGGGGATATTACATGCTTTTATTTTCCTCTTGATATGTTCTTGCATAGTTCACAAATCTCTTGAAATGACAACTGAGAGACATCTCCTTTTCCCACCAAGTTAAGAAGATCAATCCATTAATCATTTATAGCATTTAGTAGGAGAGTTTTTAATTTGTCTAATCCTAAATTATTCAATTTAGTTCTTTTGAAATTATAAGTAAATCTATCCACTAAATCTTCGAGGCTTTCATCATATTTTTGGTTCACCTTAAAGACTTGATTTATAAGGTCATGGTGTATGCAATAATCTTTATATTTTTCCAAAAACACTCTTTCCATATCATCCTATGCCTTATAGAATTTGTTCCTAAAGTCATGAACCATTTAATAGCTCTATCCTTCAGTGTTGCCGGAAACAAATTCAATTTTTGAATGTGTAATCAGTATCCATAAGATCTACAAATTATTTCAAATTCAAAAAGAAAGCTTTTCAGGTCTTCTGATTTCATACCTTTGGAGTTAGGAAGTATAGATGAAGGGATGTTCTTCATATGAACATCGAAATTAGTTTCTTGAATGGGAAATCCAAAAGGATATTTATCATTTTCATCATCTCCATCCATTTCTTCAACGTCTTTTTTTCACCTCTTCTTCTACCTGCAAAAATAAGAATTCATGATGTGGAATATGGTGTGGCTCTTAGTGCACCACGTGATATAGTGTGGGGTGGTATGTGATTAAAGTTTTTTTTTAATGAATCTACTTCTAGGATGTACTAAAATGAAATTAGTCTTATGCAACTAAATGGATGCAAATAAGAATGAGATGCAATTGAAAGCTAACACCTATGTATACTTCCTCGACAACGACACCAAAATGTTGGGTAATTTAATTAATTGTTAAATTACTTGCATTTATATGTCAACCTGGCTACGTGCGTTTCTGAAGTAAATTACACCATATGTGTTAGGAGATTAGCTTTCAATATTTATGCATAACTGAAATGAATTGGAAACTTCAAAAGGAAATTAGATTTTTTAATATAAATTATGAAAGTACTAATTTTTTAGAAAGGAAATTAATGTTAAACTAGAAAAGAAAACATAAATATTATTGATCTAAGAAAATGTGATATTTTACCCTATGAAAGCATGGATATTTTGTTCTAAAACATACTAGCTTTAATCTATGGAATCATGAACATTTTGTAGAATTTTGTAGAATTTTTCTACAAATCAGCTAGCTCTGATACCATGTAGAACTTTTTCTACAAATCAGCTAGCTCTGATACCATGTAGAAATTTCTCACCTGTAGATCACTTGGTAATGCAATGTACTAAAGCAAAACACTTGATCTACTTCTACAAACAATTTAGCAGAAGCTTAATCAACCATGAGCAACATCAATATGAACACATATAACTAATAAGAAGGAATCAATCACACATAACACAGAAGAATTTACCCAGGGAAAGCACTTGCTTAAAACCCCATCTCTGTATTATCATACAAGTGGAAATATAGTCCGGATTACACAAAACCTTAGCTCGGAAGCTATCCATCTCTCAGTACAATCCATTTTCTGCTCATAGACAGTCAAAGGCTTCTCACAAACCTTCTCCTCTACCCTCCAAGCCTCCTATTTCTATGCACAATTTTTCCTAGGTCCTCTAGCTGCAACCTGTGTGATTCTCACCTCACACACAACACTGACCTCTCAAATAACTGCACAAACGTGAAGGAGATAAATCCTCATCATGGATGAGCTTCCTTTATAGGAAAAATATTCATCCAACTAATAGTACAATGTCCCTTCTCTGATCTCAACTGGGTCTCTGATAGAACTGACATGCATCAGTTATCCATGAGTGAATACACAGTTATCTAAAAATAATATTTGTCACATGCATGCAAGCATCAAAAAACTATATCTCATTAATTTAACAACTTGTTAAATTAATCTAACTAAACTTGACTAAGTTAAACTAAGTCAATTGATCCTCTCAATATAGAACTCATCCTTAATTCCTCAATCAGTGGAGCAAATCAAGGACACATTCCCCAATTAGTGGAGAAATAATTGCATGTTCTCACAAAGACTTCAAGTTTAATTTTCCATAACTAATTAACTCATGGAGATTAATTAATTAATATTTTAAACTGCTGGTAAGACTAAATTCGTGTTTACTTCCTATAGTTAGATGAGGGACTGCTAAAAATAGGAAGGGTCCTCGAAATGCTATTTTTAGAAGTTTCTATTTTTAGTAGTTTCACCTCTCACCCAAGGTGGCAAAAATGCTCATTGGCCAAACTGTTATTTTTAGACATGCTATTTTTAGCAAATCTATTTTTAGCACTTTCTAAATTTAACATTTCTTGTTGCACATTTTTCAATACTCCCTCTCAACAAGAAAGGCTTCCTCTCGAACCTGATCCTGTAACTCTGGAATGTTCTGCATGCAACACATCTACTAGGTGTGGTTGCTCCAGCAACACTCCGAACAAAAAGACTCCGAACTGACCACTCTGTTGGGCTAGAAACATACTCTGATGCTAAAGCTCTACCTACTACTAACAAGTGCTCCCTCTCTGACCTCTGCGCTACTGCAACATCTCCATGCATCTTGCATCGTTGCACCCTTCTCTGTGCTACCTTGCACTGTGCAATATACTTGTGCCTCTTGCATTGCTACAGCCTGCATGCTCTGCGCTATCTTGGGATTCCCTGCACTGTAGCTCTCTCTGCCACTCTATCCGCATATGTCTCTACCCAATCAGTCAGTTCCTGCTACTCCACATTGGGGCTCCCGTAGCAAGGTATCATCCAAGAGGTTGGGTACCTCAAGGATCTTGCCCCTCCTCCTTAGGATGATCACTCCACATCGCCCCACCTCCTACCTAGAGCTATGGCTGCATGTGATCCCTCTGCCCACTTGGCTCTAAGTTCCCCCCTATTTGAGGTCGCTACATGAGTAGACGTCTCTACTCGATCTCCTCTCAACTTCCCGTGTTGTGGCTACTCCACAACCTCCTAAAGCTGCTGCACCAATCGTGGCTCCTCCACAATTGTCTGATACTTCTTCTGGCTCTGCATGTTGAGAGGTAATTTACTCTCCCTCTCAACCACCAAGTCTCTAACCTTTGCCTTTCTCCTCAAGGCTTTGCATGCATCTTGTACCTCAAGTTCATACAAGTTCTTGGCTATCACACCAATCTATTTCCACTTTCCCGCTGTCACGAAATTTTCTAAAAGAAGAGTTGATTGGAAATCAACGATATCTCCCTCATCCAAACTCCGATTCAGCCATTTTTTTTTTTGGGTATTTCTCTGCAAGGAATCCAAATCTACTCTTTATTTCTAAAAATTTTGTACAAAAATTTTTAGTCTGCTCTGCAAACTCTCGACCCAAAACTCAAAACTTTGAAATCTCCTCTCAGTATATTGTTCTCTCCTTGATCACCTGTGCTCTGATACCATGTAGAATTTTGTAGACTTTTTCTACAAATCAACTAGCTTTGATACCATGTAGAACTTTTTCTACAAATTAGCTAGCTCCGATACCATGTAGAAATTTCCCACCTGTAGATCACCTGGTAATGCAATGTACTAAAGCAAAACACTTGATCTACTTCTACAAACAATTTAGCGGAATCTTAATCAACCATGAGAAACATCAATATGAACACATATACTTGACAAGAAGGAATCAATCACACATAACACAGAATAATTTACCCGGGGAAAGCACTTGCCTAAAACCCCATCTCTGTATTATCATACAAGTGGAAATATAGTCTGGATTACACAAAGCCTTAGCTCGGAAGCTATCCAGCTCTCAGTACAATTCCTCTACTACTCATAGACAGTCGAAGGCTTCTCACAAACCTTCTCCTCTGCCCTCCAAGCCTCCTGTTTCTATGCACAATTTTTCCTAGGTTCTCCAGCTGCAACCTATGTGATTCTCACCTCACACACAACACTGACCTCTCAAATAACTGCACAAACCTGAAGGAGATAAATCCTCATCATGGATGAGCTTCTTTTATAGGAAAAATATTCATCCAACTGACAGTATGTTGTCCCTTCTCTGATCTCAACTGGGTCTATGACAGAACTGACATGCATCAGTTATCCATGAGTGAATACATAGTTATCTGAAAATAATAGTTGTCACATGCATGCAAGCATCAACAAACTATATCTCATTAATTTAACAACGTGTTAAATTAATCTAACTGAACTTGACTAAGTTAAACTAAGTCAACTGATCCTCTCAATATAGAACTCATACTTAATTCCTCAATCAGTGGAGCAAATCAAGGACACATTCCCCAATTAGTGGAGAAGTAATTGCATGTTCTCACAAAGACTTCAAGTTTAATTTTCCATAACTAATTAACTCATGGAGATTAATTAATTAATATTTTAAACTGCTGGTAAGACCAAATTTGTTTTTACTTCCTATAGTTAGTCCAAGGGCTGCTAAAAATAGGAAGGGACCTAGAAATGCTATTTTTAGAAGTTTCTATTTTTAGCAGTTTCACCTCTCACCCAAGGTGGCCAAAATTTTCATTGGCCAAACTGTTATTTTTAGACATGTTATTTTTAGCAGATCTATTTTTAGCACTTTCTAAATTTAACATTTCTTGTTGCACATTTTTCAACACATTTTAATCTAAGAAACATTTAATCTACAGAAAGCATGAGTTTTTAATCTATGATAAGAATAAATAATTAATATATGTAAAACAAACCATTCATGAGAATATGAAAAAAATGGAAAGAATATATAATATTCTCACATATCTCCAAGGAGCCCTCTTAAGGACTGCAAGGTGTTGAAAACTCATGCCAATAGAAGAGATTTAAATCATCAATTTCATTAAGGGTTACGCCATATAAAAAAAAAAAATTACATTCAATGAACAAAAATAGAGTTATTCTACTTCAATAAGCAATAACAATTACAAATTAAGATAATCCTTGATATATCTGATCATCCCCCTCTCCTCAAAGAGACTACAATTTATAGAATTTTGAGACAATTAAAAAACTCAGAGTTTTCTTGCTTGAGTTTTGGTCATGACATCAAATCAAATAAAATTTCATGGAATTTTGGATCAAAGATTCATCCAGATTTTATCAAACTTATCTCTATTCCACAAATTTTCTAAAGAACAACTCGTTCAGGCCTTTTTGTTGGTTATGCATTAAATGAAAAATTGAAAAACTATATATCCACGTAATCTGCAAAATAAGGCTCCAAAGAACTTTGGAAATCTCTCAAAGGGTAACAAATTTGAGAAAAATTATAATTGAAAATCTAATTAGGCCCATTCTAAACAAAACCCATGTTTGTGTTTTCCAAAATTTGCTTTCATTTGCTCAGAAAATGCGTTTGAAGTTGACTGGTCACAACTGCTATGCTTTTCCCTTGATTTGATGTTGGAGGTTCACACGTGTAAGCTGGGTGGAATTTGATAAATACAAATCCATATTGGGGCCTCTAGAAGCCAATTCCAAGTGTCGTATTTCCTTCTAGAGTAGTGCTATTATCTCAACCATGGAGATAGCTACGAAAACTTGACAAAACTGCAACAGCTTGAACTAGCTAAAATGTCATTAGTAAAACCATGCAAAATTCTTCTTAATTCATTAAAAATAATGGAAATACTAATAATAAACCATGTACACATGTATGCAGGAATTTGATGTGTTTATGAAGAAATGTGGTTAAAAATGATGACAATGGTTGAATGGAATGATGCAAAAATTGATGGTTTCATCAGCAAAATTGTGACAAGTTGGAGGCCCAAAAACCACTGTGCATAAAACCCTAGCGCGGGCGTAACAAAGGAGTATTGGCGAGGACCAACGTCTACCCTTGATCGCAAAAATTCCCACAAGACCCTTTGTACAATTGGAAGGGAGCTACCGGAGCGGTGTGGGGTTTGAGCCCCAGCCCCTAGTGTTGTGGTGCACCATATGACCGGCGTGGAGCGAGTCCGATGGGGTCAATATTTAAGGCCCGACCCTGAGTCACATGGCCAATGCCTAAATGATGTCTAAAGCTTGGGTTCCTAGCCTGTTAACGGTGGGCGATGAGCCTTGGCTCGCAGCCACATTGACCTCAACGTGACCTTGCTTGATGGAAAGGGTGCCAAAGCTGGTGGGGGTGGACCGTTGGCCCCAACCCCCAGCCTTATGCTGCATCATGTGGCCCTATTTTTGTGCTTAAGGCGTTATTGGTAAATTAAAATAAGCGACAAAATGCACCTGTTTTAGGTGAAATGATTACTTCCTGAATGGTTTAAAGGGCGGATTTGTTGCTCAATTTGCAGGTTCATCCAATTTGGAGGACGAATAACAGAAGAAAATTGGGAGCACCATAACTTGATGATTTTTTGGTCTTTTTGAGCCCAAGAAGAGCCTAGATAGAGGTTTTTGGGCATTATAAATCCAATGGAGGCCTTTTTAAACTGATTGGAGCACTTATGGAAGGAATTTTTGTAGCTTTGAGTCTTTGAGTGCCAGGTACAATCAACGGTTTGAAGCATTTTTTAAGGCTATTTTAGAATGGAGAAAATATTCTAGGGGTTTTCCAATCTTCATATTTTATCTGCAACAATTGTGACTTCTATGGTGCAACTCTTATTTATCATTTTCAGATGGAGTACAGGGTCTTGATGTGAGAGCCCTTTTCATGTTCATTGTTTTATGATTGATTGTAGGAGGTCATGATTTTTAGAGTGAAATTTATTTGGAGGAGAATGTTTCCTTGAAGGGGAAACAAGCCACTCATTTGTTAACACATTTCGTTTACTCTTTTATCACTGAAATCTATGGAGTAGAATAGCTTTGTTAGTAGGCTCAGATATTTAGCCCAAGAGGGGTGAACTCTGTCATCAAATTTGTTTTTCCTCTCTTCATGTTTTCCTTTTGAGTTACATGTGGATATGTTTCTTGTTCAAATTTCATATGAAAACTAACTCATCATCCTTGAAGAGAACATAAAACTTGTTTAGATAAGACCCATCTTTTTACTTGCAAACTATTAGAGGATGGTCAATTTTAAGGAAGGATAAGTTCTCCTCCAATTTTAGATCATTTGGTATCAGAGTTGGTTCCAACCAAGTTTCAAGTATGGGAAAGAAGCTTCAATTCCAAGACCTATAGGAGATTAACTTGTCTATTCGAATGGAGAATGTTGAGCTGAGGAGAGTGCTTGAATTTGTTAAGGAGGAGAAGAGTAACATGCACCTTCATTTGCAGCATGTGCTTGAGCAATAAGTCGGTGAGAGTTCCAATCCAGAAAAAAAAATAAAAAAAATAAAAAAAAATAAAAATAAAAATAAAAAATAAAAATAAAAAAATAAAAAATAAAAAAATAAAAAATAAAAAATAAAAAAAAATCCTCCAAGATGAAGCCAATATGTGGCCATTGTCCAAGCACAAGATATGGACCCTATGTGGAGAATGATGATTGTGTGTTTTGTCAGCATCTTAAAGATTCTCTTTATGTGCCTATTGGTAAAGGTGGGTGTCTTGATTCATCTTCAAATTCATCATCAGCATCTAAAGTAGAAAATATGGGTGCCGAATCCAAGGAGGTAATCAACACTTTAGTTCTAATCCTTCAGTTTATGCTAATAACACATCTTTTTCATCCTTTGAAAAGCATACTAAAGGCATTGGTATGAAGCTACTAGCTTGGATAGGTTATGAAAGAGGATGCCTCATAATCAATGGCCAAGTTATCAATAATCCTATGGAGGTGAAGGAGAGATCAAGATATGAAGGATTGGGTTATGGCCATGGAGAGATTCGAGAGTGTTTCTAAACTTTTTGAGGAAAAGAAATCATCATATGATAATATGTCACACCAATATGGTAATGATAATGGAAATTTGTCTCCCAAGAGAGATGAATGTTTTAAAGGACTTTGCATGTCATCGTCCAATCCTCATTGTCAAAATTACAACCCAAGGGACACGCATAAGTGTCATGGGAATGTTGAAAATGCTGGTAATTTTGATTATTTGTGGGACTTGTATCCTTTGCATATTTTGTGATGCAGTTGACCATTATGTGGTTGATTGTGAGAAATGAAAAGTGATGGTCAAAAGAATGGACCAAATTCTTGGAACCAAGCATGAAGAACATCCCTCAAGTTTGAAGACTTCCTTGTTGATGGGCAAGCGAAAGTATTTTTGTACCCATTGTAACATGAATGGGTATGGGAATGGAAGATGTTGGAAACTTCATCCAGAACTTAGTCCCAAGAAGGATAAAGAGGTCATGCAATCCAATTCATGGAAAATGGTGAGTGGCAAAGAGGATATTGGAATATTTCTTAAAGTAGCCTTCAAAGTAGAATATATGCAGAAAGAGAACCCATAAGCCTATGAGAGGAAAATATTGGGTAGACTATTTTGTATCGATTATTTCTTTGTAAATTGTAAATACCTGTTGTTCACTACCTATTTTGGGTACTTTGTAAAGTGAAATGAGAATAATCACTTATTTGCAACAAGTATGTTTTTATTTGACATGAATGTTATGTTGGCTTGTTAATGAGTCCAATTGTTTGAGGGCTTTTTGGATGAACATTGTATGTCATCTAGTATGTCTACAGTTGTGTCATGTACTCAGTAATACAAATGTTTCAAGATGAAGCTTGTTGTGAATGAAATATTAGATAAAGATTATACATAAAATGACTATGTTTTTGTGGGCAAAGCCAAATGTGTCATTGAATTATGGCAGCGAGAGTACCTTGTGTACAAGTGCAATTTGAGGATAGTAAAAGCAAAGTTTGAATCAATGCATGGAAAGCACTAAGTTTCTTCTAATTTCCAAGATGGAAAGTTAAGTTTGTCTTACGCAAAGAGGAATTCTAGATGAAGTTTGTTTGAGCCAAGAAATATGGTTTTGGAAGAGAATTTTCGGATTCCATCCATCGAATATTTTGTTCCTACGTGGTTATAAGAATTGTGTCTCAATTATTGACAGGAAGGTAAGGACTCCACACAGAGGATAGGTGGAGTAACTTTATTGGAGCTTGAATACACCAATTGAAACATAAAATAAAGTATTGAGATTCGGAAAGTTTATGAGAATTTTCCCCATTTTGTTTGTTATTAGAAGATAAAATTTGGGAGTCCGAAAGTTCCTAGTGGGGAGGTATGATCTGGAAATAATTTATTTTACTTCAACAAATGAAAGTGCTTAGAATTTTTTGAAACTAGTGCCAAGTCATAGTGTTCTTCATTATGATTCTAGGGACACTTGATTTGCCTCAATCCAATGTTGTATAAAAAATTTATGATGTTCTAATCATTTGGATCAAAAACTAAAAAAATTGCAGTTATGCTGATTGGATGTTGGCTCGACATTCCATATTGTTGATGTCAACATGTCTACTAGGCGTACGATCGACCAATCATAGAGTGCCAAGTTTCAAGTTTGTACAGGTTCACTTGGTCAATTTTGATTGGTTCGTTTTGTTTTGGTGGTCTAATGGGAGACTGCCACGTGGCACAACTGAAGGCCACCATGTGGTGCCTCCACACTAGTCACAAATTTGTAATGGTCAAAAGGCCTCAATGGGGATTGAACCAACGAACTGCTGCAACAAAAATATAACCTATACCATCTCTCTTATGCCATGTTTATTAGCCTATGGTGGCACCACATATATTTAAGTTTTGTGGTTGGGAACATTGGGAGGAGGGGTCAGGCAGTAAGCCCCAACCCTCGGTCATATCACACCCACAAAACCATGGCAAATAATGTAGTGGAGTGGGGACTAGACCTAGTCATCACACTAGTCCACGAGACCGTAAGAAGATAGAGAGAGGGCTCGACAGAGATGAATAGGCATTAGGCCCTGACCCTCAGTCAGGACCATCATGCATGGAAACGTGGCATGAAAGCAGCAGAGGAGAAAGGCATGGACTAGCCCCAACCCTTAGTCACAAAACCTCCTAGATGACCCTACTCATAATTGGAAGGGAGATAATAGAGAGGGGTGAGGTTTCATCCCTAGCCCCAGGTGCTATGGCGCACCGTATGACAGGCATGGAGTCGAGTTCAACGGGGGTGGTATTTAAGGCTCGGCCCCCAGTCACATGGTCGATGCGTAACTGAAAACTAACTATTGGGTACCTTACCGAGGAGGGGTGGGTGGTTTGCCTCAACTCCTAGCCACATTAACCTCAACGTGACCTTTCCCGACAGAAAGGGTGCCAATGCTAGCTGGGGTGGACCATTGGCCCTAGCCCCTGACCTTATGACACACCATGTGGCCCTATTTTTGCACTTAAGAGGTTATTGGGAAATTAAACTAGGTGACAAAAAGCACCTATTGTGGGAATTTTTTTTTCCTCTTAAATGGTTTGAATGGTAGATTTGTCACTCAGTTTTCAGGTTCAACCAATTTGGACGATGAATAACAAAAGAAACTTGGGCAAGCCATAACTTGATGCATTTCTGGTATTTTTGAGGCCAAGAAAAGCCTATATAAGTGTTTTTGGGTATTTTGAATCCAGTGGAATCCTCTATTTACTAATTGGAGCACTTATGGAAGAACCTTTGGTAGGTTTGAGCCTTTGAGTCCCAGGTACAATCAGTGGTTTGAAGCGGTTTTGAAGGATTTTTTAGCATGGAGAGAACCTTGTAAGGGCTTTCCAACCTTCATATTTTATCCATAGCAGCTATGAACTCTATGGTGCCACTCCTCTTTATCTTTTCTCATTATGTCTTTTTGAGGAAATATCTTATAGTACTTCATTGTGGAGTTGTGTTACATGTTATGCTCATTTTCAGATGGAGTACAAGGTCTCGATGTGTGAGCCCTTTTCATGTTGAATCTTTTATGACTGATTATAGGCGGTCATAATTTTAAGATTGAGAGATCTTTGGAGGATAATTTTTCCTTGAAGGGGAAACAAATCACTCATTTTTCAACACATTTCATGTACTCTTTTATCACTGAAATCTATGGAGTGGCTTAGCTATGTTAGTAGGTCCAGAGATGTATCCCAGGAGGGGTGAACTTTGTCATCAAAATATGTTTTTCCTCTCTTCATTTTTTCATTTTGAGTTACATGTGGATATGTTTCTTGTTTAAATTTCATATGAAAACTAACTCATCATCCTTGAAGAGAACATAAAACTTCTTTACATAAGACCCATTTTTGTTTACTTGCAAAGCATTAGAAGACGTTCAATTTTTAGGAAGGATAAGTTCTCCAATTTAAGATCAGTCACTTGGCTTGATAGAGAATGAGAGATACAAAATAGATATTCCTAATGATATCACCCAAATGAAGGAGGGTCAAGATATTATTGCTATAAAAAACACTAGAAAATTGTTTACTTTTTTTTAAATTAGTAAAGCCTGAATATTCATCACACTGTGAAGTTGTTGGCTTATCCTTTGGTGAGGAAAATTTTATGCTCTCCAAAGAGAAATTGTGTGTTTCAAACTTATGCCAATCCAAAAAAAGTGTGGGTTTCCTCGAAATGTTTATGTATTTTCTTTGTATTGAATTTTTTGATTTGGGGTGAGAAATCGTCTGGTGTTGTAATATTTGGGACTATGTTTTCTTTGGTTCTTTTATGATTTGGAATTTTCATGCCATTGATCTTAGTGGGATACTACCTTGCTACAAGAAAAATTGCAATTGAATATCTAGTGAAGAAAGGACAACCCATAACCTTGATTACACTTATAAATTTGTGGAAAATCAATTGTGACATACATGATGATAAAAAATTTCAAATATTATTAAAGGTTATTGTTGGAATGTAGGTTTTAACCCCATATAGAAATTACCTGCATATGAATTCTAAAACACAGAAAATAAATAATGCAAGAGAAAAACACATAAAACACATATACATAGAGATTTTCCCCTGGATCCCGAAACCGGGACTACCAGCTTGATTTTTCATTATTTTCCTTTCAATGTTACAATACATATTTATACATGCCGAAGCATCCAATACCATGGACCAAAAACCATCGCGTCCAATACCATGGACCGAAAACCATCGCATCCAATACCATGGACAGAAAACCATCACATCCAAAAAAACATGTGCGAAAATCATGCACAAAACCATAGGTGGGTCTGCCCAACCTAACATAAGGTCCAAAACCAAAATTTTCTGGGGTGCTGCCCCGGACCCTATAAAGTGGGGTTACGAGTGCCCTTCAAACCCCCTGTTAACTACGTGGAAAGAATATAACTCCCACTTGTTGTTTTCTTTCCACAGGGGGCCACAAAAGAGCTTAGTCGTTTTCCCAGCCCTGAAATGCCCATTGTATCTCTACACTAACAGAACTTCTCGGAGCTCACAGATTTTGTCAATGCATCTGCAATATTCTTCAAAGTGTCCACCTTTACCAGCAACACCTTTTTGTCTTCTATCATATCCCTCACAAAGTGATACTGAACATCAATGTGCTTTGTCTTTGAATGATATGCAGGGTTCTTTGCCAAGAAAATTGCACTTTGGCTGTCACACTCTATCCTTATAGCTTCCTGTACTAACCCCATACTTGAACACAATCTCTGCAACTAAACTGCTTCCTTGCTTGCATGAGTGGCCGCCATGTATTCTACCTCTGTAGTTGATAGTGCCACTACAGATTGTTTCTTACTCATCCAACTGACTGCAGCTCCAAATAGGTTAAACGCATACCCACTTGTAGATCTTCTCTGATCCAGATCGCCAGCCCAGTCTGCATCAACAAAGCCATGAATA
Source organism: Pinus tabuliformis (assembly GCA_031772625.1). NCBI lineage: Eukaryota > Viridiplantae > Streptophyta > Pinopsida > Pinales > Pinaceae > Pinus > Pinus tabuliformis. The sequence goes on along the minus strand of CM062804.1, from coordinate 1,109,736,405 downwards.
TCCAACACTCTGTCTAATCGTGGTCTTCCTTGATAGCCAAACCATAATCACTAGTGCCACGCAAATACCTGAAAACCCGCTTCACTATTGTCTAATGCTCCTTTCCTAGTTTTGACATAAACCTGCTCAATACTCCCACTGCATGTGCAATGTCTGGTCTAGTACAGACCATTGCATACATCAGGCTACCGACTGCATTTGCATATGGAACACGAGACATGTCCTCTTCCTCTTCTTGTGTCTTGGGACACTGTTCAATAAATAACCTCACACCTACAGGAATAGGAACCTTCACTGGTTTACTATCCTACATATTAAACCTCTGCAATATTGTCTCAACATACTTCCTCTGGTTTAACCAGAGCTTCCTCTTTGCTCGATATCTTTTATTTTCCATGCCCAAAATATATTTTGCGGCACCAAGAACTTTCATGTCAAATTTCGAGGACAATTGGGTTTTCAAATCCTAGATAACTTCTTTGTCATTTCCAACCAAAAACATATCATCCACTTACAAGACCAGATAAATAACAGGGTCACCAATTAATTTAAAATACACACAGTGATCTGCTTTGCTTCTGGTGAAGCCAAGTCTCCGTATAAATGTATCAAATTTCTGATACCACATCCTTGGTGACTGTTTTAACCCATATAGAGATTTCTTTAACTTACATACCAGTTCTTTCTTACCCTCCACCGCAAAGCCTTTAGGTTGCTTCATGTAGATCTCCTCTTCCAAATCCACGTGAAGAAATGTTGTCTTCACATCCATCTGTTCTACCTTAAAATCAAAAGCAGCAGCAACAGAAAAAAGTAATCTAATAGGAGTTAGCTTGGCAACAGGAGAAAAAATATCACTAAAATCAATTCCTGGCATCTGGGAATAACCTTTTGCTACCAACCGAGCTTTGTATTTCTCCACTTTTCCTTCTACATTTGTCTTCTTTTTTAACACCCATTTACTGCCAATGGGTTTCCTTCCAGCCGGCAACTCCACCAGATCCCAAGCCTCATTTTTGTGCAAAGATGCCATTTCATCAACCATGGCCTATTTCCAGAGTTTTCCATCCTCTGAATCCACTGCTTCCTTCACAGTTCTGGGATCATCATCAGTAACAGACAAAGAAAATTTTAAACAGAAAGCAGATGGACTATACCTTTCTGGCTGCCTTCTTTCTCGAACTGATCTTCTCACAGCCAGAGTTTGTGGCTCTTCATCTTCTAATTCCTCCTTTGTTGTAGAGTCTGATTCTTCCTCCTTTAGCTCAAACTCTATCTTCTCAGTTTCCTTTGGTTGGACTTCATGTTTAATAACATCTTTCACCTCTCTGAACACCACATCTCGGTTGTGCATAAGCTTCCTTGTTACTAGGTTCCAAAGCTTATAACCCTTTAAACCATCCTTATACCCAATAAAGATGTGTTAGGTTCCAATACCAATAGGTGTCATATTTCATGATTGACTGTGGAAATGCCAAATATGATCATCCTTTCCATGCTGCAAGGGTTCCATATTTTCAAAAAGTCAAAAAATTTAAAAAATGTAAGGAGGGTATGCCCTAAAAGAAAAATTAAAGGGCAAAAGAATGAATTGGTCAAACAAGAGAGAAAATGAACCCCAAAGAAAGACCAGGAAAGTGGCTAGTCAAAATGCCACTACTGTCCTATTTTTTCAAGTAAGTTCTTAATGTGAAATCACTGACTTCTGTCACACTTGATGGATGGCCCAACAGCTCAATCTTGGCCAGCCCATGTCTAAATTTCTTGTTTTAGCATTAGAGAATAAGGTCTGTTCAAGCAGTTCAAGTTTCGCAGATCACTAGCTAGGTAGAGAAACAAGGGTGCTCAACAGTTGAATTTGAGCCCCTGGAAGAGATAAGGGTAGACTTAGATAGGAGGATAGTCAAAAGAAAAAGAAACAAAGGGTTTGCTAGTTCAAATGCACCCAAACAAGATGAAGAAAAAATGTTAGGTGTAGCAGAATGGGTAGGTAATTCTGGTGTTGTAGAAGCAGGTTGGTGATCAGTTTTAATGTGATCTATCTCATGAGTATCACAAACATCATGGAAAAGTGGCTATAGTTCAGTGGAGCATGACTGATTTCCCCTCTCATTTCCCCAAGCAACACTTACTAACATCCCTTCAAGGACATTGAGATCTGCTTAGTGGTCCTAACTCATTTCATTTTATGAGAAATACTAAGTGAAACTTTGTGTTTACTTAGTGTTTGGTCAATGTAGTGTATTCTAAATTGCTATTTAAAATGTCAATCCGGGATTCGTAAACTGACGAAGTGAAGTGTACTATATGTACAAGATAACCATTTCCTTAGTCTTTTGTCGTTTTTGAGTTTTTTTAGTTCGTTTTTGAATTTATCTTTTCCTAATGTGTGATGGCGAAAATGAAATTTAAGTGTGGATGGTGATGGTGATTTCTACAGTGATTTCTCCAAACTTAAAAGTGATCAAAAATAAAGCTTTAAAACAACTGTAATGAAATCAATTCTTAAGAGGAAGTAAATGTATCAAACAGTGAACTAATGATAATGGCCCAGTATCCTTGTTGCTGAATAAAAAGAAAGTAAAAACTGAACTTAAAGCAACTCAAACTAAAAGCAAAGCAACTAATTCACACTACTTTAACTCTTCAGATCCTTTACCCTTCAGCTCAATCTACCTTGTGGGAAGCAATCATGAACAAGCCAAATAATATGATATCTAAATGGCAAGAAATTAAATTGCATAAAGAAAACTAATCACACTACTTCAACTCTTCAGATCCTTTACCCTTCAGCTCAATGTACCTTATGGGAAGTAATCATGAATAAGTTTAAGCAATATGATAACTAAATTGCAAGAAATTAAATTGCATAAAGGAAACTAATCACACTACTTCAACTCTTCTGATCCTTTACCCTTCAGCTCAATCTACCTTATGGGAAGCAATCATGAATAAGTTTAAGCAATATGATAACTAAATCACACTACAATAAGTAATATTATGATTCCTTACTAATAGAGTCACTTGACTATAGAAAGAAACCATAAACAAATGAGTAGTATGATGTGTAAGTAGCAGAAAAAGAAATAAGCAAATCACAACTTGAAAAAGGACAGTGCTGGAATTAAACTTCAGAAAATGGAAATTAGCAGGAAGGACAAGATGATCTCATATGTCAATAGTTATCAAAAAGATGAAAATTTGCCTGGGCTGCCTAAGAAAACCTGCATAAAAACGTTGATCAGCTGACAGCTATAAGAAAACAGAAGTGAAAATGTAAACAACAGTGAATTAAAAACAGTAAAACAGCATGTTATATACAAGCTAGTAATTATAAAAACAGAAACATAATAAAATCAAATGACAACTATATAGGGCTTTAATGCGCAGGGGCCCTCTGCCACCTCAGCCAGTCAACGAACAGTCACAATAACGAGCTCAAGAAAGTAGTCTTCTCATGTATTAAAGTAGCAGCAACATATATAAAACAGAGTAAAGTGGGGTGATAATAGAAACAGTTCAAAAATTACATTCCAAAAAGCTTCTTTACAGCGTTCATCAACGCATTATTTATAATGAAAAAGTGTTGAAACTGACTAACTAAATCCTATGCTATTAACTGCGTTGCCAAAGACACGTAGATCTCCTCAGCCGAGATCTAGCGTAACTGTCATCATGCCTATTAAATCTTCAGAGTGGTAGTTGTTGGATTCAGGTTACGGGGATGATCTGCAGGTGTGTCGATGTCTCTGTGGGCTGAGGACTGTGCCACGTAAACTTTCACGTGCTCCAAATAGAGACGTGCCACCGCTAAATTCCTTGGTTGGCTTTGCCTTTGACCCTTGTTGACCGTGACCTTCTATGGATGATTTGGCAGATTTGAAGGGACACGTTCCATGTACCTATCACCTGTAGCTTGCCCATGTGGCTCGTTTCTTCATAGGACACCTGTAGCATAGCCTTTAACAAAATAGGTGTAGAATCCTGTGCTGGCTGCGGAAACTGACAAGTTTCCGCAGCTGCCTGAACAAAAATCTAAACCAAACAATAGTCATAAGCATAGTTAGAAAACCATGTCAGAAGCTCTTTTTAGACTATAATGCAATGATTTAATAGCTTGATGGATGAAGTAAGTGGGAAAAAGAATGCTGAGAGGGTGTATAGGAAGATGCAGGTTTGAGGCTCAACATACCCCCACATCTAGCCCTCTTTTCTTCTTCTTTGATGCTAACATCATCCTTGGTTCCCTGACTAGACATTTGAACTTGAGATTAATCAATGCTCTGCTTAACGTTTTGCACTTCTTCTTCAGTTTCCTGTTTTTCTTTTGCCACAGTCCTAAATGGAGCATAGTGTTATCATGGACAATCTTGTCTACCTTACTCTGCTCTTTGAATGCTTCATTTTCCTATTTGATATGCCTATTTTGGACTTCTAATTCAAAGACTGAACTTGTGCATCTAGTGACAGAGTGGTACTTGGTCCTGCAGCTAATTGTTCTAAGGATTCTAGGTAGTTATATGCCTCTTGCTGATTAGGATCTACCTCAGGTGTCTTTCTCGGACTAGGCTCAAAATTTGGTGGAGGAGGAGCACTGCTCTCTCTTTCCAGCCGAAAAGGGCTTTCATCATGTGGCGGACTTGATTCAATGCTTGGCTGGGCTGGAGATTTCTCAAGTGTCTCTTCACCTAAATCAATAAAGTGAGACTGTTTTTCTTGGGTTTTATTCACTTTTCCTTTTAGCCTAGTGCTCCTCCTTAAGTATGGACTAGTACTCTTCTCTTGCGCACTCTGTTTTCCTTTTTGCTTTTTCTTTGCTATAACAGCAGCTTGAAGATGTACTAATCTTTCTGACAGAGGTTGATAATCCTCCTCTATGGATTGCTTAGGGGATGGATAGACTTCTTGAATGGTTCTTTTGCCTTTTTCTTTCTTTTGTTTCTTATTTTTAGCTCTATCTTCTTCTTCTTTTTGGACAGTTTCTTGAATTTCTATTGTAGGGGAGTCTTGGACTGTAATGTTCTTTTCTTTCCTCCTACTTTTCCTTGGAATCTTTGGTGGACTTCTTCCAGAGGCCTCAGACGGCTCCTGGAAGTAGTTCCTTGTCAAAAATTGCTCCCAAGTATCCTTAGTTTTCTTTAACTGGTCCTCAATAAGAATTTTTATGAATCCATAATGGTAGAGATGAGATTCAATGTTGCCTATGTGTTTTTGAACTGTAAAACTCATCTTTTTCAAACTCAATAATAGAAAATGAGGCAAATTAAGAGTGTGACCCTCTAGGAAATTCATCATAAGTCTTGCACGATACATATACATAGAACCAAAACGACCTTTACACGTGATAAATTTCTGGATGACTAACAGTAGACTAGACCATTCCTCTTTTAGTGCATGAACAGGGATACCTCTTGTAAATACGGTGGTATCCATACCTTGGTTTTGTAGCATGATTCTCCATATTTGATCGTCCACACTTCTATTTTTAAACCACCTTTCACCTTCTTGAGGTAGGCCTGTGGCAGTTGCTACTGTGGTCTCAGTCACTGTAAACTTTAAGTCTCCAATCTCCACTGTTTGTCCATCAAAAGACCGTGCAAAATCTTTGGTCACCTCCTTGTTATGGCCTTTAAAATTTTGGATAAATCGTAGCCATCTGGCTTTCTTCAGCAATTCCTTAGTTTGAGGATAAACCTCCAAGTATTTCGGTCCTTCTGGCTCGGCTCTCAGTAATTTTCCCATCCGTTGTTTTAAATTCCAACTGAGAGTTCTTCTGCGTGTGAGGGTTCAAAAAAAAAAAAAAAAAAAAAAAAAAAAAAACAGCTCTGTTACATGGTTTAGGATAGACTGTAGTGACTGCAGTCGGGGTTTAGGATGACTGTAGTGACTGCAGTCGGAAATGGAGAACAAACTGTAGTGGCTACAGTCGGAAATGGAGAACAGGGAATGGAAGTACCCGAATTACCGGAGGAACAGAGGGGGCAGCAGTGAACAAGTTCAAAATAAAATGCGGATGCATGCGAGGAGTATGGTATTAGTGGAGTAGTAAACGAATGGAATCGGATGACTGTGTATGAAATTTTTACACGTCTCAATAGACGGCTGCGGAAATAATGGCTAAGAAGAACCATAACACAATAGGTCACGTCTCAAGAGTACGAGTAATAAATGGAAGTGCAGTCAGTCTTGAGTTTAAACTCGGAATAATCATGAGACCATTGGAGAAATGAATGCAAGGTGTGTGGAGTGATATCGTGGAATAGGAGTGGTAGTGGAGATATCGTATCAAATCATTGCACATAGTAGAAATTGTTATGGTTTGATAACTATGCGTAATTATGACTTGAATTGTTATTTGATAAAGATTTTTGATCATACCTTTGGAAACTTTGTCATTTTTTGCTCAAGGCTTCTAACCAATTGCTCTTCCTTGATGTCTTGGAGATGTCCCATGTCTTTAGCTCAATTACACCTGCATTTCATGATTATGGCACTAACAGTTAACTGTAAATTTGAAAACAGAGTGATGCTGGCTGCGGAAACTGCTTCTGGCTGCAGAAACGGTTTCCAGTTGTGGAAACTGAGACAACACCCCCTTAACTGCACAAAGATAGTTAGAGAAGAACTAGCTGAATGAAAATAGTCCTCAAAGGGACTTTTATTGATGAAGTGAAATGGAATGAGTGGAATGAAATGAAAATGAAGTGGAGTGAAGTGAAATGGTAATGAGAGTGGGATGGAGGTGAAGTGAGATGGAAAATGAAATGGAGTGAAGATGGAAAGAGAAGGAGAGGAGATTTTTTTTTTTTTGAAAATATAGAGTGTCAGGTGTCCCTGATTTTCACTCTACATTTTCTGTATAAGACTGCCAATCTATGATTGGTTTTCAGTCTTATACGATTTTTTTTCTTTCTTTCTTTCTTTTTTTTTTTTTTTTACTGAAAGAAACAAAGACTAAGCTGATGGGGGAGAAGGATTCTTCTCCACCAGCCTTATTGCAGAATTCTCCTGGAACATTTTGACAAATTCCTCTTTTTAGAGTAGCTTATGATAAATTTTCAATCGGTGGCCATTCACAATGAGAGGAGTTTGAAATTCATCAATAGTCTTGATTCTTACCGCTCCATTGTTAAAGACTTTGTCAATCTCATATAGCCCAAGCCAATGAGTCTGAAATTTTCCTTTGAAGTCTTTAAACTTGGAATCCAACAGTAATGCCCAATCTCCCTCTTGAAACTTTCTCTCTTTGATGTATCTGTCATGCCACTTAGCTCTTTGATGTTGAACTAGATCAGTCCTTAAAATTGCATCTTGTCTAATCTCATCTCGCTCATTCAGCTGCTCCATTCTGTGCTTTTGGGCTTCTGATAGATTCATCCCCAACAGGACTGCCATCTTGAAAGTCTTGATTTGAAACTCAATGGGGAGCAGGACCTCTTTCCCATAAACAAGTTCATAGGGAGAATGTCTTGTTGTATTCCTCCATGTAGTTCTGTAGGCCCATAAGGCTTCAAGAATCCTTTCTGCCCAATCTTTTCTGTGTAGATGAATAGTTTTGGTGATGATGCTTTCAAGAACTTTGTTTGTAGATTCCACTTAGCCATTTGCTTGCAGATGGTAAGGAGTAGATTTTCTGTGCTTGATTTTATATTCTTCCATCAGCTTCTCCATCAAGTTAGATGTAAATTGACTTCCCTGATCTGTCACAAATGCTCTTGGGACACCAAAACGAGTAAAAATATCCTCAAAAAGAAATTGAACAACTGAATTTTTAGTGGCAGAAGGCAATGCTTTGGCTTCTACCCATTTAGTGACATAGTCAGTGCATACCAATATATACTTCTTTTGTTTAGATGGTGGATTAATGGGTCCAATGAAATCTAAAGCCCATTTTTCAAAGGGTTCGATGAGTACCTGTGGTTGTAATGGCATTTCATTCGAAAGAGTCGGTCTCCCAACTCTTTGGCAGCTGTCACACCTTCTGACATATTTTTTTGCATCTTTGAAAAGGGAAGGCCAATAATATCCTAAAGAAACGATTTTATAGGCCGTCCTTTTGTCAGCAAAGTGTCCACCGCATGGTTCATCATGACATGTGTAGTGTCCTATCTAGGGTGCTAGACTAGGCTATATTTATTATCGACCAGGATGCGTAGACTTAGAGGCATGCGTCTACAATATATAGACATAAAGGATTATTAGCTAAGTGGTTATGATGGTAGGTTACAGGACTTCTTTACGGAAGATTGAGGTATGTTACCTATCACCCAAACACTTAGGTCACTCAGTTAATCTACCTAATTACAACACTGTCATTCAATTCATTTACCAAATTAAAACACTGTGTATCACTTTAAACCAAGATTTCAATCTCCTTACGGAGACACTATGCATAAAACCCCTGTTCAGCAAATACTCAACATTCAACTAATATTCATGAAAGATAAAGACATACTGAAATCATAAGCATACTTTAAAATGATAACAGAGTTCATGACATTGCTTTAAAAGACAACAAAGGATCGAATCCCTTACAGGATACGATTCACGATCTCAGTGATGAACTATTCAAGCACTATCATAAGCATCACTCATACGCATTCTATTGAAATCAAAAACCAATTCTGATTGTTGTGCATATCATTTAATACCCTAAGTTGCGAAATAAAAAGAAGTGACAGTATACCAGTTTAACGCAGGGCCCGTCCGCGTTTCAGAGGTATACTGGACTGTGATCAACCAATTATAGAATCAACGCAACAAGGAAAATCGTGACTGCAACCATGTTCTTGGTATTAAGTTCAAAACTCTGTTTTCAAAACGATACAATGATAACCCACTGACTATTACTACTCAGAACTGTGTTTTCATATGTTTTTTTACAATCCTTACATTTCGAAACGAATGTACATTCATGATGCGGCTGTTGCCACTTTTATCATGTCATGACTTTTAAAACGTTTCTATTCTGAACTGATTTCAAAAAGGAACAAAACTAAATCAGTTTAGAATGCTATGCTGTTGCTGCCTTTGTCGCCAACATGCTGTACTTTGACCATCGTTGACCGCGCATGTAGGAGGGTCGGTTCTGTTGTAGGATAGGTATTCGTCCATGCTTGGACATTCTACTTTTCATCCCTACCCTTCACTCTAGCCTAGCTGTCATGCCACATGTCAAACAATAAACCAATTACAGGATGTTGTAACTTCCTGTAGTCATTTTACCAAAAATTCCTAATTCTTTAACATAAAACTCCTAAATCAATTTTAATGCATTTTAATAACTATAGTACTATTAACTAATCAATTTCAAGGGATCTAAGAGATGTATGACGGAAAGAGGTAAGCAAATGATATGTTTTAGGAGGAAAAATGAGGTCATGGGATGGTACCAACATCTCTCCCCGACTTAATGAATTAGCATGACCTCATGCTAACCCCAAAGTGCTTCCCTTGAACTCTGTCCCTGCCTGTACCTCTGCTGCCTTCAGCAATGTATCCACATTCTTTTTCACCTGGGCATCTTTCTGACCATGGAGCTCCTGCTTTAATCTTTTGTATTTGTCTTTGAGGGTCTTCTTCTGGTTGTACCACTTAGTGGGCCATTTACAGATATCTGTTTGCTCAGCCTCAAGTTCATTGATTCGCTCCCTTAACTTTTCATTCTTCTATTGAGTCTCTTTACTCTGTGCTCGGAGCATTTCATTTTCTTTCTTGATAACTTTTTCCAGCATATTAGCCTCCATGAGTTCTTCCTTTAATTTCTCAATTTGTTTCTCCAGTTTCTTCTGTTTCTTAATGGGAGGTGGTGAACCTTTTTCTTTCCTGTTATTGCTTTCAACCTCTATATCAGCTCCTGGTCCTGGTTGTGAGTGGGCACTACTCTCAATATCCATCGGTATAGGTGCATTGGATTCAAGCTGGTCTTCTTGTAACTGGGCTTTTGATGCTCTCCTCGTTCTTCTTGAATAGGTGGTGAAAATTTTATCTTGCTCTGCTTTCTGAGCATCCTCTTTTCTCATTTTCCTAGTCCTTATGCTGCTCACAGGTGGAGGTACCTTGCTTGCTTTGGGTACTGGGATCTCTTCATCGATATCCTTCATGAATCCTGAGTTTTCCTGTGGTTCTTCCTTGTCCTCTTCGTCTTTAATTTGGTTAGCAGCTAAGAACTCCTTCCACGTTTTCCCTCTTCTCTGCAATTCATGCTCAATAAGAATTTTAATTAACCCAAAGTGATATAAGCTCTTGTCTTCATTTCCCTTCTGCTTTTGGATGGTCTTCGACATCTTGGTTAGGCTTTGCAATAGGAAATATGGTAGACTGATAACACACTGCCTTTTCAAGTGTAGCAGTAGTTTAATATGGTATAGATAAACAATACTGTAACGGCCTTCACAAGTTACGAATTTTTGGAGGATATAGACCATCTCGTCCCAGGGATGCATTAGCCAACTCCTTGGGACGCCTTTCTTCCAATTAACTGATGAGACTCTGGATCTAGACATAAATTGAGTCCATGACTTCTCTTTAAATTGCTTTGTCTTGAAGTACTTCTCCCCTTCTGGGCTGATCCCTATTGACTGGGCTATGGTGTCTTCCGAAACCCTGAATGAAAAATTACCTATCAGGGCTTTCTCTCCATTGAATGTGAAAGCGAATTGTTTGGTAACCTCTTCATTACTTCCACGAAATTTCTCTAAAAAGGGCAGCCACTGTATCTCTTTGAGAATTGAAATGCAATCTTTGTGATACTGAGAACTGTCGAACATGCTCGGCTCGACCCTATTGGTCATTTTGGCAGAGAGTTGTGCTCTAACTCTTCTCTGTTTATGTTTTGCGATTTCAACAAAGAAGTTTCAATTTGTTACCTTTGTGTCTTCCGCCCCAACACTGATGACCTGGTGGTGTCGCTCCCTTAGTATCCCATATGATGCTCGGTTGACTGTCTTGTGATTATGGTGGAAGTCGAACCCGAATGGCTATATTTCCCTTTTTGTGGCGCTCACTGCTTTCAATCCTTACTGTGGAAGTCACTGGAGTCGAATGCCGACGTGAAATAACTGAGAATGATGGTGAAATAACCACTGCACTTACTTCATAGCGTATTCATCTTTTGGAACAGAGGAATGGCTGTACTGCTTGTATGGATGCCATCATAGAAGCGCTGGAAGCGTATATGCAGTACTGGGGTATGATTTCAGGGAGTCCTCTGTATCATTTGGTTACGTCGAGTGGTGGAATCATAATTCGGCCGTGTGGGATACAATGAATAAGCCCGCTTAACATTTGTTTCTTTCTTGTTTAAAGAACAATTCACCACGTGTCACTCGGCCAAATGGAAGATGTTGGTATGGCTGTAAGATCCGATTGACATAACAAGGTTGATATGAAAAGGGGTAACGAATTTAAAGGTATGAAATAGGTTGGAGTATGAAAGATGATAAGAATTAACAGTAAGATAAGGGATGATGGAAAATGTAGTGTCTTTGAAATTGATCATAACAGTCACAGTCATTAAATTCAACATTAAAAATTAATCTAAGAAATTAAATGTTAAGAATAAGGAACACATTACACTTTTGTTGGTTGTTGTTGCATTGGCATGCTGAGTAGGACTAGTCTCTTTTGACTATTCTTTGTTGTTCATAACAGGTCCCCTGAAATAGATTCGAATGCAACAGGTCCCTCTGAGATCTTGAAGATGTTCATGCAGCTCCTTTGAAATCCGGAGAAAAACTTATATGTATACAGGTTCCTTGATCTTTGGTAGTTGATGAAGTCTTGGTGCCCAGCAACTTGTGGATCCCTGTAGAAACTTGATGAATCTTTGTTGAAGTAATCCTGAAGTAACAGTCTCTTAACAGGTCCCTTTTATGTGTCTTAAACAGGTCCCATTACTACTGGTGTTGGTAACATGGTCTTCTGGACAGAACAGGTCCCCCTGCATAATGTTTATAACCAGGTCCCTCTGAGATAAAACAATGACAAAACAACTTCTTTATTGGAATTTGGAATGCTGAAACAAACTGCTTTGGAAATTTACAGTGAGGAGATGAGATAAGAAATCTTTAATAATTTACAATGGAGAGATAAAAGAACAAAATGTTGATGCTTCTCTCCCCCACTAAAGTTTTGACTTGTCCTCAAGTCATTATTGAGTTGATAAATCAAACAGTGAACAAAAGAAAAGAAATTCTTACCCGCCAACGAATTGGTTTTCAAGTAAGAATTCGGGGTTAGAGTGTGCCAGAGTCTGGTTTTCACATCTAACCCATTGTTATTATTATTTTTATTTTTTTTATATTTTTTTTTTAGATTTTGTTTTGTTTTGTTTTTTTTTTTAATTTCTTTTTGAATTTCTAAATTGAAATGAAATGAACTAAGGCAGGGATACTGCAGCTGAAGGCTGCAGTATCTCAACCTCTCTTTGTTGAGATACTGTTTGGAGAAAATTTTGCTTGCTGATGGGCTTAGTGTATAGTTTCAGGCGATGACCATTGACAGTAAAGGAATGACCTTCTCCATCAATAGTTTTGAGCTTGACTGAACCATTGTCGTAAGCCTGAATAATTTGGTATGGGCCCATCCAATGGGTGGTAAACTTGGCTTTATGATCTCTGAATTTAGAGTCAAAAAGTAAAGCCCAGTCACCTTCCTTGAACTGCATCTTCTTGATATGTGCATCATGCCACTGCTTCCTTTGTTTTTGCATGAGGATTGTGGTTTCCTCTGCTTGCTGCCTCATTTCATCCAGCTGGTTCAACTGCTGAATTCTTTCTTGTTGTGCTTGGTCCAGATCAATTTGCAAATTTGCAGCCAATTTAAAAGTATGTATTTGAAACTCAATATGAAGCATTACCTCTTTGCCATACACCAACTGATATGGTGTAAATCCTGTAGTATTCTTCCACGTAATTCTGTAAGCCCAGAGTGCATCTTTGAGCTTCTCTTCCCAATTCTTCCTGTTCATTGCCACAGTTTTAGTAATGATCCCTTCCAAAGTTTTGTTTGTGGATTCCACTTGCCCATTGGCCTGTGGATGGTAAGGTGTACTTCTTCTGTGCTTGATTTGGTATTTGTCTGTGATGTCCTTCACTAACTTTGAAGTGAATTGAGTACCTTGATCAGTCACTATCTCCCTTGGTACTCCATACCTTACAAAAATCTCTTCAAAAAGGAAATTTACCATTGTTTGTTCGGTGGCTCTAACTAGTGCTTTTGCTTCAGCCCACTTTGTGACGTAATCAGTACATACTAAGATGTACTTCTTACCATTGGAGGTTGGGTTAATGGGTCCTATAAAGTCTAGAGCCCATTTTTCAAATGGCTCTAGGTGAACTTGGGGCTGAAGGGGCATCTCGTCTGTAGCTGTTGGCCTGCCCATTCTTTGGCAGCTGTCACAACTCTTCATATACTTCTTGGCATCCTTAAAAATGGATGGCCAGTAGTATCCAAGAGTAAGAACTTTCAATGCTATCCGCTTAGCTGCAAAATGCCCACCACACGGTTCATCATGGCAAGATTTTAAAATATCAATTATCTCATCATTTCTTACACATCTTCTAATAATCATATCATAACCAGTGTAAAATAAATCGCCATTAAGCCATGAATATCTAGCACTTTGTTTGACTAGTCTCTTTTTTTCCTCTGCAGTAAAGTGTGGAGGTGTCCTTCCTGTAGACAAATAATTGTCCAAATCAGCATACCAAGGATTTACTATGGAAATTGCAAATAAATTTTCATCTGGAAAAGAATCTTCAACCGGAACAACCTCACCTGGATTTTGCAGTCTAGAAAGAAAATCTGCCACCTGATTCTCTTTACCCAGTCTATCTAACACTGTGATGTTAAATTCCTGTAACAATAATAACCATTTGGTAACTCTGCCACTAGTTATTGGTTTATTCATTAAATGTCTAGTGGGAGAACGATCAGTATGTACAAAGACTTCATAACCAGTTATATAATGTCGGAATTTATTCACAGCATATATGATGGCAAGTGTTTCCTTTTCTATGACTGTGTAGTTTGACTCTGCAGGTGTTAGATTTTTGCTAATGAAATAAATGGCATAATTACAAGATTCCTCTTTTTGGCCTAATGAGGCACCCACTGCAGTGTCAGATGCATCTGTAAAGATATGAAATGGTAGGCTCCAGTTAGGCCCTCTTAAGACTGATGCGGTCGATAATTTCTTTTTGAGTGCTTCAAATGCTTGTTGGCAGTTCTCATTCCAGTTGAAAAGTACATCTTTTGTTAGAAGCTTAAACAAAGGTAAAGCTATTTTACTAAAATGTTCAATAAACCTTCTGTAATAGCTTGCATACCCAAGGAAACTTCTTACCTCTCTTTGATTCTTTGGAATTGGCAAATCAGCAATGATCTGGATTTTTGCTGGGTCAACTTTGATGCCTTGAAAAGAAATATAGTGGCCTAATACTATCCCTTCGTTTAACATCATAAAGCACTTTTCGTTGCTCAGGGACAGATTAGCTTCAATACATATTTTCACAACTCTTTCAAGGTTCTCTAATGCATGTTCAAATGAATTGTCATACACTGAAAAATCATCCATGTAAACTTCAACACAATCATGAACTAAATCAACGAAAATAGCTAATACAGCTCTCTGAAATGTAGCTAGAGCATTGAAAAGTCCAAATGGCAAAAAATTATAAGCATAAGTGCCCCAAGGACAGGTGAATGTGGTTTTGTCCTGGTCCTCTGAGGCTATCCTGATCTGGTTGTAGCCACTGAAACCATCAAGAAAAGAAAATGATGATTTCCCAGCTAGGGTGTCTAACACTTGGTCAATAAATGGTAGTGGGAAATAATCTTTGAGCGTTGCTTTGTTCAGTTGTCTGTAATCAACACAGATGCACCACTTACCATTTTTCTTGGGCACTATAACCAATGGGGATAACCACTGACTGTCAGAAATAGGATATATAAAATTAACTCTCAACAGTTTTTGCAATTCTTCTTTGACAATATCCTGGAGCATGGAGTTCATTCTCCTCTGTGGTTGCCTCACTGGTTTGATAGTACTATCTGTATAAATATGGTGAGTGCATGTGTCAGGGTGAATCCCATGCATATCGGTGTAGTCCCAAGCAAATGCTTTCTGGTATTTTCTCAATAGTCGAATCAATTTCTCTTGCTGAGATGAGTCTAGGTGATTGCCTATGTTCAGAGTTTTCCCCAGACTAATCTCTATGATCTGACTCTGTGTGTTTGTGATGGATTGAACTAGAAAAATATCGTGAAATGTGGTTTGCAAAGATTGAATGGTGCATGTTTCCTGAAAATTTTGGGCTAAAAGTACATCTGTAGCATGATATTGGTCGTTTCTCAAATTTTCGGAAATATCAGGTTGAGAAAGGAACAATTCTACCAAATCATTATTATTTTGTTCTTGGAAATCATAGATTTGGTCAATGCTAAAAACAGATTGTACTTCTTCTTTATCATTGTATTTATCATCAAGCCACAAATTGTGTGTTACTGCTGGTGATTGTGCCGATGGATAAAGAGTGAGTTGTTTTCTTTCGGTCCCTCTTGAAATGATCATGTTGCCCGATCGACATCCTATGAATGCATCAGCAGTTGCTAACCATGGTCTACCAAGGATGATAGGGTGCCCTCCTAAATTGGATTTGGGTTGAAGAACTAAGAAATCCACTGGATACTCCCAAGAGTCCAGTGAGACAATTATGTCCTCCAAAATCCCTTCAGGAATCACTTTAGACCTATCAGCTAGTTCTAGAACAATTGTTGTATGTTGCAAATTTATGAGCTGGAGTGTTCTCATGGTTTCAAGAGTCATGACATTTATTGCGGCCCCAAGATCTATCAAAGTGTTTGGAATCTGTATGTTGTTAATGATGGTGGTCACTTTGGGAATGCCAGGATCAACATACTTTTCCATGGAGATGGTATTGGTCATAAGGCCAGCTAAATGTCCTATAACATGAATGGTTTGAGGATCAATCCTTTTCCTAGTAGGCTTCTTGAGGCACATGTCTTTGATGGCTTTAGTATATATGGGAATGTCTTTTATAGCTTGCAGCAGCGGAATTTTTATGTAGACATTCTTGAGTTCATCTAAGACATCAAACTGTGGTATAGACATTGGAAGTTTCATTTGGACCAATCGGTCTGGAAAAGGTGGATGCAATGGTTGCATCTGCTTGTCTTTGGTATCATCGTTTGGTTTTCTTTGATTTGTCATTTCATTTTCATTTTCTGTGTTTTCTTCTTGCTTATCTGTTATTGGAGAATCTTTGTGGAGTACCCTACCAGACCTCAAGTTGATATTTTGCAAGGGTAGTGTGGGATATGAAGTTCCCTCTTCTACATTGTAGGCTGGCCTCTTTGCTCTGTTATTTGGATTTGGGATAGTTTGAGCAGGAATTTGAGTAGGTCTGGGAGGTTGTGAGTTAGATGGAAATTGCAGTTGTGGTGGATTTATTGGTGGAGGAGCAGGCAGTGCTTGTTGAGTCGGTTGAGGTTGGTAAACAACTTGCTGAGGATACTGCTGATATGGTTGAGAATGTGATGAATACTGCTGATATGGTTGTGAATATGGCTGGTATGATTGAGGATATGTATGATAGGACTGAGAGTATTGTTGAGATGGTCTCCACTGTTGCTGTGGGTGATTCTGGTGCTGCCATGGCATGGGTACATTCCATGAATTCTGAGCATACATTTGATCATTTACAGGAAATTGCAAATTTTGATTTGGAAACATACCTTGAGGTGCTAGCCTTGGCTGCCATGGTCTCTTTGTGCCCATGTAATACACGTTTTCCATCTCTGCATTAGCTGCCATATTACAGTTCTGCAAAACCTTAACTTTAGGACAATTAAATATATCATGATGTTCAGTACAGAAAGCACAAACTTGGATGTTTTCTAGTGGGCAGTCTTTTAAGGCATGTTTCTTCCGGCATTTTGGGCAGAAGATAGCCATTATCTGATCTTCATCTTCTTGTTTCTTCTTGGCTTTTAGAGTGTCAATTTGGTTCCCTAGGGTGCTTAACAGATCTGTTTTAAACTCTTCTAACAGATTCCCTATTTCAGCCCTTGTGACACTTGCTGAAGCAGATTTTGTGACTTTGGATGACAGGGTTCTTTTTCCCATTTTAGCTTTGCTCCTTGAATACTTTTCGCATAACTCAGCGATTTCTTCAAAGGGTAAGGCAGAAATGTCACCTTTGCCCATCAAGTTAAGATCATCCATGTATTCCTCTCGGATGCCTTTCAAGAATATTGTGCGGATCAGATCAAGAGGCATAGTTCGGTGTTTGGATTTTTGTAAGTTGTAGACAAACCGTTCTAAGTATTCCTCTAAGGTTTCGTCCTCTTGTTGGCTCATTCTAAATATATCATCTTTGGAATCTTTGGATCTACAATAAGGTTGATATTTCCTTAGAAATATTCTTCTCATGCCATCCCAATCAACTATCGCATGCTCACCAAGCCTCATGAACCATCTTAAGGCTGATGCCTTTAATGTCGCTGGGAAGAGTCTAAGCCTATGGGAATCATCTGTATAGCCATATGTTCGACATACAATGTCAAACTCGAACAAGAATGAGTCTGGATCTTCCGAAGCCATACCATAAAAGTTCGGTAGCACGGATGGAGGTATGTTTTTCATTTTGATCTCATCATCTTCTTGTGGTTCATGTATAGGAAACTTAAATGTTGACTCTTCTTCGTCTCTCTGTCCTTGATTTGGTACTGATCCATCTCCTTCCTCAACCATTCTAATGGGTTTCTCTATGTCAGTGTCACTTGTTTTAAAGAGGAGATTAAAGAAAGATTGTTCGGTCACTGTGCTACTTTCTCCTTGTGTGGAGGATCTAGGAAAGTGCTTCTTCTGCGATTTATGTGCTAATAAAGTTTGCATTTCGATGAGAGTAAGTCTTTGTCCTGACTTTTGTTTATCCTCTAATGCTTGTATGGTGACTTCCTCAGCTGGTGTTGTATTCCCTAAAGAGTCTGCTCCTGATGATGGGTTAGTTTTTGGATGGTGGGGGGTTTTTATGAATCTACCTTGATTGTCTCTAAACCTAGGCATAAATGAACATGATTTCTAAATCTATGTTTTTGCTCGTTTTTGTTTATTGCAATTCTTTTTTTTAATCCTTTAAGTACGCGTCCCCGGCAACGGCGCCAAAATGTAGTGTCCTATCTAGGGTGCTAGACTAGGCTATATTTATTATCGACCAGGATGCGTAGACTTAGAGGCATGCGTCTACAATATATAGACATAAAGGATTATTAGCTAAGTGGTTATGATGGTAGGTTACAAGACTTCTTTACGGAAGATTGAGGTATGTTACCTATCACCCAAACACTTAGGTCACTCAGTTAATCTACCTAATTACAACACTGTCATTCAATTCATTTACCAAATTAAAACACTGTGTATCACTTTAAACCAAGATTTCAATCTCCTTACGGAGACACTATGCATAAAACCCCTGTTCAGCAAATAGTCAGCATTCAACTACTATTCATGAAAGATAAAGACATACTGAAATCTTAAGCATACTTTAAAATGATAACAGAGTTCATGACATTGCTTTAAAAGACAACAAAGGATCGAATCCCTTACAAGATACGATTCACGATCTCAGTGATGAACTGTTCAAGCACTATCATAAACATCACTCATACGCATTCTATTGAAATCAGAAACCAATTCTTATTGTTGTGCATATCATCTAATACCCTAAGTTGCGAAATAAAAAGAAATGACAGTATACCAGTTTAACGCAGGGCCCATCCGCGTTTCAGAGGTATACTGGACTGTGATCAACCAATTATAGAATCAACGCAACAAGGAAAATCGTGACTACAACCGTGTTCTTGGTATTAAGTTCAAAACTCTGTTTTCAAAATGATACAATGATAACCCACTGACTACTACTACTCAAAACTGTGTTTTCATATGTTTTTTTACAATCTTTACATTTCGAAACGAATGTACATTCATGATGCGGCTGTTGCCGCTTTTATCATGTCATGACTTTTAAAATGTTTCTATTCTGAACTGATTTCAAAAAGGAACAAAACTAAATCAGTTTAGAATGCTATGATGTTGTTGCCTTTGTCGCCAACATGCTATACTTTGACCACCGTTGATCGCGCATGTAGGAGGGTCGGTTCTGTTGTAGGATAGGTATTCGTCCATGCTTGGACATTCTACTTTTCATCCCTACCCTTCGCTCTAGCCTAGCTGTCATGCCACATGTCAAAGTATAAACCAATTACAGGATGTTGTAACTTCCTGTAGTCATTTTACCAAAAATTCCTAATTCTTTAACATAATACTCCTAAATCAATTTTAATGCATTTTAATAAATATAGTACTATTAACTAATCAATTTCAAGGGATCTAAGAGATGTATGACGGAAAGAGGTAAGCAAATGATATGTTTTAGGAGGAAAAAGGAGCTCATGGGATGGTACCAACAACATGCCTTGAGGATGTCAGGCATTTCATCTTCCCGAACACATCTTCTGATCACACAATCTAGCCCCGTTTTAAACAATTCATTAGAAATCCATGAATAACTTGAGCTCTCCTGAATAATTTTTCTTTTTTCACCAGGAAATAGATGTGGAGGTAGCTTCCCTGTAACCAAGTAGTTAGCAATATCTGCATACCAAGGAGTCTTAGTAGTTACTGCAAACAAATATTCATCTGGAAACTTATCCTCTATAGGAGAATCTTCGTTAGTATTTTGGATTCTAGACAAGAAATCAGCTACTGTATTTTGTTTCCTTGGTCTATCCAACACAATAATATTGAATTCTTGTAAAAGTAAGAGCCATCTTGTAACTCTGCCATTAGTAACAGGTTTATTCATAAGATATCTAATTGCAGAATGATCACTATGGACAAAAGTTTCATAACCGGTTATATAGTGTCTAAACATATTGATTGCATGAACAACAGCTAAGAACTCTTTCTCAGTCACAGTATAGTTTAACTCAGTGGGAGTCAAATTTTTACTAGTGTAGTAAATGGCATAAGGAACTAAATCCTTTTGTCTTAACACAGCTCCTAGAGCTGTATCTGAAGCATCTGTGGAAATATGGAAAGGAAGTTTCCAATTTGGACCTCTCAAAATGGGTGCTTCAGATATTCTTGTTTTCAAAGTTTCAAATGCAGATTGACAATCAGGATCCCATTTGAATTCACAATCTTTTGTAAGTAATTTGAAGAGTGGAGATGCTATTTTGGTGAAGTTTTCAATAAATCTTCTATAGTATCCAGTAAATCCAAGAAAACTTCTATCATCTTTTTGACAATTTGGAATAGGCAATTTGGAGATGACTTCAACTTTTGATCTATCAACTTTAATCCCATCTCTTGAAATATGATGTCCTAAAACAATCCCTTCAGTAAACATCATAAAGCATTTTTCATGACTTAATGATAGGTTTGTTTCTTTACATCTTACAAGGACTTTTTCCAAATTCTCTAATGCCTCTTCAAACGAATTACCATAAACTGTAAAATCATCCATATAAACCTCTACATAATCATGGATTAGATCGGAAAAGATTCCTAGTACTGCCCTTTGAAATGTTGCGGGTGCATTACATAATCCAAAAGGAAGTACTCGATAAGCAAAAGCTCCCCATGGACAGGTAAATGTGGTCTTGTCCTGATCTTCAGGTGCTACCTGAATCTGATTGTAACCACTAAAACCATCCAAAAATGAAAAATACTTTTTGCCTGCTAAAGTATCTAATACCTGATCGATAAAGGGTAAAGGAAAGTGATCCTTGAAAGTTGCTTTGTTCAATTCCCTGTAATCAATGCATACCCTCCATTTACCATTCTTTTTAGGTACTATAACCAAAGGAGAAACCCATCGGCTATTTGAAATTGGATAAATGAAGTTCACATTAAGTAACTTTTGGAGCTCTTCTTTCACTATCTCCCTAAGGTTTGGATTCATCCTTCTCTGAGGTTGTCTGATTGGTCTATTGTTTTCCTCAATATAGATGTGATGAATGCAAGTCTTAGGGTCAATACCTTTCATATCGGTATACTCCCATGCAAATGCAGTAGAATGTTTTTGCAAGATTTTGGTTAGTTCTTCCTGTTGTGATCTTTCCAAATTTTTGTTGATATTCAATGTTTTTCCTGGAAAGATCTCAATGGCGGAACTACCAAATTCTTCCATAGAGAAAAGAGACATTTGTCTAGATGATAGATACTCAATGTCAGAATCTAACTGAAATTGTGTGTGGTCATATTCTGAAGATGTTTCAAAATTTTCTAATGTGTTCAGAATTTGACTATCTTCACTAACTTCAGAAATGGTAAAGACAGGTTGTATAGTATCTTCATCATCAATCCATTCATTATCTCCTATTTCTGTGATTGCTTTTGCTGGAGGATACAGATTGAATTTCTTTGTCGAATTACCATCAGAAATATACATATCCCCAGACCTACAACTGATGAAAGCATCGGCTGTGGCTAGCCAAGGTCTTCCTAAAATGAGAGGATGTCCTCCTAAATTACTCTTGGGAGTTAAAATCATGAAATCCACTGGATATTCCCAAGAGTCTAAGGAGACTGAAATGTCTTCTAATACACCATCTGGTTTAATAATTGATCGATCTGCAAGTTGCAGTAAAGTAGGTGTAAAGAGAAGATTAGGAAGTTTCAACCCCATTGATATGTGTTTTTACAATTGGACTACCGGGATCTACATACTTCTGCATAGTAATTTTTCCCATCATGATGTCTGCAATTTTTCCTACCAGGTGGATTCTTTTTGTGTCTCTAGATTTCCTTCCTGGTCTTTTAAGACTCAACTCTTTTATTGTTTTTGCTAGAATAGGAATCTCTTTAATGGCTTGTAACAAGGGAATCTTGATACAAACATTCTTCAATTCATCTAGAAAATCATAGTCACGCAACAAGATTTGTTTTTCCACTCCTTTGTCAATTTGTAATCTTTCAGGAAAAGGAGGTGTGGATGAAGATATAGGTTGCTCAACTATAGGAGTTGTAGGGGTTAGTTCTTCTTTTTCTTTATGAGTGTTTGGGTTTTGAAGAGATGCTTCAGAACCGTTATTGGCTTCAAGAGATTCTTCCTCAGAAATGCTTTGATTTTGGGCATCTATAGAAGGTTTATCTAGAATTCTACCATATCTGAGTTGTACATCATTGAGAGGAACAATCATATAGGCGGGAAATTGTTGACCTTCTATCATGTAAGCATTTTGAGGGTTTTTATTATTGGGGTTTGGCAATGGCTGAGAAGGAAGTTGATTTGACTTCTGTTGGAATGGAAGCAAGAGTTGAGAATTTGGGTTTTGTTGAGAAGTTTGTTGTTGTTGAAATGGCAATGATAGTTGTGGGTTTTGATTTGGAAGTTGTGGAGCCTGTTGGTTTTGAAAAGATGGAGGATATTGATAAAATTGAGCAAATCTCCCATAAGGATTTTGCATACCTTGTACCCATGATTGAAAAGGATTTTGAGGTTGGGACCAAGGTTGTTGCCAAGGATTCCAATTTGGTGGGGGTTGAAAGTTCATAGAGTTGTTAAACCCTTGATTTTTTTGCCCCTGCCAAGGTCTCCTTGCAACAAAACAGAGAGACTCAATTGTATTTGGGTCTTCTTGAAAGATAGCTTTGAGCCCAGGAATTGAAGGACAATCATTGGTCTCATGATTCTTTGAACAGATCACACATGTTTCTACCACTTTTGCATCCAAGGGACATTCCCTGAGAGCATGTTTTTTTCTACATTTTGGGCAAAAGATGGCTAAAGCTTCAGCTTCTGCTTTCTGCTTATTGTGGATCTTAAGAATGTCTAGTTGCTCACTAAGACTCCCTAAGATATCAGTTTTGAATTCATCAAGCATATTGCCAATCTCAGCCCTACTTACTGATCCAGTTGCAGATTTGTTTGCTCTGATGAGAGAAGGATCTCTAGGCCCTTTTCCAATTTTAGATTTTCCTCTTGAGAGATGGACAGACAGTTTTGCTATGTCATGAAGTGGAAGTTGAGATACGTCTCCTTTTCCCATCATGTTCAAAATATCTATCCATTCATCTCTAATGGCCTTTAATAGAAGGGCTTTCAAGGTCTCCTCATCTAAGTTACTCATCTTTGCTCTTTTCAGATTGTATTGGAATCTTTCAAGTAAATCCTCCAAGTTTTCATCTTCTTTTTGTACCATTTTAAATACTTCATCCTTGTGGTTGGTAGGCATACAATAATCCATGTATCTATCCAAGAATGCTTGTTTCATATCATTCCAAGTCCTAATGGATTGAGTGAGTAATCCCATGAACCATTTCAAAGCAGCTCCTTTCAATGTTGAAGGAAACAATTTGAGTTTTTGAGAGTCTTCCAGGTTATCATAGGTTCGACACACGACCTCAAACTCAAATAGAAATGTTTCAGGATCTTCATTTCTTAACCATGAAAGTTTGGGAGGACAGATGGTGAAATATTTTTCATTGTTGCTCGAGAATCCTCATCGACTATAGGAAATCCAAATGAGTTATCTCCATCCCTATTTCCCCCATTGTTACCTCTACCTCCTCCATTATTTCCTCCTCCTCCTCCTCTACCTCTACCTCTACCTCTACCAAATCCGTTAACTCCATCTTCTGTCATGGTAGTTTTCTCAGAGATTTCAGAGTCCTCTGGTTCTTCTACTAATGGCGAACGAGGAGGAATTTCTCCCTCTTCTTCCTTACGTGATTCTACTTCTTCAATTACAATGTGTCTCCCTGTAGAAGAAAAGAAAGAATCTTTTCCTAATTCAAATTCAATGGATGGTGAGGAAGAGTCTCCTAACTCAACTACTGTCTCTTGAATTCCAGGAATCCTAGGGCTAGGAGTGTAGGTTGGAGATGATGGAGCTGTCTCTTGTCTATTCCTTGAGGTAGAAGGAGTTGTAAAAATCGAACTCTTGGCTCTAGCTAAAAACCTTCCCCTAGAATCTCTTGCTCTATGCATGTCATTTTTTTATTTTTCTTCAAGTCGGGCTAATAATTCTCTTTCTGATCTTCCAGATCACTCTAGGTGCAAGAAGAGAGCATACTCAAGAAACTATTAAACCAATAAATTTCTCTTTTATGATCCTCCAGATCACACTAAGTGCAAGAGGAGAGCATACTTTGAGAGGTTAACAATTTTCCTTCCTTGAAATTTTCTTGTTGTTTTTTTTTTAAGAAATTGGCTACCTAATTTCACTTCCCCGGCAACGGCGCCAAAATGTTTGGTCAATTTAGTGTATTCTAAATTGCTATTTAAAATGTCAATCCGGGATTCGTAAACTGACGAAGTGAAGTGTACTATATGTACAAGATAACCATTTCCTTAGTCTTTTGTTGTTTTTGAGTTTTTTTTAGTTTGTTTTTGAATTTATCTTTTCCTAATGTGTGATGGCGAAAATGAAAGTTAAGTGTGGATCGTGATGGTGATTTCTACAGTGATTTCTCCAAACTTAAAAGTGATAAAAAAGAAAGCTTTAAAACAACTGTAATGAAATCAATTCTTAAGAGGAAGTAAATGTATCAAACAGTGAACTAATGACAATGGCCCAGTATCCTTGCTGCTGAATGAAAAGAAAGTAAAATATGAACTTAAAGCAACTCAAACTAAAATCAAAGCAACTAATTCACACTACTTTAACTCTTCAGATCCTTTACCCTTCAGCTCAATCTACCTTGTGGGAAGCCATCATGAACAAGTCAAGTAATATGATATCTAAATGGCAAGAAATTAAATTGCATAAAGGAAACTATTCACACTACTTCAACTCTTCAAATCCTTTACCCTTCAGCTCAATCTACCTTATGGGAAGCAATCGTGAATAAGTTTAAGCAATATGATAACTAAATTGCAAGAAATTAAATTGCATAAAGGAAACTAATCACACTACTTCAACTCTTCTGATCCTTTACCCTTCAGCTCAATCTAATTTATGGGAAGCAATCATGAATAAGTTTAAGCAATATGATAACTAAATCACACTACAATAAGTAATATTCTGATTCCTTACTAATAGAGTCACTTGACTATAGAAAGAAACCATAAACAAATGAGTAGTATGATGTCTAAGTAGCAGAAAAAGAAATAAGCAAATCACAACTTGAAAAAGGACAGTGCTGGAATTAAACTTCAGAAAATGGAAATTAGCAGGAAGGACAAGATGATCTCATATGTCAATAGTTATCAAAAAGATGAAAATTTTCCCGGGCTGCCTAAGAAAACCTGTAGAAAAACGTTGATCAGCTGACAGCTATAAGAAAACAGAAGTGAAAATGTAAACAGCAGTGAATTAAAAACATCAAAACAGCATGTTATATACAAGCTAGTAATTATAAAAACAGAAACATAATAAAATCAAATGACAACTATACAGGGCTTTAGTGCGCAGGGGCCCTCTGCCACCTCAGCCAGTCAACGAACAGTCACAAGAACGAGCTCAAGAAAGTAGTCTTCTCATGTATTAAAGCAGCAACAACATATATAAAACAGAGTACAGTGGGGTGATAATAGAAACAGTTCAAAAATTACATTCCAAAAAGATTCTTTACAGCGTTCATCAACGCGTTATTTATAATGAAAAAGTGCTGAAACTGACTAACTGAATCCTATGCTATTAACTGCGTTGCCAAAGACACGTAGATCTCCTTAGCCGAGATCTAACGTAACTGTCATCATGCCTATTAAATCTTCGGAGTGGTAGCTGTTGGATTCAAGTTACGGGGATGATCTCCAGGTTTGCCGATGTCTCCGTGAGCTGAGGACTGTGCCACGTAAACTTTCACGTGCTCCAAACAGAGACGTGCCACCACTAAATTCCTTGGTTGGCTTTGCCTTTGACCCTTGTTGACCGTGACCTTCTATGGATGATTTGGCAGATTTGAAGGGACACGTTTCATGTACCCATCACCTGTAGCTTGCCCATGTGGCTCGTTTCTTCATAGGACACCTGTAGCATAGCCTTTAACAAAATAGCTGCGGAATCCTATGTTGGCTGCGAAAACCTGTGCTGGCTGCGGAAACTGACAAGTTTCCGCAGCTGCCTAAACAAAAATCTAAACCAAACAACAGTCATAAGCATAGTTAGAAAACCATGTCAGAGGCTCTCTTTAGACTATAATGCAATGATTTAATAGCTTGATGGATGAAGTAAGTGGGAAAAAGAAGGCTGAGAGGGTGTATAGGAAGATGCAGGTTTGAGGCTCAACACTTAGTCAAAACAAGCCACATTTCTTGTGTAAAAATAATCATTCCATTTCCCTTTCATTTCCCTAAAGATCTAATTTTTACCTTATAAACTTAGCATTCTTCATCCACAAAACCATATTAACATTTTAACTTTATTATATAACTCCTATCTATATTTCCCCGCCCCTATTATACATAAAAACTAGATAAAAAACCTCAAAATACTTAAATATCCCCACCCCGGCAATTATAGCCATAACCATGTTATTTCGGGATTATTGGTCCACCCAGGGCCAATAAGAACCCTCCACATGCCCCACTGAGATTTGTTTAACGTTTGGCTAAACAAATAACCAAAGCTGCCTGCATAAACCATATAAAACCCTGTTAACCAAGGTTTATACCCCGCAACATTTAAAAAAAATTAAAATAATGCGCGGGTTTTAAATTATAAACCACCGCCAACTCAGAGCTCCGTCAACCGTCAGATTGGGCCCTCCCCATCCAACGACTCTTGTCCATATCGGAGCCGCTCTGATGTACGAAGATTAGCGCTCGATAAAAAGCGGTTTTCCCGCCGTACCCTGAGACGCGTGTTGCCACCCTATTGCATTGCGTCCATTCTGCCAGAAACCACCATCATACAAAGGCCAGTGCGATAGAAACCACAAATCGCTCCAGCCTCCCGCTGACCATGTCATCTGCCCACGTCAGTGCCCACGCCACTATTTCGTCTGTCGTGTCTGCCATGTCCTCCGCCCACGTCATCCGCCATGTCACCTTCCGTACCCCGCTACACGACAAAATTTACGTCACGATGATGCCATCTCAAAAAGCGCCAAAAAGCCCAAAAAAGCCCAAATTTTGTTAAAAAGTCGTGAAAGTGATGCTTTTTGTTTATTTCTATTCGTTGGTTTGCGGAGACTGTGCATGCAAATTACGACGAATTTTCCACCAAAGCTCCAGTCCGCCACCCAGGGGAATTCACTCTGCAAACTCGGCCCCCTCAGCTTAGTCTTGTACCCACAGTTCGTGCCAGACGCCTGTAAAACAGGTATTTACCCGATATTCGCTCGTAAACCCTGTTTTTTCCGAAGTTTCTTTGTTAAAATCACCCGAACAACTAAAATTCGAGTTAAAATGCGTTGTTTCCTACAAACCTCTACATTTTAAGTCACTTTTTGACCCATTTTTCCAAAGAAAACCTGCAAATTCTATTCTCCTCTACAAATTTCCCATTAAACTGCAATTCAAGCCCATTTCCGCTGGCAAAATCTCCAAAAATGTCCAAATATTGAGTTAAATTTGTCAAACTCACTTGCAAAAGAGCACCATTTCCTCTGTTTTATCTAGCTTCCCAATTAAACTCTGCAAACTTTGTCTTTTCTTTGAATTTTACCTAGTGAGGTCATTTCTATATAAAACTCAGTTTGCAAATTTCCTAAGAAAAAACCCCAAAGCCAATACTTTGTGTTCTGTTGTTACACAGACCCAAATTCCAATTATAAACACAGACAATTGAAGCATGGAAGCTCGAGTGGCCTTGAATGTTGCCCCCTTGAATGCACCACATAAGGAATTGGAATGGATACCCCTTGCTGACAGGGATTTCCAGATTAAAGATATGATGGGTGAGAAGCCTCACCTGCAAGCCTTTTGTGAAGTTAGAAATAGCTACAGAAGCAATACTGATGTCTTGGGAATTTGGGAATCCAACATGCCTATCTATTACCTCCCTTCAGTAAATTTGCTCCCTAATTTCATCCATTTATGCTGTGCAAATTATGAACCCACACAAAGAGAAGTTATGGCTCCATCTGGGACTGTACTCTTCTATATTACGTTCCTTAATCCATAAATGAGATGTTGAACTTTAAGCGCACTTAGCCTCTGGCTCCTCTCACCATGAAATTCTTGCTTGACCAAGTTGCCAAACTGCATAGTTCAAAGATTACCAGAATAGCTCAATTATTCATGAGACCAGAGAGCTAGCCCATGCATCCACCTCCTTTTAATCAAGTCTGGTTCAGTGAGGCTGGGATACTCATTACTGATATGATTTCCTACATTTTGGGTTTCAAAACCAGTGAGCATATTGATGAAACTGTTTTAGCATTGATGTCCATATTCACTCCAGGACAGCCCCCTGCTATCAAGTATGATTATGCCACCTTCATAGTAAATAAAATCCATGAGAAATTCATGAATTTGGAGAGAGAAAGAGTGTTCAAATACACATCCTACATATATCATTCGCTGTTGTATTATCAACCTGATAGTTTCCAAATTCCTCTTAAAATATTGGACCTCAAAGGAGAAAGGAGGTCTGTGATTTTCTAGACCTCAGTATTCCATGAAGTCCACAACTCCCCATATACATATTGTGAGTTCATTGACCTGTTCATATATCCAGCCACTTCTTTGTTGATAACAACTCCTCCAGCCAGGCTCTTTGCTAAAATACAAAAAATTTTACATCTCTTAAAGGAATACAGTATTGGTCACTGGTATTTTTACCAAAACCACACAGTGATCAAGATTTATGGCTGTTAATTGACTCCCTACAAGCTGCCAAAATATGTCCCTATGAGACTCTTTGCCCTGGAATACTACCGGAAATTTAGTAGTTTAGACTTAACTCATTTCTATGGTGCTAGGAAAAAGGCACAGCTCAAGATAAGACATCAATTGGGCCCTTTTATCTTCAATAAAAGGGAAGAAGCCTGGGAAGAAGCAGATAAAATATTAAGAGATCAACTTATGCTGAAACAAAGTTTTCATTGGTCACTCTATGACCCTGAACATTTCATAGGTTTTAGAAGAGTCAAAAACAAGCTTACAGGATATGTGCACCACAAAATCCCTGAAATTGAACAATATGCTAATCAACAGGATTGGATAGAAGGCACACTAGTTGAAGAGCTTACTAAAGAAGAGAAATTAGAAAAAGCAATGAAAGAGCTTGAAAAAACATTTGACCTAGACTCTTTTGGACAGGTCCCTTTCACATTGCCTCAACACATTGGAGCAGGCACATCATCTGCTACAACTTCTCAACAACCTGCCCAAGAGAGTACTCCACCTGCAGGGACATCCAAAGGCAAGGAAGTACTGCATTCAGAGCAAGAAACAATGGCAGATCAGCCAGATGCATCAAAGGGGCAAGGCCCTTCAACACAAACAAAGGTACCTGAAATCCCTGTGTTACAAACTCCTCTCAATGAGGAAAGAGCCAAGAAAAGGGACAGGTAGGAAGACACACCTACAGGTGGATCGGCAGAACAGCAAGGGGAAAAGAGGCAAAGGTTAAATCCTTACTCTGAAGAAGAACTAGTGGAAGAGACAGCAAGCAACCTAAGGGGTGAGGAAACAACTGAACAGCAGGCTCCTCCAATTTTGGAAACATCAACTAGCTCATATCAGCAAGAGCAAGAGAGGCAGCATGGTGTGGAGGTTACATCCACCAAGCAACAGAGCAAGCAAGGCTCGGATATCAAGAAAGCATTCACTGAAATAAAGGCCAGAAATGAGCCAGTAAGGTTCCAGCTTTATAATCAATTACTGAGAATGGCTCCCACCAATCAACAAAGGCTAATGGCAACCTATGATATCCAAGAAGGGAAAATGACCCTTAGTCACTTCAGGCCTACAATGCAGCAGCCACAGTCAGCTGCTGATTATATCAGGACCAATCTGGAAGTTCTCTCTAAAGACATCCACCCAATGGACCAGATTGAGTTACATAAACAAACCGGAGAAATGGTGTACTCTACCTTGGCAGACAAAGCGTTATTGGCTCACAAACTGCAAAATTCACTACATAATACTTCTGCCCAATTGGAATTGGAAAAGGCCTCCTCATTAGCCAAGGATAACAGGATTAAATCCTTGGAGGAAATTATCATTGAGCTGGGACATGATCCCAAGGATCCCAAGGGCATTCAGGCCTTGATAAAAAAGAAAGAAGAAGATATCACAGCTCCCAGGAAGCAGCGCAAGCTGCCAATTACAATGCACCCTCAGACCACAGAAGTTTCATAGCAGAAAGAAGAGGAGGATGTGTTGAGTTTGATAATGAGGATGAATGAAAGGCTGGCAGAAACAGAGAAGGCATTGGAGATAGCATTACAACGAAAACAAGGAGAATTGGCCTCCAAGCCACCAGAAACAACTCTAATAAGCACAACAGTTCCTCCTACAACTACAGCAGCAGTCCCTCCCATTGTCCTAGAATCAACATCAGGTACCTCAGCTACTGCAACAACTACAACAGTACCAGATACCAGCCCGAGTATGGAAGAGATGATGAAAGAAATAAAGGCTTTAGAACTCCAAATGGCAGAGTTAAAGGAAGCCAAAGAAAAACTGGCCAAGATAGAGGTGAATTATGATAAATCAAAAATAATTGTGGCTGAGAAAACAAGAGAAGTAAAGGCCCTGGAAAATAAGGTAAAATCCTTGGAGAAGGACCTTACTCTTCACAAAACTCTGGCAGAAATCAAAACAATTTTGTGGACTAAAATTGGCCAGTCCATCACTGATCAATGGACATCAATACAGACTATCCATGACCAAATCGAATTGATAGAGATAGCTCAATTTGAGACTCAAAAAGCCAGAGCATTATTGGCAAACAAGCCCGAACAGGCCAATAAACTAATTCATTTTTTGAATACTCATACCAGAGAGCAGCTAGCAGCTCTAGATATTCAGGACAGAACAGGTACAATTTTGACAGTGAAAAAGGTGCTGACCATGAGGAATTTCGTACAAACTTTAGAAAGAAAGTGCCAAGAAATGCAGACAGAAATAAATGCCTTCAGAGAAAAGTTTGCAGTGTTGCAGAGCAAAGGATTACCCAGCTTATTGACCAGCAATCGGAGACTATTGACACATGAACAGTATGCTCACAGGGTAAATACCTATGTTACCAATCAAATTACAGCATCATCAAGCATTTCAGAAGACACAGTACCTCCCTCTGGACAAAGTTTATATGACAAATTAGAAAATTTGTTCTACATTGAACATGAGATGACACATCTTTTTGAAGTCCAACCCAATTACTACAGGTATACTGAAGCTGATGAAACATTAATAAAACTACAAAGACACCAGTTGCCAACAGACCAATGGTGGCAGGGCATGTTGGAGATTTTACCAAGGTAGTGTTGGCACTAATTCTTTTTGTTTGTCTGCATTTAATCAAATTTAATGCACGTGCCACCTATCATAAATATGAAAATAGCAAGGGAGGCGTTCATGCCAAAACGCATTAAAGAGAAATCAGGCACAAATGGAAGGGCCAGGACAACAACGCAGAAACGCGAGATAAAGAGATAGCTACCAGCCGACTGGCTGAGTCAAAAAGTCAAAGATATCAGACCACCTAAGGTAGCCAGCACAACACAAGTTACTCCTGCATTCATTGTGCTCTGTTTCCAATGCCATTTACTGCCTTTAAAGAAGTAGATGGATGAAGTTAATGCTTGATATTTTGTCTATGAGATATTTTGTAACTCTTTTTTATAAATACCTCCTCAAGAGATGTATTGTTGTTGGCTGGTGAATATCATTCTGGACCTGCGCTGTAATTTTGAGAAACTTTCTGAATAAAGATTGCTGGAATGCTTTGCTGGTGAATTCGCTGGTTATGGAATTAATGACAGAAGAATATGCTACAGAATTCTCGTGTTACCTCATGGATCAATAAGTCTTCTTTACTCTTGTTTTACTGTATCTGTGTTTTGTTTATCATCCATATATCATGTTCTAGTTGCAGGAAAAAAGAATAACCCAGAATTTACTTTGCTGTACTCTATGTTCAATCCCTGTCAATTTTCATGTTTTCTACAGGACTAGCATAGGCAAGAATTCTTGACTGTTCTTGTCTCCCTAGTTTTTACACTCTAAATATAATTAAGGAATTCTTAACTGCTCCCTGGTAATATTTACTCATTTTTCCCTTTGTTAGCATAATGAAAGATTCTTGATTACCTTTCATTCCCTGAGTTCATTTCATCTTATTCCAACTTGAAAATTGTTCTATGTCTAATCATGTTAGGCCCCTATACTACTAGTGTAACCCCTCATTGTTATTAGTATAACCCATTTATTATATTGATGTACCCATGTAGTGCCCATATTGTTACTATTGTGCCCCATAGAAGCCCACTATTGTTATTATTGTGGCTTTATATTATTATTGTTAGGTCGGCTGGATTATATTGTGACTCCTTAGACTCCTGTATATAGAAAGGAGGTTTTGTCATTTGAATCATCCAAGAATTGTTCATTTATGTAATGTAAAGGAGGTTGCCCCCTCGAAGAGGCTGAATTCTAAGGCATTGATCTATCTTTTCTATCTTTTCTTGAGCTGGTTTCATAACATTTGGTATCAGAGCTTTGGATTCTAGGGTTTCGCTGCTCCAAACAGGTCATCGTGGCATTTTCGCTATAACTTGTTTTTTGTGACGTTTTAGAAGTCGCAAAAAAAACCCATTTGAGAAGAAATCGCGTTGAACGTTGGGTCCAAATTTCAGAGCTTTTCACGCGATATTTGCGGAGATATGATCTGCGGAAGTTGGTCTTTTTGCAGACCCCTGAATTACATTCAAAACAGGTGACCTGGGGAAAATCGTCATAACTTTCTCTTTGGGGATCGGATTGAAATTTTGTAAGAAGTTACAGAAAGAGGACGGACTGTAGTTTCTCGGGTGTGTGTTTCAGATTCAAAGGTTGAAACAGTGACTCGTGGCACGTCGTACAAGTTCGCTCTACTAAACCAATCTAAAAGCAAGTCACTGTGGGAGATTTCACATAACTCTTCCTTGGAGAATCCAATTTGGCTCAGACTTGTGGCATTGGAAAGAGGACGTAGAAGGCTACTACAGATAGCAATTTTAGAACTGGATGATCCGAAATTACAGAGATACATCAAATTCAATATCAGGCTTCTATAAAGTGAAAAAAAGGTGTGTAGTTTTTTTTAAATTTTTGTGTAAGCTTGGTTTAACGGAATTCAAAGGGCATAGTAAAGCATTATTATCGGTAACTAATGCCCCGAGGAAAGAAAATGCAAACACCTAGTAAGGAACCTGAAAGCTCTAGCATGACTCATGAAGAAGAGGAAGAAATGCTACATGATATATCAAAATTACAAGAACAAGTGCAACAAATGTCACGCTCACAAAAGCTAACAGAAGCTAAGATAAGTGGCGTGGAATCTAAGATAAAGGGCATGGAAGCTAAGATGGAGGATTCGATGGCAGATTTGAAGATAGACTTGAAGACAGACATGGAAGAATTGAAGAAGTTGCTACAAGAAAGGGTCACTAATGGTGAAAAGGTAGTAAAGGAAACTCATGATGAGAACAAAAGAAATGTTAATCATGATTCCATAGATGCTAATGTTGGATCGAAGAATCACCATATTCCAAAAATCGATATGAGGAAGTTTGATGGCAAGGATCCCGCCACATGGATATTACAGATGGAGCAATTCTTCGATCTCAATAATGTGCAAAATACACAAAAGGTACGTATGGCAACTGTATATTTGGAACCAAATCAGTTTGTATGGTATCAATGGCTTTGCTCTCGTAAGAAATTTATCACTTGGACAATTTTTACGGAAGAATTGATAGCACATTATGAACATACAAAAAGCAACACTTTTGATAAGTCTCAAACAAAAGGGTTCAGTAATGGAGCACATTGAGGAGTTCCAAAAATTGAACATAAGGGTAAAAGATATTCCAGAGGAGCATAGGATTGATGTGTTCATAGAGTCTTTAAAGGATAATATCCAATATGATGTTCGCCTTTGGGAACCTGATTCATTAGAGAAGGCATTCAGGTTAGCAAGAAAAATGGAAAGCAAAATTATGGCAACCAGGAAGCATACCACTCACAACTATAAAGATGGAAGTGTTGTTGCCCCTAGTCTTCCACAACCTATAAGGTTGACACCACAACAATTGGAAGAAAAAAGGGCAAAAGGGCTTTGTTATAGTTGTGATAGTAAATGCACTAAAGGTCATAAGTGTGCTGAGAATAAATTATTTTACATAGAATATGAAGATGAGGAAGAAAAGGATCAAGAAACATCAAAAGAAGAAGATATACGCCAGGACCCCACCCCAGAGAAAGAAGAAATAAATCAGACGATATCTTGTAAAGCATTGGCAAGAATTACCACTCCTGAAACTCTCAAGATAGAAGGACATATCAAGAAGAAAAAGGTGCAAGAAGTGAAGGATCACATCGAGAAAGAAGAAATGAATCCAACCATATCTTGTAATTCATTGTTTGAAATTACCACTCCTCAAACTATCAAGATAGAAGGACATATCAAGAAGAAAAATGTTCAAGAAGTGAAAGATCACATCGAGCGTCAAGAAATGAATCCTACCATATCTTGTAAAGGATTGGAAGAAATTACCACTCCTCAAACTCTAGAGATAGAAGGACATATGAAGAAGAAAAAGGTTCAAGCAGTGAAATATCACATCGAGCATCAACAACAAGTTCTCCAACTTTTAAAGGATAATGTCACTTCGGTGCAAAATCAAACGAAACAACAGGTAGATCATCATCGTAGTGAAAAATGTTTTGATGTAGGTGATTGGGTATTTTTACTGCTACATCTCAAGCAAGCTATTTATGAGAAGGAAATGTTGGCAATACTACATGCACTTAAAAAATGGCGACCTTACCGAATGGGAAGACTCTTCAAGGAAGAGGATGTGGAAACATTGTTTTGTGCTATTTATATTATCCAGCCAGATTGGATAAACGAAGCAAGGGAAGAATGGAAGAAGGACAAAGAAGTATGGCCACTTATTCAAAAGTTGCAAAAGATCCCAATTCAAACAATATTGCCAGAAATTAAAGAGGAAGGAAAAATCATATTAGAACCTGGAGCAGTCACAGAAACAAGAACCCGACAGCTACGAAATTGATCAATTTTAGAGTATCTCATCAAGTGGAAGAGCTTACCCGCTGAAGATTCCACATGGGAGGACAAGAATTTTATACAGAAGCATCAAGAACTACTCAAGCGTTGAGGACAACGCTTTCTGAAGGAGAGGGGCATGTTAAGCCCCTATACTACTAGTGTAACCCCTCATTGTTATTAGTATAACCCATTTATTATATTGATGTACCCATGTAGTGCCCATATTGTTACTATTGTGCCCCATAGAAGCCCACTATTGTTATTATTGTGGCTTTATATTATTATTGTTAGGTCGGCTGGATTATATTATGACTCCTTAGACTCCTATATATAGAAAGGAGGTTTTGTCATTTGAATCATCCAAGAATTATTCATTTATGTAATGTAAAGGAGGTTGCCCCCTCGAAGAGGCTGAATTCTAAGGCATTGATCTATCTTTTCTATCTTTTCTTGAGCTGGTTTCTTAACAAATTATCTTGCTCTGTACTCCTAATTTTTCCAAAGAAACCATACTAGAGGTTTATTTTCGACTGACTCCATTAACCCAATGGTCTGAAATTTTCTTATCTTGCAGCCCTGTTCTATTGAATGTCACCTTCCAAACACCAAAAAAATACTCGTGCTTCATAACTAGCCTAACACATAATAAAACAAATCTAAATCACAAAGAGAGAGCCCTCTCTCGCTGCAAATTGGCTAGAATCTGCAACTAAAAGACTGGTTAGTGGTTACCTTGGCCGTATTCCCTTTTCTCAGATCTTTTGGGGAACAACCTGAGTGATAACAAGATGCACTTTTCAAATTTACTATCCAACTTTGTTCTTTTCTCCTTTAGATCATGTACATATGCATCACATCCAAATACCCTTATATGTGAAAGAGAGGGTTTCTTACCAGTCCATACCTCTTGTGGAGTCTTATCCTCCAATGTTGATGAAAGTGAACTGTTGACCAGGTAACATGCAGTATCCACCGCCTCTGCCCAGAATTCCTGTCCTAACCCGGCACCACTGAGCATGCTTCTTGCCCTTTCCATCAACGTCTTGTTCATTCTTTCTGCAACTCCATTTTGCTGAGGTGTATATGGAGTATTCTTCTACCGTGCTATATCACACTTCTTGCAGAATTCTTCAAATTCCTTACTGCAAAAATCTCCACCATTATCTGTCCTCAGCACCTTTATCTTCTTCTCTGTATAGTTTTCCACTAGAGCCTTAAATTCTTTAAACCTATCAGAGACTTCATATTTCTTCTTAAGGAAATATATCCATGTATTCCTTGAGAAGTCATCTATAAATGATACATAGTACACAGACTTACCCAATGATGGAACCTTCACAGGTCCAAACACATCACTATGCACAAGCTCTAATATATATTTCGCCCTCTTACCACTAGAGGGGAAACTCACCCGATTCTGCTTCCCCTATACACAATTTTCACAGAAATCAAAATCCAACGAGCTACTACTCATACCTTCTACCATATCTTTACCATGAAGTATTCGAAGGCCCTTCTCTCCAATATGTCCAAGCCTTTGATGCAACAACATCATCTTTTCTCCAGAGACCACTAGATTTTCTGCTCCACTTTCAGGAACCACGGAATTGTTGCACCCTTCAACAACAGTGCTACCTTGCAGCTTGTATAGAGTTCCAATCTGAACTCCCCGCATCAATACCAGTGCTCCTCGAACCATCTTGCAGGTATCCTTCTTGAACACTGTTTTTACACCTGCATCATCCAGCTTACTAACAGAAATCAGATTTCTGGCTAATGTAGGAATATGCAGAACACCTGGAAGTGTTCTAACCCTTCCACCTTGCAGCTTCAACTTTACTTTTCCATGACCAATGATTATAGCCTTCCTGTCATCCCCCAAGAAGACATCACCACCATCATATTTCTCATACTCACAGAACCACTCTCTATGGGGAGTGAAGTGAAAGGATGCACTTGAGTCAATCAACCATGCCTCATGATCTACATGTGTACTTAAAGAAGCCAAGTACACATTCCCACCTTCATCTGAGGTGGTTTTCGCCTCTGTAGAAGGAGCCTCATCAGATCCCTTTCCTTTGTCGGGAGCTTTAGATTTACAATCCCTTTTGAAGTGGCCTTCCTTTCCGCATTTCTAGAATGCCACCTTTAAAGGTTTTCCTGGAGATTTAGATCTCCCTCTAGATTTAGATCTGTCACACGGAATTGGTCAAGGGTGCGGACACGACTGACCTTCCTAGAAGTCTAAGACATTCTAATGACAAACAAGACAAAATGGAGTGATCTTTCTCTAAATACACCTTTTACAACATGAAAACTACAAGTGTTTAGGCTTACCTTATTCCAAAACGCTGTTGTTGAAGTCCGTTCTTGACGATCCGGATGAGCTCCTCCTTCAAGTCAATTCCTGCAACCACAAACAATCAAACAATTACCAAGCACTTGCATTTCATATAATAAAACATATATTCAACATGCAGACCAAGGAACACATGAAATAACTCATTAACACAAGCTATTGAGAAAAATAAACCAGTTTGTATTAATAACGAAACAAAGAAACTCTTACAACCTGGCCTTGGTGTTGTGCAAGTTCCTCCCAGGGTCCATCAAGGTTTTTCCTCTACTTTGACAAAGCTCACCCTCTCCCAAGTAGAATCAAGTGAAGACAATCTCTCCTCACAAAGGCTCTAATGGAAGACCTAAATCCTGCAGCATTTACCCAAAGAAAATGTATAGCTCCAACCTCTTCTCCTTCTGGCTCAATGCCTTTATTAATAGTGCTGTAAAGAGGTTATTCAGGTCCACTATCAATGGGATCATCCCCCTCTTTGGGTGGGATAGCTCCCTTATTGATGGGATAAGTTCCCCCTTAATAGAGATACATGAACCAACTGGAGGCGCATCCATTTCATCAAACCGACCTCTAGAATGTTCTAGAAGTAACCACAAGTAACTTTTTCAAGATAAAACTCGCGCATTTTGCCTTTTACAGAGGGACGCACCTGTCCCTTAACATACAGAGCGTCCATGGACGCAGATTTTGTGAACATGGTCAGCGTCCCCGCAGGTAAGGCTAGAGAGAACCTGCGACCCCAGAGATAAACATAGTTTTTACAAGACTTTCTCTCTTCTTTGAGTTTGAGATGGATAACAGAGGCACGAGACTTGCCTAAGAGGGTAGCATGACTGTTGATTTGAGCCATACTAACTGTAAGTAGTCAAGGTGACATTTTTTAGTGTAACAGATTGCCCCCTAAAGTGCGAAGCCTGGAATAGAATAGGGTTTTGTAATTCTAGGAAGGGTGAAGCGCTTTATCATTTCAAGGATTGTCTTGTGGATGACCTGGTTGGAACCTGCAATTTTCAACACAAAATACATGGATAAGATTATATCATCACTGAGGTAGGCATTCCCATACTCAGATTCAAAACTTTAACTAATGGACTAACTATTCTGATACAGGAATGATCTTGCAGTACATCATTTTTATAGACTTTTGTAGACACAGTATGGACGCAGCCATCTGTTTATGATTAGTCTACATAGATAATGAATACAAAACTCCTCGCAGCCTGGATGGTAGAAACTAGATCCAGGGTCTTCACTTCTACTTCCCGAATTGGTACGATTCTAGCCATGTGATTAAATGATTCGATGTCGAACATGTTAGAAACCACTTGATTACCAGTCGATGATGTAAACTGTTAACAAGCGTGAGAGAGACCACCAGTAATGTCAATGGTTCTCAAAGTACCAAGCACAACCCGTGAAATGTGAATAGATGTTTTGATGTCGAACACTTCACGGAATCCTTTGATCGAAAGTCAATGATGTAAACTGACGTCAAAGGCGAGAAACCTGCCATTGATGCATGCAGACTTCAAGGTACTGTCGATTCCTAAGTCATCTTTCTAGATAATGTGTCGATGTCGATAGAAAGCGACCCGTTGCAGGCAAGCCCGCAACACG
The DNA here is from genome assembly GCA_031772625.1 of Pinus tabuliformis. Classification (NCBI taxonomy): domain Eukaryota; kingdom Viridiplantae; phylum Streptophyta; class Pinopsida; order Pinales; family Pinaceae; genus Pinus; species Pinus tabuliformis. The sequence continues at coordinate 1,109,697,230 of CM062804.1, read as the reverse complement.
AAATCATTGTTCAAGTTGAAGAAATGTTGCTGTAAGGACTGACTCAGGGATGGTCAAATGGATGACAAGTATTTTGCAGATGAAAGTTTTGCTTGCAGACCTCTTGAACACATAACGACACAACAGATGGCTTGGTGACGAATAACTCAAAGTTAATCCCCGAAACCCAGTTAAAGACTTTCAAAGTGATTTGGTCAACTGTGAGGTAAAAGATTTCCCAACCCAGGTGAATGAAAAGTGTCGTGTTCAAGAGTGGTAATAAAGTTTCTTCTAAGACAAAAGGTGACAAACAGGTTCATTCTTTTCTCTTTTCCCCCACCATTTCTGGCAAGTACCTCTTTATTTTTAACAAGCTTGAGGAGGATAACATATGCTTGATTATAAGCTCATCCTTCGGACGAGTCCAACCTAGTTTAAATTCGAACCCTAGGAAGGAGTGGTTCGTTCCTGTTTGTAATTGAACAGGTCCTCTACTGTAAAAGTTTTAACGAGCCCAGTATAGGAGAAACTCGGCGTTTTTCAATTTTAGAGAGTCTGAAAAAACAAAAGGAGACTCCACGTTGAACTTTTTCGTATATTTGTGTCCCTCAAGCCCGAAAAAGTATAAAATAATACCTGGGGGAACCGCTTGATCTTGCGACCAAGGAGTACTTTCATAATAGTGTCGTTGACCTGAAAAGTAAAAAGCGATCAAGGACACGTCGTTTTATTTCCTTATCGAGTTTGAAACGACAAAAACCCGGCAATCTTTTCCTGATTTTGCGGTCAGAAAAGAGCTAAAAGGGGACCGTCTTTTAATTCCGTTTTAACGAGTGTAAAAGAAACGCTCGGCAATCTTTTCATGTTTTAAGAGTCTGAAAAGGGCTTAAAAGAGAACTCCAAGGTTTCACTTTTTCGTAAGTTTTAACGAGTTCGAAAAAGGGATAAAAATGTACTCATGGTTTTCACTTTTTCGTAAGTTTTAACGAGTTCGAAAAAATGATAAAAATGTACTCATATGGCCGACTTTCAATTTAATTTACGAGTAGGAAAAGACGGAAAGATCTCGGCATTTTCATTTGTTTTACGAGAATGAAAGATAGCAAAATAATCTCGGTATTTTCATGAGTTTAACGAGTCTTGAAAATAACTGAAATTGACTCGAGATAGGTTTCATTTTTACAAAAGCTTGAAACAGAGAAAAACTATGCTTCAGAGTAGTTTCATTTTTACACAAGCTTGAAACAGAGATAAAACTGTGCTTGATGCCCCCTAAGCATAACTGCTAGAGTGCATGCCCCCCTAGCTTCATTTCATTCAACCATTTGGATGAAATGAAGGTTTAGTGACGAGATCATTTAAAAGACTTTGACCTAAAAGTGTAAGAAAATTATGCAAAACACCGAAACAACTAACCTAAATATACAACTTAACATTTACGAGATCTAGTCAATCTCTCGACTCAAGTAGAGGAGGATTTGTTTCATTTTTTAACGAGCTTGACACAGGAAAAGAACTATGCTCGGATTCGGTTTCATGTTTACACAAGCTTGAAACGAAAAACTATGCTTGACTATAAGTTCACATGCCCCCGGCATAATGATGCAAATCAAGGTACATGCCCCCCAAGCTTCATTGCATTCAATGAGGTGGATGGAATGAAGCTTTACTTTCAAAATCTTGGAAAGACTCGTGGGAGTTGTTTCATTTTTTAGTGAGCTTGACACAAGACGAGGAACTATGCTCATAACTATTTTCTACAATCTACCTAACAAAAAACTATACTCTAAAAAACCTTGATTCATTTTTTAACGAGCTTGACACAAGACAAGGAACTGTGCTCTAAAAACCTTGATTCATTTTTTAATGAGCTTGACACAAGACAAGGAACTATGCTCTAAAATCCTTGTTTCATTTTTTAACGAGCTTGACACAAGACAAAGAACTATGTTCATGACTACGCTACAATCTACCTACTTAACCTACCCTTGTTTCATTTTTTAACGAGCTTGACACAAGACAAGGAACTATGCTCAAAAAGTTCGCATGCCCCCAGCATAATGATGCGAAATGAGGTACATGCCCCCCAGGCTTCATTGCATTCAACCGGCTGGATGAAATGAAGGTTTACTTTCAATATTTAACTTGAAAAGGGAGTTGTTTCATTTTTAAAGAGGTTGACACAAGAAGAGAACTATCCTCATACCTGATTCATTTGTTAACGAGGTTGACTCAGTAACAGGAACTATCCTCAAACCTGATTCATTTTTTTTTTAACGAGGTTGACTCAGTAACAGGAACTATCCTCGTACCTGATTCATTTTTTAACGAGGTTGACTCAGTAACAGGAACTGTCCTCGCACCTGATTCATTTTTTAACGAGGTTGACTCAGTAACAGGAACTGTCCTCGCACACGCTTACTTTCTACAATCTACCTACATGTCCTAAAACCTACCTGATTCATTTTTAATGAGGTTGACTCAGTAAAAGAACTATCCTCATCAACTGATTCATTTTTTAACGAGGTTGACACAGTAAAAGGAACTTTCCTCGGACACACTGATTCATTTTTTAACGAGGTTGACACAGTAAAAGGAACTTTCCTCGCACACACTGATTCATTTTTTAACGAGGTTGACACAGTAAAAGGAACTTTCCTCGCACACACTGATTCATTTTTTAACGAGGTTGACACAGTAAAAGGAACTGTCCTCAAAACCCTACTTTCTACAATCTACCTACATATCCTAAAATCTAGCTGATTCATTTTTTAATGAGGTTGACTCAGTAAAAGAACTGTCCTCATGCTAGCCTATTTCATTTTTTAACGAGGTTGATACAGGAAAAAACTATCCTCCTAACATTGATCATGGCTTCCAACTGGAGGAAAGACATGTCAATGGACACACCTTGATCATGGCTTCCAAGAGGTCTTCATCCGAAGGAAGAATACTTCTTGGGAAGGAACACATGTCAAGGGACTCAAAAGGGATAAGAACATCGTGTTCAAGTAATCCCATAGAGTTTTCCATGTCAATTACCGGAGCTAAATCAAAGGAAGATGAGCAAACAGTGAGAGTCTCACTTACATCGGTAACTGAAATCATGGGACCGGTTGCCACATAATTAACCCGTGGCAGGGTAGATACCACTTTAGAATCAGGAACATTTAGGGGTGTCATATTATTGGTAGTTGAAAAAAGACTAGGGAACGAAAGCTGGTCTACAGTCACAATACTGCCATTGTGAGGGAAAGACATCACGCGAAAGAGTGTCGATACGACAGCTTTCATTGCATAAACATAGTCTCGCCCAAGGAGTCAATTGAAATCCAAGGGACCTCGAACTACCATAAGATCAATACAGACAGCTTTACGTTCCAAGGTAATGGAAAAATTAGGAAGGATCCCTAAAGGTTCACTAATGGTTCTGTTAAAGGCTTTCAGATTCTGCGTAATAGGCGCAAGCTGAGGGGAACCCAAAGCGTTCCAAACAGTTGAGGATAAAATACTAACAGAAGCACCCTCATCTACCTGAGTACGATGTATGTCCCTACCACCAGCCTTAACAATGATTTGGAAAGGGATGGAGGAAGGAAGACGAGGTTCTATCAGTCTAGTCCAATCAAAGGAAAAGACCTCAGTGCTTGGAGGGGGTTCTGTAGAAACAGGTGAAATGCCCCCCGGCATAGAAGAATCTGATGTAACAAGAAGAACCTGAGCGGTATGAAGTTCACTCTCCAAAGGGAAAGTGTGATCGACCGAATGTGAAATTGAATCGACCACTTGATCAACTAACGGATCATCAACCTGGGTGACATGAGTTTCACTCTCCAATGGAAGAGTGTGATCGACTGTACTTGAATTTAAATCAATCACTCCGTCAGTTGACGGTAGGTTGGGAGAAAGTTTACGGTAACCAGTTGGAAATTCTTGCTGTGGAACAGTAAGGTTTTCCAACAATGTTGAGGCTTCATCCATGTGAGGGCAAACGTGAGTTTGATGACTCCCTTTGCATAACTTACAAGGAAACCTAACTTTACCCTTTTTCCCAGGAACCTGACTATCACTGGTTGATGGATCAACGGAAAGTTGATAAGATTTTCCTGACCATACTTCCAAGACTTTTGGAATACCAGGACAATTGACAAGGAAGTGGTCACCCTTACAAAGCCTGCAAGGGTATTTGGGTTTACGATGCATGTCGGAATTTTCCTCAACACAACTAACACTTACAGCCATGGTTGGTTGGTTGACTTCTTTCTTATCTTCCTTCTTCTTCTTCTTCTTCTTCTTCTTCCCTTTCTTCTTCTTCTTAGCCTCCTGGTTACTAACATCAAGGCTTTTACCAGGCGAAGAGGAATAAATGGAGGAAGAAAAATTAGGCGAAGAAGGTAAAGGGTCAACAGAAGGTTGGTGATGTTGAGATGGTGAACTCTGTTGAGGTGAAGCATCCGGTTGAGATGGAACAATTGGAGTATTTTGGGCCAACGAAGTTGAAAATAATCATATCGGTAAACCTATTGTAAATCCAGGTAATGACAAAGTAGCCATATAAGGAGGACCAACATTTCCAAAGTAAGGAAAAGTACTAGGATTCTCATTAGGAGGGGTTCCTAGGTTGATAAATTCCGGAACATTTGCCATTATATTCAACTTCAGTGAATTTTATTAACAATTTAAAACTAAAATTAACAATTCACAGTTCACACTTAACAACTAAAATTCACAATTCACACCTATGGTCTCTAAAAGTAAAAACAAACAAATTAACACGCGCTATCAAATCTAGGAGTCAAACCACACACAAACAGTAAGCTCTCCGGACCGAAAACACTAGTTGGTGATGAAGCCCAACCTCACAGAATTCAGTACAGAAATGGCGGGTGGAACAGTTACCCCGGCAACCTGCTTAATGAATAGACTGGCACAAGTTCCTCCACTTTAACCGTCTCGAAGTGAAGCGAACCCCCCAGAAAATCCAAGTGAGTATAACCGACGTCTGCTCCAGGTACAGTGGGACCTTCCCTCCACCGTCACCTCGGTAGAACCCTAAAGATTATGGTCACTAAGGTCACCAATAGTAACAAGTACACCTGGGGGAACAGTCTAAACTCCGACAGCACGCAAGGGCAGAGTAGCAAGCTCAATCCCCTTACCGGCTCCTTGACAACAATCCAAGGTTTACCGATAAGTGACCCCTGGCTCCTCGACAATGGTTAATCCGAGGTTTACCATTTGTAATACGTACTGTCTGGCGTCGTTCCCAACGAGGGGGGAATGATCCCCTCACTGGTTCGGACACGAGCTCGTGCTTCTCCTTTAAGAGGAGCTTTCCCAAAGTGCAATTGAAACAATTGGATTTATTCTACTCAAGATAAACTATCTGTTTGGTTTTGTAGTCTTGGAGAGTTAAGTACTCACCTACTCCAAGACCCTAGCCTAAGCTATGTTGGTGTTTCAGAGCCCTAGAAATGTAAAAATTACTAGAGGAATTTTAATTAAGCGCTGTGTTATTAAGGCTGTTATTACTCAAATGGGTAAATGGAGATGAAACCAATGGTGTTATGACCCGACTCAACTGAATGCAATCGAATATGATAATGCAATCCTTTCAATTCGATGAATCCTAACTAGAGTAAGGAGAGTGTTTCCATTCACTTCCAACAATGCAAAAAATTGATCATTAAGAGAAAATTTAACAAATTCTCTAATGCACTAATTTCATCAAGAAAAACTAATGCAAATCAATTCCAAACCAATTTTTATTTTTATTTTTGTGTAAATTCAAATCAAAGAAAGCTGATCTAAATCTACGATTGATTTTTCAGAATGTAAACTATGCAATTGTAATCTATGCACAATTCACATGAAAAGTATGCAAATGTAATCTATGCACATTTTTCATTCATATTCTGAAACTGAGAACTCTAATTATGCAAATGTGATCTATGCAAGAGAATTCTCAAACACAAGATGATTCTAATGTAATCTAAGAACCAATCAAGTGCAAGTCGAGAAAATTGGGTGAGAGTTCCAAAGATCAAAACATAAAAACACTCAAAGGCGATTAACACTCATACACAATTTAGCCCCCCCCGGCGAATGAGGGGGAAATTTTTTTGCAAAAACAAAAGCAAAAAGATGCAAAATTGTGAAAAGATTGAGAGAAACCTCCAAGTAATGACCAAAGGAAATCAAATTAAGAATTTCTCAAAAAAGAGACTCAAAACACCCAATTGATGAAAGCTAAAAGCAGGAATGCTAATGAAACAAGTTCAGGTGAAAATTTTTGACAGGGTACTAAAGGATCTGGGCAGAAAACACTAAGAAAAACCAAAATCTAAAAGCAATTAAAGCAAAAATGGAGTTTTCCTAAATTTTTACAGGAAGACGCAGGCAACCCGTTAGAACAGGCGCGGGCCCGCTCTGTGCAAACGGCAACAGCGCGTCCAAAGACGCACTGTGCAGTACTCAGAGGGTGCGTCCTTCTGGAAAAGTTAAGAAAAACCAAATCTAACTAAATCTAAAGCTAAGCCACCCAAATACTAATTCTCACAGTCAAAAACCAGAAAATAAAAATGATTTTCTCAGAGCAAAGTTCACACAAAGGAAAAGACTTTCACATTAATGGATTCCCCAGCGGAGTCGCCAATTTGTCACACGGAATTTGTCAAGGGTGCGGACACGACTGACCTTCCTAGAAGTCTAAGACATTCTAATGACAAACAAGACAAAATGGAGTGATCTTTCTCTAAATACACCTTTTACAACATGAAAACTACAAGTGTTTAGGCTTACCTTATTCCAAAACGCTGTTGTTGAAGTCCGTTCTTGACGATCCGGATGAGCTCCTCCTTCAAGTCAATTCCTGCAACCACAAACAATCAAACAATTACCAAGCACTTGCATTTCATATAATAAAACATATATTCAACATGCAGACCAAGGAACACATGAAATAACTCATTAACACAAGCTATTAAGAAAAATAAACCAGTTTGTATTAATAACGAAACAAAGAAACTCTTACAACCTGGCCTTGGTGTTGTGCAAGTTCCTCCCAGGGTCCATCAAGGGTTTTCCTCTACTTTGACAAAGCTCACCCTCTTCCAAGTAGAATCAAGTAAAGACAATCTCTCCTTACAAAGGCTCTAATGGAAGACCTAAATCCTGCAGCATTTACCCAAAGAAAATGTATAGCTCCAACCTCCTCTCCTTCTGGCTCAATGCCTTTATTTATAGTGCTGTAAAGAGGTTATTCAGGTCCACCATCAATGGGATAATCCCCCTCTTTGGGTGGGATAGCTCCCTTATTGATGGGATAAGTTCCTCCTTAATAGGGATACATGAACCAACTGGAGGCGCATCCATTTCATCAAACCGACCTCTAGAAAGTTCTAGAAGTAACCACAAGTAACTTTTTTAAGATGAAACTTGCGCATTTTGCCTTTTACAGAAGGACGCACCTGTCCCTTAACATACAGAGCGTCCAAGGACGCAGCTTTTGTGAACATTGTGAGCGTCCCCGCAGGTAAGGCTAGAGAGAACCTGCGACCCCAGAGATAAACACATTTTTTACAAGACTTTCTCTCTTCTTTGAGTTTGAGATGGATAGCAGAGGCATAAGACTTGCCTAAGAGGGTAGCATGACTGTTGATTTGAGCCATACTAACTGTAAGTAGTCATGGTGACATTTTTTAGTGTAACAAGATCTCCCACTCGATGACTTATTTTTGTTTATGTTTTGGGACCATCCTCGTACAGACAAGGCATCACCATTTTGGCTCTCCATATTTTTCAGTCTCATCTCCCCTGTCAGTAAGGCTGAGACTATTTCATCAAACTGCAAGGCAGTTGCATTGCTACCTATTGCAATAACCAGAATATCCCACGAATTTGGTAGAGAACACAAAAAACTGATGCACTTATCTTCATCTGAAATTTTAATATCAACAGATGCTAACTGACTTACCACAGTATTAAATGCGTTCAGATGCTTTGTCACTGAGTCTCCATCTTTCATCCTCAGGTTATACAACTTTTTACGCAGGAACAGTTTATTCACTAGAGACTTAGATTGGTACAAAGTCCTAACTTGTCCCACAAAGACTTTGCTGTAGCTTCCCCTGATACATTCAACAATACTAAATCTAAGGCACACAATCGTATTGTGCTATTTGCCTTCCGATCCAACTTCTTCCATTCTTCATCAGACACTGCCATTAGTTTAGTACCTGGATCTACCGCAATCAACTGATCTTTATCCACCAACAGATCCTCCATCTTGAGTTTCCACAACTTAAAACTCTGACCATTAAATTTATCGATCTCTATCTTTCCACTGCTTGCCATCTTCTTTCACCACCAGAATCGATCTCCCACTGAACAGGGTCTACCACAGGCCCGAGCGAAACCCCTCAGCAACAAAGGCATCCCCTTGAAGCTAAATCTGCTCCGATACCAAATGTAGGTTTTAAACCCATACAGAAATTACCTGCATATGAATTCTAAAACACAGAAAATAAATAATGCGAGAGCAGAACACATAAAACACATATACACAGAGATTTTCCCCTGGATCTCAAAACTGGGACTACCAGCTTGATTTTTCATTATTTTCTTTTCAATGTTACAATACATATTTATACATGCCAAAGCATCCAATGCCATGGACTGAAAACCATCGCATCCAATACCATGGACCAAAAACCATCGCATCCAAAAAACATGTGCGAAAATCATGCATAAAACCATAGGTGGGTCCGCCTAACCTAACATAGGGTCCAAAACCAAAATTTTCTGGATCGCTGCCCCGGACCCTGTAAATTGGGGTAATGGGTGCCCTTCAAACCCCCTGTTAACTATGTGGAAAGAATATAACACAACCCAACATGGAATAGAAATCTCCTTTGCACTAAATTTTAAATTTTGGAGCTTATGGGTGGATTTGCAACCATACTGAAAATGTAGAGGTTGGACATACATCCCAAATTGAATGACCTTTTACTCTTCCTAGGTGATTATTTTTACATGTTATTCTTGATTCCTAGTCGCATCTATATGTTCCTTTACAATATGAAGGAAATCTGATTTAGGTCCAAGGAAATCTCAAGGGTCTTGTCGCATATGGAAAAATTTTATGTTCTGGATAATATACAACCTTTGCAATTCCACTGACAAATGGTTGTGACCAACATGATCTATTGCATGTTGCGCTATTGTAGAGAAAGAAAAACTAGGGTTTTAATTGTGCTAATGGAAACAATTCGTTACTCTGGTCAATGATCATGAAAACCAAAGTCACCAAGTTAGAAACTATAGTCTCCATGTTCATAGTTGATAGTGATGCAATGACAATATTTTACATATTCCTCCTTCCAAGATTGAATATAGTATATTTTTTAGAATGTCAAGATGAGGCATTGAACTAGTAGCAACAACCCGAGATAGGAAGGAAGCTAGACTGTGGTAGAGGTTAGGGGTTCTTTTTGGATCTCTTCCTAATTAGTTAATTTATGACGTTCTTTGGTCAAAATTCCCAATTACCCAATCAAATGCCATCCTCCACACTTAAATATACAACAATTTCCTTTACATGCTTTTTCTTCTAACCTCGTGAAATCGAGGGGCTTTTCCAAGGATTTAATAGGATCTATCATCCATGGGAATTGAAATGTGCTACATAGAAATATACAAGAAATAAATTTTTCCTCGTCTTCAAGGAAGAACGATATAAAGAGTTTAAAAGCATGATATGCGAGGGCACAAATTTTCTTCCAATAGGGATTAGTTTGATGAAAGATTCAGAAACAAATAGTTATTTAACTAAAGTAGAGTCAACATCATATAATGAAATGAAATCATTTTAAACAAAAATTTAGAAAATGACTCTTGCAATAATGATGTAATGATGGAAGTTCATGTTGTTTCCTAATTGGGAGAGTGACGATGGATTAATATATTCTATTATTAGACGTTCTCGAGGTTGTTCTATATATTTTTAAGTCACTAGAGGGCATTACAGGTGATGTTAAGTGCTATAGTTGTTTTTTTCTTAATGATTTTAATGAACGAGGTTTCAAATAAAAATTTCGTTGGTAATGACAAATTAGTTAAGCACAAAACAACTAGTTTTCAAATTGGTTCCTTTATGTTTGTTAGAAAGAGAGTGAAGTCATTGTTATAGATGACACTTGAATTTCTATCATAACTAGAGAAGTATTGCCTTTTCTTACCATTTGGTTCCTATAATAATTTTCAATAGAAAGCCATGCATGTAAATTAAATAAGGTTGAAGTTGGAAATTTTTTAAATTCAAAGTTGCTTGGTAAAGTGAAATGGTGTTGGGATGTTATAAACACAATTTTGAAATTTACACTTGGTGATGAAAATTGAATTTAGTAGAGATACTTGGATAGATTGGAATATTTTCCTGAGATGGAGTTTGTTGATTTTTTAGTCATCCAAGACAAGTCAGTTTAAAGTACTAAGTTCTTGTTCTCACTGTTACAACACCCTCTAAACTTTTCGCCTACATCTAAATTCCAGAACCCACATTGATGTTGCGTGTTTTTGTTTCTAGTAGTAAGAGTCATTCCATGTATATTCTATAAGTTTTCAAGTCCCTTTTGGAAGAAAACCAAAGTGTCATCTTTTAGCATGGGAAGTGTTGCACATCACAAAAACAATGTTTTGTTCTATTTCAAAGGGTAACTTTGATTTCAATGGGTCTTACTTATCATATAGACATGTATTAGGCCCATTCTCAAACTTTCATGCATTATCACACATGTGTCATCACTGTCTTCACAAAGAAGGTTGTTGTATTGTCGTCACATTGAGGGGATAATGTCATTCTTGTGTACTAAGAGGTTAAATGTTATGTTGTTAATTTTACTGAGTGTGCGTGATCATTCATAAGTTGAATCCTGGTTGCATTTCTACCTCACTGATCTCGCACTTAGACAAATCTTAGAAATTTCTTGATCAAGCAACTTGACCTCACTTAACCCTCTAGAATTGTGCACTGCATAGTGTCAACCCTCAAGATTAGCCCTTGCCTCTTGCAACTGCGTAATGTGCAGTTCCTGCCTCCAAGGAATGTACATTATGTAGTATTAGTGCTCAAGCCTAGCCCCTTGACATCCAAAACTACCTAATTCAACCTCCTTCTGTAGACTGCGTAGTGGAAAGCCTCAAGTTATCATTCTTCCTCCTTGAGATGTGCAATTGTGTAATCCCTAGGCTTCTCTCTCTCCAAAATTGTGAATTAGGAAACCTTAAGGCTCAAGATTGCCTCACTAAGCTCCTCAACTGTGCAAGCATCCTAGTGAGGCCTCCCTAAGCTGTGCACTGTGTAGTATCAAGCCTCAATCCTCACTCTTGACCTCTAGAACTGCACATTTGTGTCATCCTTGAGTCTGCCTCTTAGTCCAACACCTAGTCCTAGCTCAATTAGTGATTTTCATAAAGCATGTTAGACTAGGCATTTTTTGGGCTGATGTCTTCTTGTCATGACTATTTTCCAATTGCAGGTACTATATGATTACATGTCAGGATGATGACTGAAAAGAAGGAGAAGGAAACTATACTAGAAGACACTTATGAAGTTGCAAAGACAAAATGATCATTGAACGAGAATATGAAGGGACACCAAATTGTGACAACAGTTGAAGATTTTGACCATAGTGAAGAATCCCTACTTTCAAGCCTTACAGAGGAAGAAGAGAAGAACATGTACCATCTTTAAAGAAGACACAAAGACAACATCAAAAAGAGTGGCTTGACATTGCCACATCATCATTGAGTCCATGTCATCAATGTCATGTCATGTCTTGTCAAGGTGTCATGTCAAGATGTTATATGAGTCATCATTTGCCACATCATTTGTGAATATGATTATGTAATTTTAAATATATGAGAAATGTAATGTAAAGTGGAAGTCCAAGAGTCACCTATAAAATGTGGAAAGTTGTGAGGAAATAAAAAGGTCATGTAGAACTCAAGGAGTCATGAGGGAAGTCCAAGAGTCACAAGGGCGGTGAATAGTCTCCCCATTTGTTATATATACACCCACATAGCTCATGAAAAGGACTTTTTCACCTTGGCTCCTCCCACTAGGCATTAGAGAATAAAATACTTCTTTTGGAGGAGAAAGTGGTAGCTCTAACAATCCACTATTAAAGCTACTTGTGTTCATTGTACCGATGTATCTTGGAACTTTTTTTTAATACTTGAAGCTCGTCGAGCCAACACACTTTCATGCTTATGTTGTAAGACTATTCTTTGAATGTTTGTGATATATGTTATTTTCATCTATACTATAGAAATTGAATTATTTCTATGGCTTTGGTGCTCATCTTGTTCAAGGTGTGTTGTATTTTTTTTAACGATAGTTGCTTCTATGTGAACTATTTCTCTAGTTGATAAACGATTCTTTCATATATATATTCCCATGTGTCCTTATTAGAGTAGTACTATTAATCTTCTCTTAAAGGCTCACTTTCATTTCCCCTTCGGTAAAAGAACCTTGATACATTCTACAGCTAAACATTCCACAAGACATACCCATTTATTCATATGAAAGTATATGTACATTAATCTCTCGTGCTGACCATTGCAGCTAAGAAAAATGGCAGTTGGGCCTTATTTCAAAAATGGCTCCTACACCAAATGTTGTGAATTCTAATTGGGAATTTCATCGAGGAGACCCCCTTACATGTTGGCAGGATCCACACCATTGAAAATTCCATATGTAATTCAACCCTAAAAGGGGATCAATGGCCAAAACATTTGCATGAGGACATCCAAAACACCCATTTTTTGTCTTTTCATCACACCTGTTTGCCTATCTGTTGCCTGTCTTAACCCATTTATTCATAAATATACTATGAAAATATTCTAGATGTTAACTTAGTTAATTATCATTTTCCTTTATTTTTTAAAAATTGTAGAGGATTATCCTTGCTTTTATTAATTATCATTTTCTTAGCGTGGTTCTTGTATCTTATGTGTATTTCCTCTAAGAAACCTCTATGTTTGGCATATCTACGTAGCTCCAATGGAAAGTTAGGAACATTGATTTTGTTCTTAGGGATTGTGACATGGATCCATGTTTCCGAATCCACACCTACCTTGATTGCACAAGGCTCCATCTCAAGGGTAATAGTTTAGGCATTTTGTGCCATGTAAAATTCAATAGCTAACTTCAGACATAATTTATGAGGAAACTAAAGAGAATGTGAAAAATATACGACATGGGTATTGTTTAAAACATCCCCAACTAGGCAAACTGATCCGGATTTAAGCAGGAACGCAATAGATTACAGAGATAACCATAAATACAGAGATGCGATAACCATAAAAATAGAGATGCAGCGGAAATAATACTTCATTTCACTAATGGAGAATACTGAAATATGCTTACAAATAGAAATGACCCAGCTAGGGTGATGGTAGCTTATCTCTGAGAAGAGATGTGTCGGCTACATGCCTCTGAACTGTTCCGAACTGTCTTTACAATGAGGCTCGAAGGCCTGTTTATTATTGAGAAACAATGGAAAACCCTTAACATTCCAAAACCTAACCCTAGAAGATGAAAACGCCAAACTATGGGCCCCGTTTGGGTAAATTGGTACATCAACTTCCCGGGGTCGTAACTTTGGCATACGATCTCCGTTTTACGCGCATGATAGCCCGTTGAAAAGATCTTTCTGAGGACTATAATGCAAAAAACGGAGCGGGATTTCCCAAAAAACGTCGTTTAGGGCCTCAAAACGGCTCCGGAAGTTTAGGACCCGAAAACTGCAAAAAATAGTAAATTGTGCTATAATTAAGGAAACTGAAAATGTCAAGAGGGACAATGGTGGGGGTCTAGGTGGACTTGGCAGGTGGCCACCAATATCCACTTGGATCATTCCTCCCCCCTTAGGAAGCAATGGTCCCCATTGCGTTGAGTTCCTCCATGAGATGGGGAAACTTTTGCTGAACTTGGTCCCTGGTGAGCCACTTGCCATTGTGAAGGAGTTGGCCTGCTTTGACAACTCGATACAGTTGAATATTCTGTCGGCGAGTATTCTTGATCTGTGTGTCCATGATTCGATCAGTTGCAGCTTGTTCCATGCAATCTGGATTTAATTCTGTGGGGGTGAGCTGTTCTGCAATGTCGGATGTATCTAGCAATGGTGGAAAGTATGGCCGAAGGCGGTCCACATTGAACACTGGGTGCAGGCCAAGGAATGGGGGAATGCTGAGTTCAAATGCATTGTCTCCCACAGCCTTAGTAATGGTGTAGGGACCATATCGGAGTGGTCTCAGTTTCCGATAGGCTCCAGTAAGGCGTTCCTTTTGTAAATGCAACCAGACTTTGTCACCCACCTGGAACTTGTGTGGCACTCGATGTTGATCATGTCGTTGCTTGAACTTGGCATTTGATTTCTCCAGAATGTCATGGACCTGCTGGCGAATATGTTGGATGTGCTCAATGAAGCTGGTCGCCTTGTTTGTTTCAGACTGGACATGAGCAGAATCTGCGTGAGTAGCTGCAAATGGCATGGCCACATCAATGGGGCATAATGGCTGGAATCCCAAGCCCACCTGAAAAGGGCTATGGCCAGTGGAGCTGTGAAGAGCTCGGTTGTAGCTGTGCTGAACATAGGGGAGGCTCTCGTCCCATGTGCGTGGATGCTTTGAGTTGTACATGCGCAGAATGTGTACAATCATCCTATTGACAACCTCTGTCTGGCCATCAGTTTGAGGATGGAAGGCGGTGGACTTAGTGAGTTTGGTGTCCAGCATTGACCAGAGACTGGACCAAGATGTACTGAGGAATCGACTGTCCCGATCTGAGATGATAGACTGTGGAATCCCAAAGTGCACCCAAACTCGTTCAAAGAAGAGTTTAGCAGTGGCTTCTGCTGTGATGTTCTTCTTGCAGGCCGCCATGATGGCCATCTTCGAGAACCTGTCGACGACTACAAAAACACAGTCATTTCCATGCTTAGTGGAAGGAAGGCCAGACATGTAATCCATGGAGATGGATTCCCAAGGTTGGCTAGGGGTAGGCAGTGGGGTATAGAGGCCTTGCTTCTTGATGGTCGGTTTGGCAATGGCACAGGCAGTACATGATCTGATGTACTTCCCAACATCCTGTCGAAGATTCGGCCAATAGAAATACTTTTGCAGCACTGCCACTGTTTTCTCGACCCCGAAATGACCAGCAACTCGACTATAGTGTGCTTCCCAAATCATCTTGGCACGCTCGCTTGAAGGAACACAAAGGTGACCCAAGTGGCATAACAGGTCGTCCTGGAGGTGAAAATCTGGAACATGCTGACCCTCCAAGAGGTTCTGGTATGTGTGGCCGAATTTCGGGTCGCTTTTGTAGAGCAGTGGCCAACCAGAAGTCTCATGCACACAAGAGTTGAGGACGGTGGTTAACGCCATGATCGGTGGTCGGCTGAGGCAATCTGCAACATTATTAGTGTTTCCCTTCTTATACTTGATATTCAAATAGAACTGTTGCAGGTATGTGGACCACTTCTGATGGCGATCATTCTGCAATTTCCCTTGGGTCTGTATGAACGTTAGGGGTCGGTGGTCTGTGTGGATGACCGTTTCCTTCCCCAAAATGTAGTGCTTCCATTGCCGACAAGCCTGTACAATGGAATACATCTCTTTATCATAAGTGGGATACTTCCGGACCGTGTCTGAAAGTGTTTCACTGTGATATGCCACAGGATGCCCGTGTTGAGTAAGGACTGCCCCAATAGTATAGTCAGAGGCATCTGTCTCGACCTCAAATGGTTGTTGTAAATCTGGTAAAGCGAGCACTGGTGCTGTGCAGAGGCGATCTTTCAACTCTATGAATGCCTTCTGTTGAGATTCAGACCAAAAGAATTTTGCCTTCGCCCTGCCCTTGGTGACTTGACTCAAAGGCCAAGTGATATGAGAAAAACCCAACACGAACCTGCGGTAGAAGTTGGCAAGACCTAGAAAGCTGCGGAGCTCTGTCAAAGTGGTCGGAGGTGGCCAATCCCGAATGACTTTGATCTTGGCTGGATCCACATGCACCCCCTGTTCATCAATAATGTATCCCAGATACTGAACCTGGGTCATGCCAAAAGTGCATTTCTCCAAATTGGCACATAGCTTGTGTTGCCGCAGTGTTTGGAGAACCTGTCGGATGTGGTGGAGGTGCTCTTCCCAACTCTGGCTGAAGATCAGAATGTCATCCAAGTATACCACTACAAATGAGTTGGTGTATGGCCGCAAGATGTCATCCATTAGCCTCATGAAGGTTGCAGGAGCATTTGTCAACCCGAAAGGCATAACCAACCATTCGAAAAGGCCCTCTTTGGCTTTGAAGGCAGTCTTCCACACATCAGAGGGTTCGATTGGTACCTGGTGATATCCTGACTTCAGATCAATCTTGCTGAAATATTTTGCCCCCTTTAGTTGGTCTAGGAGGTCATCAATCCGCGGGATCGGGTACCTATTACGGACAGTGATCTTGTTCAGCGCTCGATAGTCAATACAGAGTCTCCAAGTCCCATCCTTCTTCTGTACCAACACAATTGGGCTCCCGCAAGGCGATGAACTTGGACGGATGTGGCCTTTTTGCAGAAGCTCCTGAATCTGCCTCTTGATTTCATCGTTCTCTAGAACGGAGCGCCGATAAATTGGTCCATTGGGTAAGGGTGCACCTGGGGTCAGATCGATGGAGTGCTTGACCTGACAGTGCAGAGGAACACCTACGGGGGAGGTGAAGATGTCCTCGTACTCCTCCACGACCTTGTCCATTTGTAGTTGTCGTGCAGAGGGGCCCTGTCTGGAGGTTGTGGCCACCGTCTTCTTCTTTCCTTGAGGGCGTATCATCAGGAAAACAAATTTTCCAGTTTTGGAAATGAGCTTACTGCATTGTTTTGCAGTAATCAAAGAGATGGCAGTAGGCGGTGCTACCTCTGGTATCCTGTACAACTGATTTCCCAAAGTAATAATAACAGCACGGGGCCTTGATTCATACATAGCATGTCGCTTCCACAAGTATGGTTGTCCTAATAATACATCACAAACTTCAAGCGGAGCAATGTCACACAATACCTCATCTGTGAAGGGCTTGATGTTGTATGGAAGGCGACACTGTTGGCTCACGCGAAGATCCCGTCCTTGGTGCAGCCACCCGATAGTGTACGGTTGTGGATGTGCTGTGGTCGGTAAGCCCAACCGCTTCACGACCTCTGCCGAAATGAGGTTCTTTTGGCTCCCGCTATCGACAATGAACTGTAGTGGGGAGCCCCTTACCCACATCTGGGAGTGGAAGAGACGCTCCTCCTCCTCTGGATCTTCGGGTTCATTTTTCTGGATCTTGGCAGTAGCAACAGTGGCGTTGGGATCCGCATCAATGATCTGCTTCCCTTTGTCATTCCCCTTGTCTGTTTCTGACTCAGAGTCGGAACATGCATCTGATTCTGAAACCTTTAGTTCGGCCATCAGTGACTGCTTGGCCCGACACTCACTTGTGTTGTGAGTGGAGCTCTTATGGAACTCACACCATTTTCCCGTGTCCTTTTTCGGCTTTGCGGCACTGTTCTTTGCTTGTAGCTTTTGCGGGTTGTCTTGGGCTGCCCCGCCTTGGCTTTGTCCCTTGTTCTGTGGTTTAGGAGCACCTTTCCCTTGCTTTGGATTTGTAGATCCAAAGTCTCGCTTCTTTTGTTTAAACTTCTGCTCGATCTTGACGGCATATCGGTATGCTATGCCGAGCGATGAGATGTTCAGGAATTCCATTTCTTCCTGGATGTACTTGTGCAGGCAGCCGCGGTATTTGAGTATCAGATGCTGCTCCGAATCCTTGATACCCAACTTCGTGCGAAGGGTATGGAAAAGATTGGTGAACTCTGGCACATCTTGATCCCTTCCCTGCCGCAGCGTGGTCCACTTTATGTATTCATCCTCATAGCTTCCAACAGGGTAGTATTGCTCCTTGATGGCATCTCGGAATGAATTCCAGGTGGGTGCGGCTGAGAATAGCGAGCCTGTAGTTTCATCCTTCTGCTCGCAGTAGGTCTCCCACCAGTCCTTGACGTGGGGGGCTGCTTTGAGAAGAGCGAAAACAATCTTTTCCCGACTTGAAAATTCATGAACAGAAAAATACCCATCTAGCAGATTTAACCATTTATCTACGGCATCTGCGTCTATTTGACCCTCGAAGATGGGGATTTCAAAATTAACTTGTACCTTAAACGGTGTGGCGTTTCCAGAGTAGCTGCTGGAAGCTGATGCGTCACCTTTGGGTAGCCGCTGAAGGATTTGGGCAAAGTTGTCCATCATCGCGTTCCGTTGTCGCTCGAGGGCTTCTTCGAGCAAGATTTTGATGGGATCTCCTGCTCCCTCGTCTTTCTTCTTATCCGCCATGGGAGGCCGTCGAGATTTGCGAGGCTGGTCTTGCAAGGGTTCAACCAGCTCAAGCCTTAACTCCTTATATCCCGACCTCGTCGGGGACATGCAAAGAAAAACAGAGAAAAAGCAGACCGCTCTGATACCACTGATCCGGATTTAAGCAGGAACGCAATAGATTACAGAGATAACCATAAATACAGAGATGCGATAACCATAAAAATAGAGATGCAGCGGAAATAATACTTCATTTCACTAATGGAGAATACTGAAATATGCTTACAAATAGAAATGACCCAGCTAGGGCGATGGTAGCTTATCTCTGAGAAGAGATGTGTCGGCTACATGCCTCTGAACTGTTCCGAACTGTCTTTACAATGAGGCTCGAAGGCCTATTTATTATTGAGAAACAATGGAAAACCCTTAACATTCCAAAACCTAACCCTAGAAGATGAAAACGCCAAACTATGGGCCCCGTTTGGGTAAATTGGTACATCAACTTCCCGGGGTCGTAACTTTGGCATACGATCTCCGTTTTACGCGCATGATAGCCCGTTGAAAAGATCTTTCTGAGGACTATAACGCAAACAACGGAGTGGGATTTCCCAAAAAACGTCGTTTAGGGCCTCAAAACGGCTCCGGAAGTTTAGGACCCGAAAACTGCAAAAAATAGTAAATTGTGCTATAATTAAGGAAACTGAAAATGTCAAGAGGGACAATGGTGGGGGTCTAGGTGGACTTGGCAGGTGGCCACCAATATCCACCTGGATCATTCCTCCCCCCTTAGGAAGCAATGGTCCCCATTGCGTTGAGTTCCTCCATGAGATGGGGAAACTTTTGCTGAACTTGGTCCCTGGTGAGCCACTTGCCATTGTGAAGGAGTTGGCCTGCTTTGACAACTCGATACAGTTGAATATTCTGTCGGCGAGTATTCTTGATCTGTGTGTCCATGATTCGATCAGTTGCAGCTTGTTCCATGCAATCTGGATTTAATTCTGTGGGGGTGAGCTGTTCTGCAATGTCAGATGTATCTAGCAATGGTGGAAAGTATGGCCGAAGGCGGTCCACATTGAACACTGGGTGCAGGCCAAGGAATGGGGGAATGCTGAGTTCAAATGCATTGTCTCCCACAGCCTTAGTAATGGTGTAGGGACCATATCGGAGTGGTCTCAGTTTCCGATAGGCTCCAGTAAGGCGTTCCTTTTGTAAATGCAACCAGACTTTGTCACCCACCTAGAACTTGTGTGGCACTCGATGTTGATCATGTCGCTGCTTGAACTTGGCATTTGATTTCTCCAGAATGTCATGGACCTGCTGGCGAATATGTTGGATGTGCTCAATGAAGCTGGTCGCCTTGTTTGTTTCAGACTGGACATGAGCAGAATCTGTGTGAGTAGCTGCAAATGGCATGGCCACATCAATGGGGCATAATGGCTGGAATCCCAAGCCCACCTGAAAAGGGCTATGGCCAGTGGAGCTGTGAAGAGCTCGGTTGTAGCTGTGCTGAACATAGGGGAGGCTCTCGTCCCATGTGCGTGGATGCTTTGAGTTGTACATGCGCAGAATGTGTACAATCATCCTATTGACAACCTCTGTCTGGCCATCAGTTTGAGGATGGAAGGCAGTGGACTTAGTGAGTTTGGTGTCCAGCATTGACCAGAGACTGGACCAAAATGTACTGAGGAACCGACTGTCCCGATCTGAGATGATAGACTGTGGAATCCCAAAGTGCACCCAAACTCGTTCAAAGAAGAGTTTAGCAGTGGCTTCTGCTGTGATGTTCTTCTTGCAGGCCGCCATGATGGCCATCTTCGAGAACCTGTCGACGACTACAAAAACACAGTCATTTCCATGCTTAGTGGAAGGAAGGCCAGACATGTAATCCATGGAGATGGATTCCCAAGGTTGGCTAGGGGTAGGCAGTGGGGTATAGAGGCCTTGCTTCTTGATGGTCGGTTTGGCAATGGCACAGGCAGTACATGATCTGATGTACTTCCCAACATCCTGTCGAAGATTCAGCCAATAGAAATACTTTTGCAGCACTGCCACTGTTTTCTCGACCCCGAAATGACCAGCAACTCGACTATAGTGTGCTTCCCAAATCATCTTGGCACGCTCGCTTGAAGGAACACAAAGGTGACCCAAGTGGCATAACAGGTCGTCCTGGAGGTGAAAATCTGGAACATGCTGACCCTCCAAGAGGTTCTGGTATGTGTGGCCGAATTCCGGGTCGCTTTTGTAGAGCAGTGGCCAATCAGAAGTCTCATGCCCACAAGAGTTGAGGACGGTGGTTAACGCCATGATCGGTGGTCGGCTGAGGCAATCTGCAACATTATTAGTGCTGCCCTTCTTATACTTGATATTCAAATAGAACTGTTGCAGGTATGTGGACCACTTCTGATGGCGATCATTCTGCAATTTCCCTTGGGTCTGTATGAACTGTAGGGGTCGGTGGTCTGTGTGGATGACCGTTTCCTTCCCCAAAATGTAGTGCTTCCATTGCCGACAAGCCTGTACAATGGAATACATCTCTTTATCATAAGTGGGATACTTCCGGACCGTGTCTGAAAGTGTTTCACTGTGATATGCCACAGGATGCCCGTGTTGAGTAAGGACTGCCCCAATAGCATAGTCAGAGGCATCTGTCTCGACCTCAAATGGTTGTTGTAAATCTGGTAAAGCGAGCACTGGTGCTGTGCAGAGGCGATCTTTCAACTCTATGAATGCCTTCTGTTGAGATTCAGACCAAAAGAATTTTGCCTTCGCCCTGCCCTTGGTGACTTGACTCAAAGGCCAAGTGATATGAGAAAAACCCAACACGAACCTGCGGTAGAAGTTGGCAAGACCTAGAAAGCTGCGGAGCTCTGTCAAAGTGGTCGGAGGTGGCCAATCCCGAATGACTTTGATCTTGGCTGGATCCACATGCACCCCCTGTTCATCAATAATGTATCCCAGATACTGAACCTGGGTCATGCCAAAAGTGCATTTCTCCAAATTGGCACATAGCTTGTGTTGCCGCAGTGTTTGGAGAACCTGTCGGATGTGGTGGAGGTGCTCTTCCCAACTCTGGCTGAAGATCAGAATGTCATCCAAGTATACCACTACAAATGAGTTGGTGTATGGCCGCAAGATGTCATCCATTAGCCTCATGAAGGTTGCAGGAGCATTTGTCAACCCGAAAGGCATAACCAACCATTCGAAAAGGCCCTCTTTGGCTTTGAAGGCAGTCTTCCACACATCAGAGGGTTCGATTGGTACCTGGTGATATCCTGACTTCAGATCAATCTTGCTGAAATATTTTGCCCCCTTTAGTTGGTCTAGGAGGTCATCAATCCGCGGGATCGGGTACCTATTACGGACAGTGATCTTGTTCAGCGCTCGATAGTCAATACAGAGTCTCCAAGTCCCATCCTTCTTCTGTACCAACACAATTGGGCTCCCGCAAGGCGATGAACTCGGACGGATGTGGCCTTTTTGCAGAAGCTCCTGAATCTGCCTCTTGATTTCATCGTTCTCCAGAACGGAGCGCCGATAAATTGGTCCATTGGGTAAGGGTGCACCTGGGGTCAGATCGATGGAGTGCTTGACCTGACAGTGCAGAGGAACCCCTACGGGGGAGGTGAAGATGTCCTCGTACTCCTCCACGACCTTGTCCATCTGTAGTTGTCGTGCAGAGGGGCCCTGTCTGGAGGTTGTGGCCACCGTCTTCTTCTTTCCTTGAGGGCGTATCATCAGGAAAACAAATTTTCCAGTTTTGGAAATGAGCTTACTGCATTGTTTTGCAGTAATCAAAGAGATGGCAGTAGGCGGTGCTACCTCTGGTATCCTGTACAACTGATTTCCCAAAGTAATAATAACAGCACGGGGCCTTGATTCATACACAGCATGTCGCTTCCACAAGTATGGTTGTCCTAATAATACATCACAAACTTCAAGCGGAGCAATGTCACACAATACCTCATCTGTGAAGGGCTTGATGTTGTATGGAAGGCGACACTGTTGGCTCACGCGAAGATCCCGTCCTTGGTGCAGCCACCCGATAGTGTACGGTTGTGGATGTGCTGTGGTCGGTAAGCCCAACCGCTTCACGACCTCTGCCGAAATGAGGTTCTTTTGGCTCTCGCTATCGACAATGAACTGTAGTGGGGAGCCCCTTACCCACATCTGGGAGTGGAAGAGACGCTCCTCCTCCTCTGGATCTTCGGGTTCATTTTTCTGGATCTTGGCAGTAGCAACAGTGGCGTTGGGATCCGCATCAATGATCTGCTTCCCTTTGTCATTCCCCTTGTCTGTTTCTGACTCAGAGTCGGAACATGCATCTGATTCTGAAACCTTTAGTTCGGCCATCAGTGACTGCTTGGCCCGACACTCACTTGTGTTGTGAGTGGAGCTCTTATGGAACTCACACCATTTTCCCGTGTCCTTTTTCGGCTTTGCGGCACTGTTCTTTGCTTGTAGCTTTTGCGGGTTGTCTTGGGCTGCCCCGCCTTGGCTTTGTCCCTTGTTCTGTGGTTTAGGAGCACCTTTCCCTTGCTTTGGATTTGTAGATCCAAAGTCTCGCTTCTTTTGTTTAAACTTCTGCTCGATCTTGACGGCATATCGGTATGCTATGCCGAGCGATGAGATGTTCAGGAATTCCATTTCTTCCTGGATGTACTTGTGCAGGCAGCCGCGGTATTTGAGTATCAGATGCTGCTCCGAATCCTT
This sequence comes from Pinus tabuliformis, assembly GCA_031772625.1. Classification (NCBI taxonomy): domain Eukaryota; kingdom Viridiplantae; phylum Streptophyta; class Pinopsida; order Pinales; family Pinaceae; genus Pinus; species Pinus tabuliformis. The sequence goes on along the minus strand of CM062804.1, from coordinate 1,109,674,148 downwards.
GATACCCAACTTCGTGCGAAGGGTATGGAAAAGATTGGTGAACTCTGGCACATCTTGATCCCTTCCCTGCCGCAGCGTGGTCCACTTTATGTATTCATCCTCATAGCTTCCAACAGGGTAGTATTGCTCCTTGATGGCATCTCGGAATGAATTCCAGGTGGGTGCGGCTGAGAATAGCGAGCCTGTAGTTTCATCCTTCTGCTCGCAGTAGGTCTCCCACCAGTCCTTGACGTGGGGGGCTGCTTTGAGAAGAGCGAAAACAATCTTTTCCCGACTTGAAAATTCATGAACAGAAAAATACCCATCTAGCAGATTTAACCATTTATCTACGGCATCTGCGTCTATTTGACCCTCGAAGATGGGGATTTCAAAATTAACTTGTACCTTAAACGGTGTGGCGTTTCCAGAGTAGCTGCTGGAAGCTGATGCGTCACCTTTGGGTAGCCACTGAAGGATTTGGGCAAAGTTGTCCATCATCGCGTTCCGTTGTCGCTCGAGGGCTTCTTCGAGCAAGATTTTGATGGGATCTCCTGCTCCCTCGTCTTTCTTCTTATCCGCCATGGGAGGCCGTCGAGATTTGCGAGGCTGGTCTTGCAAGGGTTCAACCAGCTCAAGCCCTAACTCCTTATATCCCGACCTCGTCGGGGACATGCAAAGAAAAACAGAGAAAAAGCAGACCGCTCTGATACCACTGATCCGGATTTAAGCAGGAACGCAATAGATTACAGAGATAACCATAAATACAAAGATGCGATAACCATAAAAATAGAGATGCAGCGGAAATAATACTTCATTTCACTAATGGAGAATACTGAAATATGCTTACAAATAGAAATGACCCAGCTAGGGCGATGGTAGCTTATCTCTGAGAAGAGATGTGTCGGCTACATGCCTCTGAACTGTTCCGAACTGTCTTTACAATGAGGCTCGAAGGCCTATTTATTATTGAGAAACAATGGAAAACCCTTAACATTCCAAAACCTAACCCTAGAAGATGAAAACGCCAAACTATGGGCCCCGTTTGGGTAAATTGGTACATCAACTTCCCGGGGTCGTAACTTTGGCATACGATCTCCGTTTTACGCGCATGATAGCCCGTTGAAAAGATCTTTCTGAGGACTATAATGCAAACAACGGAGAGGGATTTCCCAAAAAACGTCGTTTAGGGCCTCAAAACGGCTCCGGAAGTTTAGGACCCGAAAACTGCTAAAAATAGTAAATTGTGCTATAATTAAGGAAACTGAAAATGTCAAGAGGGACAATGGTGGGGGTCTAGGTGGACTTGGTAGGTGGCCACCAATATCCACATGGATCATTCCTCCCCCCTTAGGAAGCAATGGTCCCCATTGCGTTGAGTTCCTCCATGAGATGGGGAAACTTTTGCTGAACTTGGTCCCTGGTGAGCCACTTGCCATTGTGAAGGAGTTGGCCTGCTTTGACAACTCGATACAGTTGAATATTCTGTCGGCGAGTATTCTTGATCTATGTGTCCATGATTCGATCAGTTGCAGCTTGTTCCATGCAATCTGGATTTAATTCTGTGGGGGTGAGCTGTTCTGCAATGTCGGATGTATCTAGCAATGGTGGAAAGTATGGCCGAAGGCGGTCCACATTGAACACTGGGTGCAGGCCAAGGAATGGGGGAATGCTGAGTTCAAATGCATTGTCTCCCACAGCCTTAGTAATGGTGTAGGGACCATATCAGAGTGGTCTCAGTTTCCGATAGGCTCCAGTAAGGCGTTCCTTTTGTAAATGCAACCAGACTTTGTCACCCACCTGGAACTTGTGTGGCACTCGATGTTGATCATGTCGCTGCTTGAACTTGGCATTTGATTTCTCCAGAATGTCATGGACCTGCTGGCGAATATGTTGGATGTGCTCAATGAAGCTGGTCGCCTTGTTTGTTTCAGACTGGACATGAGCAGAATCTGCGTGAGTAGCTGCAAATGGCATGGCCACATCAATGGGGCATAATGGCTGGAATCCCAAGCCCACCTGAAAAGGGCTATGGCCAGTGGAGCTGTGAAGAGCTCGGTTGTAGCTGTGCTGAACATAGGGGAGGCTCTCGTCCCATGTGCGTGGATGCTTTGAGCTGTACATGCGCAGAATGTGTACAATCATCCTATTGACAACCTCTGTCTGGCCATCAGTTTGAGGATGGAAGGCGGTGGACTTAGTGAGTTTGGTGTCCAGCATTGACCAGAGACTGGTCCAAAATGTACTGAGGAACCGACTGTCCCGATCTGAGATGATAGACTGTGGAATCCCAAAATGCACCCAAACTCGTTCAAAGAAGAGTTTAGCAGTGGCTTCTGCTATGATGTTCTCCTTGCAGGCCGCCATGATGGCAATCTTCGAGAACCTGTCGACGACTACAAAAACACAGTCATTTCCATGCTTAGTGGAAGGAAGGCCAGACATGTAATCCATGAAGATGGATTCCCAAGGTTGGCTAGGGGTAGGCAGTGGGGTATAGAGGCCTTGCTTCTTGATGGTCGGTTTGGCAATGGCACAGGCAGTACATGATCTGATGTACTTCCCAACATCCTGTCGAAGATTCGGCCAATAGAAATACTTTTGCAGCACTGCCACTGTTTTCTCGACCCCGAAATGACCAGCAACTCGACTATAGTGTGCTTCCCAAATCATCTTGGCACGCTCGCTTGAAGGAACACAAAGGTGACCCAAGTGGCATAACAGGTCGTCCTGGAGGTGAAAATCTGGAACATGCTGACCCTCCAAGAGGTTCTGGTATGTGTGGCCGAATTCCGGGTCGCTTTTGTAGAGCAGTGGCCAATCAGAAGTCTCATGCCCACAAGAGTTGAGGACGGTGGTTAACGCCATGATCGGTGGTCGGCTGAGGCAATCTGCAACATTATTAGTGCTGCGCTTCTTATACTTGATATTCAAATAGAACTGTTGCAGGTATGTGGACCACTTCTGATGGCGATCATTCTGCAATTTCCCTTGGGTCTGTATGAACTATAGGGGTCGGTGGTCTGTGTGGATGACCGTTTCCTTCCCCAAAATGTAGTGCTTCCATTGCCGACAAGCCTGTACAATGGAATACATCTCTTTATCATAAGTGGGATACTTCCGAACCGTGTCTGAAAGTGTTTCACTGTGATATGCCACAGGATGCCCGTGTTGAGTAAGGACTGCCCCAATAGCATAGTCAGAGGCATCTGTCTCGACCTCAAATGGTTGTTGTAAATCTGGTAAAGCGAGCACTGGTGCTGTGCAGAGGCGATCTTTCAACTCTATGAATGCCTTCTGTTGAGATTCAGACCAAAAGAATTTTGCCTTCGCCCCGCCCTTGGTGACTTGACTCAAAGGCCAAGTGATATGAGAAAAACCCAACACGAACCTGCGGTAGAAGTTGGCAAGACCTAGAAAGCTGCGGAGCTCTGTCAAAGTGGTCGGAGGTGGCCAATCCCGAATGACTTTGATCTTGGCTGGATCCACATGCACCCCCTGTTCATCAATAATGTATCCCAGATACTGAACCTGGGTCATGCCAAAAGTGCATTTCTCCAAATTGGCACATAGCTTGTGTTGCCGCAGTGTTTGGAGAACCTGTCGGATGTGGTGGAGGTGCTCTTCCCAACTCTGGCTGAAGATCAGAATTTCATCCAAATATACCACTACAAATGAGTTGGTGTATGGCCGCAAGATGTCATCCATTAGCCTCATGAAGGTTGCAGGAGCATTTGTCAACCCGAAAGGCATAACCAACCATTCGAAAAGGCCCTCTTTGGCTTTGAAGGCAGTCTTCCACACATCAGAGGGTTCGATTGGTACCTGGTGATATCCTGACTTCAGATCAATCTTGCTGAAATATTTTTCCCCCTTTAGTTGGTCTAGGAGTTCATCAATCTGCGGGATCGGGTACCTATTACGGACAGTGATCTTGTTCAGCGCTCGATAGTCAATACAGAGTCTCCAAGTCCCATCCTTCTTCTGTACCAACACAATTGGGCTCCCGCAAGGCGATGAACTCGGACGGATGTGGCCTTTTTGCAGAAGCTCCTGAATCTGCCTCTTGATTTCATCGTTCTCCAGAACAGAGCGCCGATAAATTGGTCCATTGGGTAAGGGTGCACCTGGGGTCAGATCGATGGAGTGCTTGACCTGACAGTGCAGAGGAACCCCTACGGGGGAGGTGAAGATGTCCTCGTACTCCTCCACGACCTTGTCCATCTGTAGTTGTCGTGCAGAGGGGCCCTGTCTGGAGGTTGTGGCCACCGTCTTCTTCTTTCCTTGAGGGCGTATCATCAGGAAAACAAATTTTCCAGTTTTGGAAATGAGCTTACTGCATTGTTTTGCAGTAATCAAAGAGATGGCAGTAGGCGGTGCTACCTCTGGTATCCTGTACAACTGATTTCCCAAAGTAATAATAACAGCACGGGGCCTTGATTCATACACAGCATGTCGCTTCCACAAGTATGGTTGTCCTAATAATACATCACAAACTTCAAGCGGAGCAATGTCACACAATACCTCATCTGTGAAGGGCTTGATGTTGTATGGAAGGCGACACTGTTGGCTCACGCGAAGATCCCGTCCTTGGTGCAGCCACCCGATAGTGTACGGTTGTGGATGTGCTGTGGTCGGTAAGCCCAACTGCTTCACGACCTCTGCCGAAATGAGGTTCTTTTGGCTCCCGCTATCGACAATGAACTGTAGTGGGGAGCCCCTTACCCACATCTGGGAGTGGAAGAGACGCTCCTCCTCCTCTGGATCTTCGGGTTCATTTTTCTGGATCTTGGCAGTAGCAACAGTGGCGTTGGGATCCGCATCAATGATCTGCTTCCCTTTGTCATTCCCCTTGTCTGTTTCTGACTCAGAGTCGGAACATGCATATGATTCTGAAACCTTTAGTTCGGCCATCAGTGACTGCTTGGCCCGACACTCACTTGTGTTGTGAGTGGAGCTCTTATGGAACTCACACCATTTTCCCGTGTCCTTTTTCGGCTTTGCGGCACTGTTCTTTGCTTGTAGCTTTTGCGGGTTGTCTTGGGCTGCCCCGCCTTGGCTTTGTCCCTTGTTCTGTGGTTTAGGAGCACCTTTCCCTTGCTTTGGATTTGTAGATCCAAAGTCTCGCTTCTTTTGTTTAAACTTCTGCTCGATCTTGACGGCATATCGGTATGATATGCCGAGCGATGAGATGTTCAGGAATTCCATTTCTTCCTGGATGTACTTGTGCAGGCAGCCGCGGTATTTGAGTATCAGATGCTGCTCCGAATCCTTGATACCCAACTTCGTGCGAAGGGTATGGAAAAGATTGGTGAACTCTGGCACATCTTGATCCCTTCCCTGCCGCAGCGTGGTCCACTTTATGTATTCATCCTCATAGCTTCCAACAGGGTAGTATTGCTCCTTGATGGCATCTCGAAATGAATTCCAGGTGGGTGCGGCTGAGAATAGCGAGCCTGTAGTTTCATCCTTCTGCTCGCAGTAGGTCTCCCACCAGTCCTTGACGTGGGGGGCTGCTTTGAGAAGAGCGAAAACAATCTTTTCCCGACTTGAAAATTCATGAACAGAAAAATACCCATCTAGCAGATTTAACCATTTATCTACGGCATCTGCGTCTATTTGACCCTCGAAGATGGGGATTTCAAAATTAACTTGTACCTTAAACGGTGTGGCGTTTCCAGAGTAGCTGCTGGAAGCTGATGCGTCACCGTTGGGTAGCCGCTGAAGGATTTGGGCAAAGTTGTCCATCATCGCGTTCCGTTGTCGCTCGAGGGCTTCTTCGAGCAAGATTTTGATGGGATCTCCTGCTCCCTCGTCTTTCTTCTTATCCGCCATGGGAGGCCGTCGAGATTTGCGAGGCTGGTCTTGCAAGGGTTCAACCAGCTCAAGCCCTAACTCCTTATATCCCGACCTTGTCGGGGACATGCAAAGAAAAACAGAGAAAAAGCAGACCGCTCTGATACCACTGATCCGGATTTAAGCAGGAACGCAATAGATTACAGAGATAACCATAAATACAGAGATGCGATAACCATAAAAATAGAGATGCAGCGGAAATAATACTTCATTTCACTAATGGAGAACACTGAAATATGCTTACAAATAGAAATGACCCAGCTAGGGCGATGGTAGCTTATCTCTGAGAAGAGATGTGTCGGCTACATGCCTCTGAACTGTTCCGAACTGTCTTTACAATGAGGCTCGAAGGCCTATTTATTATTGAGAAACAATGGAAAACCCTTAACATTCCAAAACCTAACCCTAGAAGATGAAAACGCCAAACTATGGGCCCCGTTTGGGTAAATTGGTACATCAACTTCCCAGGGTCGTAACTTTGGCATACGATCTCCGTTTTACGCGCATGATAGCCCGTTGAAAAGATCTTTCTGAGGACTATAACGTAAACAACGGAGCGGGATTTCCCAAAAAACGTCGTTTAGGGCCTCAAAACGGCTCCGGAAGTTTAGGACCCGAAAACTGCTAAAAATAGTAAATTGTGCTATAATTAAGGAAACTGAAAATGTCAAGAGGGACAATGGTGGGGGTCTAGGTGGACTTGGCAGGTGGCCACCAATATCCACCTGGATCACAAACCATGAGCGATTTTCCCAAAAAAATCATGGATACAGAGATACATGCAATTCTCCAACATGGTAGCTTCTTGTTGCGGTCGTTGGAAAACTGTGTCCCAAATAGAGCAACTAGTGAACAAAACAAACCATATCAAAGATATTATCATTTGGTTGTAGGTTAGAAGAATCAAACGTAATGTGATATTTAGATTTTCTCCAAATAAAATCTACAAAAAAACATATAAAGAGAATATTTTGTAAATTTGTCCATGATTGATAGTCCAAACTTTGGGAAATTCACTCAAATCCATCTCCCTCTCTATTTTGTGTAAATGTATGGGTAGAGAGATGGTTTGAGGGATTTTATTTTATTTAGTGTGGTTATTGTGAGGATGGATGTAGATCTATAAGGAAGTAGATTGCAAAGAGGAGGCTTCCAAATATTAGCAATTCAAACTCTCATCATTAATCAACATTTGCATTAAAAAGAAGAGAGGAAGGGGTTGGAAGATTTATGAAGGACTAGATTAGAAAAAAGGGGGGATATCAAAATAAATAACTTAGTATAGAGGGAAAAAATGGGATATAGGAATCAAATGAAAAGTTAATGGAAGACAAAGAGGGAATTAGGGGGAAAGAGAAAAAGAGGGATATAGGAAGACAAATATATGAAAGAAAAAGAAGGAAAATAGAGAGATTCAATTGAAAGGAAGAAATGAAACACAGGAGAGAGGAGGAGAAGGGGAAGGTGTTAAATAGGGGAAAGGATGAGGGGATAGTAGAGGAGGATGAAGGGAATTAGGAGAACAATATGGAGAGGAGATGGATTAAGAAGATAAACCCAAGAGCGAATCTAATGAATGACATGTTTTTGTGATTGGCCAAACTTGTAACCGTCTTCCCTAGTAAAGTTTTTCGGGTACCATTTAATTTCAATAGTTTCTTGAATGATACAGGAATGGTAACATACATCAGGGGTCAAAATTTTGGTTTGGTTAAAGCATATCAGGTGTTTAGAGTTATGAAAGTGATTAACAATCACTAATTTGGAGTTACGATTATGATGAGTGTCAACGATGTGTTCTTTGAGACGGGTTTTAAAGGAACGACCTATTTGTCCAATGTATGTCTTATTGCAAGAGAAATGAATTTGGTATACACTAGGGACTTGCATCAAGTCACTCCTTTCCTTAACGGATCTGAATAGTTTCTTTAAATTTTTATAGGGTTTAAACATAGTTTTAATGTTCTTTTTTGAATTAATGAACTGCCTTGAATATAGGGAAAAGAGACCATTCTTTTCTTTCCAATATTTTTCAAACTTATTTTAATAAGACCTCTTACTTCTGGCTCAACCACAAAGCCTGACCTCAAAGTGTCTAGAGAATTGAACCCACGACCTCTCAATAATAGTGTTGCTTTAATAACAAGGACTCGCCCAACTAAGCTAACCCTCTCGGCTTATATACATGCACCCAAAACTAATTTTGACCTCGGCTTAAATACATGCACACACAACTAATTTTGACCAAAATATTATTGCTATTCTTCTATTCATTTAAACCAATTTATGAATTTAATTTTTCCTCATCTTACATTCATTATATTACGTTATTTATTTTTAAAATAATATTAGTGGTTAATTTTGATTTATTTTTCTTATTATTTTCATTTAAACCATTTTATTATTTTTATTATTTTTTTTGGTTCAGTTTCTGCCCCCTTCCCTTTACCTCCTTTATATTAAATTATAAAAAATTTAATATTTTTAACAATATTAACAACTATTTTTTACTAAAATTTTCTTCTTCTTCTTCTTTTATTATTATTATTATTATTATTATTATTATTGACCTTTATTCATGAAATTTTCTTTATTCCTTTAATCTTGTCCCTTCTTTATATATTTTCCTCAAAACTTATATCATTAATCAAAACATTATTTTTGTAATTGAGGATGGGGAGTTTCTACCCATAATGTAAGATGTTTAAGCCTACTTACACATTTTAGCTCAAGAAGTCTATCTACAATAGGAACAACTATCCAAATATGCATTTAAAAATAATATATGAATTAAGCATATATACATTTAAAAAAACACATAATAGGAAAAACATAGTAAAGCCAAAATAAGCTAAAAGAGTTTGATGATAATATTTTAATTAAATTGAGAAATGAAAAATGTATAATTAACATTCTACTCATATTTTCTCGAAATTAAATTTCTACCATTAAATTATAAAAACCCAGTACCAAAATAAACTCAACATAATTATAAGATATTATACTTGTGTGTGTGTGTGTGTGTGTGTGTGTGTGTGTGTGTGTGTATATTGTAAGTCAACATTCTATTCATTCAAAAAAGAGATATACATCTGATGCTTCAAAGAACATGTGGTCTCACCCCGATCGGGTTTGTTGACCAAAGTCTGCAGAAGATGGCAATAATACAAAAGAGATGCTAGTAGTGTCCACAAAAGAGAGGGCCATAGGCTCCAATAGACAAATAAAATATAAATAAAACCATAGGACATACTAATCATCTGAGGTGACAGAATTTCGATTATTCGAAGCATTTCCTAGAGGAGGCAGAGGATGGAAGTTGCACTAAACGTGCCCTTCGAAGTGTGTCATCCAGGTCTCGAACTTTTCCACTTTCTCTGCTAGATGGTTTTGTCCCCACCAAACTACCACCACTCGCTCCCTGACCTAGCACTAGAAGTAATGCATGCATTTCAGAGTTGCCCTCAGCTCCTCATGCTTTTCCCAATTAATTCGCTCTGCCACATCTCCCCGATCCATAAAGGATTGAATTAGGCCATGACAATTTTCCAAGTAGCAATGCTGTAATCCCTGTGGGTTAGGGGCTTCATTGCATTCATCCCTTTGAGCAGCTTGACCTCTCCTATGCCCACCATCCTTCCAAGATCCAAGCGTCCGAGAGTTGTTGCCTGTGTGTGATGTCTTCGTGCTGCCACTGCTGCCAAGCTGATCCACTTGTCCCCAACCTCTGCCTCCTCCTCAAGCAGTCGAACACTGACCTCTATGAATTCCACCATCTCGCCCTCCACGTGATCCAGAACCTAGACCCCCAGCCATGCCCACTGCATTACTCTCGCTTCCATCCACCATGGTTGCCAATGTGAGGGCCTCCTCCCTCCACTTCCCTGGATCTGTTGGGAGGATAACTCGCCCATGTCGAGGAATAGGACACATCTACCACCGTCCAAGTGCTCCCACAACAACTTAGAGTGTGACCCCATCAGCTGACCTAAATTACTTCCCTTCCATCCACTAGACTGGCCTCCCAAAGCCCCGCCTACTCCAACGTGCACTCGAAGTGTCTTCACTTCACTTATCAGACCGCCCAAGAGCTAGGGCCGTGTGCTTGAAGCCCAGGGAGCCATCTCAATCGCTGTTTCTAGAACCACATTCACTATCCCCACCACACGAGTCACTCCACTGTACAGAGCTAGCTACCAAGAGGATGACAGTTCTCCAGAAGCTTGGCACCTTCTTATCATCACCCTCACCATGGCATTGCCAGCTTTTCCAAGGATGTTCTTTGCCCCAAATAAACCAGAAATAGCATTTTCCTTCCCCCAACAATTGCCAACCCAATCTCACCCTGCAAGGCTCAAGAAAAACCAGGAGTTGAACTCCGCTATACGTAGCAAACCACAATTCCCCGAAGAAAATCAATATACCACCAATTTTGTCATGCCTTCAACGTCACTTTCGTCGTTGATCAGGAAACCAAGTGTAACTCCACCACCAGCCCTGAGCACATAAACGAAATCTCGACTCCTACCTCATCCCTCCTATCAACTCTTCAACACTTCCTCTTCCCAAGGCACCTTGATTACTCACACGCCCCAGATCCCTACGTTGTATATGGAGAGGTGATCGAGAGGTACAACCCTCCCCAGTGGCCCATTTGTCACTCCTCATGAGGCCCGACAGCCACGTTATTCTCGGTACTCAGCCCCACTGGGAACTTTAAACATATATACTTTTTATTTTTATTTTTTTAAGCTTGGTAAGACTACATCTTCATCATGTCCAACTTCTCACCCCAAATGGGGGGATAACACAAGATTTGATCCCAAGGCTTCCAGTTCTGTAAGACTTCATTTCCATGACCATTGCCAATTCAATTATCCCAAATGGACAGTTGAAATATATATTTAAATTATAATATACATTTTAAATATCTTTTTAATAAAATTCATAATAAAAATTGAGTTTTGATGTTCTGTTTGGAACATGAACAAGATCATTCACTCATAGACATTCTTGAGATGTATAATTAATTATATTTGTTCTAAAGCCTATAAAATTAGCTATGGGTAAAATGAAAAAAAAACAAAAACAAAAACAAAAAAATTAGCTATAAGTAAAATGAATTTAAAGAAAGAAATATGATATATGGGTAACATAATGAATATTGCACCCCTTTGTACTTTATCAAGCTTCTTATATTGTCTTAATATAATCTATATCGTTTTTTCTCCTGAAGAAAAAAAATAAAAAAATGAATATTAAACATTTTGTTTCTGGCCATTTTTGAAATATAGCTTTTGTTCCCCTCTTATGTTAATTTTAGAGTATCAAAACACCTACCAATTGAAATTGACATTCTCATACACTTCCCACCTGAAATTGAGTGTACATAGAAATTCTACCTAAATCGTATAATTTGTGTAAATTAAAAAAATCTGAACTTAATTTATGTTTCTGTACTTTATTTATGTTTTTATGCATTAAAAAATCTAAATTAATTTAAGTTTTTAAATTTAAAAAATGCATTGAAAATTTTAGATTAATTTAATTTTATAAATATAAGAATTGCATCCTAAATCAAGTTTAATAAAGTTTACATATTATCATTTAATAATTTTGAAATTTTTAATAATATGAAAAGATAAAATTAAATTTCCTATCATAAAATATGTATGGTGAATGATGAAATAATGACTATCTCCTTATGATCATGATCTTCTATAATAAATATGATAAAAGTGTCACTGACGGTTGATCCCGTGGGTCGAAATTCCCCAGCCATAAAGTAAAATGAACTTTAACAAAAGCCCATGGAATTCGTAAGAGCCTGAGTCCACACGTTTGCAGTAGATGGAGACGCCATCTATACTCTACAATTTTAGGTCGGTCAGGCTCCTCGATTTTAATTCAAAATTTGAAGGACACCAACTACAGGCGTGAAGCCACATCGATATTTCATGCATATACGTGCTCCCTTATTTTCACGACACGTTTTGCAATGGCTGTCCCATCGTTCCTTCGTCTAGAGATTGAAAACGCGGAGGATCACCAGATTTCGAATCCACGAACCATCGAAAATGGAGAACGGTAAGGGACTCGGCCCAAACAGCGGCAATAATGATCCTAGTATTTCTGTGGGAAGTAAAGTGAAGAAGGGCGTTCTGGATGCAGGAACCAGCGTGTGGGAGAGTTTGCAGTATGTAAAAGCTTTCATTGTTTCACAGGTGAGGCGATAATCATGGCAATTAATTAAATACTTAATTGGCATCATGTTTAATGTTTTAATTGCATATTTGAATATTGTTGGATGGACGAACAGGTGAAGAAATTGAGCGCCAAAGACCGGAAGGAATTGATGGAGGCCGACCTTCAAGCAGATCGAATGAAAGCAGATGCTGCAGACTCAGCCGAAGCAGAGAAGAAAAGGCATGAACAGGAAGTTCTGGGCATCCAGAGTTTATAAACGTTAAGCGTTCGGATCTTTGGTTATCTTTTATCTGTAAATACTCGGTTTTCTGTATTTAAGGTTTTTCGTTTCACTTTGTTGTCCCAGAAACACAGCTTAGAGTGGTTCTCTGTAAGCCTATTGTTTGTCACATTTCTTTCATTGTCAGGCTTATCATTTTGTTTCCAAATAAACAACTGTAATCTGTAACGCTATTATGGGGATGCAGCCCACTTGTTAAAATATAGTTTATACACTATGCTGTACATGAAGCCTGGAATTGTCATCGACATTCCTGGAATATATTAATATACAGACCATGATATTTTGGCAACAAACATAATACTTTGTTTTTCTTTGGCTTCTGGATTGAGAGAATGCTATGTACTCATATCATCTTTTTGACCTATGGCATTATGACTTTATTGTACATGAGGAGGTATCTCTCTTTGAAACCCCTCATGGCAGCCTCTTACTCTAAATTTCACTGAGAAAAAGCCCGATTATTCCTTAGAATTTCATTAAGGAAAAACCCAATTAATCTATAGAGGTTAACTGATTAAATGGGTTCTTACATCACAGCTTAGAGTGGTTCTCTGTAAACCTATTGTTTGTCACATTTCTTTAATTGTCAGGCTTATCATTTTGTTTCCAAATAAACACCTGTAATCCATAACGCTATTATGGGCATGCAGCCCACTTGTTAAAATATATTTTATACACTATGCTGTACATGAAGCCTGGAATTGTCATTGACATTCCTGGAATATATTAATATACAGACCATGATATTTTGGCAACAAACATAATACTTTGTTTTTCTTTGGCTTCTGGATTGAGAGAATGCTATGTACTCGTATCATCTTTTTGACCTATGGCATTATGACTTTATTGTACATGAGGAGGTATCTCTCTTTGAAACTCCTCATGGCAGCCTCTTACTCTAAATTTCACTGAGAAAAAGCCCGATTATTCCTTAGAATTTCATCAAGGAAAAACCCAATTAATCTATAGAGGTTAACTGATTAAATGGGTTCTTACATCAATGTGAGGTCAATAATATTCCTTGCTATATCAACACACCGTTCAAGTGGGGGTTTATAATTCTATTACTATGTAATTTACATTTACATTTTTCTGCTGAGGCTCATTCTAGAGCCCAGCACCGTTCAACACACCCACCGTTCAACACACCGTACATTTTTCTGCTGAGGTTCATTCTAGAGCCCAGCACCGTTCAAGTGGGGGTTTATAATTTTATTATTTAACACACCGTTCTAGAGCTCAGCACCGTTCAAGTGGGGGTTTATAATTTTATTACTTTGTAATTTTAATACATGCAAAGGTGTATTCCAGATTCTAGAGCTAATGTTGTTCGTTCTTTCATGATATGATCTGTTGTTCATCAAAGTGTAGATTCTAGAGCTAATGTTGTTCGTTCTTTCATGATATGATCTGTTGTTCATCAAAGTGTATGATATGATGTTGTTGGTACCTTATCAAAGTGTGATATGATGTGTTACTCATCAAAGTGTATGATATGATGTGTTGTTCGTACCTTATCAAAGTGTAGGGTATGATGCGTAGCAATAACGTTGTTTGTCCTTCAACCCAATTAATCTATAGAGGTTTAGGTTATGATGCGTAGCAATAACGTTGTTTGTCCTTCAACCCAATTAATCTATAGAGGTTTACTGATTAAATGGGTTTTTACATCAATGTTTTTTTTATTTGTCTAGTCAATAATATTCCTTACTATATCCACACACGGTTCACTCCGTTCAAGTGGGGGTTTATAATTCTATTACTATGTAATTTACATCTTTCCGCTGCATCTTTCCGCTGAGGCTCATTCTAGAGCCCAGCACCGTTCAACACACTGGGAGTTTACAATTCTATTACTATGTAATTTACATTTTTCTGCTGAGGCTCATTCTAGAGCCCAACACCGTCAAGTGGGGGTTTATAATTTTATTACTTAACACACCGTTCGTTCTAGAGCTCAGCACCGTTCAAGTGGGGGTTTATAGTTTTATTACTTCAAGTGGGGGTTTATTATTTTATTACTTAACACACCGTTCTAGATCTCAGCACCGTTCAAGTGGGTGTTTATAATTTTATTACTTTGTGATTTTAATACATGCAAAGGTGCATTCTAGATTCTATAGCTAACGTTGTTCGTTCTTTCATGATATGATGTGTTGTTCATCAAAGTGTATGATATGATGTGTTGTTCCTACCTTATTAAAGTGTAGGTTATGATGCGTAGAGCTAACGTTGTTTGTCCTTGAACCCAATTAATTTATAGAGGTTAACTGATTAAATGGGTTCTTACATCAATGTTTTCTCTCTATTTGTGATATGATGTTTTGTTCATCAAAGTGTGTGATATGATGTGTTGTTCCTACCTTATTAAAGTTTAAAGTGTAGGTTATGATGCGTAGAGCTAACGTTGTTTGTCGTTCAACCCAATTAATTTATAGAGGTTAACTGATTAAAAGGGTTCTTACATCAATGTTTTTTTTTCTATTTGTACCTTTTTTTCTATTTGTACCTCATCAAAGTGTGATATGATGTGTTGTTCATCAAAATGTGTGATATGATGTGTTGTTCGTACCTTATTAAAGTGTAGGTTATGATGCGTATGTGATATGATGTGTTGTTCTTACCATATTAAAGTGTAGGTTATGATGCGTATGTGATATGATGTGTTGTTCGTACCTTATTAAAGTGTAGGTTATGATGCGTATGTGATATGATGTGTTGTTCCTACCTTATTTAAGTGGGAGTAGTCTTTAACGCGACTTTTTGAAAGCCTTTCCGGCGATTTTTTCCGGTGAAAATCCGGCAGTAATTTATTGGAATCCAAGTTTGATAGCTAATTTCTGCACAATGAAAGCGTCCCAGGGGTTTTTCAGGGTGCTGAATCCGAATATGCAGTTAAAAAACCATTTTAACTGCAACAAATCATGATTTCATCTCAATTTCTTCCGCCGGATTCCGTCACCGGAATCTCAAAAAGTCGCATTATAGACAACTCCATTTAAGTGTAGGTTATGATGCGTAGAGCTAACGTTGTTTGTCCTTCAACCCAATTAATTTAATTTGTTTGTCCTTCAACCCAATTAATTTATAGAGGTTAACTGATTAAATGGGTTCTTACATCAATGTTTTTTTTTCTATTTGTACTTTATCAAAGTGTGATATGATGTGTTGCTCATCAAAGTGTGTGATATGATGTATTGTTCCTACCTTATTAAAGTGTAGGTTATGATGCGTATGTGATATGATGTGTTCTTCCTACCTTATTAAAGTGTAGGTTATGATGCGTATGTGATATATGTGTTGTTCCTACCTTATTAAAGTGTAGGTTATGATGCGTAGAGCTAACGTTGTTTGTCCTTCATCCCAATTAATTTATAAATTAATTTATAGAGGTTAACTGATTAAATGGGTTCTTACATCAATGTTTTTTTTTCTATTTGTACCTTATCAAAGTGTGATATGATGTGTTGTTCATCAAAGTGTGTGATATGATGTGTTGTTCCTACCTTATTAAAGTGTAGGTTATGATGCGTATGTGATATGATGTGTTGTTCCTACCTTATTAAAGTGTAGGTTATAATGCTTAGAGCTAATGTTGTTTGTCCTTCAACCCAATTAATGGTTAACTGATTAAATGGGTTCTTACATCAATGTTTTTTTTCTATTTGTACCTTATCAAAGTGTGATATGATGTGTTGTTCATCAAAGTGTGTGATATGATGTGTTGTTCCTACACTTTGATATGATGTGTTGTTCATCAAAGTGTGTGATATGATGTGTTGTTCCTACCTTATTAAAGTGTAGGTTATGATGCATAGAGCTAACGTTGTTTGTCCTTCAACCCAATTAATTTATAGAGGTTAACTGATTAAATGGGTTCTTACATCAATGTGTTTTTTCTATTTGTACCTTATCAAAGTGTGATATGATGGGTTGTTCGTCAAAGTGTGTGATATGATGTGTTGTTCCTACCATAAGGTAGGTTATGATGAGTAGAGATAACGTTGCTTGTCCTTCAACCCAATTAATTTATAGAGGTTAACTGATTAAATGGGTTCTTACATCAATGTTTTTTTTTCTATTTGTACCAATGTTTTTTTTCTATTTGTACCTTATCAAAGTGTGATACCCAATTAATTTATAGAGGTTAACTGATTAAATGGGTTCTTACATCAATGTTTTTTTTGTTTTTTTTCTATTTGTACCTTATCAAAGTGTGATTATCAAAGTGTGATACCCAATTAATTTATAGACGTTAACTGATTAAATGGGTTCTTACATCAATGTTTTTTTTCTATTTGTACCTTATCAAAGTGTGATATGATGTGTTGTTCGTCAAAGTGTATGATATGATGCGTTGTTTCTCTGATAAGTGTGTGATATGATGTGTTGTTCGTCAAAGTGTATGATATTATGTGTTGTTCCTACCTTATTAAAGTGTAGGTTATGATGCGTAGAGCTAACGTTGTTTGTCCTTCAACCCAATTTATGGAGGTTATCTGATTAAATGGGTTCTTACATCAATGTTTTTTTTTCTATTCATACCTTATCAAAGTATGATATGATGTGATATGATGTGTTGTTCATCAAAGTGTATGATATGATGTGTTGTTCCTACCTTATTAAAGGGAAACTCCTATTTCCACCTCTATAGTTTTATTAATGCCCCCTGACATGCTGTCCCTGGTAGCTCCATGTGGCTATCAGGGGCGTATGTCAAGGTGCATTAATAAACCTATAGAGGTGGAAATAGGAGTTTCACATGTCAAGGCGCATTAATAAACCTATAGAGGTGGAAATAGGAGTTTCCTTATTAAAGTGTATGTTAATGTCGAGGCGCATTAATAAACCTATAGAGGTGGAAATAGGAGTTTCGCATGTCAAGGTGCATTAATAAACCTAGAGAGGTGGAAATAGGAGTTTCCTTATTAAAGTGTAGGTTAAAACCTATAGAGGTGGAAATAGGAGTTTCACATGTCAAGGTGTATTAATAAACTTATAGAAGTGGAAATAGGAGTTTCACATGTCAAGGCACATTAATAAACTTATAGAGGTGGAAATAGGGGTTTCGTTAAAAAGTGTAGGTTACGATGCGTAGAGCTAACGTTGTTTGTCCTTTAACCCAATTAATTTAACCCAATTAATTTATAGAGGTTAACTGATTAAATGGATTCTTACATCAATGTTTTTTTTCTATTTGTACCTTATCAAAGTGTGCTATGATGTGTTGTTCGTCAAAGTGTATGATATGATGTGTTGTTCCTACCTTATTAAAGTGTAGGTTATGATGCGTAGAGATAACGTTGTTTCTCCTTCAACCCAATTAATTTATAGAGGTTAACTGATTAAATGGGTTCTTACATCAATGTTTTTTTCTATTTGTACCTTATCAAGTGTGATATGATGTGTTGTTCGTTAAAGTGTATGATATGATGTGTTGTTCCTACCTTATTAAAGTGTAGGTTATGATGCGTAGAGCTAACGTTGTTTGTCCTTCAACCCAATTAATTTATAGAGGTTTACTGATTAAATGGGTTCTTACATCAATGCTATATCAACACACCGTTCAAGTGGGGGTTTACTATTACTATGTAATTTACATTTTTCTGTTGAGGCTCATTCTAGAGCCCAGTACCATTCAACACACAGTGGGAGTTTATAATTTTATTACTATGTAATTTACATTTTTCATGCTGAGGCTCAATTCTATTACTATGTAATTTACATTTTTCATGCTGACGATCAATTCTATCAATTCTATTCCTATGTAATTTACATTTTTCTGCTAAAGGCTCACTCTAGAGCGCAACACCGTTCAACAGTACATCATTTCACCATTCAACACACCGTACATCATTTCTACTGAGGCTCATTTCACCATTCAACACACCGTACATCATTTCTGCTGAGGCTCATTCTAAAGCCCAGCGCCATTTTTCTGCTGAGACTCATTCTAGAGCCCAGCACCGTTCAAGTGGGGCTTATAATTTTATTACTTAACACACCGTTCTAGAGCTCAGCACGGTTCAAGTGGGGGTTTATAATTTTATTACTTTGTAATTTTAATACATGCAAAGGTGTATTCTAGATTCTAGAACTAACGTTGTTCGTTCTTTCATGATATGATGTGTTGTTCATCAAAGTGTATGACATGATGTGTTGTTTCTACCTTATCAAAGTGTAGGTTATGATGCGTAGAGCTAACGTTGTTTGGCCTTCAACCCAATTAATCTATAGAGGTTAACTGATTAAATGGGTTCTTACATCAATGTTTTTTTCTATTTGTCTGGTCAATAATATTCCTTGCTATATCAACACACCGTTCACACTGTTCAATTGGGGGTTTATAATTCTATTACTATGTAATTTACATTTTTCTGTTGGAGGCTCTTTCTAGAGCCCAGCACCGTTTAACACACCGTGGGAGTTTATAATTCTATTACTATGTAATTTACATTTTTCTGCTGTGGCTCATTCTAGAGCCCAGCGTTGTTCAACACACCTTACATTTTTCTGCTTAGGCTCATTCTAGAGCTCAACACCTCATTCTAGAGCCCAGCACCGTTCAAGTGGCGGTTTATAATTTTATTACTTTGTAATTTTAATACATGCAAAGGTGTATTCTAGATTCTAGAGCTAACGTTGTTTGTTCTTTCATGATATGATGTCTTGTTCGTACCTTATCAAAGTGTGATATGATGTGTTGTTCCTACCTTATCAAAGTGTAGGTTATGATGCGTAGAGCTAACGTTGTTTGTACTTCATGAAAGTGTAAGATATGATATGATGTGTTGTTCATTCCTTATCAAAGTGTAGGTTATGAAAGTGTACGATATGATATGATGTGTTGTTTGTTCCTTATCAAAGTGTAGGTTATGATGTGTAAGGCTAACGTTGTTTATCCTTCATCAAAGTGTATGGGTGTATGATATGATGTGTTGTTCGTCCCTTATCAAAGTAGCGTTCCTTATCAAAGTAAAGTAGGTTATGATGTGTAAGGCTAATGTTGTTTGTCCTTCATCAAAGTGTATGATATGATGTGTTGTCCATCCCTTATCAAAATGTAGTTCATCAAAGTGTATGATATGATATGTTGTCCATCCTTATCAAAATGTAGGTTATGATGTGTAAGGCTAACGTTGTTTGTCCTTCATCAAAGTGTATGATATGATATGTTGTTCGTTTCTTATCAAAGAAGTGTAGGTTATGATGCGTAATGCTAACGTTGTTTGTCCTTCATCAAAGTGTATAATATGACATGTTGTTCATCCCTTATCAAAGTGTAAGCAGGTTATGATGTTTAAGTACAATAGGTAAGGTTGTTAGTCTCTCGTCATAAGTACGATAGGTAAGGTTGTTAGTCTCTCGTCAAAGTTTGTTAGTCCTTCATCGAGTATGATGTGTACGAAAGTTTGTTAGTCCCTCGTCAAAGCATGATGTGTACGATGTTATTTGTTAGTCCCTTGTCAAAGTATGATGTGTACAAAAGTTTGTTAGTCCTTCATCAAAGTATGATGTGTACGATGTACAATAGATAAGGTTGTTAGTCTCTCGTCGTAAGTATGATAGGCAAGGTTGTTAGTCTCTCGTCAAATTTTGTTAGTCCTTTGTTGAGTATGATGTGTACGAAATTTTGTTAGTCCCTCGTCAAAGTATGATGTGTACGATGTTATTTGTTAGTCCCTCGTCAAAGTATGATGTGTACAAAAGTTTGTTAGTCTATCAAAGTATGATGTACGAGGTGTAACTTTGTCTGTCTGTCATAGTCCCTAATCAAAGTATGATGTGTATGATGTGTAACCTTGCATGTCCCTCATTAATGTGTAACCTTGTCTCTCCTTCATCAAAGTATGTTATAACTTTGTCTCACTTTCATCAAAGTATAAGTATGTTAGGAAAGTATGATGTGTACGATGTGTAACCTTGCATGTCCCTCATTAATGTGTAACCTTGTCTCTCCTTCATCAAAGTATGTAAGTAGGATGCTTAAAGATGTCCTTCCCTAATCAAAGTACGATGTGTAACATTGTCTGTCCCTCATCAAAGTATGATGTGTAAGTAGGATGTGTAAAGATGTTCGTCCCTAATCAAAGTATGATGTAACATTGTCCATCTCTCATCAAAGTAAGTATGATGTGTATGATGTTGTTAGTCCCTCGTCGAGTATGTATGATGTGTAACATTGTCTGTCCCTAATCAAAGTATGATGTGTAAAATGTGTAACGATGTTCGTCCCTAATCAAAGTACGATGTGTATGATGCATAACATTGTCCATCCCTCATCAAAGTATGATGTCTAATATGATGTGTAAGTAGGATGTGTAAGGATGTTCGTCTCTAATCATAGTTGAAATTTTGCTCATCTCAGTCATGTTAGAAATTTTTATGTTAGAAATTTTTAGCGGTAGAGGAAAGGAGTTTAACTCAAAAAAGCATTTGAGCAACACAATAAAACTTTGTATTAAATTCTAATGCATGAAAATATATTCATATGAGACTGTCACTCATTCACCAAGTAAAAAAAGGTTTACGACGATGATTTACACTGAACCAGGGGAAGGAGTTTAACTCAAAAAAAGTTGAACAACACAACAAAACTTTGGATTAAATTTTAATGCATGAAAATACATTCATATGAGACTGCAGCTCATTTACCAAGTAAAAAAAATAAAACTTCGGATTAAATTCTAATGCATGAAAATACATTCATATGAGACTGTGACTCATTCACCAAGTAAAAAAAAACAAGGTTTACGGCGAACGACGATTTACACTTAACAAGGAGTTGTGGAGTAACACACAATAAAACATAGTAATGATTGTTTTCAAGCATCCACCAAAATTTTCTCCATGGTTTTCTCTTCACCTCTCAAACTTCCACCCTCTCTCTCTCTTTCAACTATCCAAAAGGCTTTTACATTCATATTTATCCAAAACATACATTGACTCATTAATACATGTCAGGCCAGGGTAACTCCACAATGAACAGAAGACAACTGAGATAATATTTCATTAAGAGAACTATTGTTTATATACAAGAAGGAGACGGAACAGTTCATCTTCTTGATGACTGTTCACGTTCCAGTTCACCCATCCGTTGAGGATTAGGTGTCAACATTCCCCCCCTTAATCTGAAGGGATGTTGGTGAGTCCAAGCATCGTTCTAAATCTTTCAAGCTTTTCTCTTCCAAGCGCTTTGGTGAAGATGTCTGCAATTTGCTCGTTTGTGGAACAATGACGGAGATGGATTGTTTTGGCCTCAACATGATGTCGGATCAGATGCTATTTAGTATTGATTTTCTTAGTACGATCATGGAACTTTGGGTTCTTGGCCAACTTTATTGCAGAGGTGTTATCAATCATGAGTGGAGTTGATTGTGTTTGTTTTACCTGCAAGTCTTCAAGAATTTTCCTGAGCCACACAATTTCTTTCGTTGCTTCAGCTGCTACCACGTATTCTGCTTCTGTTGTGGAATCTGCTGGTACTGATTGTTTGCGTGATCTCCAGGAGACAACTCCTGATCCAAGACTCATAGCATATCCTGAAGTAGATACCCCAGTTTCTTTGTCTCCATCGAAGTCTGAATCAGAGTATCCAATCAAGTTGAAGTCGTCCACCTGTGTATACTTGACTCCAAGGTCTTGAGTTCCCTTCAAGTACCTTAGAACTCTTTTTGCAGCAGACCAATGTCCCTCACAAGGCTTTTGCATAAACCTGGAGAGGATTCCAACAACAAATGAAATGTCTAGTCTGGTAGTAGTGAGGTAGATGAGACTTCCTATAAGCTGTCTATACTTTGTTGCATCCTCAAATTCCTTTCGTTCAATAGATGTGAGCTTCAAGTTTTGTTCCATTGGAGTAGAAAGAGGATTGCACTCTGTCATGCCAAATCTGTTTAACAAATCTCCAATGTATTTCTTTTGAGAAAGAAATATGGATTTTGGATGTTGGGTTACTTCAATGCCAAGATAGTAATGAACATAGCCCAAATCAGTCATTTCAAAACTTTTTCCTAATTCTTTCTTTATGGATGCAATATATCTTTCATTGTTCCCTGTCATTAAATATCATCTACATATACCACAAGATATACAACTGTTTTGCAACCTTTCTTGACAAATAAAGTTGCATCATCAAGATCAAAATGTTTGAAGTTGAGTTTCAGAAGATGCTCAGTTAGTTTTTCATACCAGGCTCGTGGTGCTTGTTTGAGGCCATACAAGGACTTCACAAGTTTGCATACTTTGTGTTCATGTCCTTTCACAGAAAATCCTTCAGGCTGGGACATAAAAACATTCTCTTTTAGATCTCCATTCAAGAATGCAGTTTTTACATCCATTTGATGGACTTTCCAACCGTTCTGAGCAGCTAGTGCAAAGAGTGTCTGGATGGTTGCCCATTTTGCTGTGGGGGCAAAAGTTTCCTCATAATCGACCCCTTCCTTCTGTGTAAAACCTTTTGCCACAAGCCTGGCTTTGTGCTTGTCAAGTGAGCCATCAGCTTTGTACTTGTTCTTGTAGACCCACTTGCAGCCAATTGGTTTGGTTCCAAATGGAGGATCAACTAGCTTCCAAGTGCCATTCTTTATGAGGGCATCATACTCCTTCTGCATCGCTTCTTTCCATTCATCATGAGAAGCAGCTTCTTTGAAGGAAGTTGGTTCAAAATCTGTAGACAAGTTCAATTCACAATCATAAGTAACATCCATATCAACAGGTGAACTAGAGTTATCTACATCACCTCCATCTTGTCGGTTTGTATTTCTGGTTCATGTTTTTCCAATTTCATCAGGATGAACACTTTCAAGTGTCTTTGTTAGCCACTTTGGGGGACCTTTCTGAGATGGTCCAGGCTGCTCTGTTGATTGAGTTGGGTCTGAATCAAGATTGAGTCTCCCAATTCTATCAATTACATCACTTAAGGCATCATCCGTTGTTGGAGTGTCATGCAGGGGAGATTGTTCTTCAGAAGAAGATTCCACATGTTGATCTAGTATAGGAATCCCCCCTTCAAGATGTGGAATCTGATTATCAAACTCTTGAAATGATTTCGATTTTGTGAATCTATCCAAGCGATCAAGTTGCCGCTCAACAACACTGTCAGATTTGGATGATTCAAGAAAAATAACCATATTCATCTATCTGCCATATTCCTCTGTCTGCCATATTCCTTTATCTGCTCTCTGTCCGCCATATTCCTTTACCTGTGCTCTTTGTCTGCCAGAAGGCTACTATCCATAAACGTTTGTTGTTCTGTCCATAAACGTTTGTTGTTGCGACATCTCTCCTGTCAAGAACCGAAATTCGAAATGATGGCACGTCTTCCACCCTCACCGTCTTTCCACAGACCTCAATTTTCAAGAATCGTTTTTCAAATCATCCACAGCCAAAGCAAGCGCACTCTTGCAGCCCCTTCCTCGGTCGAGAACTTATGTTTTCCGTGTTGATGCGATGAGATGCGAGGCAAGTTGAACTTTAGATGCGGTGGTGCTGCTTCTAATCAGATCTTTCATTGGATTGAATCGGAGAATATCCACATTTCAAACCCTTTCTCAAGTCTTTAATCATTTTATGAAAAGTTGCAGATAATTTATGCCTGGAGCTAGCTGTTAGTGGTTCTAATACACATCGACTTGTAGGACATTCTATATCAATCCTTTGATATTGTATGCCATCGTCATCATCATAACTGTTGTGTTTTTTCTGAAAGTGGCAATGGCATGGATGACCTCACTGCTACCTGCATTGATGATTTCTCTTGGACAACATGATCACGTTGGATCTAATATTGTTTTATACCCTGTTCATCAGAGATAGCAACAGAGAGCTCCACGTCTTTTCCAATCGGTTTAGTTTGTAAGGAAAAGTATCCTACAGTTTAAACTCTCATTCATTTAACGTGCGCTATTCGATTGGCTGGTACATAAGATTAATTTATCTATGGGTTTTGGCTGGTTTTGGGATTCGACCATTATTTTTTTGGTGCGCCGACCATTAATCTTTATTGATATCTCTGTCTATCTGAAAATAAGTTTAATGATCGAGTTGTGAGGAATAGGTTGTATGCCTT
The DNA here is from genome assembly GCA_031772625.1 of Pinus tabuliformis. NCBI lineage: Eukaryota > Viridiplantae > Streptophyta > Pinopsida > Pinales > Pinaceae > Pinus > Pinus tabuliformis. The sequence continues at coordinate 1,109,649,756 of CM062804.1, read as the reverse complement.
GAAATTCAACACGGATGCTCTTTTTGAATATGATGCATCACAAAACAAGTGGGGGTTTATAGGGTCTGTAGGGAAATCCATTGATAGCAGAGTAGATGACTGCCGATTGCTGGGAATTGGAGAGGAGTTGTGGGTGATGTTACATGCGCGCCATAAAAAGGATCTTTGTATCTTGGTTTGCAATCCCTCTGAATGCCATTCTGGAGGATCTCTTAGTTTTCGGGAAATTGAATTAAATTTGGAGAAGCGCTTAAGTTTTTTGCAGTTTTGTGGCATATTTCATGTGGCTTAAAATCAGAGATACATCTGTCTCAAATTATTCTTGAAAATAACCTAAATACTTCTCTGTATGACACAATATTTGAGAGTCCAAATACGTTCTTTCTACGTTCTTTGGTGGACGCAGTGCTTTATGTTGTTGAGGATATTTTTTTGGACTTAATATACTGCCATATTCTATACTTTAAAGTTGTGCAGATGAATGTGAATTGACATTTGAGTTTGCTGTCCAGTCACATCAGAACTATATTTTTCCTTCCCATTAAGAGTAAAATTTTTACAGCAGAAGTATTTTTTTGTTACAGTATGCATTCAAGAGGAAGAGGAAGATATTTCAGAGGCAGGGGGGTAGACATTCTCAAGGAGAAAAGGAAGATTTTCACTGTATTCGCTACAAAAGAAATGGATCACATGATGCCTCTACGTGCAAGCTACCATGGGACAAAATTGAGCAGAAAAGAAACCAACATAAAGGTAAAATTGATGATACAGACAAAGGTAAAGCACCTGAATCCGCTCACTATGTTGTGGCACAATGTAACATTGGAGAAAATGAAGATTTATTTAATGCTTCACTTGCTTCTTGGAAAAATGATTGGTTGCTTGATTCTGGGGCAACCTGCCACATGACTCATAGAAAAGATTTTTTTGAAGATTTCACTGACAATGTTGATGGAGCAGTATACTTTGCAGATCAATAAAAAATCAAGCCATCAGGGCTTGGCACAATCAGTCTTAAACTGCGTGGACTTCCAGACTTTCTTCTGCATCATGTTCTATATCTCCCACAGCTCAAGAGAAACTTGTTGTCCTTGGTCCACATCCGCCAGCAAGGTCACTCCATTCATATGTTTGATGGCAAGCTTGAGGTAAGAAAAGCATCTGATCACTCACTTTTCATGCGGGGAATAGAAGAAGAAAAGCTTCTCAAGCTGCAAGGAACCTCTGCTAATGCACAACATTTCTCATACAATTCTCATCATGCAGAAGGTACACTTCCATCAAGTTTATTATGGCATGCTATATTTGGACATTTGAACTATGACAGTTTCCGCTTGTTGAAGAAAAATGTTGTTGCTGGTTTGCCTACAATTCCTAGGAAACTTAAGCAATGTGATGCTTGCATTCTAGGAAAGCATAGCAAACAGTCTTTTCATGATTCACATTCAAGAGCGCATAGAAAACTTGAACTCATTCATTCAGATTTATGTGGTCCAATGTCTGTTCCTTCTACAAATGGAAATAAATATATCATGACATTTATTGATGACTACACCAGAATGTGTTGGGTTTATTTATTGAAGAACAAATCTGATGCTTTTCAAACATTCAAGAATTTTCATAAATGGATTGAAAATGATGCGCAATCTCATATTGGGTCTACTCACATTGATAATGGAAAAGAATACACATCAAATGAATTTGAAAACTATCTTCGCCAACATGGGATCAAACATCAAACAACTGTGCCTTATAATCCCCAACAGAATGGTGTAGCTGAAAGAATGAATAGGACAATCTTAAATATGGTACGATCCATGCTCTTCTTCAAAAATGTAAAGATAATGTTTTGTGCTCATGCTATTCTATGTGCTGCATATATAGAGAATAGATGTCCATCTAATGTTATAAGCAACAAGACTCCTTATGAAATGTGGTATGGACATGTTCCTTCGGTAAAGCATCTCAGGGTCCTTGGTTTTACTTGTTATGCCTTGATACCAAAGGTACATAGAAACAAACTTGGTGCTAGAAGTTGTAAGTGTATCTTTATGGGGTATTCAAACACCTCCAAAGCATACCGCCTCTATGATGAAGTAAATAAGAAGTTTGTTGTATCTAGAGATGTAATGTTTCTTGAATCATCCAAAACTGACAATGTTGTTGAGCGGCAACTTGGTCGCTTGGATAGATTCGAAAAACCAAAATCATTTCAAGAATTTGATAATCAGATTCCACATCTTGAAGGGGGGATTCCTATACTAGATCAACATGTGGAATCTTCTTCTGAAGAACACTCTCCCCTGCATGAAACTCCAACAACAGATGATGCTTTAATTGATGTGATTGATAGAATTGGGAGACTCAATCTTGATTCAATCCCAACTCAATCAACAGAGTAGCCTAGACCATCTCAGAAAGGTCCCCCAAAGTGGGTGACAAAGACACTTGAAAGTGTTCATCCTAATGAAATTGGAAAGACAGGAACCTGAAATTCAAACCGACAAAATGGAGGTGATGTAGATGACTCTAATTCACCTGTTGATATGGATGTTTCTTATGATTGTGAATTGAACTTGTCTACAGATTTTGAACCAACTTCCTTCAAAGAAGCTGCTTCTCATGATGAATGGAAAGAAGAGATGCAAAAGGAGTATGATGCCCTCATAAAGAACGACACTTGGAAGCTGGTTGATTCTCCATTAGGAATCAAACCAATTGGTTGCAAGTGGGTCTACAAGAACAAGTATAAAGCTGATGGCTCACTTGACAAGCACAAAGCTAGGCTTGTGGCAAAAGGTTTTGCATAGAAGGAAGGGGTTGATTATGAGGAGACTTTTGCCCCCACAACAAAATGGGCTACCATCCGGACACTCTTTGCACTAGCAGCTCAGAACGGTTGGGAAGTCCATCAAATGGATGTAAAAACTGCTTTCTTGAATGGAGATCTAAAAGATAATGTTTTTATGTCCCAGCCTGAAGGATTTGTTGTGAAAGGACATGAACATAAAGTATGAAAACTTGTGAAGTCCTTGTATGGCCTCAAACAAGCACCACAAGCCTAGTATGAAAAACTAACTGAGCATCTTCTGAAACTCAATTTCAAACATTTTGATCTTGATGATGCAACTTTATTTGTCAAGAAAGTCGGCAAAACAGTTGTATATCTTGTGGTGTACGTAGATGATCTTTTGATGACAGGGAACAATGAAAGCTACATTGCATCCATAAAGAAGAAATTGGGGAAAAGTTTTGAAATGACTGATTTGGGCTATGTTCGTTACTATCTTGGCATTGAAGTAACCCAACATCCAAAGTCCATATTTGTTTCTCAAAAGAAATACATTGGAGATCTATTGAACAGGTTTCGCATGACAGAGTGCAATCCCCTTACTACTCCAATGGAACAAAACTTAAAGCTCACATCTATTGAAGGAAAATAATTTGAGGATGCAACAAAGTATAGACAGCTTGTAGGAAGTCTCAACTAGCTAACTACTACCAGACCATAAATTTCATTTGTTGTTGGAATCCTCTCCAGGTTTATGCAAAAGCCTTGTGAGGGACATTGGTCTGCTGCAAAAAGAGTTCTAAGGTACTTGAAGGGAACTCAAGACTTTGGAATCAAGTATACACAGGTGGACGACTTTAGCTTGATTGGATACTCTGATTCAGACTTCGATGGAGACAAAGAAACTGGGGTATCTACTTCAGGATATGCTATGATTCTTGGATCAGGAGCTGTCTCCTAGAGATCACGCAAACAATCAGTTCCAGCAAATTCCACAACAGAAGCAGAATATGTGGTAGCAGTTGAAGCAACAAAAGAAATTGTGTGGCTCGGGAAGATTCTTGAAGATTTGCAGGTAAAACAAGTAAATCAACTCCACTCATGATTGACAATACCTCTGCAATAAATTTGGCTAAGAACCCAAAGTTCCATGATCGAATGAAGCACATCAATACTAAATATCATCTGATTCGACATCATGTTAAGGCCAAAACAATCTATCTTCGTCATTGTTCCACAAATGAGCAAATTGCAGACATCTTCACTAGAGCACTTGGAAGGGAAAAGCTTGAACGATTCAGAATGATGCTTGGACTCACCAACATCCCTTCAGATTAAGGGGGGAATGTTGACACCTATTCCTTGTGATTGGGTAAATATATGTAAATAAATAAATGAGAAATATGAACAGTCATCGGGAGATAAATTGAACAGTCTCTCCCTCATGTATATAATAGACCTACCTGATGGAATAAAATACACGAATCAATTTTTGCTTTGTGGAGTTACTGCCTGGCTTGACATAAACAATGATAAAAGTATTCATCACATCCAAACACGAAAGTGCCGAGTGAGTGTTGTCGAAGCAGCGCAAATAATATCGAGTTCCCAATTTGATCAGTATTGTCAGACCTTATCAGGGTAAACGACATCAAAAGTTCCCAGTCTGTTCCGTCTTGTCATACGCTTTTCCCCATAAAAGCAACCCTGGTCTGTCCCGGAGTTCCACTCCATGGATAAAGAGAGTTTAGTCATTACCCATTTCCCCATAAAAGCAACCTTGGTATGCCCCAAACACAGAGTTCCACTCCATGGATAAAGAGAGTTCCACTTTTTGGATTGGGATTTTCACTGAGAATACCACTACATGCATATCGAACAGAGGTCATGGATAGAGAGGATTCCACTTTTTGGATTGGTATTTTCACCGGGAGTTCCACCTTCGGATGGTACTTTTCAAATCATTGTGAAAGGAGTTTAATTTTGATCAAATTTTCAATTTGAATCGAAGATTATACACTAAAAGTCGTTAATCTATTTTCAATCATAACTAGCAATTGCATTACAAGCAATTAAGTAAATTATTTATCAGTAATAAATTATTTAATCATATGTAAATTAAGTATAAGTTGTAAATTATTTAATTATAATTAAATATGTAATTAGATAACTATTTATCTAGATAATTGATAATTTATAGACCAAATAATTTGGCCATACAATTTCAAATTTTGTTGTTGTTTAAATTAAGTTTTTGAATGCAAAAATAGATTTAGCACCCTGAAAAATCAATGGAGTACTAGAATTAGGTAGATTAAACCATTTAAACTCAAGTTTTTCAAAATATCTATCGGATTTTGATTAAAAGAATTAGAAAGATTAAAAAATTTAAACTCAAGTTTTTTAAAATCTCTCTAGAATTTTGATTAAAATTAACCAGAAAGTGAAAAAGGTCGTTTTGTCTATAAGTTAGACTACTTCGTGGAGATTTGTCTATTTATAGTAATTATGTATGGTTACCTCATTATGGATACTAGATTGGTTGTTGATATTCATAGTAATTATGTATGGTTACCTCATTATGGCTACTAGATTGGTGGTTGATATTACATTAATTATGTATGGTTACTTATTATGACTACTAGATTGGTGGTTGATATTAAAGTTGATATTACAATCGGAATTTTAAGAAAATATTTTAATGTAAAATATTCAATGTTAAAAAAAAAGTAATGATTGAAAATAAAAAATAGAAATAAAAATTATCGAGTACAAAGGGAGGTGTGGAATTCATTTAGTTTTTAAAATAAAATTAATATGTGAATATTAACAATAATAATAAATTTCAATTCTGAAATATCAATAAAATATTTTAATAAGCAAAATTAAGTAATATTGATGTATATTTCGAAAATTATATTTTAATGTGGACAATGTAATTTATAGATATGCACACATCATGTAGAATATTATAATGCCACATTTTTAATTTCACTATTTTACATTTTGGTCTTTTTTGAGTAGATCTTTATCAATTTTCTCTCAAATTCAATAAAGATTTTTCGAGCTTACATATTCCACTACATATTCATTGGGATCTATTAAGAGATGAGAGAGATGTATTTTTTTTCAATTTTTGTAATATAAAAAAGGTTTGCCCCTAAAGAGATTTGATCCCTATTAAAGCATGCTAGAACTATGCTTGAAATGGATCTACATTGGTTCATTAATAAATGAATTAAAAAAAATGTCATATGAACAAATGTCCTATCAAATAAGTTAGGGATTGTTTTTGAATATGTAGTATCATAAGTCATGGTAGGTATTGGTCCATGGTGTTGGTACATGTTATGGTATATGAATCCAGAACCTATTTCAAATATGATAAAGTAGAAATGAATCTCAATAGTTAAGAATCTTGTGAGATGCTTTTCTAAATTTAACATATATATTAATTTGTTATATAATTAATAATAATAATATTTTAAAATAAAATTATAATTTAATTATTTTAATAATTTAGTAATGTAAATCAATGACTAAATAATTTTATTAATTTTTTATAGGTATTTTTTAAATATACTAAATTTTGGAATTTTTGGTTTGGCCAAATCTTTAAAAATCTTTATTTTTATGATTTAAAATAAGATTTTGATTTTTATCATTTAAAATAAAATTTTGATTAAATAATTAATGAAATGAATATTTTAATATTTATTATCAATTGATGCATATAAAATATTGTTGTTTAATTCAAACCAATATTCGTCAAATATAACGCAATATCCACCAAATATTTTCCATGGTACATTGCGTTATGTTAGATTCACAATTGTTCATTAATGATTACTATATTTCCTGGCAAGAAGACAGTCGGTTTATATCGGCCAACGCTTAACATAAAAATGTAATTGATGCAGGTGCATGGCAACCAATAAATCCCATGCTATTGGGCCATTAATGCATAAGATTTATTGGTTGCCAGTACCTTATGGCTACCCTGAGCCATGAAAGCCATACCATGAGCCATGAAAGCCATACATATTTCCGGCGACGTTCAGCGTCAACTTCGACGGCACAGGCCTCTCGCTCCAACTCACGAAAGTCCATCATTCGTACTTCATCATTAATACAACTTGTACAAGCATTGAATGCCACCTGCCCTTTACCATTTCAAACCTCCTCGGTTTTCGATTTCAAACTGGCATTGGCGCGCATACTACCATTTCAAACCTCCTTGCTTTCGATTTCAAACTGGCATGGGCACGCATATTTTATTTTCAAATGAATTGAGATCTTAAACGATTTCAATCTGGGCAATAGCACTCAATTCTTTTTGTTATGCTGCGCTATTGTATCCACTCTCGGAGAACAGCAACCGACGAAGCATAAACAACCTCAACAGAACCAGAAACTATCCACAGCTCAAGTCACTGTTTTTCAAGGTTTCTTGTTCTGTATGCAGATATGGAAATAGCGAAGAAACTAGCTTTGAAACGCTTCCTCCAAAAGCGAAAGGAGAGGTAATCAAACTCTACATCTTCTATAATATTTTCTCTGTATAAATTGAGATGATTGAATCGGCAAATGTGTATTAATGCGATGTTTTTTTGGAGTGCAGATTCAACAGCGTTGCTCCTTACACCAGCGTGGAGAGGGCAACATTGCCTTGGAAAGTAGGAAAGGATTCAGATGACCAGATCATACTGTCGTTGGGTTGTGTATGACAACAATTGTAAAATGTTGGGGAATGCCACTGACTTTTAATTGCATCACGCAGCATGTTTTACCCTTAACCGATCTGTTTTTTAATCAAATTTTTAGATCGAGGGAACCAACGCGTTTTCTGTATTTCTCCACTGTGAGTACACGGTGGCAGGCAAAACTGATGGCCCGGATAAGAAAGTGGCACTCGAAACGGCAATGTAGCATGAAAGTGCAGAGGAATTTCTTAATCCGGAAGTATTCAATCTTGAAACATTCAGATTAACATTAATGTTGTAACATTTTTTTTTAAGTATATTATAGATTTTTGTAATATATCTTATTTGTGTGGATGTTTGTTTATTTCCTCAAAAAAAAATGAATTTAATTATTAAATAATTTTTAGAATAATTATTAATTAAATTAAATTATAGATATTTAATTTTTTAATAATATTTTAAAATATTCTTAATAATATTTATAAATAAATTAAATGTTTAAATTTACCATTTCATTTTTTAAAATAAATTGTTTAACTAAAAATGATATTATATAAAAAAGTTTTATATAAATCATGATATTAGTTTATGGTTTTGTAATAAAATAAGTTTATAAATTAACAATCTCAATATGAGTTTCTATAATTAAATAATTATATTTATATATTTTATTTATATATTAATATTTTATAATAATAAAATTATAATTTAATTTGATTTTATATTTATTTTGCTATTTAATATATCATATATATTATGGAGTAATTATTTTAATATTTGTATTAGACTAATGAAATATTCTCATTTAGAATTTTCAAGATTGTTAAAAGAAATATTTAATGAGTTGTTAGTGGAACCATTTTTTATTTATGGATATTTCTTTTAAGTCATTTATCTTTTTAGTTTTGTGTTTGGGAAATATTATTAAATTATAAAATATTTTAAAATCTATTTTTTTTTATAGTTAGGCTAACAATTTTTGTGGAAGTAAATTTAGTAATAAAATGATTTAGTCACTAAAGCTTTCTTTCACGATTTATTGTTTCAAAATTTATTTGATCATAACATTTTAATGAGATTATATTTATTAAATTTATTAAGGGTTATATTTAATTAATTAATACAATCTTTTCTACAATTTATTTAACTTAATTTACAATATATCAAAACACAAATACATTTAGAGACTAACAATATTTAGGTGCCTAATAATTTTTAGCATTTTCCATTTATAACTTTTATTCATGGAAAAACCACGAACATTTGTTCCTCACAAACTCATAGTCCACCTCTCTCATATTTCAAACTTTGAATAGAGACTTAACTTAAATTAGTTTGGACTTTGAATAGGGACCCAAACCTTATATTAGGATAGATAGATGGACATTAAATGGTAATTAATCCAAAATCTTTAGTTTAGATCTTGCTTAAAAATTCAACCGATGTCATTAAATATTTTTTCGGAAAGTAAAATTTAAATTAATTTAAAAAAAAACATCATAGCAAGTTTTGGTTTGCCATAGTTTACCTTGGTTTAGCAATAAGAAAACCAAAAAAATAGAAAAACCATAATTATTTTAGCATCCAAACATAGTGTCTTTGACAATTCACACAATTCATATATACAAATAAACAGTGATACCACCACACCACATAACTCATTTTGTAATAAACTAAATTCAAACTTTCTACACCCCCATCAAAACACAAGCGTAGATGAATTCTTCCATGATACTTAACATCTGGTTCTCCATTTACTTTTTCTAAATTGAACCACCTTGAGCTTACCATAATGTAATCTAGTCTCCTTTCAACTGTATTTAGTGCAATTATGGTTTGGCCTAAGTCCTCCACATCCTTGTTACCACTGCTACTAGGTCGATCCTCAACCAATAACACAAGTTGTTCCTCAAATGGTTCAGCTTCTACAAAGATCAAATCTTCATTCCAAAATGGGCTTGACAAGGTTCTAGAATTACATGTTCTAGTCCTCAAAACCTATATACCCAGTTGCACCCTCACTATGAGATCAGAAAAATTATCTTTTCAGGAATCTACAAGTCTTGGGCTTCAATCACATTGACCCTTAGATACCATAATTTTGGGGACAAATATATTTTTGATCTTGTATTCATCATACCTCCTGTATCATATTATCAAGCCTCTGGGAATGTTTCGTCTACTTGTGTTCCCATCCAAACTGCAAGCATAATATCACCTTTGACTCTACCATCACTATCACACCTACGAGTTGGCGATGTGCAATGAGTCAGGTGACATGACTCTCGGTTAAAGGCGATGAGTCGTGGTGTGATGAGTCGGGCGATCGGTTAAACGCGCCCAAGTCACATGTGAAGAAATGCGACGAAGGTACGAGTCATGTGCGACGAATTATGACAAGAGGGCAAGTTGCGACGAGCTAGCATGGGGGTCGAAAAATGACTAAGTGTGGGACGAGTTGCGACGAGTTTATATGATAGGAGAAAAATTGAACGGTTGGGTGGAGTCGACCCATAGTTGGGAAAGCCGACTTGAGGATGGACGAACTGACATGTTTGGTGGCCGAGTAATATGGTTGTCCTGGGAAAGCCGACCCATCGACATCCACGGAGGAACCATATAAAAGGATGGAGGACACATGGAGGAGAATACAAGCAAGAACACAAGTCATTCCAAGCAAATCAAGAAAACTTGGCGAGCAAAGGAAGTGTGAGCATACGGTGCAAGCGAATAGGTTGGCCCGAAGCACTAGGCCGAAATTGCATAAAAACCAAACTTCAGTGTGGCGGGTGAACCGAAGGGCGAGGCTGCCTGGACGAGTCAGGTGACAGTCACAGGGTGAGTTGCTGCGGGCACGCCTGCCCGAAGTTTGAACGTATGGGTGAACAGTCAAGCGAGTGAAGAGTTAGGCGCGGCAAGGTTGGGCTAGCCAAACCCGAGGTGCAGGTAGGTTGCACGAAGGTGCGGGCGCCCTTGCCCACGAGCTGGGCAGTGTAACATAAAGGCGTTGGGCGAGGAGAAATGACGAGTCAGAGCGAGTGTGCACGACAAGTCGGGTGGGGTCGAACGACCAGCTGGGCAAGTTGACACAGAGAGTTAGGCACAATGAGCTGGGCGAGGTGACACGACGATCTGGGAAGGGTTGAATGACAAACTTGGGCGAGGCTGAACGATAGCCTGGGCGAGGCTGAACGAGAAATTGGGCAGGGCTGAACGAAGCTTGGGTGAGGCTGAACGAAGGCTGAATTGGAAGTGAAGTTTGGCAATTTTTCCCAAGGTAAATTTGGGGTTGCCTTGTAAAGGTTGATGTTGTATAAACACTTGTAAAAATTATATATTTATATATTGTTGGGCAAGATCTAATGAGGGAGTTTCCCCTCCCTTTGAAGAAATATTGTATTGTTGTACTTTTATGATGATGATGAATGTTTCCGCTGTGTAAGAGAATGATGAATGCTTAGTGAAGTTGAAAAATATTCTAAGTATTGAATGTTAGGCGTAGTCCGTACTCGAGAGTATTGTTAAAAAGAAACTGGGTAGCAGTGCCGCACCTGCCTATGTGCAGTTGAAAGACTACCGCTAGGATAGGGGCATGACAGGTGATATCAGAGGTTGATTCAGTTGAACCAGATTTACAAGAAGTATATGGTCGCTAATAGATCACAGAGAAAGATGATGGCAAGTCAAGCGGAGGAACCTCAAGTTATGACAGGGGAATCTAGCAAGGATGCTGAGACAGTTTTCATGGATAAGGTATTGGATCGAATGGAGGAATTAACTTCTGAAGTAGCTTCGATGAAGGCCGAGAATGCTGAATTTCGAGATAGCTACACAAAGTTGAAGGAAGATTTTGAAGACCTCAAAAGCCTATACGAGTATACATAATGGTTGTATACACAAACAAAGAAAGAAGTCAAAGAGATTGGAGCTGCAAGGGACCAAGGTTTGGCAGATATCTTGAAGTTGCAGAAAAATCTTGGAGATGCTCAAAATGAGATAACGGTTCTGAAGAAGGAAATTGGACAAAGTTCTGGTGGAGGAGTTTCTCATGTGAAGGTCAAAGAACCTGATTCTTATGACGAGACAAGAAGTGCGAAAACTCTTGGTAACTTTCTATGGGATATGGAGCAATACTTGGAGCGTTTGGGTATGTCTGATGATGAGGCCAAAGTGAAGGTAGTTGCTCAATTCTTGACGAAGGATTCTAAGATGTGGTGGCAAAGAAAGATGGAACAGATTGCTAATGGAAATGTTGTGGAAATCACTTCGTGGGATGACATGAAGAAAGCTTTGCAAGCTCATTTTAGTCCACGAGACGAGACATGGGATGAAAGGATGAAGATAAAATACATAAATCAAACAAGGAGTCTACAAGCATATCAACGAGAGTTCTCAAGTGCAGTTTTGGAGTTACCTAATATGGCAGAAAGGGACAAGGTGTTCAATTTCATTATAGGATTGAAACCTTGGGCATGCAATGAGGTGAACAGGCAAAAGATTAAGACACATGAAGAATATTTTGCAGCAGTTGATAACTTGGTAGAACATTATTATGAAGGAACCGAAGAGAGAAAGAAGAAGATTGATAAGCCGAAAGAGAAGTCTACGAAAGAAGAGCCTTCGAGATCGTATGATAAGACGAAGACGAAGAAGCCCTTGAAGTGTTGGATATGTGAAGAACCACATACGGTGAAGAATTTTCCTTCTATCAAAAGTGGCAGTGATGGCACAATTCGATGCGAAGAAGAAGAAAAAAGAAACTTTCGTTGGAGTTATGCATATTTTGGGAGTTGAAGTGGCTACGAAAGCGATCTCACGAAGAGATCCCGAAAGGAACCAGTTGGAATATGTGGAGATGAAGATTGGGAAAGGCACTATTCTCACTATGGTGGATATTGGTGCAACTCATAACTTCATGAGTGAAGATACTACGAGGAAGATTGGGCTGAAATTTATACCAATTCAAGCACAATTGAAAGCGGTGAATTCTCCATCTGATTCTGTGATTGGTGTGGTTGAGAAGGTTGATGTGACACTAGGTGAATGGACAGGGAAGCTCAATTTCACAGTTGTGCAGATAGATGACTATGAAGTTGTACTGGGCATGGAATTTATGAAGCAATTTGAAGCTATGATAGTTCCACACATGAAGAAGTTGTATATTTATGACGAGCGTAAGGAAGTACCCATTGGTATACCAACCAAAGGGGCTACAACAGTCGAATGCAAGCTAACAATGATGAATGTGGAGGAAGTCAAGCGAGATGAGGAAGTCTATAAGAGGTTGTCTTCTACAGAGGAAAAACTTATGGAGCAGTCATAGGTGATTAGATCGTTGTATTATAGTATCTTGGATCTATCAAGCAGACTAGAGGAAATGGAGAAGGATGAGGATGCTAGACCGGATGATCAGACGGAGAGCCAGGAAGCATACTTGCAGAGATTAGAGGTGGAAGATCCTTATATATGGATTGAGCTAATATGAGCCCTCATGGCAACCAATAAATCCCATGCTATTGGGCCATTAATGCATAAGATTTATTGGTTGCCAGTACCTTATGGCTACCATGAGCCATGAAAGCCATACCATGAGCCATGAAAGCCATACATATTTCCGGCGACGTTCAGCGTCAACTTCGACGGCGCAGGCCTCTCGCTCCAACTCACGAAAGTCCATCATTCGTACTTCATCATTAATACAACTTGTACAAGAATTCAATGCCACCTCCCCCTTTACCATTTCAAACCTCCTCGGTTTTCGATTTCAAACTGGCATTGGCACGCATACTACCATTTCAAACCTCCTTGCTTTCGATTTCAAACTGGCATGGGCACGCATATTTTATTTTCAAATGAATTGAGATCTTAAACGATTTCAATCTGGGCAATAACACTCAATTTTTTTTGTTATGCTGCGCTATTGTATCCACTCTCGGAGAACAGCAACCGACGAAGCATAAACAACCTCAACAGAACCAGCCCCCTGAGGGAATAACAAAGGGGACATGTTCATCACGGGGAGGAGATGTCAAGAGTTGCCAAGCCTGTGCGCTCTGTGGATTGCAAGACCATGATCAAGCAATACACCGTCTCTCTTTTATCATAGAGCACAACTCCTACAAGGTGCTCATGCTTGGAAAGCTTCCAACGCTGAGACTGAAATATAGTTTCAGCAACAATAATGTTAATTCCATATTAGCAGATAATGAGTTGGCCATTGATGCACTACTTACAGTGGGCACTAGTTTGTTCCGCTCGAACGACTTTGCGTCTGGTTTGGCGATTTGCGACATCATTATGTAGAAAAACCATGATCATGCAAAAACCGCTGAAATAAGAGTGGGGCTGGAAAATTGAGTGAAACTAGAGGTTATTGAAGTTATTACTAAAGGTGTGGGAGGAAGAGGGCATTGGTATCAATGTCTGAATGGCCATTACTACGTGGTAGGGGGATGCAGAGGACCAAAGTAGACATCTCAATGCCCAGATTGCAGGGTCACAGTGGGAGGACTCTCTCGCCGTCCAGCAGATGGAAATCGCCATGCAGACATTGATGGCAGTTCTCATCCTGCCTGGAGCAACAACACAGGTCTTGGAGCTCTTGCCTGACAGATGATGTTGAAATTATGAGTATGTTTGGGAGTTTTACAGTTGCAACAAGAAGGAAAGGTGTATAAGTACAGTGCAGTAACCATCAAAGTGGAATACTTGTCTAGTTTGAAGAGTCTGATCATTTTTGAAAATTTGGCCAAAATGCATTACATGTTATAAAATATGTGAAAAAATACTCTGGTATCAAATCCGTGTCTTTTATCAATTGGTTCTATGATTTATCGTTTCTCAGTTGATATTATCAAGGAATGTGTGTTTGTATTAGTATTTCAGTTGATATTATCAAGGAATGTGTGTTTGTATTAGTATTTTTAAATTTAGATATAGTAAAAAAATAACAGAATATATATTTTCATTGGCCATTGAATATTTCGAATAAATTTTTATGTCTCGTTACAATGTTAAAATTACTATTTTGAAAGGTTAAAATTAAAATTACTATTTTTAAAGGTCAAAATTATTTGTAGAATTGAGGCTTTTCATAACAATTATGAGAAGAGTTTCCCCATAAATTACATGTAGAAAACTTTTGTCCACGCGTATCGAACCAACTAGTGTGGTTCATTGTCACGACAATTTGAGGAGTCAGATCATGGCCGCACATTAAATAAGGAGAGCAGACCTTCCCAACAGCAAGGTTGACTAGGTTGACCATCAACGACTATATAGAAAAACGGCTAGATAATATTTTAATGTCAAAATAATATTATAAATATAATAAATAATTATATATTAGAATGTAATTCCATTTTATTTTATTTATATATATTATAAATATATTTAATTCTTTTTTAATTTATTTATTTAAATCATTAGAGATAAGTAAAGGGGTTTTAGAAATTTATTTAATTCCTTTTTAATTTAGTTAATCATTTAAAATTACTATGGATTGTTATTTTATTTTATTTTATTTATATATTATTCTTAGATTATTAAATTAATTTATTATCATTAGGGATAGGTAAAAGGGGTTATTTTTAATAATATTGATTTAGTGGAATTAAAATTATTAATATCAATTTAATAATATTGATATTGATTTGGAACATAGATTTTATGGTGAAGGGGGGTTTTTAGAAAAAATTTCTTTGTTATTAAATTAATTTATTCAATTCCTTTTTAATTAATTTAATCACTTAAATTACTAGGGACAAGAATGTTATTAAATTTCATTTTATTTATATATTAATCTTAGGTTGTTAAATCAACTTATTATCACCAGGGAAAGTGAAAGGGGTTTTTTTCAAAAATATTGATTTAGTGGAATTAATTCAATACTATTGATATTGATTTAATAATATTTGTTGGAATATATTTAATTTATATTGATCTTAAGGTAAAGGTAAAAGCTTAAAAAGAGAAAAAAAAAGGAAAGCCATCTAATAGAACAAGTCAGGAAAAAATAAATAGAATGAGCGACAGAATTTAAAAACAAGAATGTCAAGAACAAGATCATTAGTAAAACAACTAAACCAAAGGAAAAACCTTTGGAGGATGGAACAGACAAGGCTCAAAAGAGGGGGGGCAGGGGGGAGGGAGAAGGGGGGAAAGGAAGGCAAGACTAAGAAGAAAGGGCAGGGATCCAGCAACTACTGATCTTCCAGCCGTCATCTCTATTGAGATTGTTAGGCCTTCTTTCAATTTCAATAGCTTCCCTGAATTTTCGGTGATGGAACTGCGCAGTTCCATCACCGAAAATTCAGGGAAGCTATTGAAATTGAAAGAAGGCCTAACAATCTCAATAGAGATGACGGCTGGAAGATCAGTAGTTGTTGGATCCTTGCCCTTTCTTCTTAGTCTTGCCTTCCTTTCCCCCCTTCCACCCCTCGCCCCCCCTTTAACCTTTTCTTGCTTTTGAGATTTCCCGAATCCTTCTCTTTTGAGCCTTGTATGTTCCACCCTCCTAGGGTTTTTCCTTTGGTTTAGTTGTTTTACTAATGGTCTTGTTCTTGACATTCTTGTTTTTGAATTTTGTCGCTCATTCTATTTATTTTTTCTTGACTTGTTCTATTAGATGGCTTTCCTTTCTAAAGGAATTATATAAAAAATTATTTAAAATTTAAATCAAACTTCAAATTAAATCCAATATCGTTCAATCTACACAAATATAATAACAAGAAATACTATATGAATCTAACTTATTCTAAAAAAAAATTATTTATTAAACATTTCTCATGTCAAAAAAATTCCAAATCTTGGAAGTTGCTTTGAAAAGTTCAACTTCAACATGCTATCAAGTGTGTAATCCAAAATTCATTTGAGTTTCAAAATTCATTTAAGCTTTATTTTGAGAAAAATGGAATCCGTGCAAGATCTCAACCTATATAGATATTGAAAGCCATCTAATAGAACAAGTCAAGAGTTATGTGGTGTGGTGGTATCACTGTTTATTTGTATATATGAATTGTGTGAATTTAGTTTATTACAAAATGAGTTATGTGGTGTGGTGGTATCACTGTTTATTTGTATATATGAATTGTGTGAATTGTCAAAGACACTATGTTTGGATGCTAAAATAATTATGGTTTTTCTATTTTTTTGGTTTTCTTATTGCTAAACCAAGGTAAACTATGGCAAACCAAAACTTGCTATGATGTTTTTTTTTTAAATTAATTTAAATTTTACTTTCCGAAAAAATATTTAATGACATCGGTTGAATTTTTAAGCAAGATCTAAACTAAAGATTTTGGATTAATTACCATTTAATGTCCATCTATCTATCCTAATATAAGGTTTGGGTCCCTATTCAAAGTCCAAACTAATTTAAGTTAAGTCTCTATTCAAAGTTTGAAATATGAGAGAGGTGGACTATGAGTTTGTGAGGAACAAATGTTCGTGGTTTTTCCATGAATAAAAGTTATAAATGGAAAATGCTAAAAATTATTAGGCACCTAAATATTGTTAGTCTCTAAATGTATTTGTGTTTTGATATATTGTAAATTAAGTTAAATAAATTGTAGAAAAGATTGTATTAATTAATTAAATATAACCCTTAATAAATTTAATAAATATAATCTCATTAAAATGTTATGATCAAATAAATTTTGAAACAATAAATCGTGAAAGAAAGCTTTAGTGACTAAATCATTTTATTACTAAATTTACTTCCACAAAAATTGTTAGCCTAACTATAAAAAAAAATAGATTTTAAAATATTTTATAATTTAATAATATTTCCCAAACACAAAACTAAAAAGATAAATGACTTAAAAGAAATATCCATAAATAAAAAATGGTTCCACTAACAACTCATTAAATATTTCTTTTAACAATCTTGAAAATTCTAAATGAGAATATTTCATTAGTCTAATACAAATATTAAAATAATTACTCCATAATATATATGATATATTAAATAGCAAAATAAATATAAAATCAAATTAAATTATAATTTTATTATTATAAAATATTAATATATAAATAAAATATATAAATATAATTATTTAATTATAGAAACTCATATTGAGATTGTTAATTTATAAACTTATTTTATTACAAAACCATAAACTAATATCATGATTTATATAAAACTTTTTTATATAATATCATTTTTAGTTAAACAATTTATTTTAAAAAATGAAATGGTAAATTTAAACATTTAATTTATTTATAAATATTATTAAGAATATTTTAAAATATTATTAAAAAATTAAATATCTATAATTTAATTTAATTAATAATTATTCTAAAAATTATTTAATAATTAAATTCATTTTTTTTTGAGGAAATAAACAAACATCCACACAAATAAGATATATTACAAAAATCTATAATATACTTAAAAAAAATGTTACAACATTAATGTTAATCTGAATGTTTCAAGATTGAATACTTCCGGATTAAGAAATTCCTCTGCACTTTCATGCTACATTGCCGTTTCGAGTGCCACTTTCTTATCCGGGCCATCAGTTTTGCCTGCCACCGTGTACTCACAGTGGAGAAATACAGAAAACGCGTTGGTTCCCTCGATCTAAAAATTTGATTAAAAAACAGATCGGTTAAGGGTAAAACATGCTGCGTGATGCAATTAAAAGTCAGTGGCATTCCCCAACATTTTACAATTGTTGTCATACACAACCCAACGACAGTATGATCTGGTCATCTGAATCCTTTCCTACTTTCCAAGGCAATGTTGCCCTCTCCACGCTGGTGTAAGGAGCAACGCTGTTGAATCTGCACTCCAAAAAAACATCGCATTAATACACATTTGCCGATTCAATCATCTCAATTTATACAGAGAAAATATTATAGAAGATGTAGAGTTTGATTACCTCTCCTTTCGCTTTTGGAGGAAGCGTTTCAAAGCTAGTTTCTTCGCTATTTCCATATCTGCATACAGAACAAGAAACCTTGAAAAACAGTGACTTGAGCTGTGGATAGTTTCTGGTTCTGTTGAGGTTGTTTATGCTTCGTCGGTTGCTGTTCTCCGAGAGTGGATACAATAGCGCAGCATAACAAAAAGAATTGAGTGCTATTGCCCAGATTGAAATCGTTTAAGATCTCAATTCATTTGAAAATAAAATATGCGTGCCCATGCCAGTTTGAAATCGAAAGCAAGGAGGTTTGAAATGGTAGTATGCGCGCCAATGCCAGTTTGAAATCGAAAACCGAGGAGGTTTGAAATGGTAAAGGGCAGGTGGCATTCAATGCTTGTACAAGTTGTATTAATGATGAAGTACGAATGATGGACTTTCGTGAGTTGGAGCGAGAGGCCTGTGCCGTCGAAGTTGACGCTGAACGTCGCCGGAAATATGTATGGCTTTCATGGCTCATGGTATGGCTTTCATGGCTCATGGTAGCCATAAGGTGTTGTCAACCAATAAATCTTATGCATTAATGGCCCAATAGCATGGGATTTATTGGTTGTCCAGGTGCATAGGCCGAGTACGGAAAAAAATGACGAAGATTGGAGAAGAACTTACTAATGTAATGAGATGGTCACATGGTAATGCTAGAAAAAACGCTTAACATAAAAATGTAATTGATGCAGGTGTATAGACCGAGTATGAAAAAAATTGACGAAGGTTGGAGAAGAGCTTACTAATGTAATGAGATGGTCACATGGTAATGCTAGAAAATTTTTTAAACGTTTAGAAAGTTTGAATATTTAATTTAGGAGTAGTTTTTGATTTTATTCATCTTGAGAAGTTGTTGAATATTTAATTTAGGAGTAGTTTTTGATTTTATTCATCTTGAGAAGTTGTTTTCCATTGTAATATTTTTTTAATTAGTTTTTAGTATCCCTTATCTTGTGGAGAAGGGGTAACGATTCGCATTTTTGTGACTCTTGGTTGTCATGGTCAATTTCTTTTGTTCCTAAGGTGAGGAGAAGAAGCATGAAGGAGAAGAGAGGAACCTATTGTTTCTCTGTGTATTACAATTATGAAGTTTCCAGACTCGCCTATACCTTCAATTTGTGTGAACTAAAAGGTTTTTTTGTGTGAATGACATAAATGAACAACAATATGGACTGTAAATTGTGTGATTGTGATATGAGTTGAGATTGAATCGAATCCCTGTGTTGAAACCAAATTGGTTTTTGCTTATGAACTTGTTATTCCTTGCAAATTTTATTTTTTTACGCTGATATTGGTAACTTTATGAAAACTTGTAGCTTGTTGAACCGATTTATATTAATAATTTGAATCTTGTGGCTTCAATCATTGTGTTATTTGTCCATTTTCCTTTTGGGGTTCGGTGTCTAATAGTTTAAAATCACACGAAGAAATGTGCCAACTACATTTTAGAGTAGTGAATGTGTGGTCTTCTGCGATTTGAGTACCATCAACAAAAACAGAGCACCCTATTTTTTTAATATGGTCCAAACTCCTTTGTGATTGGTTTTCTAACAGTAAAATTCGAACCAACATTGCAAACCTAGTGAAGAGAGGCAAAGTAAATCGTTTACACCATTAAGAAGCAAGTCTGGGATGTGGAGAGTCAGTTGGGAAATGAGTCGAGCTGTTTCATCTCCAAAAAACCACAATACAAAATTTTAATGGGCGATATGAAATCATTTTGTAGTGACGGAATAGTAAATTGGAGAACAAGTGATACCAAATCATTTTGTAGTGACTACAAAAAAAAATTCCAAAATGGTGTGTTCTGTTTTTAAATTGCCTTTTGGCCTTCTCGTTACACCATTTGTTAAGTTTGAAATGTATGTAATTGGATTTATGAAATGAAGTGAAATAAAGAGTGGAAGGTAAGAGAAAAATCTCTCATGGAATTCATCATAATAAATTCATATTCTTATATTGACTGCATACGTTAAATGTTACATGAAATATTATTGAATTGGAAGTAAATTCAGAGTTGTGTGTGGAGTAGATTGGGGATATTGGTGACAGAATGTGAGTTGTCTACCATCAAGTCATATCAGAGCCTAAAAATCTGTTTAGATTGACAGCTCCCAGATGAGGAATGAAAATCTTTTAGAGAAGACGAGTCTACACAAAAATAGGTGTGGCATGATTCTAATCTTGAAGCAGAGGATGTGAATAAGAATATGATTTTCGTATGAGGTTGTTTGTGTGTAAAAATTGCAATGGATTTCTATGAAATAGATCACAACAGAGTAGAGAATGGGAATCTAAAAGAAAGGAAGCCAATAAAGTTCAGAGTTCGCATCAGAAGCATGAAGCAGAATCAGAATTAGAAATATGATTGAGGTAAATTTCGATTTATTTTTAATTTGTGGTGAATTTTTAAACTGAAAATTGCATGGTTGAAGTTTTGAAGTTTGAACGAAACAATGAAAGTCGATGAAATGAAATCTACTTTAGGAAAAGTAGATTAGATTTTTTTTTAAAACAGATCTGAAAATAAGTGTTATGAGTGTAAGGGATATTGAAGACAACAAAATTAAAGGTAAATACATTGAGAGAAGTTACAATAGTAACATATGTTCAAACAAAGATTTAGGGGATGAACCAAGAACAAAAAGACTTCTTGATGACGATGGCAAAGAACCTTGTAGCAAAGATGGAGGACCATAAAAGTTCTCAAAGGATAATGGTGAGCAGTTGAATGTAGAAGCAAGAAGAGAAGAGAGTGCTTAGATGAGGATTCCAAAGGAAGGAGACACCAAAAATGTTAGGAGAAGACTAGGCATGGAAGAGCTTAGCATGGTATTTAGAAACATGTTGATGAAGTCAGCTTGCTGCAATGGCTTGTTTGCAGCTTACAGTGAGGAGGGAGAAGTTAATATAAGGAGGAGACTTGTGACTACTGAGAGTCATAGTAAAGGTTCAAAGATAAGCCATAGTGTATCAAGCTAGGACAAATTTGATAGAGAAGTAAATGAAAATAAATTATAGATAGAGATGATGAAAGGATTGCTACAAAGAAATGAGGAAGACTAGGGTTAGAGATGGACTCTCTGGAATAAAGGAAAATGGAATTTATTCCAGGTGAAGTTAAGATAGAGATCAAATGCTCAGTTGATGGAGAAACTCAAGGAGTTTGATCAAAGGGTAAATGCTCATTTGGTAAGAGAAATGGAGCATCAACAATTTTTTCTTTTTGAAAAGATTATTTGTGAGCCAGAACAAAGATGAATTCTTCAAGAGATTGATGAAGAAGATGTTGATGAGGGAATCACCAAGAGTCTCACAGATAATTTGGAGAATGAATATCAACATCAATAAATGGTGCAATTAGCATCAAATGAGGCTACAAGGCCTTATGATTTTGAAACTGACAAATTATGTGTGTTTGCAGGTGGCACAAGTAAGAAAGAAAGACAACTATTGGAGACTATCACAAGGATGAACGAGGATGAACATAATTTGATTTATGCTCGAAACACTATGTGTCCTCATCATAATGTACAAAAGGTAATTTCTAGGAGATATTTGCATCAGTCTTCTTTAATAGAGAACAAAGTGGAATTGAATAGTGAAAACAACTGAAGGAGAAATTAAGAGAAGCATTCACATGTAATGCTTAATAATTTTGATGAAGAAATCTTGTTGCTAGAAAATTTGCTACAAAAATATGCGTCTAAGTTATTGATAGGACCACAGACTGAAAATTCAAACTTAATGTTCAAAGATATCGAGGAAGAAATGGAATTTTTGGAAAGTTGGCTACACAAGGACACTAGTGTTGAAAACCACATGAAGTTTGTAGACTTAGTTGAAGAGGAGGAGTAAATTATTTAAAAAGTACCACACAAAAGTGGTACAAAAGAGGAAGGAATGCAACAAATAGTGGGCAACAACAACAAAAATTTTCAGCAATATGAAGAAGATCTCATGCAACATAGTATTCCTTAGATGAAGGATGAAGTTAGAGTGGAAAATTCTGAAGAAGAAAACAATGTTTTTGTTGTGAGAAAGCAAGGAAGAAGACATCCAAGTTTCTTAAACATCTATGGAGAGATGTGTGCTGAAGAGGAAGAAGATAATAATACTGAAGTTATTATACAAGGAAAGATCCAATTACAACAGGGAAACATTTGTAAAGACAACAACAAAGATTTGATGGGAAGTTTGAAATTTTTAGAGCTACATGAGGGAGAGATGTTGCAAGCAACATAGGAGACTTCAAATTCTTGTATTTAAAAAAAATAAAATTGGTTTGTGTATGTGGAAAATGAAGATGCCAAGGAAAAAACAAAATGGCTTGGAAATACTTCAAATAATGAAGTATAAGAACCATGGGGAGAGGACCTGCAGGATTGCAGGATAAGCACATAAAATGTTGCAACAAAATTGAATTTTTTAGAAGACTGGTTGGAGAATTTGAGAACAGTGAACTGCAGCAGCCCAAGTAAGGCCAAGATATATTTTTTCATGAATGAGATGCATAAATAAATAGACAACAATGATGGGAAATTCTAGCAGAAAATGCAAAGAGGAGAATTTTGAAAAAATCAACAATGAATTTCAGCCAAGAAATAATGGTATATTAGGTTGGATGTGGAAATAGAGAAAATAAGAAAGATGATGTTGACGAAGCCTCAACAGAGGAGCTATGTAGGGAATAGGAGAATAAATGACAACTTTTTGCGAATGGTAGAGCAATTTTTCATCGGCAAAGGAGGAGGAAGACTACAACAGGTGAAAATAGTAGAATAATGACATGACAAGGAGAAGGATCAACTACAACATAAATTTTTGGATTGAGGAAGATTCACTTCATCAGTAAATGGTGAGGATACCATGAATCTTTTTCACGTTGGGAGTCTGATGCAGATGTATAGGCCAAGCATAAAAAAAAAAAAATTGATGAAGACTGAACAAGAGCTTACCAATGTGATGGGATGGTCACATGGTAATGATGGGAAAAAAATTAAACATTTAGAAAGTTTGAATATTTAATTTAAGATCAATTTTTATTTTAATCATTGAGAAGTTATTTTTATTATAAGAGAAAAAAATAGTTTACAACTTCCCTTATTTTGTGGAGAAGGGAAACTATTCACATTTTTGTGACTTTTGGTTATCATGGTCAATTTTTTTAGGGAAACAATAAGAAAAGAATGTTTGGGAAGTTCCTGAAGTGAGGAGAAGAAGCCGGAAGGAGAAGAGAAGGGAAGAAGAGAAGAACTCATTGTTTCTTTCTGTATTACAATTCTAAAGTTTTCAGATACAATCTGTGTGAACTGAAATATATTTTTGTGTAATTAGCCTAAATGAACAATAATTTGAACTGCAAATTGTGTGATTGTTACGTGACTTGAGATTGAATCAAATCCCTCTGTTTAAACAAAATTGGTTTCTACTTATGAATTATTCTTGCTTGCTGATATTGGCATGTTTATGAAAACTTGGAGCTTGTTTGACCGATTTATACTAAGAATTTGAATCTTGTGGCTTCAATCGTTGTGTTATTTGTCCATTTGCCTTTTGGGGTTCTTGTTGTATCAGTGTTAAAGCGCATAAAGGAACGTGCCAACTCCGTTCTGGAGTAGTGAATGGGTGGTCTTTTACGATATGAGTATCATCAACAAAAACAAAGCACCTTGTTTATTTTTAATAAGGTCCAAACTCCTTTGTGATTGGTTTTCTTACTGTCAAATTTGAACCAACATTGCAAACCTAATGAAAAGAGGCAAAGTAAATTGTCCACTGCGTTAAGAACCAAGAATGAGACGTGGACAGTCAATTAGGAAATCAGGAGAGGCGTTTTATCTTCCCCGAAACCGCAATACATAAATTTTAACGGATGCTACGAAATCATTTGATAGCTACGGAACAGTAAATTGGAGAACAAATGCTAGCAAACCATTTCGTAGCCACTGCGAAAAAAATTCAAGACCGCGTGTTCGGTTTTTAAATCCCATTTTGACTTCACCGTTACACCATTTGTTCAATTGAAACATATGTAATTGGATTTATGAAGTAAGGTGAAATAAAAAGTGGAAAGTTATAAAAGAATCTCTCATGAATTTTATGATAATAAATTCATATTCTATATTAAATGCCTATGTTAAATGTTGGATAAAATATTGTTGAATTAGAGAGAAATCTTTTCATGATAATAAATTCATATTCTTATATTAAATGCATATGCTAAATGTTGGATAAAATATTGTTGAATTAGATATAAATCCAGAACTATGTGTGGAGTAAATTGGTGATATTAGCGTTGGCCGTGAGTTAGCTACATCAGTGATTATAATTAACCAATGGAAAACAGTTTAATCTCGTATCCTCCAACAAGCTTTCGTCGAAGCCAGCGCCGTCTAGGTGTGTTGAATCTAGTCACAACCTTCCAGAAAAGTCAGCCGCTGGTATTTATCAATTTTTTTAAACTAAGTGTCACTTTTAAAATCTCCAGGTCAGCAAGAGTGCATTCTTTACCATTTAGTTGGACCGATAATTTTAGCTCGAATATGGAATAAATTTAGCTATAATTTTGATATTTTTATTTATTTATTTATTTTAGTTTGAATATAGTAATAATTTTATGTTTAAATTTTTTTACTTGGAATATGGTAATAAAATTTTTGATGAGAATGAGTTGATATCTTAACATAAGCTATTTTAAAAGTAATTTTTTGGGTTTTTTTTTTTTTTTGCGACAATTTGATTAAAATATAATGTAAATTTAATCATAATATTGATTTTTTTAACAATTTTGATTAAGATATAATATAGATTTAATCATAATTTTGATATATTTTTTTAATATTAATTTAAATATGACAAATAAAATTATTACTAACAACCAAATAAAATTATAATTTTCTCTTATTTAAAATATATTTTTAAATACATATTAAATTATACAAATTTTGTAAAATTTACCATCTTCAAGAAATTCAAAATAAAATTGATTTTAAAATGCCGTCAAAAAATTATACACTCAAAAAAATCAAACGCTCCAACGTATTCTCTCTCATTATTTTCAAGCTGAGAGAGGTTTACCTCAAGGATGCCCCCTTTCGCTCTTTTATTCATTCTGGCCATGAACTCTCTACGCATACACATCAACATGGCAGTGGCTGAAAACAAATGCAAACCTATAAATATTTACAGGCAAATCTTCATCTCTCACAACCTTTTCGTAGATGATGTGCTCTTATTTGCAATGCTATGTAGAATATCATGGTTATGTTTAAAAGATATTCTTGAAAGATTCCAAAGAGCCTGCGGGATTTTTATCAACAAAGGGAAATCCTCTTTATATCACAACGAGGCCAACATGGAGATGGTGAATTGGATTTCTGAGTTATTCGGTATTGAGTCAAGTTCGCTCAAGGAGGGCCTCAAATATTTAGGCTTTCATCTCAAAGCTAAGGGTTATTCCAAGTATGACTGGCAATGGCTGACAGAAAGATATTATAGAAAGATATCTGCATGGGAACATCGGAGTCTATCCTTGGCAGGTAGAGTCATTCTCTCTCAATCTGTTTTAATGCAGATGGCCGTTTATTGGGCTCATTTATTCTTCCTCCCGGCAAGCACTATCCTCAAGTTGACCAAGGTTAAGACAAATTTTATTTGGGGTGGAAAATCTGAACAGACAAAGTTCCATCTCTCCAAAATGGATAAAATTTCACTGCCTAAGCGCCTTGGGGGATGGGGCTTAATGGACTTGAGGGCTTTTGGAAAGGCTCTTTTATGCAAATCGCTCTGGAGAGGGATCTTTGGGGATGGTCCATGGAGTACCACTGTTAAACTAAAATATATGAAAGGCAAAAATCTAGAACATTGGTACAGAACTGGAGCAATTGGAATCAAACATGGATCAACCATTTGGCACAGTTTTCGAAAGGTTGAGAAATACTTTTTAAAGAATCTAAGGTGGAGGATTCACACTGGAAATAGTATCTTAATTGGTCTTGATTCTATTGCCTGCAGTCGCGGATCCACTTCATTTCCTGAAATCCTCTTATTTTACCTTCACAGAAATGGTATTTTTACATGGGATAAACTTATCTCTGAATGGTGCGGTCTTGTTCCTTTATGGAAGGATGCCACTGATCTTCGTCTGCCAGGCGATCTGAGCTCTTCATGGAAAGCTGTCAAATATGCTCTAAAGGGTAGTGGGATTTAGCGTGATGGATCCACTGATCAGTTAACTTGGTCCATGTCAAATGCACAGGTGACTACCAGAGTAAAAGATATTTACTTTGACTTTATTTCTTGAAGGGTTCCGCATCAAAGCTCTATATTTCCAATGGCTCTCTGGAAATCGGGGTGCCCCCCAAAGATGATATTTTTTGCATGGTTGGTGTTTAACAACAAGAACCTGACATGGGACAACCTAAGGGAACGAGGTTGGCATGGCCCAAGCAGGTGCTCGATGTGTGAATCAGACAAAGAGTCAAATCTCCACATGTTTTTCCAATGCAACTCCTCTCAACAAATCTGTGGAGGAATCACAAAATCTTCCGAGACTCCAAAGATCCCTATAGATCCATTTTGCACCACATCATCGCTATTTTCAACTCTTCTCCAACACAGCTGGCCAATTAGCATGGGACTGCTTCATGCCTATGGCTATTGTTTTTGGAATCATCGGTGGATGTGGTATTCCGGCCGCTCTTGGAAATGATTATCCCGGTTATATTTTTTGTGCATCTTTTCCATATTCCTGAACCTGCTGTAAATGTGTTTGTATATGTTTTATGCTCCTGCTTCTCCATGATGTAGGTATCTGTTCTTCCGTATATGGGGCTTATTCGGACATCTGTTTTCTGCTATGTCTCATATGTCCTGGATCGTGGCTTCTCTTGCCACTTTTTTGTATCCTATGTCGGTTTTTATATTGTCTTAATATAATACATTATGCTTTTTTTCTCAAAAAACGTTTACTTAACTTTTAAATTATCATAATGAATTTAAATTAAGTGTGTGTTTCGGAGAGCTATTTTTCCAAATTTTCATTTAATGATATTCCTTAAAAAAAAAAATTGATTTTAAAATGGCGTCAAAAAATTATACACTCCAAAAAAATCAAACGCTCCAACGTATAACGTTTACTTAACTTTTAAATTATTATAATGAATTTAAATGAAGTGTGTGTTTCGGAGAGCTATTTTTCCAAATTTTCATTTAATGATGTTCCTAACATTTGCTTCAAATGATATTTACTCTAATTTTATTTACTTATTTTTTTAAATTATTATATAGAATTTAAATTTAAATTTTATTTAATTTTAGAATTTAGTATGGAAAAAATACATTAAATAAAAAAATTAGTAAATATTTATTTTAAAGATGGATTGATCAAATTTCTTAATATACAAACTTATATGTCTTATAAAATTTGAGAAAAGGTTTACATCTCTAAAGATTTAGTTGTTTTTAGCTCTTGGTAGATGGACAATTAGGTAGACCTATTTTTTTTTTTTTTGTATTCAAAGGAATAGGAAACTATGTCAATGTTGTAGTGTTGATTTTAGTTGCTACCACTAGAACCTCATGGACCTACTACCTCTTCCCTCCTCTTCGGCTTGGGATACCACAAGGGGAATTTAACATTTGATCTCTAGTGCTATCAGTTGCTACCAATAGAACCTCATGGACCTACTACCTCTTCCCTCCTCTTCAGCTTGGGATACCACAGGGGGAATTTAACATTTGATCTCTAGTGCTATCACCAACTGAGACCTATTTTTGTCTTCAGCAAAGCACTAATAAGATGTTTTAAGTATTATAAGGAATTTTTAACATGTTACATGTATATCTATACATACACAATTATTTTTGTTATTAATATTTTTTAAATGTTACATATCAACCTTCATATTAAACATTGGAAGAATATGTTAATGGAATACACACACACCACCAAGCAACCAAAACGATGAGAGCCTCCATTACTTCCCTATGGCAAGGTGCTTTAGTAACAGGTACTCCACTAATTGAGCTAAGCATCAAGGTTGTGACATCCTTTAACTTCATATCAAAAAGTGTAATCTCTCTATAAAAAATTGATGTAAAACTAAGGTGAAAATTGAAGTATTTTATTTATGGCACACATTGATTTTTTTATTATTACTATTTTTTTAATTTGTGAATGTAAGTATTATTTTATCATATTTAAATCTAATGTTAAGAGAGAACATCTCCCTCGTCTAAGGGTAATAATAACCAACCTAGATCCATCTTAAATTAGGATCTATCAAGTGCCCAGAAGGATCAAATCTCTCAAAGTGCAAACTTTGCAAAACTTTAGAAGCTTAAGAAATATTTGGACTCAAGAGATTTGATGAAACTTAAGAAATATTTGCACCTCAAGAGATTTGATCCCTTTCGGATAGATTCTAAGTTAACATTGATCCAAAACTTAAGAAATATTTGGACCTCAAGAGATTTGATCCCTCTAGGATAGATTCTAAGTTAACATTGATCCGGAGTTATGGTCGTTTTTTATTTATTTCTTAGAAAGACTTATGTTGTCTTATATGGAGTAGATGTTGTAGTGTAATGTTACATAAATAAAGTGTTATATCTAATATTAAATGTTTTTTTATTAATAAAATCACAAATATTTTTTTCAAAAAAATAGAATCGGCATATTACATCAAAATAAATGAGCCATATTCATAATTATGATATTTCAAAACTTCGTGCTTAAATTTAGTTAACAATCTCATAGATATTTTATTTTTATATATGGATATATAGTCTTGCTATGCATATCACATTAATTAAATTATAAAATTATTAAAGAAGAACTATATGTTTATATATGTATTATATGTGTTAAAATCTAGATTTTAATAGAATTAAATATAAAAATGTTAAATTTATATAGAATATAAATAAAATTATAAAAAAATAGTATAGATTTATTTTAATTTTAGATTTAGCAAGTGTTCAGAATCAAATATATAGAGATGTAAATTTTTTTTCAAGTTTTAAATAAAAACAAGTTTGTATCATGAAAAATTTGATTCTCTAAATATTTATAAATCTAAAAAGGAAAAAAAATATATATTGATATTATGTGATAATTAAAATAGTTTTAAAAATTAAGAATATGTTCTTTTTCGTAAGAAATTACAAATTTAAATAAAAAATAATAATATGTACACTGCTATAAATTTTAGAATATGTTAAAAAATCATACAAATAAAAATTTAAGAGTATGTTAAATGTTAAAATATATTCCTAATGAGTGACTAAATAAATAATTATATGTTAAAAAAATTATTTGAAAAATATAATTTGTAAACTGTATTAATTTTTTTTTCTCAATCTGTCTACTTCTATTATTATACAAAAAGATTCAAAAAGTTACAGCAAGGTCGTAGCCTTGAAAATCTTGCCATGAGGTTGACAATTAGCCCAGATGAACACATTCCAAAAATTGGTGGACTTCCTTCTGTTGCGTCTTCTCCTAAGACCCGAAACATTGCGAAACAGGGACAAGCTGAGACAAACAACCATTGCGCTGTTGTGCAGCGCTAAACAAGGACTTTCAGACATACAGACCCATACAGTCGACACAGAGACATATAGACACATACTATGACCTGACACAGGCAAAATTGCGAGTTTCAAAAACAGAGTAATGCGCCTACTTCTTAGGCTGCCGAGAGCAGAATGCCATACAAGATCAGTCATCATCCATAGTGTAGGGTTCCTCCACTACCTTGCACCCGTATTGCAAAGAGTCTTCCGAGTCTGAGCGAAGGACCACCGAACCGGTTGGGTCTCCCTGAGCAGGCTCGCTTGGACCTGCAGGGGCAGCTTGAGTCGCCAAGGAGGAGCTTCCCATGATTGGGCGTTGAGTATCAATTGGAGGCGCCATCCCTTGTTCTGGCGGAATTGTCGGATGTGCTGCTGCCTGGCCGCTGAGATTTTCACAATTTTCAATAGTAACAGAAACTAAGAAAGTGGAACTGGCCAGAGTGCAGGGGATACGATAATGGACTGTTGGATGCGCCGCATGCTCACATTCAGCCATCCTACCACGCCCGTGACCTCTGCCTCTTCCGGCTCTGGTAACATGAGGACGGTTTTGCTCAGGTGCCAACTCGACTGAGGAAGAGGGGGAGATGGGGGCAGACCTCTGAGAGGTGGCACGTCCACGGGAGCCTCCACGTTTGCTTCCCATTCTAGGACGCTCTCTCGGCATTGCAATGTGCAGAGGATTAACAAGTGTGCAAATACACGGAGGGGAATGACTAACCAGAACGTGAGCCCTTTGAACTTGAGCGCAATGCCTATGAAACACTCTCGTGCCTGAAACAGAGACGGAATTGGGCACTGAAAGTGATTGACCCTGAGTTACCAACAACACCGCAGAGGAGTGCGAAGAGGCT
The DNA here is from genome assembly GCA_031772625.1 of Pinus tabuliformis. NCBI lineage: Eukaryota > Viridiplantae > Streptophyta > Pinopsida > Pinales > Pinaceae > Pinus > Pinus tabuliformis. The sequence goes on along the minus strand of CM062804.1, from coordinate 1,109,618,918 downwards.
ACAGAGGAATGCGAAGAGGCCGCAGAGGAATGCCAAGAGACCACAGAGGAATGCGAGGAGGCCGCGGGAGCACGAAGATTTTGAAGCGTCATTACACAATTTACTAAGAGGCGGATGGAGGAGTAAAAGAATCGCATTAAAAACCTTGCGTGAGACCAGCTCACTTGTTCTGCAAGGTACCTCGTGGCGTGCATGGGCTGACACCTGCCCATGTGAAGCGCCACCTTCGTACCATCATACCATTTAAACACCCGCATCCGGGATTGTAAATCATATTAATTGATAATGCTACTCCAAATTATTATATGGATGTTTTATTTTTAAGACTTTTTCGGTATGAATTTTAAAAGTAGACATATAAACTTTATTGGTAAAGGTTATTAGTAAAACTTATTATTTGTTTTTAGTAAAACTCATTATTTGTTTATTTGATTTTGAAAGTAAACCTGAAACTTATTATTTCGTTTCTTAATTTTGAAATATTGTCCTTACTCCGTTTTGAACTCAAGGTCTGCACGATATTATGGACCCTTTTGAATTGTCCTTAGTTTGGAACTAGAGCCTGATACACGTACCATTGTGAAATGGTTAGTATATGTTTTTTAGTTTTCATTTAACAATATACATTTATCTGCATCCAGCTTGAGTAAGAAGAATTAACTTCGGCAATCATGGAAATTGGAGTCGTCTACTACACAAATTGAAGAATAAAAGTTGAGACGAAAGAACTAGGTGATCAGAATTTTCATATAGTATTTTAAATTTATTTTCAAGATTTTATTGGGTTGGTTGATTTGACAATCTAATATATGTCAAATATAAAATATATGGGTAATTTTTTATTTTTTTTTCAATTTTAAGTTAACAAATATTCTTAAGATAAAAATAAAATATTTTTAAATAAAAAACTAACATATATATATATATTTCTAGGTAAAGTCATGCAAGACTTAAAGCATCGAGACAAATAATCTTTATAGTTTAAAGTTTTCATATATATATATATATATATATATATATATATATTTTCAAGTGAAATCATGCCAGTCCCAAAGCACTCTTAAAAAAGTTATGGAGACACATGGCTTCATATATATCTATATCTATATATATATATGGTTTTAATTAAAAGTTTTATAAACTTAGTATGAAGGAGATGTAGTAAAAATATTTCAATCTTGATATGATAAAATTATTTCAGTCTCATTCAATACCATAAAATAAAATATTTCAAGACAACGTAATTTTATATCAACCTTAAAAAATGATAAATAATTATTAAAAGAAAAACTTAAAATTTATATTTTTACTTTTGAATATAAGGAAGATGCAAAATTCTTATGTTTTTTGAAAATATTTGAATGTATCACTCGATATGAATTTAATATCGATATTAACTAATTTATATACATCTCAAGTTCCTAAAATAAAATAAAAACATAATAATAAGAAGAATTAAATCAGTTATAATTTTATTTAAAATAATAATGATTATTAATAATGGTTTTCTTTTGTAAGCTTGGCATGACTATGTAATCTTGGCAGGACTACATCTTCATCATGTCCAATATATTACCCTATCTGTTCAGGGGATTTGTAATGTACCTCGGTAACATACCGTCACAACACAACATTCCTTGTGGCATGATTGTTCTAGCAATGTACGACCCTGCAACTCAAACACATCTGCATGGACCATTAAACCTTTTCCTGCCACAAGGTTAAACATCACTTTCCTTTGGCACCATCCGCCATCGTTTCCTGTCATGTAGTCATCAACAAGCTTGGCAACAAGATTAGATACCATATTAATCAATCAATAGGCACCTCTAAAAGAGATCTTTTAACATCTACTAATATGCATGAGCAAGCATGACATACTATATAACTAGTACATATACTCAAGTAAATATTGTTTTACCTCCTCAATTTTTATTCACACTAATGCATAAATTAGCTTACTAATGTATAGCCCTTCTTAATATATGCAACACATATTCCCTTCACTAGATTACTACCATTATTTCATGTAAAAAATCTCATACTTCTTTCTTAAAGGAAGTATTTATAACCCCATTTCTTTATCTTCCTATAAATAGGATCATCATGCTTTCTCTTTCAAGAAAATTATTGGGAATACCCATCTTTATGCATAAAAACCAAGAAGCAATAACAAGGTTAACTTACCCTTTATGCATCAAAATCAAAAAGTCAACACAACTCATCTAACAAGCCAATCTTTTCAAGACATTATATTTTTCAAGAAAGTTAACATGATCACTTTCTCTATGTGCACACAAACTCATATTTCCAAAATCACAATAGCTACCCTTATGTGCATGAAACCTGTGTTTTTCCTAACACAACTACTTTTATTTCAATGCACATAATCCTTTCATGAAACAAGTATGGATTCTTGATATGATATGAACACTATTCATATGTGTCTTTTAAGAATAGGAAACTTTGTTTCTGTTTCAAGAGATCTCTCGCAAAAGCCATCATTTTCATACATGAAGTATGCACACTTTTCCTAAAATGAAACTATATTTATGTGTATATAAAACATACGTTTTCCTTAGGAAAATTAGTAATGATTATCTATGTGCCTAGAAGCACATCACCAGCAACTTCTTTCATGCATGCTATGCATAATTATTTCCCAAGCAACTTCGAAATTAGCTAATATTACAAAGCATTTAACAAACAAGATTCACATGTCATCTTTCTAAGAGAAAACAGATTGTTTGTTTGATATGTGATATCTAAGACTACACTGGAACTTACATACGGTAGATGCGACAGAGAGAGTAGTATTATTTTGAATATCGACTCAAACATTACGGACCTGTAGGGAGCTGAGTAGTTTTACCGGGTTATACAAAATTTACCACACAGTGCTTACGCTCGACCCAAGATGGGATTCTTATGAAAAATCTGTGTGCAACAAAATGTCATAGTATGAAGAGTAAAGCCATTGTGCTGATGAACCCGGAAAGGAAACCAAACTCAGGCAAGCTGGCAGTATTCCTAATAGGGTTAGCCAACGGCCTTGTCTTCCAAAAAAGAACTACCAGGTTAAGCAGAAACAGGGCCAGGATGGAAAACCCTCGTAAAGAATCAACTCGAGGAAGACATAAACCAAATCCGCGTGCTAAAAGTGGATAACAGGAGGACTGGGAAAACTCTTCTATTAAACATTAAAACCCTAACCACGACCTTAACGTGTATGCGCATATAGCAGTGAAGCAAATACCCTTCAAACAACAATGAAATTCATTGTAAAAGCAAAGAAACGAAATAGCGACTAGCTGTACACAAAATTCTTCAGTCGAAGGTCTCCATTGAATAAATTCTAGGAAAGTAACATACCGCGGAGCCAAAGAAACTATTGAACCTGTTAAAATAATTACAGATAATACATCCTATGCGTAAAGCCGAAAGTGAACTTTCATAGAACTTATCAGTATAACAGGGCGAAAAGAAGCTCAAGAAAAAGCCGAACTCAATTGATATTCTTGGTTTTTCCACGAACTCCATGATCGCTTCCCCTATTCAATTACACAAATGTGTATATAACTAAAACCTTCATTCCCTTGATTCTCATCCTCGATCCATTTAACGAATATCAAGAATTAGTTTTATAATTGATTCGTAATTTTAAAATTACTTTTACGCAGAGTTATTTATGATAGGGATATTACATACTCCCCCCCTTAACAAGAACAACGTCCTCGGTGTTCATCTCTTGTTGGAACTTTAGATTTTACTCACGATATAACCATCTAAACTGCAAAAAAAGTGATCCTTCCTCTTTCAAATCCATGATTTCATTCCAAGGAATGATAATAAACAAAATAGTAATGTTAAAACATAAGAAAGATCAATAGTTATAAGCATTTATAATTGCAAAAATATGCAAGTTATAATTTCCATTACTTGATCCATATTCAAATTCATAATATATAAAGACAAATCTCTATATGAACTTACCATTACTTACCAATTACTCTTGAAAACCATGAGTACTTTCACGTAAGAATTTTAATAGTGGTTGGACAACCCATCAACCCTCCATGGTAAGTAATCTTGTAATGTATGACTAACAAATTAAATCGCATTAGTCACAATATTCTAAGTCAAATGAAATATTGTTAACTGTCAGTCAATTATGCAATGTTAGATGATTTTTAAATCACAGTACTTTTACAAGTACTTAAAGAGAACCAACACTAATCATCAAATGGTAAATCACTGCTCCACGTGCACACTGAATTAATTCTCACTAAAGACGTCCACAAAGTACTTCTAAAAGTACCAAAAGAGCACCTAGCTCCCTAATCATCAAAACAGTCAATCACTGCATTATTTGAAAATTTTCTTAGCCCCTACTAAGACTTTCACAAGATTAGTAATACAATAAAGGAATTAAAATTTCCAATAACTCCTTATTGAGCACTAAGCTCATTTTCTGTTAAATGTGCATAACATATTTTACACAACTATATATAGAATTAATTTTTAACATAACATATAACTGATTAGTTAATTTCTTTAGCTATGAGAACCACAATAGGCTAAATAATTCCGAGCCCATGGGAACTGTTTTCCACAACAAGATCGAGTCATTTCCACATCCAAACAGTTTCTTGGATAGAGACCTTACCGGGTCTAACATGGAATTCCACTGGCCAACCAGCTCAAGAATTCCAATGACCACATACGGTCCAATATAGGATTCCTCTTGGTAGCGTCCTGCCTATTCCTCTGACAATGTCCCGTCTATGAGGAATTTTGGGCCTCCTCCAACAGGCTCCAAATCAACAGAGTTGCCTTAGGCTTTTTACCCTCTTCAGCATCTTGGAAAACTCTTTTCCCTTACTAAGATCATTGATCTCTAGGGAGAGGAAATCCGGGCAAACAAGTACATCAACCCCTCCGGGCAGGTAACTGCCATCAACCCAAGGCATTGAATCTAGGTAGACAAGTACCATCAACCCCTCCGGGTAGGTAACTGCCATCAACCCAAGGCATTCAATCCGAGCAGACAAGTACCGTCAACCCTTCCGGGCAGGTAACTGCCATCAACCCAAGGCATTCAATCCAGGTAGACAAGTACCATCAACCCCTCTGGGTAGGTAACTGCCATCAACCCAAGGCATTCTAGCCTTTCCCAACTATCTACAACTGTCTGGCATGTTAAATTTCTCTTTTATTACTCTTTCCCAAAGTAATTAACATAATGAACCATATGAACATTATCATTAACAAAACAAACTTGCATGTACACCATGCATTTACACTTAACCCTCATCATGGGTCCACAACATCTAGATCGATGGGAAACATATCTATCATACATATTGTATGCATTTTGATTTTCCAAATAACATAATCATTCATATCATATAACATTATAATTTCTCATTTATGATTGCAATTCACATTGCAACAATTTACGTGACGATTTTTCTTGTTGCCATTAAGCTACCACTACTTAATCCCATTAGCAACGTTAGTTATAAATATGCATCAGTTAACAAGTATTCAATTTCCAATAATTTTCATGCATACATTATTGTCATGTATAAAAGCTTATGCAAATATTCATTAATGTATAAATGTCAACAATAGTTGAGTTAACAATCTAAACATTTCCAATTTCCCATAGTCTATTGTCTTAATCCACACCGTCATTAATGGAGTATTATCTTACGTTTACAATGGCCAACATTGGCCATGCATCATTAATATAATTAAGCATAATCAAGGTGTTCTGACCAACCCTTGGTTCAACATGCATAACTAACTAATTAAACTACCCTTATCGGAAGCAATTCCTCTACTTATGCAATTAGAAGCATGATCTCTTAAGTGTCACACATGCACCAGAGTTACCACTTGATGTTAGATGCAACAACTATCTTACTATGTGACCATTTCAGAATAATGACTTCAAGGAGACATGACGAAAATCATTAACATCAACACACTATAGTTATCATTTTCCAACTCCTTAAGCATGGTCAAAGGAATACTCACATGCACATCAAGCGCTATCTGGTCATCACCAGACTTAGCGTCTTCTGCAAGATTCTGGCACTCAAAGCCTGCACTATCTGGTCATCACCAAACTTAGCGATTCTTTTTCCCTTCTCCGTCTGTCCCTACAGCACGGTTTTCTTCCTTCCCCTTGCTTCCTTTTCCTTTGGAAGCATCTACAGTTGGGGAAGGTAGTTAGGGTTTACTGACAACTGCATTAACACAGGTAGTCTATTTATGAATGATTGTCACATGTAATTCTACCATGAATGGGTCCTAGAAATGTTACCCACTGGAAATGTTACCCACTGAACATGCCTCTACAATTAACTTCACACTGGAATGCAACATGCATAAGAAATCCGTCATACCCATAGTAGAGATAAATTCAACCATCATTAAATCGAGGCTCCAATGGTTTTAATCTCACAACAAGTAATGATTAACATAAAACACATACCATGCTAGTGAATCTCAAAGAATTAGAGGGAAACATCATTAAATCTATTAATACATAAGCATATACTATGCATCAAGCATTCATGGTGAATAAAATTAAGAAATCTTCTTATAAACAACTGGAACTATAGCATAGAGAGAGTAAGAATCATCATACACACATTCCACGCATGTGATACCAATCAAACCATCAATTGTTTACGGATTGTAATAATCTTAAATCCATTGCAACTAATGCATATAAGTTCTATTGGTTAGTCATACAACACTAACCAATCTCAACTACCAATCATCTTCATGCATCTATGACAAGACTGAATCAAAAATTAGTTATTACAATCAAGTCTCACTACTTGACTCATTGTATATTTTCAATATCTAAAGGGGTTCTTCTAGTGTCCTTTTAAAACAATTTGTCATCCTATTCAAAGATGTTCCCCATAATTTATATTCATGCATTGACTCATTAAATTTCGTTCATTGTAACTTCAATCATGTTCATTAAATACATCATTATTATTGCCATATTTGCAAAGAAAAAGTTGGTAGTTGATTGTCTCTTTCCTTAATGAGTGTTCCATATTGTAATGAGTGTTCAATATTGTTCATAAGTGTGACATGAGTTTTATTGTCTTTTACCCTCATTAAGAATCCAATGTCATAAACATAGTTATGCAACAAACTTTATTACTTACTACGCAAAGAAGTTATAAACATGAATCACAGATTTCATGCTGAAAGTAGTGTACTACATAAATAAATATGTGAATGGTTAAACTCATACTTGAGTTAATGCCACTGGTGGCATACCTCAATTTCTTTTCCGCTTACCAATTCCCAAAGGCGCCAGTGCTGCAACCTGGCTCTGATACCACTTGTAATGTACCTCGGTAACATACCACCACAATGCAACATTCCTTGTGGCATGATTGTTCTAGCAATGTGCGACCCTGCAACTCAAACTCATCTGCATGGACAATTAAACCTTTTCCTGCCACAAGGTTAAACATCACTTTCCTTTGGCACCATCCGCCATTGTTTCCTGTCATGTAGCCGTCAACAAGCTTGGCAACAAGATTAGATACCATATTAATCAATCAATAGGCACCTCTAAAAGAGATCTTTTAACATCTACTCATATGCATGAGCAAGCGTGACATACTATACAACTAGTACATATACTCAAGTAAATATTGTTTTACCTCCTCAATGTTTATTCACACTAATGCATAAATTAGCTTACTAATGTACATCCCTTCTTAATATATGCAACACATATTCCCTTCACTAGATTACTACCATTATTTCATGTAACAAATCTCATACTTCTTTCTTAAAGCAAGTCTTTATAACCCCATTTCTTTATCTTCCTATAAATAGGATCATCATGCTTTCTCTTTCAAGAAAATTATTGGGAATACCCATCTTTATGCATAAAAACCAAGAAGCAATAACAAGGTTAACTTACCCTTTATGCATCAAAATCAAAAAGTCAACACAACTCATCTAACAAGCCAATCTTTTCAAGACATTATATTTTTCAAGAAAGTTAACATGATCACTTTCTCTATGTGCACACAAACTCATATTTCCAAAATCACAATAGCTACCCTTATGTGCATGCAACCTGTGTTTTTCCTAACACAACTACTTTTATTTCAATGCACATAATCTTTTCATGAAACAAGTATGGATTCTTGATATGATATGAACACTATTCATATGTGTCTTTTAAGAATAGGAAACTTTGTTTATGTTTCAAGAGATCTCTCACAAAAGCCATCATTTTCATACATGAAGTATGCACACTTTTCCTAAAATGAAACTATATTTATGTGTATATAAAACATATGTTTTCCTTAGGAAAACTAGTAATGATTATCTATGTGCCTAGAAGCACATCACCAACAACTTCTTTCATGCATGCTATGCATAATTATTCCCCAAGAAACTTCGAAATTAGCTATTATTACAAAGCATTTAACAAACAAGATTCACATGTCATCTTTCTAAGAGAAAACAGATTGTTTGTTTGATAAGTGATATCTAAGACTACATTGGAACTTACATACGGTAGATGCGACAGAAAGAGTAGTATTATTTTGAATATCGACTCAAACATTACAGACTTGTAGGGAGCTGAGTAGTTTTACCTGGTTATAAAAAATTTACCAAACAGTGCTTACGCTCGACCCAAGATGGGATTCTTATGAAAAATATGTGCGAAACAAAATGTCATAGTATGAAGAGTCAAGCCACTGCGCTGATGAACCCGGAAAGGAAACCAAACTCAGGAAAGCTGGCAGTATTCCTAATAGGGTTAGCCAGCGGCTTTGTCTTCCGAAAAAGAACTACCAGGTTAAGCAGAAACAGGGCCAGGATTGAAAACCCTCGTAAAGAATCAACCCGAGGAAGACATAAACCAAATCCGCGTGCTAAAAGCGGATAACAGGAGGACTGGGAAAACTATGCTATTAAAAATTAAAACCCTAACCACGACCTTAACGTGTACGCGCATATAGCAGTGAAGCAAATACCCTTCAAACAACAATGAAATTCATTGTGAAAGCAAAGAAACGAAATAGCTACAAAATTCTTCAGTCGAAGGTTTCCATTGAATAAATTCTACGAAAGTAACATACCGCAGAGCCAAAGAAACGATTGAACACGTTAAAATAATTACAGATAATACATCCTATGCGTAAAGCCGAAAGTGAACTTTCATAGAACTTATTAGTATAACAGGGCGACAAGAAGCTCAAGAAAAAGCCGAGCTCAATTGATATTCCTAATTTTTCCACGAACGCCATGATCGCTTCCCCTATTCAATTACACAAATGTGTATATAACTAAAACCTTCATTCCCTTTATTCTCATCCTTGATCCGTTTAATGAATATCAAGAATTAGTTTTATAACTGATTCGTAATTTTAAAATTACTTTTACATAGGGTTATTTATGATAGGGATATTACAGGATTTGAACCAGTGACTTCCCATCAAGGAGTGCTTTAATAGAGCACCCGATCACTGTCTATCCGAGACCCTGTGGACATTATTATTCATTATTATTAATTCAAAAATTATTAATGATATGAATAATTAATATATACATTAAAAAACAACATGTAACAAATTACTAACCATAAAGATTCACCCTCACTTTCTCATGGAGATTCGTAATTTGTAAATAAGCTAAATAAAAAAAAATCTTAACAATTAACTAAATTATACCTTTATTTAAAATAAAAAATAACTATTACTATTGATAAGAATAATTAATACATAAGTTAAGCATATTTACATGAAAAAAACATGCAAAAAATTATTAATCATGAAGATTCACCTCCACTTTCTCATGGAGATTCTTAATATGTAAATAGGCTTTGTTACAATACTATGGACCAATTTCATGTCTTATCATTGCCACATGCCCAAAAAACTATAAATCATTTCATACATGACACTTGTCATATGACATTTGTCATATAACATTTTTTTTTAATTAATGAATCTAATTAAAAGAGAAAATGACATAACTACTTTGTAAATATATATTTTTCTTTGATTTGTGTATACTATTAAAAATATTCTAAATATTTAATGGAGGTTAAATCCTTACCATTCACCTAATAATTTTTTATAATTAAATTAAAATTTTACAAGCCATATTTCTAAATAGACTTGCCTAAGACATAATTTATTTCAATATCTAACTTCATATAATTGTATATCTAGAAACACAAAATTTATGTGTGCGTTAACAATAATAATAAAAATATTTTAATGCCGAAGGAGGAGAAGTAATTGACAAAGTTGTGTAATTCATTCAATTTTTAATATAAAATTAATATGTGGCATTTAAAAATAATAAAAAAATTCAGTAGGCATTATAAAAAAATATATTTCAATATAGAGTTCACTAATATTAAGGTGTACTTAGAAATGTATTAATAACAAACAAATAACTATTTTGGAGTAGGTTTATAAATAAAATCTTTCAATGTCTATATTAAGAAATATTTCAATGTAAAATGTTTCAATTTTAATTATGTATATATTAGATATGATTTTAAAAAATTTAAGAAAAAAAAAATCTGTTATGGTTAAAACATTTCAAATAATTTTACTATTTAACTTGTTCTCAAGTATATTTTTTAGTAAATTTTGTGAACAAAAATTTGCTAAATTATAAGATTAAATTGTATAATCTACTCAAATGGTTGAATCCCACATATCCATTCACAATGCAATTTTAATATATATATATAAACACTACGAATATCTAGAGATTTATATTTAAAAGAGATTATATATATCTATCTATATATATATATATATATATATATATATATATATATATATACTACGAATATCTAGAGATTTATATTTAAAAGAGATTTGTAGTGTAATAAATTTCTTTTTTTAATTTGTTAAATTCATAATTAAGATGGATGTATATTAGTAAAATAAATAAATTTCTTAGTATAAAATTTTAAAATTTTTATTTAAAATTTTTATTTAAATATTTAGTAGAAAAAAAAAAAAGTACAAAGTACTAACCTATAAAATTAAGATTCATTTTCAAAACTATGTACAACAAGAGCTACATCCATAGTCCTTTGCCCGGTCTGAAAATGATTGATAAAATATACCAGATTGAATTTGTCAAATTGTATCACATGTATCTAGCTGCATACTAGGGTCATTCATCTGCTTGTCAATATGCGAGTCTCATATCTATAAGGATTCTCTTGGAGCATGAATTTGGATTTGGTGAGTTTTATATAACTTGTTGCACGCTTTTCAAACAATTGCATATTAGTATTTGAATGTGAAAAGGATATCCACTTCTATTTGTTTGGTTCAAACTGATTGTCATGTTTTCCCGGTTCACATCTATCTATAAAACACATTGTACATATTTATAACAACCGAGGACTATATAAATGATACACATTTGCAAAAGGAAAATAAAGCATGTGAAGGTAGCTTATAATGAAAAATCCTACTCCGAAAATATTCCATCAATGTGTTGCCAACTCTCAAAGTAAAATCTGATTTCTCATTTATGATTAAACACATTACACATATTTATAACGAGACATCTTTTACCTAACAGCAGTGGGAAACAACTAATGAAGCTTGCAGGTTGTCGAGGTGGCCACCGTTATGACATACAGAATGATGGCGCACAAAAAAAATTCAACTTACACCCGAATTCTCTGGAAGGTGGATTAAAGATCGGCAAGTTCTACCAGTAACAGAAGAGGAAGCTCTTCGTGTCCTTGAGTGTCTTGATGTTAGAAATTTTTATTAAATAAAAAGGTTGGAGTAAGAATGCATCTTATATGATTTATACTTTTAAATTGTTTTATATTTGTATGAGAATTGATTTATTTTGGGTAGAGGTAGTTTTTCAGTTTTCGGTTTTGGTATGAAAGTTTAAAAATTATAATAAATTTTTTTGAAGGGCGAGTTTCTAAATATTTTAGAATAAATTATAATTTTAAAATTAAATCAAATTTTAATGAATATATTATTTACTTAAAACTATAAAATAATAATAATAGATTATTGTTTCAAAATATTTTTTAAAATAAGCTGAGTTATATAAATTAAAAATTTAGTTAATTTATTAAAGTATTATTATAATTGAATATTTAGAGAGATTTTGGAAAGTATTTATACACTTTATATACATATTTTGATTGAATATTTGAATATAGAAAATGAGGTTGAAATTTGTCTATGAATAAAATAAAGGTATTGTGAGATTGTTGAGCTTTTTATCTTGGTTCACAGATTGTTGTTTTTCAAGGAAGGAACTATGAAGTTTGCTTTGTCCAATTACAATTGTGAAACTTGGAAAAATTAGTCAACTTGAACACATGTTGAAAGGTAATAAGAGATTGACATGTGAGAGGAAGCCAATTATTTTAGTGTGTGGTAATTTATTTTTTATTTTTACAATTTACAATAATTTTTTTATAAAATTAGTTACTCTTTTTTTCTTAATAATAATAATAATAAATTAGTCATTTGTGCACCATATAACCTCACATCTTTGTGCACCATATGAAATCACATTTTATGACTGACCTCACATCTCTGCACCATATGAAATCACATTTTATGACTGACCTCACATTTTAATGCCAAAAATATCATTATGGAACTCCACAATCTAGGATGATTGCCCCAGTAATCTCATTATGGAACTCCACAATGGCAGTCCATGGCAGATGACTCAAACTTGCAAAGATTTTGAATATTGGTTAAAGCAAAATTTGTACATTATATTCTCAACAAAAAATCATTTTTTATGTATGCGATAGAAAATATTGATTTTTGGATGTTAATATTGACTTTTTCATCAGGCCAACCTTACTTTTTGTTGTAAATCACATTTCAACTAATTTATTTACATTTTATGAATAAAGTCAATAATAGAAATTCATAATTTAATAATAATAATAATAATAATAATAATAATAATAATAAGATATTTTTAGGCCGATAATAATAAAATTAATATTTTTAGTTAGGTTGATAGGCCTTTCTTTTAAATCAGTTCATCTCATTTTCTTCTACATTTTTAGTCTACATGTTTCTTTTGAATCAATTCATCTCAATTTTTCTTCTACCCTTTTAGTCTACATGTTTCTTTTGAATCAATTCATCTCATTTTCTTCGACCTTTTTAGTTACTCCAAAAATGCATTTGTAGAATGTTATACACTATGATAGAACCTATGGCAACTAATTGTGGTACATTAAGCAAAGCTCTCTTTAAGCAAACGATATCATCCAAAAACTACTATTGAAGCAACCAATATACCACAATAATAGGATTCTTCTAATTTGTCACCCTCTTGGCCGAGTTCAACTTGATGTAGGGTAGTTATACACTATCTTGATTTACAAGAAATATAGATAATTTCCTAAATGAGATAATCATAAATAATAGAAAATATAAATGAGAATAAGAATACAACATACATTTTGAATGCTACCATATCAGACATCTACAAAAAAAATGAATAACCCAAAATGACTCAAAAGTAATATTTACCTAGGGTTTCCTCTTAGTAGAAATTGCCCATTCTACAAAATCAATATTTCTTCATAACGGTTTTAAATCTGTCATTGATAAAATAATTGATAAATTATATCTCAATCAACTTTCATCATCTTAATATTTAATTATTATTTTTATTGTGTATTACCAACTTAACACAAATACAACAATTATTATTTCAAAACAAAGTACAAATTTTCCAATTCAACAATTCCAATTTAACACTTTTATTGGCTTCTCTTTGTACGTTTTGGGGCAATTGCTAGTTATAACAACCTTAAACTATGTAAATGATACACATTACAGCTCTATAAAAAAATGTTACTTCATAAATATCCCATCAATGTATTACAAACTCTGAAAGTAAAATCCAATTTCTCATTGCTTTCCTCTGTGAAAGCCCCTCAACATTTTTTACTTCTCATAGTCAGATTTTAACTTTTGCATTTTATTTTGCTATATTTCCTTTTGTTTCCATCTACCCACCTTTTCGTTTCGATTCACTGAACCCTGAAAGATAATCCTATTTCCACTTGGTAAGTATAAGTGTAAGCATAAGTGAAATTTCTTTTTGTATAAGGCCAATACTTGGTAAGTATAAGTATTATAACAACGATATCATGAAACTTTTTCCATCTACCCACCTTTTCGTTTCGATTCAGTGAACCCTGAAAGATAATCCTATTTCCACTTGGTAAGTATAAGTGAAATTTCTTTTTGTATAAGACCAATACTCGGTAAGTATAAGTATTACAACAACGATATCATGAAACTTTCAAAATATTTAACAAATAGGTTTATAACATTCGGATTCAAATGAGTGACTGCATTGTGCAAGATAACTAACACCAACTCAACTATCTCTTTGGTTTGTACCAAACATTGTGAACATGATTTCACCAATTTCCAACATCAATGAGAAAATTCCATTCTTAATTTGTAGTTATTTTACATTTTTGGATTAATTAATTTAGTAGTTATTTTATGTTTTTGGATGAGTTAATTTTGTTAAATTTATTATATATTTTTAAGAATTAAATGTATGAAGATGTAGTTTTATATATATATAAATGAAGATGTAATTTTTTTAAATGAAGGTGTAAGGGGAATTAGGCCAATAGCATAGTCCTCCTGTTCCCCACATTTGCTTGGAATAGGAGTTGCTATTATGAAAGCTGGAAGATGTTGGACTGCTAGATGAAAAAGGACTTCCTGCAATAAGGTTTCTTTCAATTCTGTTGTTGAATTTATTTTGTAATAGATATTCCTTTACTCATGCTATTCTTATTTGGTTAATGATGATGTAAAAATAAAAAAGAAGATATTCCTTTCATCTCTAATTTTGAATTTCTTTTTTGCTAGTTGAAGAGTGATCAGGAAAATATTTTTTTCCATAAGAAATATCTTTATATTCCATATGAGGAATATAAATGTTTCGGTCCTTGAGGGACTGCTCAAACATTAAGGCTCGAAGCCATTACAAGAAACACTCATTATGAACTCAATACATCACATGCAGGGATTGAACCTGTTTGGGGGTGATAACAAGTTAACAACATTTATGCCAACCACTTGAGCTAAATCCAGTTGATGTGTGTGTGTATAAGTTACAGATTTCAGATTTAAATTTGGATATGGATCCACCAGTATTTTAAACATTAATAATTTGTTATTACATTACATTAAGTCATTTTATGAACCATATCACTCTTAACAAGTTACTTTTAATATTACTTACTAATAACATGTATGTGGTTTATAAAGTTTACATTTAATTTAATTATGTACAATGGCAGTGGTTTATAAAAATTACTTTAATATATTTAAGAGCCTAATTTAGAATTCCACAAAAACAATAGTTGAACTTCAGACTCTCTCAATCCCCTCTTAAGGTGATATGTGATGAGATGCCAACCTGAAGGAAATATGCTACATGTCACTACCGGAATTGAAAAATGAAAAATTAGAAATGGAGTTTCTTCAAGAGTTTCATGATTTGATTTTCTCAATCAATGGTGTAGGCTTCTCTAAATCTATGGATCCCATTTTTGGTGCAGTAAATTTTATGGAAAGACGATGCAAAGTTCACAACATTTTCTTAAGAAGTACTGCCTAGCTGTATGAATTATATGGTTTGTCAAAGCTTCATAATGATAATGGTCTGCACTGTCCATTGTGAACAAATAATGAGTAGAAATATTAAAAAGATTTATGAATAATTAAGTAAATGAAATATCAAAATTGTATCTTACTTGGGACAAGCATAGTAGATTTGATACAAACTGCTCATTTTTAAATAAATTCAAAACATATTAAAAATATATATTTATATATAAAGAAATATTTCTCAACCTTTCTTTACAATATATCTTATTGCACTGCACTAGTGTGGTAGGTTTCCCGAATAATATGAATCAATGTTGGAGAAGAGTTACAATTGTGGAAGCATATGTTTGTGTAAAAGTTAACCAATACCCAAATTGACAATACAATTGAGATTTTAATATATATATATATATATATATATATATATATATATAATTACTAAAATAATTTAGATTGTAGATGTTATTTGGTTTCCAATATTCATTATTTTCAATTTTTAATAATTTTTTGAAAAATACTTGTACTTTTTAATCTTTTATAGAAATTCAACAATTCCAACTTCATAAGTCTATCAACCTCTCTTTGTACCTTTTGGGACAATTGCAGTCTACCTAGCCTCTACTTTTGGTGGTAGTGTCTTGTCAACACATTTGAACCAGAATGGTGTATCTCTTGGTCCATCTGGTGCATTATTTGGTTTATTGGGAGTGACACTTTTAGATATTATTATTAACTACACTATTTAGCTACTCTCATTTTACATCTACTCTTATTCCCCATGTTATTCTATTTGCAATACCACCCACCCAATCCAGTCCCATTAAACTATCTTTCCACCAAATTTTAAATTAGTAAATAAATTTGTTAAAAGAATTTGAGTACTTTCAAGATGTAAAAGAATGGGTATACAAATATAAACCAACCACTGAACTTGTATATATTATATAGTATTATATCACTTACTTTTAATAGTCAAGTCTAGTAATTTGTGGTTTTTTAAATTTGATAACTAAACTCATTAGCTACAAGGATCCATAAATTTAAAAAATACACAATAAACATAGAAAGAATTACCACAACATCGTAAATTCAACAAATATACACAATAAACATAGAAAGAACCACCACGACACTTACACAAGCTCAGTGCTTTCATCCGGTGGTGAGTGAGGTGAGTGCCATGGTTGATTGAAAGTATTGGAATCCATAAAATACAACATGTGCACATGAATTTGATAGTTCCTTAGTTCTATTGGTTTCCAGAACTTGAGTTTGTGATAACAGAGATAGGAAAATAATTGTCACTGCTATATCCTAAAAAGCAATAGACAAAAAAAAATAACATTGTTTAATAATTAAAAGATTCAGCACACTAAAAAACATAACATAGACTTTTAGAAGATGACAACACTGAAATGCATACCTCATCTAGGGACGGTAGGAAAGGAAAGGAATGATCAATGGGTGATTCATGTGGCATTGATGTAGGGCCATAAAATTCACCTATTCCAACAAAATTCATACGAGAAACACTCAAGACAAGTGTTAGAAGCAACAAGAGGAAAGAAAGAAAATTAATGAAAAGCCATGGAATAGTTCCCTAGCGTAGAAGTAGAGAGATAAATTGGAAAAATTCATACACCCTCAAACTTGTTAGCTATCTTTCCCTTGGGTGAAGAAAAGGATTCATGACTCAACCAATAAACCTTATATGGAAAGGCTTTTTAGCATAAATTAATATGGTTGGCATGTCTGCATGGGGTGCACAATTGGGCTACATGCAAGGCCTAAGCATGCCACTAAGGATGCAAGGTTGGTTTATTTTGAATTTAATAATAGTTAAAATTAAAAATTAAAATATTTAATAACAAATAGAATAAATAATAAATAAAGTAAAATAAAAATAAAAAGAAAGGCTTGTCACATTGACCTTGCATGCATGCCAAGTGTGTAAGCTATTGAAAAGAAGCCACAACAATCTTCCCAAGTTCAAATCTTTCACCGTGTCAAGCAACCACAAACTTCACAAGTTTCAATATTTCATCACTCGAAGTGTTGGTCTTTGGTGCTCCATGAGTCATAGTCATTACAGTTGAGTTACTGTTCTAGGGAAATAATATTTTATGCAAGTTGTGATACAAGCACGTGTTCCATTAATTTCATGGTGGACATGAGCAACGATATGATATGAACAAAGTTCCTAAACTTTTTTTAATACAGGTTGCGATAGGATCACTTGTTCCATTAATTTCATGGTAGAAATGAGGAGTGATTTGATATGAGCAAAGTTCCAACCTTGTGGTAATTCTTGTGTTATTTATACTTTCAATGTTATGTATACTAATTCTATGTAGAATCCCACCCTAATGGACATTGCATTAGATAAATTTTGAGGCTTAAAATGGGCCTCAAAACAAAAATGTACAACCAAAATCAAGTTTATAAGATTCAATAGGATTCAAGATAATGATGTCAAACATGGGGATGATTTACCATTTTTGGTGTAAAGAAGTAAAAGAATATATATATATATATATATATATATATATATATATATATATTCAATTCGTATTTTCAACTTATCTCCTTACAGTTTACTCCAATTTCAAGCAAGAGCACTCGTTGGATACAAAATTTAATTCCTCATCCAAGGAGCACCCATATTGCACATTTTCGATGGACCCGCTACGTGAAAAATGAGAAATACATGAAAAAACATTATTGCAATCATGTTTTTTCATATATTTATCATTTTTCGTGTAGTAGAGCCCATCAAAAGTAGGCAACATAGGTACTCCTTGGATGATGAATTAAATTCCACATCCAATGAGTGCTCCCACTCAAAATTTGAGTAACAATGTAGACAAGTTGAAAATACAAGTTGATAAAATAATTTTCTTCTTTTTTCTATCTACAATTTGATGCTGTAATCTAATATTATTTTATTCTTTCCACTATTATTTTATGATATTCCTTAGCAGGCCCATTTTAGACCTCAAAATTTATCTAATGGCTATGTTTGTCATAGTTTCTTATGAAATAAGCGAATTGCAGGGCTTGCATTTAAGTGTCATTAGGATATTTGTCATCCTATGCTCATAAATTAGCATCTGTAGATGTATATTTTTGCGAGAAATGGTCCTATATGGAGATAATAGTTATGGCTATATCACAAGCCTATTTCTTAATACAACTACAACAAAACATTTATCCCAAATCCTAGTCTCAAAGAATGTTGGTCCTCAGAACCCAAGCTAAGATAAATCACCAGATTGACTAAGGTATGGTTTTTCAAACTCTTGCAAAAACATATCCACAATAAAGCTTCAAATTTCTTTAGCCAATAATCTCATAAATAAATAATATTTAAATTCTAAATTTAATTAATATTTATTGAAACCTTAATTTAAAAAGGATCATGCCTAAACTAATAAGCGATAAACAATAGGTCAACGATCGAACAATTGTGTTTCCTTCCACATGGACTAATCAATAAGACTCGTGTTCTATAGAATATTGGTGCAAAATTGCAGGGGAGGGTAGGAAGTACGAAAAGTACGAACTGCTATTGTGCAACATTTTAGATTCATTTTCAATACTTTGTAAAATAGGTAAGGCTCTGTTCCATGAATATTTAAATTTAAGAATTTTCAAAAGTACTATACTTTAAACTAATTTATTTGAAATTTATAATATTTTAGATTTGTGTATGGAATAAATTTTTAAAATGATTTAAAGTTTTTCTTAGTCTATTGTATGAAATTCTTGTTTGTTAAAGGAGGTATTTATGTCTCATGTTGGTGAACTGAAGTATTACCTAATCACACTCCCTGAACTGAAGTATTACCTAATCACAATCCCTCAATAGACGAAGGAAGTTCTCATTGAGTGGTGGACATTTTTTATTTTTTTGTCTCACCGCAGCTCTTCACGGGGTTGAACCTGAGGTGGAATGCGCAATAAGGAGTAGGCTCGAGAGGGGCAAGAGACATCAACATGACTTCATCTCAACCATTCGGCCCTCACGACCTCAAGAGTACTTGTTTTTGCGTAGTAGTGTCGAGGGTGAGATGACGTGGTAGGGTCCAAAAGACATGGCTTGCCACACAAGGCATTCCGGATGAAGTAGGTTGCCATGTGAGGGCCACATCGTTGCCCCATGGAATTGTTCTACGGACATGTTGGGTTTAAAAATGGCTAAATTTCAAATCTCCATGACTTAAATTAGAAGTTGATTTCTGATCAAATTTATATTTCCAAAAAACTCTTAACAAGCAAAACGAAAAGGTGGTGTCTAATTTGATTTTTAAAGAAGTTTAGAAAAGAGGAATTTTGTGACCCATTTCCATGAAAAGTCTTTAAAATTGGGTTAAATAAAAGTAACAGTTTTTATCTCGCTTGATTTATGCAAGGGGTAAGAGGGAGCGTTACATGAACTCATGGAAAAAAGAAGTCCTTCAAATTTTGTTTAGAATGGGTAGTTGTTTTTCTGATATGGATTAGATCATTATCTTATTTGTCACTTATATTAATGTTTTAAAAGTGGAAAAAGTGGTGGAAACAGTCCAGAGGATCATTTTTACCAGCAATCCCAGTTTCGAAAATTTCAGGTTAAAAACTTTATGGGCCATTTTGAGGCCCCTTATATGAACACTTTTTGTGGCCCTAGCCTTACTATGGACCTAGATTCCATAATATACAAGTTGCTATGTTTCCAACAATGCAAGAATCACCTCAGTTTGAGCTCGTATGAGAAAGTTACTCCTCCTAAAATTTGGTGTATCAAAATTGACCACCATAATTTGAGAAGATGCCAGATCGGGCCCCATTATTCATGGAAAAAGGGCTAGTCATGTGATCATGATGAAAAATGCTCTAGAAGATTCTATATTATAACTCTAGTTAAGAGTTGAAAGAGCCAAACCTAACCACTGGTAGGCTATTGGGCTTTGGTATAATCAGGCCACTAGGAGGAAAAGGGGTTCCATTATATTCGAGTTCATTTTGTTCCATATATGAGTAGAGTAGCTAAGAGTGGATAGAGAGAGAGAGGAAACCTAGAAGGTTTGTGTATTTTAGTAGCCGATGGACTACAACTCCCACTTCTTTATACTTGCATCTATTCTCCATTCAGAGAAACAGAGCAGAGTAGCCCCACCTTCAAGATTTTCTCCTGAATGGGTTTTGTAGGTTATATCTTGTGGCAATTATAGTTTGGGAGTTTTATTTCAACGTTCTCTATTTTTTGTGCATTTTATCTATTGGATGTATAAGCATAACACGATAATTAACGAATCTAGAAATCTAAGGAGAAATTAACCCTCATAGTGTATATTTTAGATTTTAATTATAGTTTCATCAGGCTTATTATGGTGAATTGTCTAATAGAATATCCATGACAATTTATGAATCATTTTCAATATAATAAGCCCCACAACCATATGTTATAACTTGAGTGTGGACATAAGTTCTTACAATGAGAAGTCATTCTATGATGTATCATCATAGGAATTTCTCAAGTAACTTGAAAATATTAGGCACTAACATTGTTATGCAAGGGGATAAAGCCTTACAAAGGTTTTTGTTAAATAAAAAAATTATTTTTTCATACATTAAGGGTGAACTTGATTTGAAGATTTATTTATTAGAGCGAAGGCTCACAATGTTTATAATGGGGAGAAGAAGTGAAAGGAAGAAAAAACTTCATCTAAGAAGAAAGAGGGAAAACATAAATAAAAATAAAATTTAAATAGAAAAACACAATATTTAAGTAGGAAAGTAGGAATAAATGCATTTTTTTGTAAATCTATCATGTTATAATCGGGAAACATAGGAAAAGAAACAATGATTATCCAATTTTAAGGTCACAGCCAAGTCAGACACCAAATTGGTGATATTTAGGGAAAATTTTAGGGGCTAATATTCGCAGGTGGGTTAATATTCCATGTTTTTTCCAAAAAAAAGATTCGCTAATTTCCATTTTTATAAAAATGTATTCGCCCAAATTTTATAGTATAAAACTATTTTACCTTAAAAATCGCCAATATTATATATTGTCTAGTATAAAATAATTAGAAATCTAAACATTTTTACAAAATTATCATCAAACATTTTAAAATTTGGATATTAGGGACTGGTATGATTTGCGAAGGTTATTACACTTTAAGACAAACTTTCATCCTTAAAATTTTCCTTGGTGATATTTAAGTAGGAAAGTAGGAATAAATGCATTTTTTTGTAAATCTATCATGTTATATTTGGGAAACATAGGAAGAGAAACAATTATTATCCAATTTTAAGGTCACAAGCAAGTCAGACACCAAATTGGTGTATGAGACCCCCTTGTTTGTGGGACAAGAGACCCACCTCCACACAACGATTTGACTGCTACATCTACAAAGGCATACATACTCTATCCCCTATGGTTTTGAACCTATGACCTCTTAGTAGAAAACACCTGCTCTTAACCATTAAGTCCACTCAAAAAAGAAAAACAATACATTGGTTATGCACCCATGACATGTTGGCTCATCAATTCGCCTCTATATAAATCTTAGAGTATGAATATAACCTTCTATGAATATAGTGCATGTATAATGAAAGCATGAGCATTGAGAATATAAATCCACCCTAAAAACAACATTTTGAAATTAAAACCTAAAAACAAAATTTTGAAAGTAAAAACTAATTATATATGAGAAAAATAAAAAGTAAAATCATTTTTTAATTGAAATATGTTTTAATATAAATATTTTATAAAATTCCACTTTAAAAATGGATATCTTTTTAAAAATCAAACATACAGCTAGTGAATAAAAAACTCATTGATATTGTCTTCACATATCTACATGGACTAATAATTGATGTGCTTTTAATTATTTGGATAAACTCCAACTTGAATTAATTATTAGGAAGGAATCATTCATACGGTGCTTCCATCATGACGTTAGGTCACTTGAATTGAATGCAAGTGATAAAGACAATTCTTGAACTGTAGTGCGTGTTTGATAGTGTTGCCTTAGTTTATTTATCTTTTAAATTTTATCGGGGGAGTTTTGGAGATTTTGATGGTATTAAATTAAAATTTTAAGTATTTTGGAGTTTTTGATGATATTTAATTTAAATTTTATTGAGATATTTTTATTTAAAAAAATTAGTTTTTTTTTTCCAAATTACAACATCAACATTTTTGTTAATCTGCCAAATTTCAAAAACTGGACTGGGTAAAGGACGCCCATAGAAATGCCCAAAATTTCAAATTAACCCTAAACGAAGCAAGGTGGACCAAGTGACACTTAAACCATGCAACATTTGGGAGAGGTGGACAAGTGACACTTAAACCATGCAACATTTGGTATTGTCTCCTGTCGAGCAAGAGCTATTTCCACCTCTATAACTCCATTAAGAAACTCTAAAAACAGTGTTGGGAAACGGGTTCTGACATCGGCTTTCGCTGTAAACCCGTGTGCATCATTTCTCCGGCTAACCATGGCCTATGGCTTAGGCAAGTGCTATTTCATGGACTATAGCATAGTAAATGCTCTCTTAACAGAGTCTAAGGACAGTCTTGGGAGACGGGTTCTAACATCGCCTCCGTTCTCCGGCTAACAGATTCCGATTGCATAGTGATGGAGATATGCATGATGCCATCGTTGTTTGTATTCATGCCCATCGAAACGAGCGGCATATGTATCATGGCATGTGGTGTATCGTCGATAATGGGCATGGTTCGCATAGAGGTTCGGGTTTGTGAAGGTAATGGGCATGGTTCACATAGAGGTTTGGGTTTGTGAAGGAAATGAGGGCGGGGTTGATTTTCCAGAATGAATTCAAATTTGAATTTCATTAGCCCGCGCAAATTTGAATTCATTCTGGAAAATCAACCCCGCCCTCATTTCTTTCACAAACCCAAACCTCTATGCGAACCATGCCCATTATCGACGATAGAAGAACTCTGGAATTGGTCATTCTGATGATAATGGTAAGCGCAGCAGAAGCCGCAGAGGTGAAGGCAGCAGCACCGAGTCCACAATGGAGGCAGGCGCTGCTTCATTGCCCTTCCTCCCTTCTCTATTTGCCACTCTCGTCGCCGCCTTCATCCCCTTCCTGGCCTCTCGATTTTACTGAGATCTATTGCAGGCAGCTACTATTTAGTTCTTATATATATATTTTCGGATATGTAACATATTCTTTATGTATACGCCGTTGTAGGTTAGGGGTTTGTTTCAGGTTATTCTTTATGTATATGACATTATAGGTGTGGGTTCTGTGGATGCTATTCTCTTCTGGACGAAAGAGCATTTTGTAATTTTTCTTGCTTCATTGTTTAGCCATTTAGGAAATAAAGGATCTTTTAACAGTTCTTGTATATTCTTTGAATGAGTTAATAAGATTCTTGCAGGCATGATTGGATTTCAAATATTTATACGGTGGCGACATCATCCAGAGTTAGGGTTTGCTGTCTTAGGGTTATTAATGAATCTCTTTGAGCGGGATCATCGTGGAGACTATTATAATATGGATGTGTGCAAACCTGCTATATCTTTTATTTACAGGGTTGCCTAATGATAATAGATTAGGGATAATCCATAGCCTTTTATTTACAGGGTTGCTTAATGATCAAAGATTAGGGATAATCCATCCATAGCCGTGTTAATTTTGATGTACTAAATATCTCCAACATAATGAGGGCTTTTTAGATTTCGCGTTTTACATTTCTGGGAGTCACCGTGCGAGAAATGGGAAAGATGTGTGTGATTTACCCAATTAAAACTAATAACGTTTGAGTTGAGTGAAGTTAACTGTTAATTCAGAGCCCGAGCCGGTGATGCGTTGGCATTTTGTTTGCATCTGCTGTGGCGGAGATACCATTGTGTTAAAACTTGTGCAATAAAATTGAGGCATGCACGATATTTGGTATCATTTTGTTAGAGGTGGGCATAATGAAAATGAAGATGGAGAATGTCAAAGTTCATATCTATAATTATGTTATGTTATTGAAGTTTTTAATTTAGTTTTAAAATTGTTATACTTATTAATTTTATCACTTCAACACTTAAAATTCTTTAAGTTTTCATGGATTTTTGTTATTTTATTGAAATTATATATTATTTTATTGAAATTTGTAATTTAGTTTTAAAATGGTTATACTTATTCATTTTATCACTTCAGCACTTTAAATTCTTTGAAATTTCATGGATTTTTATTATTTTATTGAAATTTTAATTTGAATTTTCTATGTAATAAAAATATTTTACAATTTTCTTTTCATGTATCATGCAACTATTTGTTGTCTCATTGGTCATCAAGCAATGACACTAATACGTATTTCGATACTTTGTATTTGTATATTGATGTCTTCAAATTTTGTTACCACCAACCATATTTTAAATTTAATTTAGTCATTAATCATTTATGAAAAGAAGTAAGTAGAAGTTATGATAATCATTTATGAAAGGAGAAGTAGAACTTCTTAATATATTCTCTACACTAACCAATGAGAAAATATTTATAAAAACTTTAAACAAATTTACTATAAGAAAAAATAAATCAAAGAAATAACAATATATTACAAAGATGTTGTGATCTTAACAAAGAGTGTTCAAAAGCAACATAAAGATTCCATAGAAATTTTGCAAACATAATAGTAAACAAGTTTACTATAAGCAAAAATAAATCAAAGAAATAACAAACCATTACATATAAATTTCTTGGAAAAACACCTTTTGGTTAAAAACCCCACACTCTAAAGCATGCTCTATGTACCGTTTAACAACTAAATTGTTATAATATATTACAAAGATGTTGTGATCTCAACAAGAGTGTTCAAAAGCAACATAAAGATTCGATAGAAATTTTCAAAACATAATAGTAATTTAAACTTAGGCACATAGTTTTCCACCAATCCTAGCACTCAATAAATAAACATAACAAAAAACCTTGTAGGGTTTTCCAATCCACATGCAACAAATCACTAGATTAATTGGTCATTTCCTATTGCTTAGGATTCGTTGACTACTATTGACATGCATTTATTCGCTACCACTACTCAATATTTCTTCTTGGTATTTGAGGATTTATTCGCCTATAGTGATCAATGCCTACTCCACTAAAGGGTGCAAGGCGTATGGCACACCTATCACAATGTTTTGCAACTTATACCTTGCAAGACTATAAGGGAAACTGTGGTCACAATGTTTTGCAACTTATACCTCTACAAGGGAAACTATGGTCACAATGTTTTGCAACTTATACCTCGCAAGACTATAAGGGAAACTGTGGGCTAAATTCTAAGTACTATAAGGCCCATAGACTCACAATACCTTGAAATTTTATGTGCTCACTAGTTTCATCAATGCATCCACAACATTATGAAAAGTGTCACATTTCCTATTTATACACATGCTTTATCTTTGAATGAAAGGTCAAGTTCTTTGCTAAAAAAATGGCATTGTTATTATCATATTGGACTATAAAAGTTCTTTGAGTCAGCCTTATGTTTGAACACAATTTCATTGACATATACTTCTACCCATATAGTGAACAAAGAAACCACTACTTGTTGCTTTTTCATCCAACTTATTGTTGTGCCAAAAAATGGAAATGCACAAATGCTTATAAATCCCTTTTTCTACTTACTTTCCCTACCCAATAAGAATCCACATAACCATGTATTTATGTTAAGTGTGGATTCCTTGAAACATCACTATGATAGAAAATGGAATATCTAAAAGTACTTGCAAATACTTGAAGGTCCTCTTCATTGTGACCTAATGTGATTGTTCAAGAATAGCCATGATTGTACTGAAATCTTGCACTACTTGGACAATGTCTAGTCTAGTACAAACCGCAATGTATGTCAAACTACCAATTGCTCTAGCACAAGATATAGAATCTATATCCTCCATATTTATAGTTGTTGAAGAACAATGTTGAACTGAAAGTTCAGTTCCTATAGAAATAAAAACATTTAATAGTCTGCAATGTGACATGTGAAATTGTTGCATCCTACATAAATAAAAACATTTAATAGTCTACAATGTGACATGTGAAATTGTTGAATCCTACAGAAATAAAAACATTTAATAGTCTACAATGTGACATGTGAAATTGTTGAATCCTACAGAAATAGAAACATTTAATAGTCTGCAATGTGACATGTGAAATTGTTGCGGCGCATAGTTTAAATACTTATTTTGGCTCAACCAAAGCATTCTATTTTCTCTGTCTCTTGATCTCAATTCTTAAAATATATTTTGTATCCCCCAAGTCATTTAAATCAAATTGTGCTACAAGCTAAGACTTCAAATCATAGAGCACATTCTTATATTTCTGGGTCACCGTGATAAAAATATTTGTGAAGTTGATTGGTCTCGTGTGATTTACCTAATTAAAATTAATAATATTTGTGAAGTCAATTGGTCTCGTGTGATTTACCCAATTAAAATTAATAATGTTTGAGGATTTCACTGAAATTCACTGTTAATTCAGATTTTGAGAAGAGGATGCATTGGCCATGATAAGTATGTGTGTGCATGTGCATTTTGTTTGCATCTATGCAACGGAGATATTGTAGTTAAAGTTTATGCAAGAAAGTTCATGTTAATTAACCAGGGGTGCATGATATTTGATATTTAAATGTGGGAAAAATGAAAATGAATGATAAGTATGTGTGTGCATGTGCATTTTGTTTGCATCTATGCAACGAAGATATTGTAATTAAAATTTATGCAAGAAAGTTCATGTTAGCTAACAAGGGGTCCATGATATTTGATATTTAAAGGTGGGCATGAAGACGGTTAGAGTTAGAATAGAGGAGATGCCAAAGTTCATATTTTTTTAGGGAATGGATCATGGTGCTATTGCATTTAAAATGTTTATTCTAATACAATTTGCAAATTCTTTGGTGCATAAAAATTGTTTTAGATTCTTTAATATAAAGTGGAATTTACAATGTTTATTCTAATACAATTTGCAAATTCTTTGGTGCATAAAAATTGTTTTAGATTCTTTAATATAAAGTGGAATTTAAGATAATTATATAAGAGTAGCCAGAGAATTGAACGTGTACCCTCTCAACAGAAAAGGTATTTTAACAATGGGGACTTGAAATTTTCTTCTTTTAATAAAATTATTAAACTAATTTTTAATATAATCATATATAATAAGAGTATCCTCTTTTTCATTTTTTATAGTTATACCCCTTGGCATCTCTTTTATTTTCACTCTAACCACCTCTATTTTGTCTATATTTAACGAAAATGATAACAAATATATTTAAGCTATGACTTTTAATTTGAATTTCCTATGAATACAAAATATTTCTCAATCTTCCTTTCACCTGTCTTGGAACTATTTGTCTCAATAATCAATAATGACACTATCCAATATAATTAATCTTGAATATATATATATATATATATATATATATATATATATATATATATATATATATATATATATATATATATATCCAATGGGTTTTCTAAACTATAATGGTTATAACAATGACATAAACTATTAGTAGTTATTTGGATGTGATATATACATCCTCTTTATATTTCATATTTGGATAGTGATGTCCTCAATTTTTGTTGGCCGCCAATTATATTCTAAATTTAATTCATCCTTAATCGTCTAAGAAAGGAAGTAAAATTTCTTAATATATTTCTTACACTAATCAATGAATAGCAAACCATTACATAACATTTTCTTGGGAACACACTTTTTGGTTTAAAAAACCCACACTCTAAAGCATGCCCAATGTATCATTTAACAACTAAATTGTTACAATACATTACAAAGTCATGATCTCAACAAGACTGTTCAAAAACAACATAAGGATTCCACAAATTTTTTGAAAACACAATATAGATTAAAACTCATACACATTGTTTTCCACCAATCCTAGCACACAATAAATAAGCATAACAGAAACCTTGTAGGGTTTTCCAATCTACATGCAATAAACCACTAGCAATTAACTGGTCATTTGTTATTGCTTAAGATTCATTGCCTCCTATTGACATGCATTTATTCCCTACCGCTACTTGATATTTATTCTTTGTAATTGAGGATTTATCCCCTATCGGTAATCAATGCTTACTCCACTTAAGGATTGCAAGGTGTATAGCGCACCTACCCCAACGTTCTAACACTTATATCTTACAAGAATATAAGGGAAATTGTGAGCTAAATGCTAAGGACTATAAGGCCTATAGACTCACAACACCCCTTGAAC
Source organism: Pinus tabuliformis (assembly GCA_031772625.1). Classification (NCBI taxonomy): domain Eukaryota; kingdom Viridiplantae; phylum Streptophyta; class Pinopsida; order Pinales; family Pinaceae; genus Pinus; species Pinus tabuliformis. The sequence goes on along the minus strand of CM062804.1, from coordinate 1,109,589,992 downwards.
TTGTGCTCACTGGTTTCATCAATGCATCTACAACATTATGCAAAGTGTCACATTTCTCTAGTGTCTATATATACACATACATGCTTTATCCTTGAATGAAAGGTCAAGTTCTTTTCCAGACAAATGACATTGTTGTTATCATTGAGCTACATAGTTATCTGATTTACCCTACTTTTGAATACCATTTCATAAGATAAATGGTGTCCTTACATGCATGCGTAGTTATCATATACTCTATCCATATAGTGGAAAAAGAAACCATTTCTTGTTTCTTGTTCATCGAACTTATTGTTGCACCAAATAATGAAAATGCATAAATGCTTATAGATCTACATCCCCTACCCAATACGAATCCACATAACCATGTATATAAGCTAAGTGTGGTTTCCTTGAAACATCACTATGATTAAAAATGGAATATCTAAAAGTATCTTGCAAATACTTGAAGACCCTTTTCGTTGCGGCTTAATGTTAGTATCTAATAATAGTCATGAATGGAATCAAAGCTTCCACTACACAGACAATGTGTAGTCTATTACAAACCACAATGTATGACAAACTACCATTTTCACTAACACAAGGTATAGAATGCATATCCTCCGCATCTATAGGTGTTGAAGGACATTGCTCTACTGAAAGTTTAGTTCCTACAAAAATAGGAGCATTTAATGGTATGCATTATGCCATGTGAAAATGTTGTAGCACATAGTTTACATACTTATATTTATATTTATAAATTATATATCTATTCAACACTAAAATAGAAATATATATAAATCAACCATTGAAATGGCTCGATAAAAACTATATTCTTTATTGTGTATAATATTCCCCACAAAAATGATACGTAATCGAATTTCATATATAGCTATTAGTCTCTGCATTCTGGACCATGATGCATTTCCAACTCGAATTCATCATTGTTGCTACTGCTCATCATACGAAAGATAAAAGACCCTCTCCATGGATACCTACGCAGCATGCCTTTCCGCCACATCGACAGTTACTCCGTTCTACACGCCTAATGCACCTATTTCGCCTGATTTCATTGACTTGTGGATCATATATTTCCATCTCTGTCCGGTATTCTTTAGGAGGCTGTGAAACCAAATCAACCAAAATGAGAGACTTAATGGAGATTGCAACGTGCAAACTGGGTGGCAGCTGGGAACCTCCACTGATAATAGTATTAAAGGGTATCAAGGGAAACCAATCGTTGATTGATATGCCCAGTTTCTGTATATGCGCAATTTCTGTATATGGAAACTGTGCATATAGGGAAGATGTGCGCATATCTTCCGTATATGCACAGTTTCCATATACAGAAATTGCGCGTATACAGAATAGGCGTAGCCCATAAACGTTAGCATTGTTAAAAAGAAAGCATTCGGTGGTGCTGCACCTCGCTACAAGCGATTGGAAGATCACCGCAGGTGTAGGGGCGTGACAGTTGGTATCAGAGCTCGGTCAGAGCTGATGAGCTAGGGTGCTCATGACAGTGGACAGCAAGGCATGGCGAGTTTGGTTGAAGGAAAAAAGAAGCTCTTGCTTACCTTGGACGAGTTGAAGAAGTTGAAGGAAGAGAGGCCCCGAATCCGTGAAGAAATTAAAGCCTTGAGAAAGAATATTGAAGGACTTCTCCAACTTAGTTGGACAATGAAGCAAGTTGTATTTGATGCCAACAAGGGAGAGGAAGTCTGACATGGTGATCTTGGTCTTCAAGAGCTCTTTGATAAAAGAGCCCGATTGAGGAAGGAAAGTGACCAAGTGGAAGCCAAAATCAAGAGGAAACTTCTCAGTAAAGAGGTTGTTGTAATTGAACAAGAAGAGCTTAACTACATTGACAGGTTGGGAACTCACTACCGAGAACATCCAGAGGACTTTCGGAAGTTTAGTTCTATGAACTTGGTCAATGGACACTTGGTTGGTGCACTTGAGCTTAACATAGAGAAAGATGTTGCAGACATGACTACGATAGAGGATGAACTTGAAGGTGATCAAGTTGAACCAGGATCGTGCAGTTTGCCAACATGGTTGAATGAGGAGGAGCCTCATGATGATAAACAAGGATTGTCAACCGTTGCAGGGCTTGTTGGGGTTACTTGTGACCTTGTGATGGAAGGTGCAAGGACCCAGGACAAGGGTGGAACTTGATGATCGTTGTGGTAGAATGAGTCATGCTTAGCCATATGGAGAATTGGCTAAGTGCCCGGCATGACTCATGGACAGGTTGAGGAGGGCACACACTTGTGATGTTTTGGGTGGACTTCTCATGGCCGAGACCAAGAGCAAGTCTTGGTGGACACTTTGGTGGAGGAGCTATGGTGAAGGGAATCATGACATGATGATGAGATGGTTGGGTGACCGAGTTCACTAAACCGAAGATAGCAGCTTGAGTGAGGATGACCGATTGTTGTGGTAGGTCTACTTGGTTGGACAACCTAGAAAAAAAATAACATTTTGTTAAAGTTGAATTCTGTTTGTGCTACTTCAAGATTTCACATATCACCACTATTGCATGAGGAACACCATTCTCAAAAATATCAAACATGGTCAATGGGGTCTAGCATGGGTGGTTAAAGTAGTGTGTGATTTTCCTTTGTATCTAAGTTTGATTACCTATGAAGTACATGCTTGTTTCTCATGGCTAATTTGCCTCCACAAGGAACCACTTCATATGGATTGAGATCAATGCACTTTCTGGTAAATTTGGAAAAATATATCATCCCTAGCCATGATCAATTAGATTTCTTTTCTCATTTACAAGTTACATGTTAAATTTACATTCTTGGAGAAGAAATTTCAAACAAATAAAATATTAGGAAACTTTGGGGTGGAGAAGAATACCATATTATAAATATATTTCTTATTTTCATAGATGACACAAATGGTAACCACGTTTTTCAAATATTGTTTTCTCCGAATAACATTTAATTCAATAATTTAAAAATTGCGAAAATTTCTTGGAGTTTTATTAATGAGAAAACCATGGGAATTAATTTTAATATATTTATTTGGATGTTTGTTGACCACTAATAGGGATAACGACTATCTTATCTTAGTTGTGGATCACTTCAATGAAATTATCATGATGATACCATGTAAAAAAAATACTTTTAGTCCATTATGTATAAAAATATACTTTTAATGCATTACGTCAAATAATTATTCTTTGATAAGGTGTGGATGTATTTTTGTTTACCATTAATAACTGTAACATGATTATGAGAGTAGATGACACAACTAGACTTCACCAACATTGTTGTCATTAAATAACACCAATAAGAAGAAGTGTATCACATGTGAGAAATACCACTACACCAAAACATGCGCATATGTTCCGTATGTGCACAGATTCCATATACGGAAATTGCGCATATACGGAAACTGGGCATATACGGAAATTGGGCATATACGGAAGACATGCGCATATCTTCCGTATATGCACAGATTCCATATACAGAAATTGCGCATATACGGAAACTGGGCATATACGGAAGATGTGCGCATATACTGAAACTGTGCATATATGGAAGACATGCGCATGTCTTCCGTATATGCCCAGTTTCCGTATATGCCCAATTTCCGTATATGCGCATATCTTTCGTATATGCACAGTTTCAGTATATGCGCACATCTTCCGTATATGCCCAGTTTCCGTATATGCGCAATTTCTGTATATGGAAACTGTGCATATACGGAAGATATGCGCATGTCTTCCGTATATGCCCAGTTTCCGCATATGCGCAATTTCTGTATACAGGAAAACTTCAATAACATAACATAATTATAGATATGAAGTTATGTTATGTTATGTTATGTTATTGAAGTTTTCCTGTATACAGAAATTGCGCGTATACGGAAACTGGGCATATACGGAAGACATGCGCATATCTTCCGTATATGCACAGTTTCCATATACAGAAATTGCGCATATACGGAAACTGGGCATATACGGAAGATGTGCGCATATACTGAAACTGTGCATATACGAAAGATATGCGCATATACGGAAATTGGGCATATACGGAAACTGGGCATATACGGAAGACATGCGCATGTCTTCCATATATGCACAGTTTCAGTATATGCGCACATCTTCCGTATATGCCCAGTTTCCGTATATGTGCAATTTCGGTATATGGAATCTGTGCATATACGGAAGATATGCGCATGTCTTCCGTATATGCCCAATTTCCGTATATGCCCAGTTTCCGTATATGCGCAATTTCCGTATATGGAATCTGTGCACATACGGAACATATGCGCATGTTTTGGTGTAGTGGTATTTCTCACATGTGATACACTTCTTCTTATTGGTGTTATTTAATGACAACAATGTTGGTGAAGTCCAGTTGTGTCATCTACTCTCATAATCATGTTACAGTTATTAATGGTAAACAAAAATACATCCACACCTTATCAAAGAATAATTATTTGACGTAATGCATTAAAAGTATATTTTTATACATAATGGACTAAAAGTATTTTTTTTACATGGTATCATCATGATAATTTCATTGAAGTGATCCACAACTAAGATAAGATAGTCGTTATCCCTATTAGTGGTCAACAAACATCCAAATAAATATATTAAAATTAATTCCCATGGTTTTCTCATTAATAAAACTCCAAGAAATTTTCGCAATTTTTAAATTATTGAATTAAATGTTATTCGGAGAAAACAATATTTGAAAAACGTGGTTACCATTTGTGTCATCTATGAAAATAAGAAATATATTTATAATATGGTATTCTTCTCCACCCCAAAGTTTCCTAATATTTTATTTGTTTGAAATTTCTTCTCCAAGAATGTAAATTTAACATGTAACTTGTAAATGAGAAAAGAAATCTAATTGATCATGGCTAGGGATGATATATTTTTCCAAATTTACCAGAAAGTGCATTGATCTCAATCCATATGAAGTGGTTCCTTGTGGAGGCAAATTAGCCATGAGAAACAAGCATGTACTTCATAGGTAATCAAACTTAGATACAAAGGAAAATCACACACTACTTTAACCACCCATGCTAGACCCCATTGACCATGTTTGATATTTTTGAGAATGGTGTTCCTCATGCAATAGTGGTGATATGTGAAATCTTGAAGTAGCACAAACAGAATTCAACTTTAACAAAATGTTATTTTTTTTCTAGGTTGTCCAACCAAGTAGACCTACCACAACAATCGGTCATCCTCACTCAAGCTGCTATCTTCGGTTTAGTGAACTCGGTCACCCAACCATCTCATCATCATGTCATGAGTCCCTTCACCATAGCTCCTCCACCAAAGTGTCCACCAAGACTTGCTCTTGGTCTCGGCCATGAGAAGTCCACCCAAAACATCACAAGTGTGTGCCCTCCTCAACCTGTCCATGAGTCATGCCGGGCACTTAGCCAATTCTCCATATGGCTAAGCATGACTCATTCTACCACAACGATCATCAAGTTCCACCCTTGTCCTGGGTCCTTGCACCTTCCATCACAAGGTCACAAGTAACCCCAACAAGCCCTGCAACGGTTGACAATCCTTGTTTATCATCATGAGGCTCCTCCTCATTCAACCATGTTGGCAAACTGCACGATCCTGGTTCAACTTGGTCACCTTCAAGTTCATCCTCTATCGTAGTCATGTCTGCAACATCTTTCTCTATGTTAAGCTCAAGTGCACCAACCAAGTGTCCATTGACCAAGTTCATAGAACTAAACTTCCGAAAGTCCTCTGGATGTTCTCGGTAGTGAGTTCCCAACCTGTCAATGTAGTTAAGCTCTTCTTGTTCAATTACAACAACCTCTTTACTGAGAAGTTTCCTCTTGATTTTGGCTTCCACTTGGTCACTTTCCTTCCTCAATCGGGCTCTTTTATCAAAGAGCTCTTGAAGACCAAGATCACCATGTCAGACTTCCTCTCCCTTGTTGGCATCAAATACAACTTGCTTCATTGTCCAACTAAGTTGGAGAAGTCCTTCGATATTCTTTCTCAAGGCTTTAATTTCTTCACGGATTCGGGGCCTCTCTTCCTTCAACTTCTTCAACTCGTCCAAGGTAAGCAAGAGCTTCTTTTTTCCTTCAACCAAACTTGCCATGCCTTGCTGTCCACTGTCATGAGCACCCTAGCTCATCAGCTCTGACCGAGCTCTGATACCAACTGTCACGCCCCTACACCTGCGGTGATCTTCCAATCGCTTGTAGCGAGGTGCGGCACCACCGAACGCTTTCTTTTTAACAATGCTAACATTTATGGGCTACGCCTATTCTGTATACGCGCAATTTCTGTATATGGAAACTGTGCATATACGGAAGATATGCGCACATCTTCCGTATATGCACAGTTTCCATATACAGAAATTGCGCATATACAGAAACTGGGCATATCAATCAACGATTGGTTTCCCTTGATACCCTTTAATACTATTATCAGTGGAGGTTCCCAGCCGCCACCCAGTTTGCACGTTGCAATCTCCATTAAGTCTCTCATTTTGGTTGATTCGGTTTCACAGCCTCCTAAAGAATACCAGACAGAGATGGAAATATATGATCCACAAGTCAATGAAATCAGGCGAAATAGGTGCATTAGGCGTGTAGAACGGAGTAACTGTCGATGTGGCGGAAAGGCATGCTGCGTAGGTATCCATGGAGAGGGTCTTTTATCTTTCGTATGATGAGCAGTAGCAACAATGATGAATTCGAGTTGGAAATGCATCATGGTCCAGAATGCAGAGACTAATAGCTATATATGAAATTCGATTACGTATCATTTTTGTGGGGAATATTATACACAATAAAGAATATAGTTTTTATCGAGCCATTTCAATGGTTGATTTATATATATTTCTATTTTAATGTTGAATAGATATATAATTTATAAATATAAATATAAGTATGTAAACTATGTGCTACAACATTTTCACATGGCATAATGCATACCATTAAATGCTCCTATTTTTGTAGGAACTAAACTTTCAGTAGAGCAATGTCCTTCAACACCTATAGATGCGGAGGATATGCATTCTATACCTTGTGTTAGTGAAAATGGTAGTTTGTCATACATTGTGGTTTGTAATAGACTACACATTGTCTGTGTAGTGGAAGCTTTGATTCCATTCATGACTATTATTAGATACTAACATTAAGCCGCAACGAAAAGGGTCTTCAAGTATTTGCAAGATACTTTTAGATATTCCATTTTTAATCATAGTGATGTTTCAAGGAAACCACACTTAGCTTATATACATGGTTATGTGGATTCGTATTGGGTAGGGGATGTAGATCTATAAGCATTTATGCATTTTCATTATTTGGTGCAACAATAAGTTCGATGAACAAGAAACAAGAAATGGTTTCTTTTTCCACTATATGGATAGAGTATATGATAACTACGCATGCATGTAAGGACACCATTTATCTTATGAAATGGTGTTCAAAAGTAGGGTAAATCAGATAACTATGTAGCTCAATGATAACAACAATGTCATTTGTCTGGAAAAGAACTTGACCTTTCATTCAAGGATAAAGCATGTATGTGTATATATAGACACTAGAGAAATGTGACACTTTGCATAATGTTGTAGATGCATTGATGAAACCAGTGAGCACAAGTTCAAGGGGTGTTGTGAGTCTATAGGCCTTATAGTCCTTAGCGTTTAGCTCACAATTTCCCTTATATTCTTGTAAGATATAAGTGTTAGAACGTTGGGGTAGGTGCGCTATACACCTTGCAATCCTTAAGTGGAGTAAGCATTGATTACCGATAGGGGATAAATCCTCAATTACAAAGAATAAATATCAAGTAGCGGTAGGGAATAAATGCATGTCAATAGGAGGCAATGAATCTTAAGCAATAACAAATGACCAGTTAATTGCTAGTGGTTTATTGCATGTAGATTGGAAAACCCTACAAGGTTTCTGTTATGCTTATTTATTGTGTGCTAGGATTGGTGGAAAACAATGTGTATGAGTTTTAATCTATATTGTGTTTTCAAAAAATTTGTGGAATCCTTATGTTGTTTTTGAACAGTCTTGTTGAGATCATGACTTTGTAATGTATTGTAACAATTTAGTTGTTAAATGATACATTGGGCATGCTTTAGAGTGTGGGTTTTTAAAACCAAAAAGTGTGTTCCCAAGAAAATGTTATGTAATGGTTTGCTATTCATTGATTAGTGTAAGAAATATATTAAGAAATTTTACTTCCTTTCTTAGACGATTAAGGATGAATTAAATTTAGAATATAATTGGCGGCCAACAAAAATTGAGGACATCACTATCCAAATATGAAATATAAAGAGGATGTATATATCACATCCAAATAACTACTAATAGTTTATGTCATTGTTATAACCATTATAGTTTAGAAAACCCATTGGATATATATATATATATATATATATATATATATATATATATATATATATATATATATATATATATATATATATATATATATATATATATATATATATATATATATTCAAGATTAATTATATTGGATAGTGTCATTATTGATTATTGAGACAAATAGTTCCAAGACAGGTGAAAGGAAGATTGAGAAATATTTTGTATTCATAGGAAATTCAAATTAAAAGTCATAGCTTAAATATATTTGTTATCATTTTCGTTAAATATAGACAAAATAGAGGTGGTTAGAGTGAAAATAAAAGAGATGCCAAGGGGTATAACTATAAAAAATGAAAAAGAGGATACTCTTATTATATATGATTATATTAAAAATTAGTTTAATAATTTTATTAAAAGAAGAAAATTTCAAGTCCCCATTGTTAAAATACCTTTTCTGTTGAGAGGGTACACGTTCAATTCTCTGGCTACTCTTATATAATTATCTTAAATTCCACTTTATATTAAAGAATCTAAAACAATTTTTATGCACCAAAGAATTTGCAAATTGTATTAGAATAAACATTGTAAATTCCACTTTATATTAAAGAATCTAAAACAATTTTTATGCACCAAAGAATTTGCAAATTGTATTAGAATAAACATTTTAAATGCAATAGCACCATGATCCATTCCCTAAAAAATTATGAACTTTGGCATCTCCTCTATTCTAACTCTAACCGTCTTCATGCCCACCTTTAAATATCAAATATCATGGACCCCTTGTTAGCTAACATGAACTTTCTTGCATAAATTTTAATTACAATATCTTCGTTGCATAGATGCAAACAAAATGCACATGCACACACATACTTATCATTCATTTTCATTTTTCCCACATTTGAATATCAAATATCATGCACCCCTGGTTAATTAACATGAACTTTCTTGCATAAACTTTAACTACAATATCTCCGTTGCATAGATGCAAACAAAATGCACATGCACACACATACTTATCATGGCCAATGCATCCTCTTCTCAAAATCTGAATTAACAGTGAATTTCAGTGAAATCCTCAAACATTATTAATTTTAATTGGGTAAATCACACGAGACCAATTGACTTCACAAATATTATTAATTTTAATTAGGTAAATCACACGAGACCAATCAACTTCACAAATATTTTTATCACGGTGACCCAGAAATATAAGAATGTGCTCTATGATTTGAAGTCTTAGCTTGTAGCACAATTTGATTTAAATGACTTGGGGGATACAAAATATATTTTAAGAATTGAGATCAAGAGACAGAGAAAATAGAATGCTTTGGTTGAGCCAAAATAAGTATTTAAACTATGCGCCGCAACAATTTCACATGTCACATTGCAGACTATTAAATGTTTTTATTTCTGTAGGATTCAACAATTTCACATGTCACATTGTAGACTATTAAATGTTTTTATTTCTGTAGGATTCAACAATTTCACATGTCACATTGTAGACTATTAAATGTTTTTATTTATGTAGGATGCAACAATTTCACATGTCACATTGCAGACTATTAAATGTTTTTATTTCTATAGGAACTGAACTTTCAGTTCAACATTGTTCTTCAACAACTATAAATATGGAGGATATAGATTCTATATCTTGTGCTAGAGCAATTGGTAGTTTGACATACATTGCGGTTTGTACTAGACTAGACATTGTCCAAGTAGTGCAAGATTTCAGTACAATCATGGCTATTCTTGAACAATCACATTAGGTCACAATGAAGAGGACCTTCAAGTATTTGCAAGTACTTTTAGATATTCCATTTTCTATCATAGTGATGTTTCAAGGAATCCACACTTAACATAAATACATGGTTATGTGGATTCTTATTGGGTAGGGAAAGTAAGTAGAAAAAGAGATTTATAAGCATTTGTGCATTTCCATTTTTTGGCACAACAATAAGTTGGATGAAAAAGCAACAAGTAGTGGTTTCTTTGTTCACTATATGGGTAGAAGTATATGTTAATGAAATTGTGTTCAAACATAAGGCTGACTCAAAGAACTTTTATAGTCCAATATGATAATAACAATGCCATTTTTTTAGCAAAGAACTTGACCTTTCATTCAAAGATAAAGCATGTGTATAAATAGGAAATGTGACACTTTTCATAATGTTGTGGATGCATTGATGAAACTAGTGAGCACATAAAATTTCAAGGTATTGTGAGGCTATGGGCCTTATAGTACTTAGAATTTAGCCCACAGTTTCCCTTATAGTCTTGCGAGGTATAAGTTGCAAAACATTGTGACCATAGTTTCCCTTGTAGAGGTATAAGTTGCAAAACATTGTGACCACAGTTTCCCTTATAGTCTTGCAAGGTATAAGTTGCAAAACATTGTGATAGGTGTGCCATACGCCTTGCACCCTTTAGTGGAGTAGGCATTGATCACTATAGGCGAATAAATCCTCAAATACCAAGAAGAAATATTGAGTAGTGGTAGTGAATAAATGCATGTCAATAGTAGTCAACGAATCCTAAGCAATAGGAAATGACCAATTAATCTAGTGATTTGTTGCATGTGGATTGGAAAACCCTACAAGGTTTTTTGTTATGTTTATTTATTGAGTGCTAGGATTGGTGGAAAACTATGTGCCTAAGTTTAAATTACTATTATGTTTTGAAAATTTCTATGGAATCTTTATGTTGCTTTTGAACACTCTTGTTGAGATCACAACATCTTTGTAATATATTATAACAATTTAGTTGTTAAATGGTACATAGAGCATGCTTTAGAGTGTGGGGTTTTTAACCAAAAGGTGTTTTTCCAAGAAATTTATATGTAATGGTTTGTTATTTCTTTGATTTATTTTTGCTTATAGTAAACTTGTTTACTATTATGTTTGCAAAATTTCTATGGAATCTTTATGTTGCTTTTGAACACTCTTTGTTGAGATCACAACATCTTTGTAATATATTGTTATTTCTTTGATTTATTTTTTCTTATAGTAAATTTGTTTAAAGTTTTTATAAATATTTTCTCATTGGTTAGTGTAGAGAATATATTAAGAAGTTCTACTTCTCCTTTCATAAATGATTATCATAACTTCTACTTACTTCTTTTCATAAATGATTAATGACTAAATTAAATTTAAAATATGGTTGGTGGTAACAAAATTTGAAGACATCAATATACAAATACAAAGTATCGAAATACGTATTAGTGTCATTGCTTGATGACCAATGAGACAACAAATAGTTGCATGATACATGAAAAGAAAATTGTAAAATATTTTTATTACATAGAAAATTCAAATTAAAATTTCAATAAAATAATAAAAATCCATGAAATTTCAAAGAATTTAAAGTGCTGAAGTGATAAAATGAATAAGTATAACCATTTTAAAACTAAATTAAAAATTTCAATAAAATAATATATAATTTCAATAAAATAACAAAAATCCATGAAAACTTAAAGAATTTTAAGTGTTGAAGTGATAAAATTAATAAGTATAACAATTTTAAAACTAAATTAAAAACTTCAATAACATAACATAATTATAGATATGAACTTTGACATTCTCCATCTTCATTTTCATTATGCCCGCCTCTAACAAAATGATACCAAATATCGTGCATGCCTCAATTTTATTGCACAAGTTTTAACACAATGGTATCTCCGCCGCAGCAGATGCAAACAAAATGCCAACGCATCGCCGGCTCGGGCTCTGAATTAACAGTTAACTTCACTCAACTCAAACGTTATTAGTTTTAATTGGGTAAATCACACACATCTTTCCCATTTCTCGCACGGTGACTCCCAGAAATGTAAAACGCGAAATCTAAAAAGCCCTCATTATGTTGGAGATATTTAGTACATCAAAATTAACACGGCTATGGATGGATTATCCCTAATCTTTGATCATTAAGCAACCCTGTAAATAAAAGGCTATGGATTATCCCTAATCTATTATCATTAGGCAACCCTGTAAATAAAAGATATAGCAGGTTTGCACACATCCATATTATAATAGTCTCCACGATGATCCTGCTCAAATAGATTCATTAATAACCCTAAGACAACAAACCCTAACTCTGGATGATGTCGCCACCGTATAAATATTTGAAATCCAATCATGCCTGCAAGAATCTTATTAACTCATTCAAAGAATATACAAGAATTGTTAAAAGATCCTTTATTTCCTAAATGGCTAAACAATGAAGCAAGAAAAATTACAAAATGCTCTTTCGTCCAGAAGAGAATAGCATCCACAGAACCCACACCTATAATGTCATATACATAAAGAATAACTTGAAACAAACCCCTAACCTACAACGGCGTATACATAAAGAATATGTTACATATCCGAATATATATCTATATATATATATATATATATATATATATATATATATATATAAGAACTAAATAGTAGCTGCCTGCAATAGATCTTAGTAAAATCGAGAGGCCAGGAAGGGGATGAAGGCGGCGACGAGAGTGGCAAATAGAGAAGGGAGGAAGGGCAATGAAGCAGCGCCTGCCTCCATTGTGGACTCGGTGATGCTACCTTCACCTCTGCGGCTTCTGCTGTGCTTACCATTATCATCAGAACGACCAATTCCAGAGTTCTTCTATCGTCGATAATGGGCATGGTTCGCATAGAGGTTTGGGTTTGTGAAGGAAATGAGGGCGGGGTTGATTTTCCAAAATGAATTCAAATTTGCGCGGGCTAATGAAATTCAAATTTGAATTCATTCTGGAAAATCAACCCCGCCCTCATTTCCTTCACAAACCCAAACCTCTATGCGAACCATGCCCATTACCTTCACAAACCCAAACCTCTATGCGAACCATGCCCATTATCGACGATACACCACATGCCATGATACATATGCCGCTCGTTTCGATGGGCATGAATACAAACAACGATGGCATCATGCATATCTCCATCACTATGCAATCGGAATCTGTTAGCCGGAGAACGGAGGCGATGTCAGAACCCGTCTCCCAAGACTGTCCTTAGACTCTGTTAAGAGAGCATTTACTATGCTATAGTCCATGAAATAGCACTTGCCCTATGGCTTATGTCAATGCCACATGATCCACCATGCACATGATTATGTCGATGCCACATGATCCACCATGCGCATGATAGATCCCAGAAATTGGGTTGACAGTACGCCATGCGTTTGGAGGTTATGGCATGGAGCATACATGAGGTTGTGTGCCGGCGAATACAATTCAAATTTGAAATGGCGTTGCCAGCGATGGAAGATGAATGGTCGAATGCTCGGATCGAGTTCAAAGGGAGACTCCATCCAATAAACTCACAGAGGTAAGCAAGATTTATTATGGTAGTTTGCTTGGAAAGCTAAGTGGTACGGGATCGATGATGTAGAGCACAATTTCTTCGGTTAATCCTCTGTTAAGACCAAATCCCCCCTCCCCAAAAGGGTGGTCTGATCTGAAAAGGGATTGCAGAAATAAGGTCGCAGGTGATGAAAATGGATTGGAGAGACAAGGGATTAGGCCAAGAAATTGAACAAGCCCTCTGCTGCCGATTGAACAGAGTGGTGATATGAGGTTTTGTGGAAAATGGATCGTAGAGATAAGGGCTTCGGCCAAGAAATTGAATAAGCCCTCTGCTGCCGATTGAGCAGCGAGTGCTGATATGAGGGTGTTTTTTTTGGGTAGAAATGTAATTTTCCTTATAAATTAGTATTGCTTTGTATTTGTCTGGATGAAAACGGGACTATTATTTGGTTAAATACACCAATCGCTTCTGCTGAGTTTTCGAGCAAAATTCTTTAACTACCTTACTCATCCGATGGGGTCGCAACATCTCTCAAATTTGGGTATAAATTCATTCAAGGAACTTGACAGCCTGTATTTCATATCATTGATTTTCTACTGATAGCTAGACCCTCATTGCTGATTTTGTGCCCGTGTTCATATTATTATTTTCTTGTCAATTAAAGCTTTGGGCAGAGGATTTCGGTATCGGTTGCGAGGCAAAACAAATCGCGCTCCTGCTGAGAAATTCAATGATCAAGACTTCAGTGACACCATGTTTTGTTTTCCCTCCGCAATTGATACTCACAAGTCCTGCCGAGGAGCACCAACAAGGATTCATTGGCACGACGCTGAGGCATAGCAGAGCACCGCATCGTGTTTTCTCCATTTTCATTCAATACATTTTATATTTTCCCCGTTTCCATTTTTTTTCCTATTTGTTGAGTGATATAGATAGGGTTTTACCTTGTATAGCTGCACAGAGTATGAAAGCCGCACCAGGGTAGGTATTATGGGAGATCGTGAAGCAGAACAACTCTTTCCTTGTGAAGCCGAACAGCTACAGGAGCACCAAGATCTTTTCTTGTGCAGCCGAACAGCTACAGGAGCACCAAGATCCAGTTCAGCGAAGACACCTATAATCTCTGCAACTTGCATTCATTCAAGTTTTCAGGTATGGCTTCTCTTTTCCCTTTCTGTTGAAGTTTGTTGGTATATTTTGAACTGCTTATTTGCATATTATGATCAGTGTTTTTTGAAGTCCCAACAGAGACAAGAAGAAAGCATGTAGATGCATTGAAATGTAGATTACAGAATCTAAGGGAAGAACTGCGTGACTTGGACCTTGATTCTCCATAAGCTTATAAGTATATTTTCCGTGCAGGAATTTATATTTAGCTGCAAATTTTCAATAAAATGCAAAATTGTGCAGATTTATATTTTGAACTGCTTATTTGCATATTACGGTCAGTTTTTTTTGAAGTCCCAACAGAGACAAGAAGAAAGCATGTAAATGCATTGAAATGGAGATTACAGACTCCAAGGGAAGAACTGTGTGACTTGGACCTTGATTCTCCATAAGCTTATAAGGTTATTTTCCATGAAGGAATTTATATTTAGCTACAAATTTTCAATAAAATGCAAAATTCTTGCAATTTTTGTTCATAAAAGTGCTTGTTATGACCTATAAAGCTGAATACAGGTATACATAACTCTGGCAATGTTGCGGTTTTCCTCTGCTGTATGTGTTTTAGGGATCGATTCCATTAACTCACCATTTGATCTTTGGCTGGCTAACTATAAAACGCTCTTCTTCCTGCTTGTTCGAACTTCTTTGGCAGGCTAGCCATTTTCCTGTTTCTTCCTCCTGTCTGAAAGAAGTACTAGTTCCTAACATACTAACAAGTAATGGGAAAGTTCCGAAGATGAAAAGCAAGGAATCTTTGAGGTAAATTACCTTTCCTTTAATCCACCTTACATACAAACCAAATGCTCCGTTTGGGGACACTGGAAGTCCAGAGAAGTTGATTGCTTCATTGGGTTTCTCTGTAACTGGGAACAACTATGACACGTGTTTGTTGAAAGAAATGTGCAAGAGTGTGTAGGAAATTATTTCCCAGAGATTTGTGGGAATTACCCCGGTGATTATTTTGTCTCAAATTTCAAAATAAATTACTTTTGTTGTCACATTTTGAAAAAACATTTGCATGGTTCTTTCATTATAACATTTAAAAAAAAAACATTTGCTCTGCATCATTCAATGCCATACATATGATATTCAAAGGTTTTATATTCTGGTTTTGCTTTTCACAAATAATGATTCATGCCAATGCAGACTCCATAACACACGTAAACATTGCAGACTCCATATACTTTGACTGGTACACACAATTTTGCAGAAGCTATATATTATTTGTGGTCATTGCCAATCATGGGCAGTGACCAGATTCTAAAAATGATTGGAATTATGGCATTCCATTAATTTTATTATAATATGAATCATAAAACCATATTGATGTTATGGCATTCCATTATTTTTCTTATTTGTAATATGAATCATAAAAACATGTATGCAATCATCTGTACTTGTTCAAATGGTAAGCGGAGCATTAAGCTTCGTTTAGGTTTTTTCAATTAAATTTCAGATGGAAGTTGTGTAACACATTCGTGTTGGAAGGGAGAGTCAGCCAGTTGTAATTTTATTTATCGTGGATTTATAATGAAATGAACTGGTTAATAAATTAAACAGAGTTATCGTTGATTTATAATGAAATGAACTTGTTACTAAATTAAACAGAGTTTTGAATGTGATTTAAGATTTGGAAACTTTGGATGGTTACCTATAAAGGATGATTGACACTTTATTATTGTTTACCTAAATTAGGATTTATTATTACTTTATGAAATATATTTTATAAAAGAAATATAAATTTATAAATTTATGGTTGTACGAGGAAATGAATATGATTTTAAACTTCATCAAAAATATTTTAGAAGAAAATTTCACTTTGTAATTTTATTTTTTTAAGAAAATAGAGTAAAATTTAGTTTTTCTATAGTTTTTTAATATGGAAATTCATATAACTGGGTTTTCTTTAAATGTTTTTTATTATGGAAATATTTTTATGCTACTAGTTGAAGAAATTCACATAAATAATATATATGAAAATATATGTAGATTTTTTCTTTTTTTTTTGATGGAATAAATAAAAATACTTTACCTATGTGAAATTAATTATATTATGTATACATAATATATTTGAAAAGATTCAGCTTATTAATTGTGAAATAAATTATATTATGTATAGAGATTTAGTTTACTAATTGTGAAATAATTATTAATAAATTATATTATGTATAAAGATTTAACTTACTAATTGTGAAATAAATTATATTATGTATAGATATTATACGTGAGAAGACTTAATACTAATCAATTAGATTTAGTCTTTAAATTATTGTTCAGAGGATTTAGTATTTAAATGATTTTTTAGGAGATTGTAAATTCTCAATTTTATGTTTTTGGTTTGATATGTTTTTTTAATGGAAAAATAACATATATTTTTGAAATATTAAATCAATTGAAAATAATAATTTTGAAATATTAAATTAATTGAAAATAGTAATTTTGAAACTTGTATATTTTTATGTTAGTTTAAGATAAATTGATTATTGATTTTGTAAAGTTTTAAGAAATAAGAATTGAAATTCCAGAGAATATAAAAATAATGTTGTTTTTTCTAAATAAAATAATAGAGGTTTAATTTTGTATATACTAAATTAAAAATATGAAATGAAATATTATATATATATATATATATATATATATATATATATATATATATATATATATATAAGTCAATATATGTCTCATCTTGTCTATACATTAGGCATATGAAATTAAAAATAATATCCTTTTTTGAGATAGAATAATATATATATCATCTTATCATACAAAATTGGATATATGAAATTAAGTGTTTCAAATGATAATCATGGAGCACATAAAATTTTGATTTTTACTATTTCAAATTCTATAATTTTAAACTAAGGAATCTTGCATGTTAATATGTACTTGACCTTTTCCTCGTTAGAAAAGAAGATGACATTGTTTGGTCTTCCTGATAGAGATGCCATAAGGGACTTGCAGATATTTGATGATTGTTTCTTAATTAACCTTTGTAGTGGTTTGGAAATTGAGCATGAATTTGTAGGATTTTCCTTCATAGCGATCTATGAGAGAAAAGCGAGATGGGAAAATGTGAAAATATGTTGTACACGAATGCTTTCTCAATAGCCCTGGAAACAAAAGCTTACTATTATGCTTCAACTTAACATTATTGATATATTGACATTCTACAAACATTTAGATAAAAACCTATATCATAAAAATACAATGGATGAAGATATTTTTGAACTAAAATATTGTGATATTTATATCTCATAAAAGAGTTTTGAGATAAGAGTAATTTAAGTCTCATTTTGTCTATACAAAATTGGATTTAAAAATGTGTGTGGATGCAACAAATACATCAAAAGATGGGTAAATTCCATTTGTTGATTTATATCCCCTATCTACCTTTGGAATGCCCACTATGCCAAATGTTTTGAGTTCTTTTATGTCCAAGCTACTATTCCTATATGCATGTACAAACCAAAAAAACATACGGAATTCGACAACATGAGTAGACTAACATGTTAGGTATCTCAAAGAGGAATGTCATCACCCAACCTTTATTGGGAACATTGTTACATCAAGATAAGGTAAATTTTGTGTAGCTATACTAATTTCATCATTGGAGGAAGATGGATTTGAGGTTCACATCTCAATAAGAATCTGAATACCTTCAATTCGTTAGCGGAGACTAGAGAGCTCATCATCATTTATGTGTATTAAGGTTAAAAACACTTCATCTCATTAATAGAAAAATATTGAACTATGCTTACAAACAGAATGGAAATAAACTAGCTCGGGCGATGGTAGCTTATCTCTAAGAAGAGATGCAGTAGCTACATGCCTCTGAACTGTGTTATAATGAGGCTCAAAGGCCTATTTATTATTGAGCAACAAGATAAAACCCTAAACAACCAAAACCCTAACCCTAGGGATGTAACGCCAAGAGTTTGTGGGCCTCGTTGGGGTTAGTTGGGCAGCCAACTTCTCACGATCATAACTTGGTCATATTATCTCTGTTTGGCACGTATGATACCTTGTTGGAAAGGTCTCTCTAGAGGTCTAGGTGGAATAGGCAGGTGGCCACCAATATCCACCTGGATCATCCACAACAATGGTCAGATTGGACACCAATTGATTATGGCGCAACAAGACAATTTCTTCCTAAAGCTGATTAATTTCTCCATTAACTGTTTAAATTCCACATTGGAGGGTCATGGCATAATGTTGACAACTTTGCACCCATTGGTTTTGAAGAAAGGTATATAACTGATCTTTCCCGATAGGAAAATCCCAAAAAAATGTTGAGCACTGATGTGAGTTAACTTTCATTGTTGAGTGCTTGAACTGCCAATTGTATTGGAGGCCTTGTCACTCTTGAGGAGATTAAAGAGTTTTTAAAACAATTCGGCAAAGATAAAAGTCATGGCCCTGATGGCTAGACAATTGAACTATTCCTTTCTTTCTTTAATGTTATGGGTCTAATATTCTCTTAATGGTGGAGGAATCTAGAGAAACAGGGAAAGTCTCAACAGCCATAAATGCTACTATTATTTTTCTGATTCCAAAATGTTCAAAGCCAAAAACCCTCCTTGGCTAATCTGGTGTATAAATTAATTACAAAGATCATTGCTAACTGATCAAGCATCCACTAGTTGAGAAGATGTCTCCAATTCAAATTGGGTTTCTTGCAGATACCCAAATCCATGATGCCATAGGCATTGCACATGAAGCCATTAATTCTATTAAAACAATAAATCAAAATTCCCTTGTGCTAAAGATGGACCTCAATAAAGCATTTGACATAATTAATTGGTCCTTTCTTATACTCGTTCTTCTCCAAATTGGGTTGGGCTTGGATGTTAGAAACTAGATCATCGATTGTGTGACTTTAGCCAATTTATCTTTTAATTAATGCCCCCCCTCAAAAAATTTCACTAGCACTAGAGGTCTTAGACATGGATGTCCATTGTCACCTCTATTATTTTTGCTAGTGATGGAAGGATTAAGTCTATTATTATTGATAGAGAAATAAACTGGTAGTTTAAAAGGTGTAAAAATAACATATAAGCTTTTCATCATGCACCTTCTATTTGTGGACGACGTTTTGCTTCTAGGAATGAGAACTGTAAAGGAATGACATGCATTTCATAGAGCCATAAATCCTTTCTGCAGTGCAAATGGAATGGAAATCAACCTGAACAAATCTTCTTTCCACCAATTCTCTGTCAGCTTGGACATCCTCTCGGATATACATTATTTTTTCCCCCTACATACTTCCTCATTCTAAAGTTGAATGACTACCATAAAGAGGATTGGAAGTGGATGATAAGAAGAGTGGAGCAACAAATAAACTTATGGTGCCACAACTGATTTTCCTTGGGAGACAAAAAAATTATGGTCAAATATGTGTTGGAAAATATTCCACTTTATTAGTTATCGTTAGCAAAGATTCCCATTGCCATCCTTACATCCATTAGACAGTTAATGTTTAGAATTCTGTGGACCAGGAAAAATAGCAAAGAAAGTTTTCATTTGGCAAGTTGGACCTCTTTATCAATCTCAAAAATTCTTGGAGGTTGGGGGTTCAAAAATTTGAACTGGTTTGCAAAAGTCTTAGCACTGAAAAATATGTGGAGAGGCCTATTTGGTGAAGTTCTTTGAAGTTTGGTTTTAAAAGAAAAATATTTAAATAGGCAGTGAATGGTTGATTGGCTCAGAAAACAGGCAGGGAAATTTATTAAAAGAGGCTTTATTGTTGGGAAAGCTCTCATGGATTCCTTTCCCACTCTCTTCAACTCATTAGCATGGAATGTAGGGGATGGAAAACAAATTGTTCTTAAAAAATATCCCTTCATAGGGGGAGCTGGTGTCTACAAACTATCCCCCAATTTGATTCAAATCTTACACTCCAAAGGGATTTTCTACCTGTCAAATATTAAAAGAGTGCATCCTCACCAGACCTCCTCAAGTTATTGGATGACCTAAATAGAGCTTGGATTGGTGGGTCCTTTAGCTTTGGAATGGAGCTCTTTCATAAATGTGATGAATCTTAATGGAGTGAGACTTAGTAATACAAAAGAAAAAGTTGGTCTAGAGCTTGGATGCCAAATTCGGCAAGGTAAACAGTCGGCTTGCTTATGAAGAAATATCACACACAAAGGTCATTCCAATCTTTAGATGGTGGAACAATCTCATATGGAAGTGGCACATTCCCAACAATTTAAGGTGTTTCACTTGGTTGATCCTCCATAATAAAATTTTAACTTGGGATAGCTTTAAAAAAAGAGGTTTCATGGGGCAAAATGGTTGATGCCTCTGCAAATATAACGAACAGTCTATAAATAATATTTTTGTGAAATGTATTTTTGGTTAGGAAATATGGACTATTGTTCTTTGAGTCATGAACATTAGAGAAAATATGATTGAGAACACCTTTGCATATATGCTCCATTTATGAGTGAAGAAATATCAATATATCCGAGCACTCCCTATCTTTATGGCATGGGGCATCTAGCTGCTTAGAAACAGAGTTATCTTCAGAAATAGAAATGTTACCCATCATTCCACAAGCCTAAAAGATCATATCTCTTTACAAGGATTATTTTCCTCTCCAAAATCCAAATCTTAGAGACTTGCTCATCTCCCAAATATCCCTCATGCTCATCATGTATGCTTCTTTGATGAAGCTACTCAATATAATTCATGTGGGGGTGGAGGACTGATGAAGCTGTTAGAAACAAAATCTATTTGCTTCAAGATTGGAATCGGATCTAGGACGAATACGAAAGACGAACTGATCATAGTTTGGGCCCTGCTATCCTCTAAACTCAAAAACATTAAAAGCATTAAATTTTTTGGCTATTCTAAATGTGTCATTCACTGGCTAACAAGTCAGGGACAACTGGATGTCCTAAATTTAACGTCTTGTAAAAGCAAAATTGTGGAAATGAAAGAACACTTTCACGACATCAGTTTTGGGCACATCTACACGAATTTAACAAAGAAACAGATAGATTACCAAAGAGTGCCTTAATTGTGGAGCCACGATATATATCATATGAAGAATGGGAGGGTAACTTTATCCTAAGAACTCACTCCCTCCATTTAGCACATATGTTTTAATCTTCTATCTCCTTACATGTTTACATTTTAGATCCAAAGAGTATTAAGAAGATATATTTTTAGCACTTTAAGACAATTTTTCTTTGACAATCATGTACCCTCAATCTTTCTCCTTTCTATGAGTTATAGGTCATATCTTCTATGATTAGATTTTTTGGCAATTTTGTTGTTTCTATCTCAAAGCTTATAGTTTTATGACAAATATTAGATATATGTCTTATTTGACAATCAATAATGCAGAAATATAACAAAAAGACATGTCGGTAGATGTTCTATGTCAATCAATGTTTTTCTTTGAAGATAAAAAGTTGTTTACAATGTAAAAATTTTGAAAATTAGTCTCAATGTTGCTACAACATACATGTTCTTTTTTTGATTCTATAGAATAAAAAAAAAAGTATCTTTTTGAATTAAAAAAAAAATTGACCTATTGAACCAAAATGATTAACCAAGACCTCTACTCCATGATTCACTACTTTGATTACAATGGTCTCCTAGAGGCCAAAATCCTCTCCTAGCAATTTTACAATCACTAATCACTTTCCTAGCAATTTTACAATCATTATCACACTAAGGGTTGAAAGTTCTATTATTCTTTTTATACTCACAGAGGATTAAACACATTCGTCTTAGCAACTATAAGAGACCTCACTCATAACAAGTACACTAACTCCCTTCTTGGTGGGATTGTTGCTCCCCTATCCAATGGGCCAGTATGGTTTGATTATTATCCAAATTTATCAGTCTATGTCTTTGATGAATGTATTAAATTCATTCTACAACTACAGATCAAAACTTCTAGATTTGATATGAAGAAAAATATAACAAATATTTCAATCCATAAAAGGGCTTGTTTTCGACATACAAATACCTCGTATCCTGTTGTGTTACATTCTCCCATCCAAGATTCAAAGTCAAGTGTTGTAGTCATTACAGATGCTCAAAATTAGAAGATTGAAAACAAGGTCATAAAATGGAAAGAATTAAGTTTTCTAGAAAGTTGGGTAGTTGACATGCCCATATCTCCAAAAATAAAAAAACATCACCTATGCACAAATTCAAGAGAATCCCTCCTCTACCATTCTATGATTTCTAAGGAGATCCTCCATCCCTACTGAAAAAATTGAAAGAGAATGCCATGAATATAAAGCTTCACATCCTATTCCTTTTGAAGCATCTACGTCACATCATCTATTCGCTTGTACATAATGTTCCCACATTGAGTTATTTGAGCTTGCACAAATTTTAAAATTTTCAGATTTTGTAATCAAGTGTCCTGCCCATTAGACATTAGTAAATATAAAGTCTCTTGTACATATTACCTCCCATATAAATCATAATCCTATGACAGGAGAAGCTCCATCTACTATGTTAAACTATTCTTGTCCAAATCCAAAATGCAATGACATCTCATTTCCACATGATATTGTCATGATGATACATGAACTTCCATCCCTTGAAAATGAAGATCCAAGGCCAACATAAATGTTTATCAAAATGAGGGCGCCAAGTATGCCTAGATATGGATTAGGGTATTTGGAATAAAAGGACCATCTCATCCCATCAAGCCAATTTCAGAACTTTGTCCCAATTGATTGCAAAAGGCCATCTAAGCTTGAGATGTTTAAGTTCTTCTCTCTCATGGAAGGTTGTCCTAAGTATAAAGTAAATTCAAATTGGATGAAAATAATGATAAATTGGGATTTATTTATTCATCCAGATGCCAAGAAATTCAATTTGACTACATCCCTAGCAGAAAAAACAAATCTTTCATTAAGATAGAAGGAGTATATAGATTATATAGATTCATGGATTTCCTTTTATGAATGGAATAAGCAAGAAGAAAACATGGATTTACAGATGTTATCAGTAGAATCTTCTTCTAAACACCATTGGACAACTTGTGATGGTAGTAAGATAGAATCCACCTCTACTTTTCCTCCATATAAAGGAATAATCCTTTAAGAAACAAGAAAGGTGGTTAAATCAGTACCTTTAGTCCTCAAAGATGACTTAGCCATAGGAATAGAAGGAAAAATACAAAGAGTCAGTGAACACGTAAATTGGACCAATACTGCTTTGAAAGGTTTAGATATGCATGCATCATCATCAAATGCACAAAAAGAACAAGTAGATTCTATGGTAGTCTCTGTAAATAATATAAATAAAAGTTTGAATGATTTCCAGTTTTATGTTTCTACAATAGAAGGATTTGTAGGAGAAGGTCATAATGAAGCAAGAATATTTTCTGCGAAAATAGATGGACAATTTGAGGAAATCAAAAATGAAATCCACAAAGATTTTGTGTTGACCCATACAAAGATTGAAGATATTTCCTCACAATTGGGAAAATTGTCTTCTACGTCCAAAGATAAAGACATTCCTTCTTCACCATTGTTTAGCCATCTTGTCCATGTACATTCTATCCAGAAATCAGTAGATAGATTTCCCAGTTTTTTTCCTAAAGAAAAATCAGAAACCTCATTTGACTCTCATCTACTGCCAGTTTATAATCCATTGCCTAGCCAGTACTCAAGATATCCTGCTCTTGATTTGAGTGGTAAGGGTAAGCTGCCAGAATCTCAAACATTTTTCAATGATGCACATAAAGAATGGAGCATTGACAATCTAAGTTATATATACTAAAGTTTCACATACATGGAGGTTATGTGTATACACGGAAGTTGCACATATACCTAGAAGATATGTGCATATAGAAAAGTTTCGCATATACAGAAGATATGCACATATCTTTCGTATATGCATAATTTTCGTATATGCAAAATTTCCATATATGGAAGTTGCACATGTACGGTGGATGCACATATATAAAAGACGTACATATATGAAAGATATTCACATATAAGAAAGTTATGCATATACGGAAGATATGCGAATATCTTTTATATATGCACAATTTTTGTATATGGAAGTATGGTATATACGGTAGATGCATATATATAAAAGGCGTGCATATACATAAGATATGCACATATAAGAAATTTACGCATATACGGAATATATGCGCATAAACGGAAGTTGCGCATATACGGTAGATACAAATATACAAAAGATGGACATATACGAAAAATATGTGCATATATTGCGTATATAAACAATTTCCATATATGCGCAATTTCTATATATGGAATTTGCGTATATATGCATAGAAGATATCTCAGTGGGAGAGCCAGATATTTTCAAATCTAAAAGGTCTGTTCCTGAGTTTACCAATGCCCTGCACCTCCAGTGGTATCGGCCAGTGATATGAACCCCCAAAGGGTAGCACTCCAGCTACCATTTCCTTGTCATTGAGCATAAGATCCTCTGAGATTATGAATCTATCTAATTTGGAAGCTACTTGAGACTCTCCTCCTCTTTTATTGTTCCATGTGAAGATGCCATTGTGCATTTCAATGTCCACCAGCTTCATTTCATCAATAAAGGTTTGAAAAGCCACAAAGTCTTTGCCTAGAACTCTGGTTCCCCCTATTTTTTCGGTGAGTGACTTAATCATGTTGAAATCACCCCCTAAGATCCAGGGTATTCCTGCATGTCTATTTCTAAGAGTCTCCAAAGAATTTAGAAGCCTTAATTTAGCCTCCATTCTCTGTGGGCCATAGACATTTGTAACCAGATAGGTTTCTTTATCTCCTACTAGTCGAAAAATTGCAGATAAATAATCTCTAGATGCCTCCACATCTATTAAGTCAATCTTTTGTGGATTCCACAGAGTGAGAATACCTCCTGCTGTATTTTCTGCCTTAACTTCCAAAAACTCAAATTTATTGAGCCATTTACTATGAATATCTCTTATCTTTTGAATGGAACACTTGGTCTCCTGTATGAAAATCACATCCGGAGATGCTTGTTTCATTCTATTACTCAGTAACCTTTGTTTTCTTTTACTACCTAGACCTCTGATATTCCAAGAAGTGAACTTCATAATTAAAGATTAGTAAAGGAGTAACTGGATAGGTCTTTCATCTTACCTGAATCTATCATTAGTTTTCTGCATTCCATCAACAACTCATTCTGCTTTTTTCTACCCCTCTTCTTTCCTGGGATTCTGGGTGCTAGTCCTGCCTTATTTTTCATCGTCTTCACTCCTTCGTTGCCTTGTCTTTCTTTGTGATTGAGTCTATCCAATCCTTTAGTTTGGGTCCTCCATAAAAATAGCTACTGAACCCTATTGAATTCCTCTGCAGGTAATGAGTCTAGCCCTTCTTTGGTTCCTTGATTCAAAAAACTTTCTAAATCTAGGTTTTCTTTCTCAAGAATTTCCTGGAGATCATGGTCCTCCATATCTGTCTCACTTTGGGTCATGTCATGATCCATCGCTTGTTCCGTGTTACTCATCATTAGTTCTTTCATACTGTCATTCTCTTGTATTTGCTCCTTTTCTTTTTCTTTCTCCTCCTCCACTGTGTTTCCTTCTTCTGCTTTATCAGTATCTGTAGGATCTGCGTCTGCTTCAAGGGTTTAGAACCTGTTCTGGTTAACATGCTGCTCTTTGGCTTTGCTTGTTCTTAGTCCTCTTTTTCTCCCTTTTCTTTGTGTACCACCTTGAAGAAGCTTTCTGGATCCTTCGTTATATTAGCTTTACTTTTATCCTCTATCTTATTGAGAGGGCAGTCTCTGACCAGATGTCCATGCTCGTGACATTTGCGACATCTGAAAGGAATGTGTTCGTAATCTATTGTTTGTGTCCATTCCTCATCAAAAACTTCCAGAATAACCTCATCCGGAAACGCTCTAGAGAGATCCATCTCCACACATATTCTAGTGAAGGAAGTATACTTTCCCCTTCTAGTGGCCTCAGAAACTTTGACAAAACACCCTAACTTGTTTCCTATGGCTGATAGAGATTCCGTTTGCCAGTAATCAAGGGGTAGAGAGTAGAGTCTTACCCAGACTGGGATTGAGGTGAAAGTTTCACGTTCCGGAACAAAGTTCATAATCCACGGCCTCATATAGAGGTTTGCAACAACAAAGATATGCACATATCTTCCGTATATGCACAATTTCCGTATATGTGCAATTTATGTATATGAAATTTGCACATATACGATGAAGATACATAAACGACATGCATATACGGAATATATGCACATATAAGAACGCTATGGATATACCAAAGATATGTGCATATATTTTGTATATGCATAATTTTCGTATATGCGCAATTTTTATATATAAAAATTGTGCATATACAGAAGATATATGCATATCTTCTGTATATACACAACTTTCTTATATGTGCACATTTTCGTATACGTGCAATTTCTGTATATGGAAGTTGTGCATATACTGTAGATTCACATATATAAAAGACATGCATATACAGAAGATATACACATATAAGAAAGTTACACATATATAGAAGATATGCGCATATATGAAAGTTATGTGTATATACGGAAGATATGAAGTTATGTGTATATAAAACGCAGTTTATGCACATATATAGGCGTAACTTCCGTATATGCACATATCTTCTGTATATGCATAACTTTCTTATATGTGTATATCTTCTATATATATATGTCTTTTATATATGTGAATCTACACATAACTTCCGTATATGCACATACGGAAGTTATGTGTATATAAGAAAGTTATGTGTATATAAAATGTAGTCTATACACATAACTTCCATATATAGACATAACTTTTGTATATGCACATATCTTCCGTACATACGTAAATTTTTTATATGTGCATATCTTCCGTGTATATATATACGGAAGATATGCACATATCTTCCGTATATCCCTAACTTTTTTATATGTGCATATCTTCCATACTCATATACTGAAATTGTGCATATACGGAAGATATGGACATATACGGAAATCGTGCATATACGAGAGATATGCGCATATCTTCCGTATATTCCTAACTTTATTCTATGTGCATATCTTCTATATATGCACGTCGTTTATGTATCTGCATCGTATATGCACAAATTCTATATACAGAAACTGCACATATACGGAAATTGTGCATATATGGAAGATATGTGCATATCTTCCGTATATGCACAATTTCCTATAATGCATATATCTTCCGTATATGTGCAATTTCTGTATATGGAATTTATGCATATAAGATGCAGATACATAAACGACGTGCCAATACGAAAGATATGCACATATAAGAAAGTTAGGGATATACGGAAGAAATGCACATATAAGAAAGTTAGGGATATACGCAATCCTTCGCCTTCACAGCTCTCTACCAACGCCTTACCGCTAACTTCGACTCATAAACAGTAGCTCAGACAAATACAACTCATAGGGAAAACCAGAAAATATCAAATAGATTGGACAAAGAACCAGATGGCTCTGATACCATTTCTAAATATTGAGTCAATGTCTTCGTGATGCAAGCAAATCAAGAATAAATCTCTCAGATGCAGAGCAGGGAGCTATAGAACTCAATACCAAAGCCAAAAAATAAGAATGAAACTTAGATAACAACACATAACACTTGGCTATTTCAATTCTTCATTAATTTTTAGATGATCTTTACAATGCAAGGCTCAGCAATATATAGCCTTAGAACCAATTATCAGGTCATAACTTTCACTGGAAACTGGAAACCAAAACACTCACCTTGGTTAGCAGTTACTCCAGACATGGCTAATATTTCTTTTGGAGCAGATGGTTAACCATTTTCAATCAAAATTTTGAGACTAACATATTGTTTTGGTAGTCTCAGACTATCAAGAGAAGGAAATTTGTTTAGTCGATTTCTCATTAATTCTGTTTTCTCCTTGTCTAAATCTATTCCTTTCCGAATTCTTTCAATCTGAAGTTTACCGATATTCTCTACACCCTTAAAAAGAATACTTTTATGGGAGGACTCAAATTCAAAAGAAGTGAATGTTAATTTGGAACTTGTCGGGTCTACTTCTCTGTAATGTGGAGGAGAAATAAGGGCCGGAAGAGCATCTCGTAAATGACCAAGAGATTTGGAAATAATACCCATATTAGAATTAATATCATTCAATTGTTGGGTATGTTCATTCTGTGTGCCCAAAATTTCATTGTAGCTAGAATGCAATTTCTTAATATGATCTTTGACTTCTAAAACATCTCTGGCTATATCATAAATATTTTACAACATACAAACAATTTGATAGTTTGTATAGTTGTGTAACTTTGCTGATTTTTTTTTATCTGGATCAGACATATCTTTCATATATGACCATTGTAAATCTGCTTTATTTGTTCCACTGCTGAATGTCCTTCTAGTATTTCCAGGTTCTAAATGTCTCTCACTTATTTTTACAGTTATCTCAGATTGAGCTCTTGCAAGAGAAAATATTTTAATATCAGGAATGAAGACTTGAGAATCATTTTTAGGAGAATGAGGTTCTTCAGTCTGAAAGGAAGTAGATGGAACACAAAACTGGTAATCAGCATATTTATGAGATTGAGACCTTTGGGTCATCCTTCTTGGGATAGCTGGCATGTGTCTGGGCACAGAGAGGTAGGAAGAGGATGTAGCATCCCTACCTCTTAAGAGTGGAGATGCATTGACAGTAGACATGGAGCGAGTAAGTGTGGGAGAACTAAGCTTTAATCTAGACGTACCATCAGGATGTTGAATCAAAGACAAGCGTTGAGGTGTCTTTAGAGTATTAAGCTGAGGGTATTTCTGTGATAATGGAACATAAGTACTATTCCACTCATCAGGGAAAGTACGTTCACAGAAGCCAATTTGTAGTGGAGCAGTATTTCCAGGGCTAACAATTACTATTTTTTTCAAAGCTCTGTCTTTCAACTTAGGATTGGGTGCAGGCATAGATGTAGAGACAAATCGTAGGCAAATAGATGCATGCATCTGAGCAATTTTAGATTGGGGAGCAACATCAAAACCATAAAGCTGTATATAAGTATTAAGGAATTCATTGATATATGGGTCAGTTAGAAAAACTTGATAACGAGGAATGACAGAAAACCATATAGGGCCATTATTGAGAGGGCTCTGGAATCCTCCTAATAAAGCATCATGAAAGTTATTCATCTTGGTATCTAATAGACAAGTCAGACATGAAGTATTCAAGGCAGGTCGGACTAGAGGATTGATGCCGAACTGAATTATTCCTATATGAACATATTTATAACCATTTTCTAACCCCCATTCTATGCCATCTTTCTTGATCAAAGGAATCTGGTAAATTGACTGACCAGTAAAAATAGGAATATTTACAGAAGTAAATCTAAAAATTTGAGCAGCGCGAAATTGGAAAACAAGAATCTTATAAAGGTTATCAACTTCTATTTCTGGCCTAGCCTCTAAGGGATGAGATAACAAGTGGTTGTCCCCACTTGCCCGAATCTTTACTTTTAGTACATTTCTTTAGTCAGTTCTTGATTCATGTACATCTCATTATTGTACTCCTACATTTGGACTATGATATCTTGCATGATAATCTAGCCGAAAGGGGAGTCTTTTGGTTTCCAGTTTCCAGTAAAAGTTATGACCGGATAACCAGTTCTAAGGCTATATATTGCTGAGCCTTGCATTGTAAAGATCATTCAAAAATTAATGAAGAATTGCTCTGGCCAAGTGTTATGTGTTGTTATCTGAGTTTCATTCTTATTTTCTGGTTTTGGTATTGAGTTCTATAGCGTGCATATACGGAAGATATGCACATATAAAGAAGTTAGGGATATACGCATATCTTCCATATATGCACAATTTTCGTATATGCGCATATTTTCCGTATATGCGCATAGAAGATATGCACATATAAGAAAGTTAGGGATATACGGAAGATATGCCCATATCTTCCATATATACATACACGGAAGATATGCACATATAAGAAAGTTAGGGATATACGGAAGATATGCACATATCTTCCATATATGTACAATTTCCGTATATGCGCATATACAGAATATATGCACAATTTCTATATATGCGCATATCTTTCGTATTTGCATAACTTCCGTATATTCGCATATCTTCTGTATATGCGTAAATTTCTTATATGTGCATATCTTCCATGTATGCATATACGGAAGATATGCGCATATCTTCCGTATATCCCTAATTTTCTTATATGTGCATATCTTCTATGCGCATATATGGAAATTGTTCGCGCATATCTTCCGTATATTCCTAATTTTCTTATATGTGCATATCTTCTATGCGCATATAAAGAAATTGGGCATATACTGAAGATATGTGCATATCTTCTGCATATCCCTAACTTTCTTATATGTGCATATCTTCCGTATATGTACGTCGCTCATGTATCTGCATCGTATATGCGCAAATTCCATATACACAAATTGTGCATATACGAAAATTATGCATATACGGAAGCTCTTATATGTGCATATCTTCCACATATCACTAATTTTCTTATATGTGCATATCTTCCGTATATGCATGTCGCTCATGTATCTGCATCGTATATGCGCAAATTCCATATACACAAATTGTGCATATACGGAAATTATGCATATACGGAAGCTCTTATATGTGCATATCTTCCGTATATGCATGTCGTTCATGTATCTGCATCGTATATATGCAAATTCCATATACACAAATTGCGCATATACGGAAATTATGCTATTTCGTATATGCACAATTTGTGTATATGGAATTTGTGCATATATTGTGCAGATACATGAGCGACGTGCATATACGGAAGATATGCACATATAAGATGCGCAATTTGTGTATATGAAATTTGCGCATATACGATGTAGATACATGAGCGACGTGCATATACGGAAGATATGCACATATAAGATGCGCAATTTGTGTATATGGAATTTGCGCATATACGATGCAGATACATGAGCGATGTTCATATACGGAAGATATGCACATATAAAAGCTTCCGTATATGCGCAATTTGTGTATATGGAATTTGCGCATATACGATGCAGATATATGAGCGACGTGCATATACGTAAGATATGCAAATATAAGAAAATTAGGGATATACGAAAAATATGCACATATCTTCCGTATATACGCAATTTCCGTATATGCGCATGTCTTCCGTATATGCACATATCTTCGTTCATGTATCTGTATCGTATATGCGCAAATACCATACACAGAAATTGTACATATACGGAAGATATGCACAGAAATTGTGCATATACGAAATATATACGCATATCTTCCGTATATGCACAATTTCTGTATATGGAATTTGCGCATATACGATGTAGATACATAAGCGACATGCGTATACGGAAGATATGCACATATAAGAAAGTTATGGATATATAGAAGATATCGCAATTTCTTTATATGCACATATCTTCCGTATATGTGCATAAAAAATATGCACATATAAGAAAGTTAAGGATATATGAAAAATATGCGCATATCTTCCGTATATGCATACACGGAAGATATGCACATATAAGAAATTTACGTATATACGGAAGATATGCGAATATACGTAAATTTCTTATATGTGCATATCTTCCATATATGCATACACAGAAGATATGCACATATAAGAAATTTACTTATATACGGAAGATATGCGAATATACGGAATTTGCGCATATACGGAAGATATACATGTTTATGTATCTGCATCATATATGTGTAAATTTCATATACAGAAATTGCGCATATACGGAAATATATCTTCCGAATATTCACAATTTTCGTATATGCGAAATTTCTATATATGGAATTTGTGCATATACGATGTAAACACATAAACGACGTGCATATACGGAAGATATGCATATAAAAAAGTTAGAGATATACGAAAGATATGTGCATATCTTCCATATATGCACAATCTCCGTATATACGCATATCTTACGTATATGCACAATTTTGGTATATGCGCATAAAAGATATGGACATATAAGAAAGTTAGGGTTATACAGAAGACATGCGCATATCTTCTGTATATTTACAATTTCTGTATATGCGCATAGAAGATATGTACATATAATAAATTTACGCATATACGGAAGATATGTGGATATTTTCCGTATATCTTCCATATATGCACAATATCTGTATATGAGCATATACAGAAATTGTGCATATACCAAAGATATTCGCATATCTTTCGTATATATGTAAATTTCTTATATGTGCATATTTTCCGTGTATGCATATACGGAAGATATGTGCATATCTTCTGTATATCCTTAATTTTCTTATATGTCCATATTTTCTATGCGCATATACGGAAATTGTGCATATATGGAAGATATGTGCATATACGGAAGTTGTGCATATACAGAAGATATGCACATATCTTCTGTATATTCCTAACTTTCTTATATGTGCATATTTTCCGTATATTCACGTCGTATATGCACAAATTCCATATACAGAAATTGCGCATATACAGAAATTGTGCATATACGGAAGATAGATTTCTTATATATACATATTTTATGTGTATGCATATACGTAAGATATGCGCATATATTCCGTATATCCCTAATTTCCATATATGTGCATATCTTCTATGCGCATATACGAAAATTGTGCATATATAGAAAATATGCGCATATATGAAAATTGTTTATATAGGAAGATATGTGCATATCTTATGTATATCCCTAACTTACTTATATGTACATATCTTCCGTATATGCACGTCGTTTATGTATCTGCATCGTATATGCGCAAATTTCATATACAAAAATTACGTATATACAGAAATTGTGCATATACGGAAGATAAATTTGTGCATATCTTCTGTATATGCACAATTTCTGTATATATGCAATTTCTATATATGGAATTTGTGCATATACGATGCAAATACATAAGCGACGTGCGTATACGGAAGATATGCACATATAAGAAAGTTAGGCATATACGCATATCTTCCGTATATGTACAATTTTCGTATATGCGCATAAAAGATATGCACATATAAGAAAGTTAGAGATATATTGAAGATATGCGCATATCTTCCATATATGCGCAATTTCCGTATATGCGCATATACAGAAATTGTGCATATATGGAAGATATCCATATATATTTTGTATATGCGTAAATTTCTTATATGTGCATATCTTCTGCGTACGCATATGCGGAAGATATGCACATATCTTCCGCATATCTTTAACCTTCTTATATGTGCATATCTTTTATGCGCAAATACGGAAATTATGCATATATGGAAGATATGCACATATAGAGAAATTGTGCGTATACGGAAGATATGCCCATATCTTCCGTATATCTTTAACTTTATTATATGTGCATATTTTCTATATATGCACGTTGTTTATGTATCTGCATCGTATATGCGTAAATCCATATACAAAAATTGCGCATATACAGAAGATATGTGAATATTTTCTGTATATGCACAATTTCTATATATGGAATTTGTGCATATATGATGCAGATACATAAACAACGTGCATATACGAAAGATATGCATATACAATAAAGTTAGGAATATACGAAAGATATGCGCATATTTTCCGTATACGCACAATTTACGTATATGCATAATTTTACAATTTCCATATATGCGCAATTTCTGTATATGGAATTTACACATATACGATATAGAGACATAAACAACGTGTATATATGGAATATATGCACATATAAAAAAGTTAGGGATATACGGAAGATATTCGCGCATATTTTCTGTATATACATAGTTTTCGTATATGCGCAATTTCCATATAAAAAAATTGTGCATATACGAAATATATGCGCATATTGTTCGTATATGCGCAACTTCCATATATTGTATATATGCATCTACCATATATGCGCAATTTCTGTATATTTGCATATCCTCCGTATATGCATAAATTTCTTATATCTGCATATCTTCCGTTTATGCATATACAGAAGATATACGCATATCTTTCATATATCTCTAACTTTATTGTATTTGCATATATTTTATACGCATATACAAAAATTGTGCATATACGGAAGATATGCGTAAATTTCTTATATGCGCATATCTTCTGTGTATGCATATACGGAAAATATACGTAAATTTTTTATATGCGCATATCTTCCGTGTATGCATATACGGAATATATGCGCATATCTTCCATATATCTCTAACCTTCTTATATGTGTATATCTTCTATGCGCATATACAGAATACTGGCACATATACGAAAATTGTGAAGATACGAAAGATATGCACATATCTTTTGTATATCCTTAACTTTATTATATATGCATATCTTCCATATATGCACGTCATTTATGTATCTGTATCGTATATGCGCAAATTTCATATACAAAAATTGCGCATATACGGAAATTGTGGATATACGGAAGATATGCGCATATATGTACAATTTCCATATATGCGCAATTTCTGTATATGAAATTTGCGCATATACGATGCAGATACATAAACGAAGTGCATATACGGAAGATATGCACATATAATAAAGTTAGGGATATACGGAAGATATGCACATATCATGCACAATTTCCATATATGCGTATAGAAGATATGCACATATAAGAAGGTTAGAGATATGCGGAGGATATGCACAAATAAGAAATTTACTCATATACAGAAGATATGCGGATATCTTTCGTATATACATAATTTTTGTATATGCGCATATACGAAAATTGTGTATACACGGAAGAAGATATGCGCATATCTTCCGTATATCCCTAACTTTCTTATATGTGCATATATTTTATGCGCATACACAGAAATTGTGCATATAGGGAAGATATGCGTATATCTTCCGTATATCCCTAACTTTCTTATATGTGCATATCTTCCGTATATGGACATTGTTTATGTATCTGCATCGTATATGCGCAAATTCCATATACAGAAATTGCGCATATAGGGAAATTGTGCATATACGGAAGATATGGGCATATATTCCGTATATGTGCATATATCCTTAACTTTCTTATATGTGCATATCTTCCGTATATGCACGTCGTTTATGTATCTGCATCGTATATGCACAAATTCCATATACAGAAATTGCGCATATATGGAAATTGTGCATATACGGAAGATATGCGCATATCTTCCGTATATGCACAATTTCCATATATGCGCAATTTCTGTATATGGAATTTGCGCATATACGATGCAGATACATAAACGACGTGCATATACGAAAGATATACACATATAAGAAAGTTAGGGATATACGGAAGATATGTGCATATCTTCCGTATATGCACAATTTCCGTATATGCGCATAGAAGATATGCACATATAAGAAAGTTAGGGACCCTCCTATATGAAAAACGAGAAATACATGGAAAAATGTGATTACAATGACATTTTCTCATATACTTCTCATTTTTCGTGTAGCAGAGTACATTGAAAGTACACAACAAGGGTACTTCTTGGATGAGGAATTAAATTCCGCATACAAAGAGTGTCCCCACTTGAAATTTGAGCAAAAACATATGGAAATAAGTTGAAAATATGAGTTGAAAAAATAGTTTTTCTTTTTTCACTCTAAAATTTGATGATGTAATTTAATTTAATTTTATTATTTCTACTATTATATTATAATATTCATTAGGAGGCTCATTTTAGACCTCAAAATTTCTCTAATGTGAGGTGAAGTGACCCAACATAGTCATTTATTTAGAAGCATGCACACAAGTCCAATGCAACATAAAAAATTGGGTCATGTCATATGTAGAAGCCACTACTTACATTATCTTCAAACTTCAAAATAACTCATATAATTCATGCTATTTGCCACCTTTAGGTATGGGAGGGTCATTATTAGTACATATTACATGTGTCAATGCCCAAGAAGATAAGTGGTTACCAAGAAAGGCCATTAAAGAGTAGGTGTAGTGATATATAGTATGGTTTGGCATGTGACTTCATAAGTTGCATTACACAATCAAGCGAGGTTATTTAAGATATTCATTAACATGAGCACGTTTGAAAATGGAGGAGCACATATGCTTTGATATACACTTTCCTTGGCACTACTTCTTACAACCACTTTATTTGGTTTTTTTTCAAACTTCATTTCATTGAGTCATTTTCTATCCATATGAGTTTCATTAGATAAAACTTCAAATAATTTCATTTAGTCCTTTCATAAGTGATGCATTTCCTCGCATAGGACTTAGGGTAATGGCCTCATTATGAGGGGGAAATTACTCAAGCTTTGCCTTGGCTTTTTATTTTTTATTTTATTTTATTTTCGTTTTACTTTGCATCTTTCTCTTCCTCCCCCCCTTTTTTTTATTTAGTTAAATTGACCTTCACCTTATAATTCCTTCTCATGGGATTATGATGCCTGAACCTTTTTGTGACAGGTGACAACAACCATGAAAGCGACAATGGGAAATATGGAAAGTGTTAAGTATGGATTGTGATATGGGCATGCTACCCCTTTGAAATCCCCTTAATAGTATAACTCAAACTAATAGTGACAACACTTATCTAGAAGATGTTGATCATCACCAAGGTAAAACAAGGCAAAAGGCACAAATTTAGAGCATCACGATCCATTATCTAACTCAAAGAATCATCAACACTTAATGACAAGTACATAAGGCATTAAAACTCAATATGAGGTGAGAAAATAATGTAATTCATGTATGTTATACACCATATCCATCAAATGCGAGTGAACTAAGAAAATGTGGGAGGAATCTTTGGTTAACAATTGGTGGAGAATCATAAATCTCATCCGTGGAATTGGGACTGTCGGTTTTTGGAGGACAAAATGACCATATTTTTAAAACCTGTTTCTATGGTAGATTCCTCTATGGTTATAACACCAAAAAGGACAAAACGAATGAATGGGGTATATTTTTATAAGGTATGGTATTAAAAGTCGCCATCATATTACAAACCGTCGAAGGTTATTAACATAAGGTTGGTTAAAAGATATGTTAACCAAACTCTAAAATTATTTTAACGCCAAAACCAAAAGATATATAGGTTGATTTTTGAAGAGGCGGGATCTGATCCTCCGACCCCTTGTTACCCATATTCTAGACTTGGCCGCTAGGCCAATGGCCATGGCTTTGTTAAGTTCGTCGGCGCCTAAGTATTTAACACCTTGCCAGTCCTTAGCACGGAAAGGAGGGAAGCGTCCGAACGACAAACGGAGCAGACTGGTGGGCACGCGAGCAACATGTCGCAATGTAGAGGGGTTCGCCCTAGGCATGAAAATCGAGGCGAGTTCCAAGAATATTCTCATGCAGATTTTTTAAGGAATATTGGATATTCGTTAGGAGGTAAAACTTTAGATTGTCAAAATGTTATCATGTTTACAGTCATTTTTCTCAGATTTTCACAGGGAACACGATGGTGAAGTTGGATTCGTCATTTGAGCAGCATAATTTCAGGCACTTAGCACAATATAATCTTTGAATAATCTTTAGGAATCTTTAGATTCCCTTGAGGCTAGAATTCGCCATAGTCAGAATGCAACCAACTGTATACTCAAAAGTCTTAGAATTTAACAAGGATCATGATGACATGATCAGGGTTGTGATATGAGTAGTAGATCTCTAGTCAGCCCATACAACAAAATCTTTGGAGAATCATGGGGAATCTAAAAGATTCCCCAAGGCCCAGAATTTGACAGTGTTAGAATTGGACGGATTGGTAATCAGTTTTACACTACTGAACACCATAAATTTAGTGGTGCAGTCAGTTTTTGCAACTGAACCTTTTCATTTTTTTGGCCATCTTTAGAAGTGAAGGTACATGAAGCAGTCATGTTATGTTTCCTTTCATTATTGTTGAGATGATGTATTATTCTTGATATCCCTATATCATACTATGTAAAGGGATCATTATTGCCACATTATCTGAGATGTCATTAGATTTTCATGCTATGCATTGTTGTTAAGTTCCTTGTGTAACTATGTTGAAGGGATACTCATTGCCACATTTTGTGAGATCTTGTTAGTTTGTCATGCTAAGAGGAAGCCTTCTTGAGTGATAATTCCTGGAAGCTGAACGTTTCATGGAGAGACAAGCCACTCTTGTTTGGGGGCATATGACCTTGTTGTGACAAAGAGTCTTCCATGTAAATCATCATCATTTCCATCATTATATGAAGTGACCTCCACCATCTTGACACCGAGCTCGGAGACAACCCACACTGGGTGAACTCTGTTATCAAATGTCTCGTGTTTTGAATTGTTGATTGTTGTCATGTTTCCTCTTGTTTAAGAATACACATGTGGTTACTTTATGCCCTTTTAAATGTAATTCTAACAAAATCACAAAATTTAAAGATCCTGGATAATTCAAGTAGTTGAAGAGATTCAGATCAATTAATTTCCATTGCCTCATTTATCTGCTTTACTTCCTATGGAAGTTTACATCAACACTAAATATTACTCCATTTTCCTACCAGTCTGCAACTGCAGAATGTAAAAACAAAAACTTAAAACCTTTACCAATCACTTTCAGTATATAAACACTAGCAAGATATAAATTTTAGAATTTATTGACACAGTTTCAACCTTAAATTTAGTAAGTACTCATCCATGCAAAAGTATAGGTTAAAGACCAATCCTAGATACTTATCTATTCTTTGAAATTTCGTCGAATTGAACAAGGTGAGACCTTCTCCACCCAACTATAAGAAGGGAAATAACGTCCTCTTCTACCCCTGAACTTCCACTCCAGAACAGTAGGCAACAGTTCTAGTTATTCTTGAATCAAGCTACAGACCTCAAGACTACAATCCATTCCTCCAGCCTTTGATTCCTTTTCGTAACGAGGTGATCAACTGGATCAAGTCGAGCTCTGGACTCTCCTTTTGTTACTTCATTTCCACTTCTTTTCCAAAATAGACCGGACCCCTTTCTTTCCAGCGAGATCTCCTTTTATCTCGAGGAAAGAAAGGTATAACTATTTTAATTATTCCCAAATGCATGGAGGTTGGAATTCGTTTTCGGTCTCCCTTCTTGAATTCTGAAATTTCATAATATATATATATATATATATATATATATATATATATATATATATATATAAAGGAAAGCAATATTATTACCATTTTAATTATCCATCCAAAATGTCATTAGACTTTCAGAGTCTCGTTTACCAACAAAATAAAATAGTTTTGACTGCTATCTGGAAGGTGTTACAATCACTTCACAATTTCTCTAAAAGCCTACTTATGGCACATAATACCCTTATTCACCCACTATTTCAACGTAAAATAAAACCACTCCAATTACTAATGGTTACTAACCACCAAATTTAATGCAAGTCCTTGTCCCATAATCAACAATTATTTTTTCTATTTCATATATCAATTCACAATTTCTCTAAAAGGATTCACGATTTCTCTGAAAGCCTACTTATGGCACGGGATAGGATTATTCACCTACTGTTTCAACGTAAAATAAAACCACTCGAAGACTTATATCTAAGAATATTTTTAAGAAATGTTTGGTTAACACCTTCTTAATGATGACACATATTTAAAGAAGAAGAAGAAGAAATTACTTTAGCATCCACTAGGATAAAGATAGCTTATGGGACAAATTGCTTCTCCATTTTTTAATAATAATAAGAAGAAATTACTTGAAGACTTATATCTAAGAATATTTTTAAGAAATGTTTGGTTAACACCTTCTTAATGATGACACATATTTAAAGAAGAAGAAGAAGAAATTACTTTAGCATCCACTAGGATAAAGATAGCTTATGGGACAAATTGCTTCTCCATTTTTTAATAATAATAAGAAGAAATTACTTGAAGACTTATATCTAAGAATATTTTTAAGAAATGTTTGGTTAACACCTTCTTAATGATGACACATATTTAAAGAAGAAGAAGAAGAAATTACTTGAATGATGACACATATTTAAAGAAGAAGAAGAAGAAATTACTTGAATGATGACACATATTTGAAAAAGAAGAAGAAATTAATTTAACATCCACTAGGCTAAAGCTAGCCTATGGGACAAATTGCTTCTCCATTTTTAAAGAAGAAGAAGAACAAATTACTCTAACATCCACGAGGCTAAGGATAGCCTATGGGACAAATTGCTTCTCAATTACCTTTTTCCTGTAAAACTTCACAATGGGACAAATTGCTTCTCCATTTGGTTCTTGTATTCGACCTTTTCCCTTAAAACCTCACAATAATTTCATAGAGAGATTTCATATAGGGTTATAGAAATAAGTGGAAAAAGCAATTTGAAAAGCAATTTGATGTGTTTTCAGAGGCCTTGTCTACAAAGGCTACAATTTTTCGTGGACCGCTAAATTTTCATCGGAATCTAGTGATTTTTTTTCTTCAAGAAATTCAATTATGAGAGTGTTTGAATTGTTTTTTATGGTGAAAATGAATTTAGCACCATCAAAACCCCTAGGACATCATAAAATCTAGTTTGACAGGTGTAACAAGGATTTCTTACAGCTCTTGCTAATTTTTTCAAAATCCTTCAAAGATTTCCATTATTTTCAAGGCAAAATTGTAACCTCTTTATACTACCCGTCTTTAAATTTAGTAGTAAAAAAACTCAAAATTTTGAGAAATTTTTTCAAATATTTTTTAAAAGTATATATAAAGAGAAATATGTGATAATATAGAATAAAAAACGAGAACATTTCCTAATAATATCATGTTAATTTTTTGAAATATTGATATGGGTAAAGGATATTTTTATTAAACACATTTTTAATTTTTTATTAAAATTTAGAAAACAATTTTATATTTAATATTTTTTTTAAATATTAAAATAATAACGATATAATTTTACAAAATTTTCAAACAAATAATAAATTTAGATTCAACCTGCAGTGAAACCACGCCTATTCGCAATGCGAAACAAAACTAACATTTTTATTAAATACATTTTATTTTTTTAATGTCATACTTAAAAAGATAGGATAATTATAAGTATATCTTTATTTTTTATTTTATTTTAAGAGGTATTATGTCGTAATAATATTTTCTTATTGTAAAAAAATTCATAATTTGTATTTATAATGTTTAAGATATTTTTTAGTTTTAAGTATAATTTTAGCATTTTACAAAATTTTGTTAGATTATGGAAATCATATAAATTGTCTAGATTTATTTTAATTTCGGATCAAATTTCTTTTCACTTTAAAAAGAGGTTTCAACATATTTGATCCATCAAATCTCTTTTCACTTTAAAAAGAGGTTTTCATCTCAACATATTGGCACTTAGCATATTCGAAATTAGCATATTCGGTGTTAAAACGGATCTAGGCTTATTTTATTTTTTAATTTAATTTAATTTTTATTTTATTTTGACCAAATCAAAATGATTACAAGACATTACAACATCACTACATACTTGGTTGGAGGGTGACTTTCTAGTCAATTAAATTTGAACCTCTTATTATTTTTTAATTGAGCCCACATGTAAATGTTTAAAAACATTTACACCACTACAATAATTTAAAAAATGTCATAAAATAAATTATTTGTAAATATTTTGATTTTGAAGTGCGTTATGGTTTTTGGGAAAGTGGTATTGATAAATCATGGTATTGGCCCATAGTATTGTAACAAATCCTATTTACAAGTTAATAATATTCATAGTAAAATGCAGTGAATATGCATGGTTAAGAATCTTGTCATATTGTATGTTTATTAAAAGTACTAAGATTTAATTTAAAATAAAATAAAAATAAAATATTATAGTTTTTTTTAAATGAGTTATAGTTTTTGGGTATGTGGTAATGATAAGCCATGGTATTGGCCCATGCTATTGTAAGAAAGCCTATTTAGAAGTTAATAATGTCCATGGTAAAATAAGGTCAAATGAGGGTGAATATTCAAGGTTAAGAATTTTGTTATATTGTAAATATTATTTTTTTATGTGCTTATTAATTAAAATTATGTTATGGAATCTGTATTTTAAGTCATATGGTAAAATGGATGTAAATGTATGATTACTAGTTATATTGTAAGAAAGTTTATTTAGAAGTTAATAATGTCCATGGTAAAATAAAGTAAAATGAGGATGAATATTCAAGGTTAAGAATTTTGTTATATTGTAAATATTAATTTTTTATGTGCTTATTAATTAAAATTATGTTATGGAATATGTATTTTAAGTCATATGGTAAAATGAATGTAAATATTTGATTACTAGTTATATGCTATATATTTAAATGTAAAATGTCTAGTATAATTTCTTTGATCTAAAATATTATTTATAATTAATTAATGAAAACAAAATTATAATAAAAAAACTAATTTAAAAATATTTACTAAACTATAAATTAATTAAAAGATTCTTATTAACTTTTATTAAATATTAGTAATATTTAAATTACTTTTATAAATCTTATAATATATAACCATAAAAAACATTAAATTATATGTAAACTTAGTAAATTTTCTTGAAAAAGAAAATGTGTTTCACCAAAATTTATATAATATCATTACTTGATCCATATATATTAAGGTTGTATATATATTTATTTGTTTTAGAACACTTAATATATTTCATGGTAAGTTAATATACAACTCAGATCATTATAACAATTTATTATTCACATATTTCATGAAAGTAATTTGGGACGATCCAAAATATAT
This sequence comes from Pinus tabuliformis, assembly GCA_031772625.1. Classification (NCBI taxonomy): domain Eukaryota; kingdom Viridiplantae; phylum Streptophyta; class Pinopsida; order Pinales; family Pinaceae; genus Pinus; species Pinus tabuliformis. Next base: position 1,109,546,541 of record CM062804.1, on the reverse strand, counting down.
AACTGAACCTTTTTTTTCATAATATTTTTTTAAGATTAGAGATAAAGAAATTGAAGTTGTTATAAAAATCTAAAAAATTGTGAAATAGTTATTAACATTATCTCAGTGATGTCAAATTTTTTTTCAAAAATTTGATAATAAATAATGGTAATTGCCAAACATAAATTATATAATGGTATTAAATTTTCTTAAGAAAAGAAAGAGCTAGTTACTAAAAAATTCACGATAAAGCCAATTTTCCTTTTTATTCCACAATTGAGAATATCTCTTTGTAATTTCTTCCTACAATAAACATTGCCACCATTTTAACAACAACGTTTTCTCTACTTTCTATATTTTTTATTGGACAACATAAACACTTAATTTTTGAAGTGTCTTCACACCCATAACTCTTTGGTAATTATTTAATATTGTACATGCCATTATAGTAAATATTCTAAGTGAAGCCATTACACCTTCTTAGATCATAGGCAACTCATCTGATGTAGGTAGCTAAACAAGAGAAAATGTTTCCAAGAAAGAAGATACTCTTTTGTAACTAAATTTGAAAATACTCTTTTGTAACTAAATTTTATTACTTTAGAATAGTAAATAATCTTTAATTAAGTTAGATATCATTTTGGGATTCAACTGCGTTAAGTAAGTCATTCATGTATGACCATTTCCATGAGAGGTAGTCCTAACTGACTAATTTCTCATGATTTTTGAATAGTTCACTTAGCACTCATTGCATCGGGCTCATGATTTTTGAATAGTTCACTTAGCACTCATTGCATCAGGTGATGCTCACAGGGGTGAAGAAATGGGATTAAAACTAGTGAAATGAATCACATAGCATCAATCATCACTTCCAGGGCTTGCACCCAGTAACCAGGACTTCCCGGGAGGTCACTCATCCCAGATCGCCTCTGGCTCAATCTGTGACATCTCTCGACACCTATCTACGCTCACTAAAAAAAATTATACTTTAAAACACTACCTTAACTACTATTATTAAATTTTCACCAATTCATAAGGTTCATGGCAAGATAATAAACCAATGATTATACGTATCATTGAGTGTAATAACTTTTTGCGTACCTTTGGGATTATGAAGGTTCATATGGTAATGGCTACATAATTAAAACGTCGGGAATGTCGATCGCAGGCAATCAACATTGCAATTCTGTTGAATAGTGATAGTCCATTCTTCCTCGCTGATCCATTCTCGATAGCGATTGCCGCAACATCGATCTATCATTGTCACTCTCGGAACTAGATTCAGCTGGCAGAACAGAGAGAGGTTTGGCTATAATTAAGCATTCACCCATGATTGATTTATGGCTACAAACACAGGTTTCAGTTTTAGAAGAACACTAGTAGAGGGCAACCAATATTTCCGACCCCATTAATACATCGGTACAAGTTCAAATTTCAAATTTGGGCGGGGCGGGTCTTGTGTTTCATATAAGACCATTTCAAATTTCGAATTTGGGCGGGGCGGGTCTTGTGTTTCGTATGAGGCCATTTCATGGCTATCAATATCAGAGGAATGGATGGGCCTATCTTATGCATGCTTCCGCGTTTCATGACCATCAATACAAACAGCCAGACAACCAGATGGATGGATGATCATATCATGAACATCTCCATAACTATTAACCAGAAAGTGTTCGCGTGGAAATTAAGTATATCGATTGGCTGGTAAATAGATGTCAGAGTTCCCATGTATCGATGTACTTAGAAGGTGCATTAATGGAGCTATAGAGGTGGAAATAGCTCTTTCCGTATCCCTGGTGCTGGTGCTGGGTATTATGTAATCAAGAAAAAACTTGTACTAACGCATTAACTCTCAGTTGAACACCAAAATTGGACTATAGAACCATATATTAAGTGGTATCAATAAAATATATTAAGTGGTGACAACAAAATAATACTAAGGAAGAGAAAGAACATTTATCTTCCGTGTTTAAGAGTATAGGCTACAAAGATAAGGAAATTAAGATAGCCTTAGAGAGAGCGGAAAGGAGGGTGTTATCTAAAATTCCCAAGGCCCAAGACCTTAACTAATGTGGTAGAGTTTTCCTACCATATATCCAAGGAGTAACAGATAAGATTGCAAAAATCCTAAGAAGGAAAGACATAGTCACTCAGTTCTCAGCACCTGGAACAATTAAGCAGGGTATGAGGTCTGTCAAAGATGATATTGATAGACAACAGCTCAAGGGAGTTTACAAAATTGATTGTTCTTGTGGCAAAAGTTACATTGGTGAAATAGGTCGTTCTTTGCAGAAAAGACTGAAAGAACATGGAGCTGATATCAAGAACGGAAGATCTCGTACTTCAACACTTGTAGAGCATTCCTCAAAAACAAAACATCAGGTTTGTTTGGAAAATGCCTCAATCATCGCAAGGGAAGAGCAGCATCAAAGAAGGAAGATCAGGGAGGCTCTTGAGATTATAAAACACCCACAAAATCTCAATCGGGACAATGGTATTGAGATCAGTGGTAGTTGGCTCCCCTTAATCAAAAGGTTAGAACCACCAAAAACTTCCCAAGTAATGAGGTAGGTTTTTTTTAGATATTCATATGAATTAAAATAGATATTAGGATTAGGTTTTATAATAATTATTATCATTAAAATTTAGAGTTATTTTATTTATACCTATAATAATAGTAATAATAATATTAACAAATCAATCATAATAATAATTAGTTTCTAACTAAGAATAAAATTTACTTATGTTATTTTATTATGATATAAAAATATAATAAAATTAAATTAAAATAAAATAGAATAGAATAAAATAATTATTATTCTTAATAAATTAATAATTATTATTATTAATTGTAAAAATAAAAAATAAATAAAAAATAATTAATAATTAATAATTTAATTATGATAATCATAAATTATAAATAATAAATAATAATAATACTAATAATAATAATAATTTATTTACTATTTAGAATATTAATTATTAGTAATTAAAATTAAAAATTAAAATAAAGCTATTAGTCCATTTTCAATATAAATATTTATTTAACTATTTATCATTTCATAAAGCTCTTCTTCTATCATCATTCAGATTGTGTTGATGATGGATCCCTGTTGGGATTTGAAACATTGGCAGAAATATGATGGATACTCCGAGACTAACCTTAAAACAAAATAATATATGAAGTGGTAACAAGAAAATATATTAAGTAGTGACAACAAAATAATATGTCTAGTACATTACAAAAAAATGATAACAAAATAATATGTCCAATATTGTTTAGCATAATTATTGAATTTAAATTCAAATTCAAATTTGAATTTGAATCATATTGAAAATTTTCGTCTCTAAAATTTAATATGAGAAAAGTTGGAAAAGAAATATCTCACATACTTAATATTAAAAAAAAATTATATATGATATTTAATATGTAAATATTCTTACTATTCCATTCACAAATCTTCTTTACCATATGCAATATGTAGTTGCAGGTTGTTATTTTCTAGTTTGTTTTCAATACAGAAGTAAAATATAAATTTAATTACTATTTTATTTACAAATGCAAATTCATCCTTGTGATTTGCCCTAACAATATACTATTTTTCAATATTTTCAATATTTTTCAATATTTTCAATATTGAAATAACATATAAATTTATTTATTTGCCACCGTGATTTGTTATTTTACTAATTTTTTTCATTACAGAAATTACCGTTTTTATACTATTCTATTCACAAATACAAACTTATAATCTTTACAATTTACAACTGCAGAAAGAAGTATATAAACAGAAGTTACCATTTTTAAGTGTCACTCGGTGTTATACGTTTTAACCATAAGCTCCCAGACAGGGATAGTTCCAGAATAAATCAGCTCATGACACTTTACAGTATTTTGGAAAGTGTACGCTTTGAGTGATGAAAACTAACCTAGTCAATATAATGTTCCAGATTCCGTTACTTCGGCACATTTCCTTACTTTGCTAGGAATAGCAATAGACCGGGCTATGGTTAATAATGTTGTCATGGACATGGAACACACACTTCAAGAAAAATATTTTATATATATTTTTTTCAAAATAGAAATAGTTTGTTTTTTTTAATATAATTTTTGGTGTTCGTAACCAAATTCGAATTTGCTGAATTATCTATCGTACCTAAGCGAATTGGTGAATTTCTGTATTTTTTATGCTAATATGGTTTTATCTGAACCATGCCATCTATTGATGTCAATGGCAATGATATAATAAGAACTAAGTTTGGTGAATTTCTGTATTTTTTATGCTAATATGGTTTTATCTGAACCATGCCATCTATTGATGTCAATGGCAATGATATAATAAGAACTAAGTTTTAGTGGTTAAGGAAAGTAGTCGCTGGAATTCAGGTTAAAAAATTTCAAAAATTATTCCAGTGTTTGAATTATGTTTTTGATAGTGGAAATAGATTCAACATCATTAAAAACTCCATCCAAAATCTTAAAATTTGACAATAATAATTTACATTTACAAAAATTTCTACCAAATTTTATCAAAATATTACTAAAATTTCCATAATTTTCAAAATAAAAAACAATATAATTAAACTAAACCCATAACAACAAACTCTTTCTATAATCAATGAAAACACAAAAACAACTACTCCAATAACAACAAACTCGTTTTGTAATTAATTAGCACACAAAAACAACAACGCCCATAACAACAAACTCGTTCTGTAATTAATGAGCACACAAATACAAATAGGAATTATATTCTCTAACATTATTAACTACATGAAACAATACCAACCACGTGGCTTTAACATATTTCCCTCGTTGAGCAATCCGGAGATCGACCTCTTCCGCATTATTTCTTACAAAGTCAACCACAATGCTGATCTTATTTCTATTTTAGATCTGTCCATTTCACATTAGAGATCAAAAGCTCCATGCTGAATCTCCTGATCCATGGAACATTATTTGATGGACGTTTGTGCCTCCGGAGGACATTTTCTTGAGTCAACGATGGGCTGCCGGACTTGTATTCAGGCAATGGAAAATTATCCAAAATCTTGTCTGAGAAAACTGAAAGTATCCAGGATCCGCTACGCAGTTAGGCCCATCTGCTTCACTTGACATCTATGAGTCACGAATATATGACATCCTCGGTGTACTTACAGTCTGTCTGCTGAAACTTGCAAGACAAGTAAACTCTTGTACTGGCTTCGTGATGGGCCCATGGTGGAGGAAATTGAGATCCAACTTTTTTATGGTGTATTTTAGTTTGTCAAGTTCATATATTTAAATTTTGTTTCACACTTTGAAATAGGGTAGGAATTTCAAATCTGAATCATGATTTAGACAATTCTAGCTCTCGGTCCAGTTACTTTAACAAAAAAATATTAATAGTTATTCAAATCTGAATCATGATTTAGACAATTCTAGCTCTCGGTCCAGTTACTTTAACAAAAAAATATTAATAGTTATGGAAAAAATTAACTATATTTATAATTATGGAAAAATTAACTGTATTTGACCAGCAAATTACCATTAAGTTCTATCTCTGTTTTGGAATATGAACGAAGTTGTTTGACTTCCATCAAATTTAAAAATAGTCTAAAATCAAATTAAATTTAAATTCAAGTGGTTTGGTATCTACTCATTATTATATTCCCAAAAATATTCTAAAATTTAAAATTCAAATCAAGTTCAAATTCAAGTTGTTTGGTATCCACCTTGTCATTGTGTTCCAATGAATCAGAGAAATGCTTGGCAGTGTCCAATAAGTCCACTGAGGTCCAACCATCTTACAGTTGTCTAAGCTACATGGAAGATTGAAAGCGTGGTTAATGTTAGTTTAGTTAAGTGTGTTCTAAGAAGCGAAGGGTGACGAGAATTTTATTGAAAACCCAAATCAAATGAAAAAGGTCCATGGCCTTCCAAACCTTATTTTTATATTTGTTCCTGAGTAAGGTCTCGATGTGCCAGAGAGACCTCCTATGTTAGTGCCTCTGCAACGATGCCTCCTATGCTAGTGGCTATGCGACGATCACAATGCGGAATAATTGAATTCCAATTTCCGAATTGGGTATTTGACTTTCTAAAGGCCATTTATTTAAATTTGATTTATGGCGTCATGTCATCGTCGTGTAAGGTTGAGTTTTTCATTTACTTCTTGTTATTAGTTTCTTTCTTTCCATTTTAATATTATGAAATAAAATTATTATTTTTAAATAAAATTTAAATTTATTTATCTTAATTATTATTATTTAAATATTTAATTCTTTATTAACAAAAATTAATTTCAATGTACTAAATTATTAATCACCATTTTATAATCTAGTGATCAACCTCCACTTTGCATCCCCGGCAGAGATGGTACCTCTATACTCTTAGTAAAATTGTGTACTTTAGATGTCATATGTACCTGCAGAAGCACACCATATTATATTGATTAAGTCTAAAATCATGGCTACTCTTATTTCAGACTCTATAGCATTTTAAATGTGGCTTGACATGGCCATTCGATACCTCGATATAACAAGCCGCCATGCCACTGCCATTGAAAAAAAACGGAAATCAATATGCTCTGGGTATCGAGTGGCCATGTCAGGTCACATTTAAAATGCTATAAGATCTGAAATAAAAGTTGCCTAAAAGTCGTCTTTTAAAATTTCAATCCATGAAAGTTACTTGTGATGATGGAAAGGTTGAAAGGTTGAGCCTCATAGAGTGGTTTGAATGGGCATAGGACAGGTGTAACCAAAAGAATTGTTTAAAAATTGCACTAAACTAAAGATTATGCAATTATGATAGTTCGGCAAGGAGTTGTGTGCAATCATGACTTTGTACTCAAGAAACGTAGAGAACAAATTCAAAAGTTTGGATTTTATTATACATTTTATTTCAGCCAAAAAAAATTAAAAATTGCACTAAACGAAAGATTATGCAATTATGATAGTTTGGATTTTATTATATATTTTATTTTAGTATAATGGAAGATTAATATATAGAAAATGTTTTTGAATTTAAATTTAATTATTTAAATATTATAATTTACTTAAAATAATATTTTATAATATAAATATAATTGAAATATAAAATTAAATCTAATAATTTTGCATTTTAATTTAAAAAAGAATATTTTATAATATAAATATGGTTGAAATATAATATTAATTATTATAATTATAGTTAATAAAATTAAATATTTTATATTATAAATATTGTTGAAATATAATATTAATTATTATAATGGTAATGAAATAATTTTTAAAAATATAATGCTGCTAAGTTTGGAATAATTTTTTTTATTTTTTTAAACAAGTGTTGTTTTGTATATATTGTGAATTTTTTATTATCTATTATGTAACTTATATGAATTAATATGTGAAAGTCAAATACTTAGTTTAATGCCAATTTGTTAAGTAAGTAAATTTCATTTTTTGGTTAAACATTCTATCATTTAAAACAAGTAGAAAAGTCATTTTTTTCAATGGCAGATTTTTAATAATAAATTTTATAATAACCAAATTTGGTTCACAATAAGGTATTTAAAATTTTGATATATAAAGATATCCATTAACATAAATAATTAATATATAAAAGTATGAGTAGAATGATTTGATATAATTATAAAGATTAGACTAGAGTGTCCTTTCATTAACAATTTATGAAAAGGCTTCGAGGGCTTGTAATTTCTTTGCATCATTTTCTATTCTTAACTTTGTCATAGTGGGTAACACTACGATATGAACCTTGAAGTATTCAGCAAAAATGTCGAATAGAAAGAGAACCATCATAATTCAATAATTTAGAGAATGTTGCACTTCCATAATGAGTTGTTATCATGAGAATTCTTTGCATTGGCATCAATATTTTTTGGAAGATAAGTTACTTGTTTTTGTCCTTGGTGACATTGCTACACTAACTGATTAAGATATCTTCTTTTATGATTTGTTCTTGTAACATGAAAATTATTATTGTGCTTGTAACATTTAGTTCATTTACTTTTGGAATATGATTTTTTTCATGCCCTAAAATTGCTTGGTAAGTAGTGGGGCGTTTGAGTGAATGTATGTTCATTATTTTCATTATTTTATTTTTGTTGTGGTTAATATTTCTTTATAACAATCTTTATAACTTTTAAAGTAATATATTATAAAATTTGGGAGTATTTGTTAATAAATCCATTTTCATATTTATGATAACGATATAAAATAGATCTATATTTTTATTTTACTGGAAAGTATATATTTATGTGAGTGAATTCATGTTACCTAACCATCTAAGATTTGTCTTTCCCATGGATCATATGATATTTTTCTTAATTTGGTATCTCAGTTTCATAAAATAGATATCTCATGGCTATAACATGAAATGACTTCAAAAATTAATTTCAATGGAAGAGCACCACTTTAATTATAACATTTGTAATTAATTTGCAATGCAATTTTATAATTAATAAGTCTTTCAATTTTTATATAATTAAAAGATTACTAAAATAATTTATTTATAATCTTGATTTAATATATTTATTATAATTTTCTAATTTAAAATAATAAATTAAAGCATTAAGTGTATTATATTTTTTCAATTAACATTATTATTGTTTTGATTTTTTAAAGTAAAAATAATTAAAATTATTTAAAGAACTCATAAAAGTTATTTTAATTTTTTTTACTTAGACCTCTTAGACAAATTAGCAATCTGTGATAAGTTAGGGTTTGAAAGATATTCAATGATGTTGCATACAATGACATATAACACCTAGAAGAAATAATCTTTTAAGGATACATCAATAAAGGAACAAGGCTATCAATTAGGCATAGGCAAGTGAGCTTGGGATTTTAAATTTTTTTTATGCTTTAAATATTTATTCATCATTATTTTGTTAAGATTTTATTCACACTATTAAATTTATATCATTATAATTATTTAAAACAATTTTAATAACAAAATTATTAATATATTAATTATATTTTTCTTTTATTTAAATTCAGTTACATGTACCCGCTACTATGTAGCTTGTTTTTAATATCATGTTTCCCTATGGAAAACAATAGGTTGATTATAGTTTTTTTCATTTCCAATCAATTGGGGGGCATATGTGATGGGGCCAGCCCACGTGGTCCCCCCGCCAACTCAGTCTACGCGGACTCACACTAATCCTTGGTTGATAATAAAGTGATTGTAAATGATTTTTGTGGTGGTTGATTGGCATTCAATACATGGTACCTTACTCGGCCTCTCTTCACGACACCTGCCCTCCTCGGGGTTGACAAACCCTAATCCCCTTAACGCGCTTTTCCTCCGCCATTTCGCGCCTGTTCAGTCATTTTCACTCTGTGACTTGCTCTGTCGTTCTGGTCTCGCTCCGCCTCTGGTTTTTCTGTTTGTGGGAGAAACCCTGTTGAGCTCCGCTGGTTTCTTATGGTGTAACAATGCTCTTCCACTCCGTCAAACCGGTGCTATGGGAGTCAAAGGGCTTACTTCAGGGTTTCTTGGTAAGTTACGGTCCTTCTCTGCGCGTTCAACTTGTTCCTCGACTGTGTGAGCTTTACTGTTTCTGTTCTGGTGATTACTGTTTGTTATGGTCTTTTTGGCAATTCTGTGGTGAATGTTGGTGATGAGTGGTTGCTACTCTGTTCCGCTGTCAAACTCACAGTTTGAAGACTCTCCAGCTTGGCTTTTCTCCAACGCTCGGCTTTATAGAATAGGTATGGCCTCGTTCCATGCTAAATATTTGTGTCCACAGTTTGTCCTGGAACTAACGTTCCGCAGCCCCTTTGTGTTCAGGGTTAGCACTTCGTTTCCGCTGGCCTGGGTCTCGGCTCACTACAGGTATGGCTCCTCCGTCACCCTCCTACACGGATTTGTTTGTTTTGATTGCAGTTTCATTTCACAACTTTGTTTGCAGGGCTATTATCGGTGTTTAGACCCTAACTCTTCACCTTGCTTTGTGTTGGCAGGTGTGGCCGGATTCCGCGGATTCACCAAGGCTACAATCGCTCTTTACCGGGTAGCTCTGTCTTTGCTTTACTTTCTCACGGTGTTTCTTGGTCTTGGCCGCATTTACTCTTGTCTGCTGTGTGCATTCTGTGTATTTGTCGGACCTGTGTATGTCAGGGTTACCTCCAACCCGTAACCGTAATTTGGGGTTTTTCTGTGAGCTCTTGATAGCTCGGTTCTATGAACCCTCGTGACACATTTTTGTATATATTGTTTTACACAGGCATACTATGTAATATTTTTATGGCATATGAACTATTTGTAATGGTTTTGTGGCTTACCGGTTTAGACTGTGGTCTGTTCGTTCTGCTGTGTTGGGTTGCGCCCTCCCGTCTTGTACTCACTCTCTTCTTAGCTAGTCGAAGGGCTCTTTGGAATTGTAAAGAACTCTGTTATTTTGGGTTGCCTGAAATGAATTGAAATTACGATGATATGCATGTACAGATTATTACAGAGGACATAAATCATAGACTTGTATTTTTAATGGTGCACTGTATTTGATGAAGGAAAATAATGTATGTACTTCTGGTATTTTTCTTTTACATGTTCCGCTCCTGAACTGAACCCCTCTGGGTTGTTTCGTTTGCCCTTTTGTACAATAGTTTGAGCAGTTGATTAACTGCCTGGTAGTTATGCTATTTCAGTTTTGTACAGTTGATACATGCATACGTTTCCTTTTGCTATTTGTTGGCTCACTTGCCCCTTTTATGCCATAAGGGTTTGCTGTTACATACTTATTAACACTAATCTATCTTTAACACTTCTAACTAAAACCTGTTACAGTAATTAAGGTAAAATAAACATAAATTAGGACAACAGAGTTCAATGCTGTAGTTGACCCTGAAAGAAATTAAACAACAGAAAGGAAAAAAAAAACTAAGAACTCTGACAGGCTTGCTGTCCAGTTTAATGAAATTTTCAACTTTCCCAATATTCTTCCGAAACTGTGTCCATCTTCTCTCGGTCTTCTCCCTGTCGACCAGATGCTCCTGCATCAATATGCTTGCTAATATCCATAGGATTATGCTAGATGTGGGCATCGATTATGCCAGAAAGAAACATATAGCGAATCTACAGGCTATTTCCAATGCTGGTTATCTCTCAGTAGTGGCTGCATATAAGATGGTTGCCTCCCTTATTACTAGTTTGTTTTTTTTTTTTTTTTTTGTCTTTCCAACTTTTTCTTTCATTTTTGTGACTTTTAAATTTAAAGTATTCAGGGAAGAAATCTGTAGATTGTGTTTATGTTTCTTTCCACAAGATGATTCATGCAACCCATGATTGTCTTGTACAAAATAAGTCTTCGTTAAGTGTGAAGCCAAATAAAAGAGGAAAGTAAAAAAATAATGTTCATGGTTGATTTTGACAATGGCATTAAATGAAGCACTAAATTAGATTATGTCCATAATTAGATTATGTCCTTGCTTAAATTTAGGAATTAGATTATGTATTTGCTTAAATTTAAGAGAGTATATATATATATATATATATATATATATATGGGTTTATAAAGCCTTAAATAATTAATTAATTAATTTTGTGAATAATAGACTTTGACATCATTTTTTGAATGTCATTGGAAAATTGACATGCATATCAAATGAAGTGCATGAGTAAACGAATGAAAGCAAAAAAATCAAAAGACTCAAGTTCACAAGAACTTCTTCTGGGCTTTTCTGTGTTTTCTTCTTTGCACAATTGGATCATCAATAATCAATCCATATTTACTATAGATGGATTTGCTGTCACGTAGTTTGGACATATTTTGTAAGGACTTATTTATTTTCATGTTGGTGCAAAGTCCTACCAAGGCTTTTGTTATGTTGCAATATATCTCTCCCCATGTATAATTTTCAAAAGAAGTTTGGAACACTTCTTGTTGTTGGAAGTATTCAACAAATTTGGAGGGTAATGCTGCTAAATATACTTTGTTCCACAAGTCATTCTAACTTTCTTTTACTTCGTAAATTCTTTGTATCCAATCTCTGTGGAAATGCTCATATTGGGACATTTTCTTACATTTGAGATTCATCATGATCATCTCATGTTTATTTGCAATTTCTATTGTTGCTTCACACCAATGTTCTAGGATGAAGCAGGTTAATGCTCCAATTATATTATTTTGTGGATCACCATTTTCATTGTGGATAACATCTCCCGCTTCATCCTTAACAAATTTTTCTTCCATTTTGCAAGTAATTTTGGGGAGGATTCTACTTCCCACCATCATTGTAGGGTACATGTAAAGCACTGGATGAGAGTTTTGCAGGATTCAATTTCAGATTTCCTCTCATACACATAAGCTTATATTTGGTGCACATCTAGTCAATCATTTGCCTTATTTGACCAGCACTAAAGCCATCAATATTCCATTCTTTATAAGATCTAGACTGAAAGGTATGATTTTCTGGCATCTTTCCCTTGCCATTGAGGTCAGGAGCTGGATGTCTAATGAATTGGCTAGACAAAGGTTCATATATAGGTAAAATAATCAAAGATGTTGCCATGAGGATCTTGACTCTTCTTCTTTAGTCATGGTCCTTGTGAAAAGAGAATAGGATTCACTAAAAGATTCTTTGGTGCCAGTGTGTTGCTTTGGTTTTTCTTGAGGAAATAGAAATGGAAACCTTTCTACAGGTTTTGTGGCATGATGAATGGGTACATGGTGGCTAAACAACATGGAGGTAGGGATATCCTTATCTTTGGGAGATATTGCAAGTTGCTCAAATTTTTCAGATAGTTTACCCATAAGAGTCTGAGTAGATTCGAACTCATAATCTACCTTTCTCTCCATGCTTTCAATTTGTGTTGTTGATTCTTTGACAAAACCTTTTAATACAGAAACTAAAAAGTTGACATCATTCAAAGTTTTATTCACACTATGTACAACGACTGATAGTGAGTCAAAACATTCCTTTTGTTAAGAAGTTTTACCATATTCATCTCTATCCCTTTAATTGATGTATTTGTCTAGTTTATTTGTTCACTGGCCTTCTGGATCCTTCCATCTATTCCTAGGGCTGAATCATCTTTTAATACTAAAGGAATGGCCTTGGCTGAGTTTCTAGCTTCTCCTAGCATGATTCCCTTGTATGGAGGGAATGTGGCAATTGTTTCTAACTTGCATCCATCACAATCTATCCACAAATGTTTTTGTGCAGATGAAGTTTCTGCATCTGCCATATGTACTTCTGGTTGTTCCTTTATTTTCATCCAGACATAAAAATAATCCATGAGTTTGTTTCTTCCATGTACTTTTTCCATTTTAGAGAGAGCATATTTTTCATCAACAGATGTGCTAAGACTAAATTCTTTGGATTCAAGATGTGTATAGAGATCCCAATTTAGCATGTTCTTCATCTAGTCTCTATTAATCTTATGTTTGGGACACCCATCCATGAGGGAGAAGAATTTGTACATTTCTGGGATTGATGGCTTTTTGCAGTCTGGTGGAATAGGATTTTGAAATCTTGAAGATGGAATGAGATTGTCTAGTCTTTCAAGATATCCCAAGCCATATTTTGGCATCCTAGGTGGTCTCATCTTGCTAAACATTTCAGTGAGACGGGGGTCTTCATTCTCTAGAGTGGGTAATTCATGAATCATTAGGACAATGTCATGAGGAAATGGAATGTCAGAGCATTTTGGATTTGGACATGAATTTGTAGTAACAGTAGAAGGGGCCTCTCTAGTCCTGGGATTATGATTTTTGTGGAGAACAAGATCTGCGAGAGATTGTAAGCAAACTACTATTTGGCAGACAAGACATTTTACTTCGAGAGTGGAAAAATGTAATAACTAAGCGAGTTCAAATAAATCAACATGTGAGCAGCTTACAGATGGAGTATTTACAGATGTGGAAGTAGATGACTGACATGAAATATGATATGAGTTTATATGGTATTTTGTGGCTTGACAAGCTTCTTGTATTATTTTGCAATCCAAAGTAGATCTTCTAGGGAAGGACAAAGTAGCTTTAGTTGGTCCTTGTATCTCAACAGTCGTGATACTTTGAACTTTGGGTGACTGAGGTAGATCTACTACCCATTTTTCAGGAAAGCTGAGATCTTCCCATTTGATGGTTTGATGCTCAATTTTTTTTATTGTGAGCATAAGTGATTACCAGGGTGCTAGATTTTGACTCTTGACTGGGTGTATGCAGAATGGCTGGATGTAATGTGTTGGTGTGGCTGAAACACCCTCTAGTATGAACTGCAATGTTTTTCCTTTTTCTTTTCATATCAAAGCCACTAGTATTGATTTGCAATTGGAGGATGTATTTAATGTGTTCATCATACACATATATTGAGAAATTTAGGTGGCAATCAAACCACACAGGACCATTTGATAAAGGAGCCAGGATATCACCAATTAATGAATCAATATATCTATTACGTGTGAGATCTATGATAGTAGCCAACACATATATACTAAGCCCCTCTATGGGTTAAAGAATTTATGCCCACCCGGCTACAGCCAAGATGTAGATAAGAAGTACCATGTCTTCGAGCTTCTTCCTCAAGTTTTTAGGATCTAAAAGAGAAATGGTTTGAAAGGATTCAACATTTTCTTGGATCGGAGAGACACATTCTTAAACAGTGACTCTAGTTATAGCTTTCAAATGAAACACAGATACATTACCATAAACTTCTAATAGGCTTATGGAAGGGAGAGTCTATCGGGCTAATGGCTGACTTTCTATTAACTCTATTTTTGTAAAGTTAATCATTAAAAATGATGCACTATAAAACAGATTTTCCATATGAAAATTATTTTCTTATATTTCTTCTTTCTGAAGTTCTCTGAATAAAACAGATATTCTTCGTGTTCCAAGTTATGTTCCCAGTTATCTTTTCAGGGAGTTTAAAAGATAATGGCGTTAAAAAACGTTACATAAAAAATAAAATAGTAATGATGCATAGTGCCAAAATGTCAAATACACATTTCGAAGATTGGAATTCAATAATTCTGTATTGTGCTCGTCACAAAGCCAAGAGGATAGGAGGCCTCTCTTAGCACGTTGAGAACTTCCTCACAACACAAAAATTTAATAATAATGTTTGACAAGGCACGGATCTTTTTTCACTTGATTTGGGGTTTCGATACAATTCTTAACACCCCGGAACGCACTCAACTAAAATAAAATAACATTAAATGTGTTTCCCACGTTTCTTAAACCACCCTGCCATGGTTGAACCCTACCCTTATATATTCATTGGAAAGATAATGATGTGCTCGGATTCATTGGGAAGCGAAAAACCTATAGTCAACAAATTCGTTATCGAGCGGAAACAAGGGCAGGAAACCAAACAAATAATAGGAACGCAGTTGCTAAATTAGGATAGGATACACAACGACATTGTTGACGTGAGTTGAAATTTCAACCAAGTGTAATATGCAATAGGTTTGAAGTGAGATGAAATTTAAACCGGTGTAATATGCAGAGTCTATTTTTTAGGTAAAAAATAATTGATAATTATTCTATACTAATTTAAATGTTTATAAAATTAAAATTCTTGAAAATTATATATAATTATAGTAATTATAAATTTTAATTGAAGATTGTTTTACATATAATATTATATTTATATATCTTAAAATTAAATTATTATTATTAATAATTTTGCAAGAAATCATATTAAAAATTATAAATATAAAATTTTAAAATGTAATATCAATATTTTTCATATAAAAAATAAATAAATTAAAATTGTTTAAATAAATTAATTCATATAAAAAATAAATAAATTAAAATTGTTTAAATAAATTAATTTAAATAAATACTGTAACTAAAAAAATATGTTGTTATTTCTTTTATAATAAATTTATTATCTAATTATTAATTAAAAAATTAAAAACTATAAAATTAAAAATAATTTATTATAATATATGAATATTGTTTTGTACATTTTTATTATTAAATTATATACTAAAAATAAATATTAAAATAGATTAGATAGTGTACTCTTTATTATGAAACTTGGGTTTATAGAAGATTTTTTTATTTTTTGTTTTTTTAAATAATGTTTTTCCAAACAATTCAATTTTAAACACCATAAAATTAGTGATTTCATATAAATGAGTGAATTCAAATTTTTAAAAAATCAAAATTTATTTTTAATTTTCAAAATATTTAGTTTAATATTTATTTTTTTCAAAACTTTATAAAATTTATTTAAAAATTTCAGAAGAAATTAAAATTCAATTCCTTTTTCCTTAAAAATAAAAAACAAAACCATATGAACTAAACAACGAGTATAATAAAGCTTTTTTTTACTTAAAAATAAAAACAATATAACTTAAACCGCAAATATAATAAATGAACATGAAAAGACAATTACCTATTTGAAATGGAGTTGTCTGTAATGCGATTTTTTGGAGATTCCGGTGGAAGAAATTGAGGTTAAATCTTGATTTGTTGCAGTTAAAATGATTTTTTAACTGCATATTTAGATTCAGCACCCTGGAAAACCCGTGGGACACTTTGATTGTGCAGAAACTAGCTATCAAACTTGCGATTCCAATAAATTGCTGCCAGATTTGAAAAAGAAAAACCGACTGGAAAAACTTCCAAAAAATCGCATTAAAGACAACTGCATTTGAAATATTGTGCCCGTCACAAAGTCGATATTGGAGGAGAAGACAACAGACTGGGGATGGTATATATATTCGTCGCTTGTGGATGTCAATTTGAGCAATTGATATAAGGGAATAGGATCCTGAATAGTCTGTGTATTTGTTAAATTCTAATTTTAAAACAGCGCGCGGCGGTTTTTGAAAACAACCCCGGTCTCCCCGCACCGCCATTCACCAAAGGTGGTATCCGTCGCTGAGGCTCCGAACACATTCACATGCCGCCACGCGTCTCTTGTACGACGCCCAAAACCACTTTCCTTGGACGCTAAAGTCCGTTTGTTTTTCCCGAGGTTGGTGTGCGAACCTCGTTGGATCAGCCAAGTGATCAGGGCGCTCGATCTCAGCCGTCGATTTCCGAAGTTGCCCTCCGCCCGCATCAAATCAATTTTTGAGTGGAGTGGAAGTTTTTCCCGTTGACCGCCGTAGTGGAATTTATGATTTTAATGTTTTTCGTAGTTTTTTGGTGGAGGCATTTAATTTTTGTTATGGGCATATGTCCCATATGACATACGTTTCTTTTTATATGTTTTTTTTGATATACACGTTGTCATACGTTAAAAAAATGTCTACGGGCTGTAGTTCCTTTTGTATTGTGAGTGGTGGCTACGCACGAGCGTGCGATTTTTCTTTTGTAAATGCACAGCAGTGCGAATAGAGTTTAAAAAAACTGTGATGTTTATGTAATATCCACAGCAGTGGAAAATCTGTGAGAGCAGCAGAGTTTTTTTTATGATTCCCTCTTTGCACAAAGGAAGAAATATGTAACAGAATGTTTGTTTTAATTAATAGAAATGCTTTGTGACTGTGTAATGCTGTCTTGTGAGTCATTTTGGTTTTAAGAGGATCCCTGTCAAAAGATCTTGGACAGAGGAAACAGAGCATTGTCTCTGTGGTGAATATTTTGCTGGTTTTGGTATTTCTCCATTTAAAAATTCCAACAGTATGGACATCAGCGAGAACACCCACTTTATAGTTGACTTTGCAGCTAAACCCTCCTATAATTTGAATTTACCATCGGGTTAAGCTCGGCTTTTGAATAATCCCCTCCCTCTCTTTTCCAATTCGTGAAAACAAAACGACTCAGTCGATCATGTTGTGATTTTGGATTTAGCATTCCATCGATTTCAATTCCATTAGATTTTGTGACAACAAAATTTTGTTACGAAACGAGATATGATTGTCTCATGCACAGTGGATAAGGGCAGCTTTGTGATGTTTATATGGCAGATGTACTGATTTACAGTGTTTTTTTCTTGCTGAAAAAAAAAGTAGCTTTGTGATGTTTTTTCACCATTCTCCCCTTCACTCTGTGATGCAAGGTTTCCATATTATCATCTTAGTCTGTTCTTAATTCCAGCTTTATTAATCATGCTGAGATTTATGTTTCCATTTGAGATTTCTGACTGGCCGATAGGTGTCCCTATGTTGTAACTGCCCTTTAATAATTTCTGTTATTGGATGGACAAGATATATATTTCTGTTATTTAAATAACAAAATTATAGGTAGGTGGACATGATTTAAAATTTAGTCAATATTCTTTTTCATCAACAAAATCGTATTGATGAAGTTGGTAGTTTGAAAACTAAACGATAGAGTTTTATGTTTGGTGCTATTTAAACATTAAAGTTTTGGAATTTAGTTATTTTTTTGATAATTTACCGATCCAGGTAATAGAATCAACATAATCATCTCTTAAAGACCTGCCAGATTCAAATGAGAACATATGTGCTTCCAATCGGCAGCAGCAGCACCAAAGAGATTTACCTGAACAATCTCTTTCCATACCGGTTTGTCGTTTTCCCAAGTAGAAATCACTTGGTGCCAGAAGAAGATACCACTGCGATGAAGAGTTTCAACGAAGTGGTCCGGGAGAAGGGTTTGTCGTTTTCCCAAGTAGAAATCACTTGGTACCAGAAGAAGATACCACTGCGATGTAGAGTTTCAACGAAGTGGTCCGGGAGAAGGACGAAGTCAGACAGTCCTTTAATGTGGTCGCGACCCATAATTATATGGTGACCAGAGCCCAGGTTCCAAGCCAGCATATTAATAAATATATTTTGAATTTTAGTGAAACTTCGCCAGATAGCAGAGCCAGCAGCTTTCCCTGACTATTTCTCATCCAAACTTTAAAGTCAATGTTGCTAAGATATTTACTATTAATGATATCACTTCAGATACAAATCCCAAAAATCCCCCGCACTTCAGATAGAGATCCCAAAAATCCCCCGCCATATGGATTTAAGGAGTGCTTCTCCAAAACGGTGTAGATCGAGGATGCTCCATCCATCCATAATTTTTGGATTTAAGGAGTGCTTCTCCAAAACGGTGTAGATCGAGGATGCTCCATCCATCCATAATTTTTGGAAGGGTGATGTGTTGCACCTTAGTTAAGTGGAACTTCTTTCGTTGCTTCATGCCGGACCAAATAAAGATAGCTGTGATTCTGTCTAGTTTTTTAATGATGGCAGCTGGAAGATGGTACAAGTGCGCTTAGTATACGCTGAGTTGTGTTGTCACTGCTTGGACCAGAGTGAAACGTCCACCCAAAGAAAGGAATTTATTCTCCCACGCAGATATTTTCAAAAAATATCTGTCAACTAACCAATTCCAATCCATATTTCTGTACTTGCATGGTTTTAAGTGAAAGCCAAAATATTTCAGACCAGATAAAAATCATTTAGAAGAAATACCAAATAAGTTAGTAATATAAGCGATAGTATCAGAAATTTCGAGATTATACATTATAACTGATTTGGATTGATTATTTTGAGGCTCGAAGAAATTCCAAATCTATGAAAAATTTGAAATAAGTGAATCCAACCAACCCTGTTTAGTAGCCCCAGAATGAAAACATCATCCACAAAAAAAACTATTAGTAGCCCCAGAATGAGAACATCATCCACAAAAAAACTATGTGAAATCTGAATATTTTTGCCAAGCTTCAGAGGAGAGAAGAGCCCCATGGCCACAGCATCAGAAATATGTAGGCTAAGACCATCCATGGCAGGGATGAATAAAAGGGACGATAATGAACAGCCCTGACTGAGCCCCTGCCTGCTCGAAAAATAGTGGTCGGGTATCCATTTATGTTAATAGCAAACTGAACAGAAGTGACACAGACCGTGATCCAATTTATTGCTTGAGCTTGAATACTGATCTTGTGGAGAACCAGCCTCAGGTATCCCGAGCAGCACCAAGGTGTTTCGACCAGATGGAATGTATACATTCCTTATCTGTGCTTAAGAAAGCCAAATGGCTGAGGAGAGATGAATTTGGACAAACATGCAGTGCGAGGGATCCAATCCCTATGCAGTGGCTGCTTAACCCGGAGATCGACCTCTTCCGCATTATTTCTTACAAAGTCAACCGCAATGCTGATCTTATTTCTATTTTAGATCTGTCCATTTCACAGTAGAGATCAAAAGCTCCATGCTGAATCTCCTGATCGATGGAACATTATTTGATGGACGTTTGTGCCTCCTGAGGACATTTTCTTGAGTCAACGATGGGCTGCCGGACTTGTATTCAGGCAATGGAAAATTATCCAAAATCTTGTCTGAGAAAACTGAAAGTATCCAGGATCCGCTACGGGTTTAGGCCCATCTGCTTCACTTGACATCTAAGAGACACGAATATGTGACATCCTCGGTGTACTTTCAGTCTGTCTGCTGAAACTTGCAAGACATGTAAACTCTTGTACTGGCTTCGTGATGGGCCCATGGTGGAGGAAATTGAGATCCAACTTTTCTATGGTGTATTTTACTTTGTCAAGTTCATATATTTAAATTTTGTTTGTGCAGGCTCTGAAACAAGGTGGGAATTTCAAATTTGAATCACGGTTTAGACAATTTTAGCACTGGTTCTAGTAATTTTATGAAAAAAAAATTAACTATATTTGACGAGCAAATTACCCTTAAATTCCATCTCTGTTTTGGAATATGAACGCAGTTGTTTGACTTCCATGAATTTCATTGGAATATGAACGAAGTTGTTTGACTTCCATGAATTTCAAAAACAGTCTAAAGTCTATAATCAAATTAAATTTAAATTCAAGTGGTGTGGTATCCACTTATCATTATATTCCCAAAAAATTCTAAAATTTAAAATTCAAATCAAGTTCAAATTATATTCTAAAATTTAAAATTCAAATCAAGTTCAAAAAGTTGTTTGGTATCCACCTTGTCATTGTGTTCGAATGAATCGGAGAACATGCTTGGCATTGTCCAAAAAATCTACTGAGGTCCAACCATGTTACATGGAAAATAGAAAGCGTGGTTAATGTTAGTTTAGTTAAGTGCGTTCTAAGAATCGAAGGGTGACAAGAATTTTATTGAAAACCCAAATAAGTGAAAAAGGTCCATGGCCTTCCAAACCTTATTTTTATATTTTTTGCTGAGTAGGGTCTCGATGTGCCAGAGAGGCCTCCTATGTTAGGGCCTCTGCGACGATGCCTCCTATGGTAGTGGCTTTCCAATTGGATATTTGACTTTCCAAAGGCCATTTATTAAATTTGATTTATTGCGTCATGTCATCGTCGTGTAAGGCTGAGTTTTTCATTTACGTCTTGTTATTAGTTTTTTCCTTTCCATAAAATAAAATTTATTATTTTTAAATAAAATTTAAATTTATTTATCTTAATTATTATTAATTCAAATACTTAACTTTTTATTAACAAAAATTAATTTCAATGTACTAAATTATTAATTACTGCTTTATAATATATTAATCAACCTCCACTTTGCATCTCTGCAGAGATGGTACCTCTATACCCTTCGTAAAATTGTGTACTTTACATGTCATATGTACCTGCAGAAACACACCATATTATATTGATTAAGCCTAAAATCATATGGTCGTCTTTAGTTTCAATCCATGAAAGTTACTTGTACCATCATTATTGATGGAAAGGTTGAGCCTCATAGAGTGCTTTGAATGGGCATAGGACACGTATAGCCAAACGAATGGTTTAAAAATTGCACTAAACTAAAGATTATGCAATTATGATAGTTTGGCGAGGAATTGTGTGCAATCATGACTTTGTACTCAAGAAACGTACATAACAAATTCAAAAGTTTGGATTTTATTATACATTTTATTTTAGCAAAAAAAATTAATTAAAAATTGCCCTCCACGAAAATTATGATAGTTTGGATTTTATTATATATTTTAATTTATTATAATGGAATATTAATATATAGAAAATGTTTTTAAATTTAAATTTGATTATTTAAATATTGTAATTTAATTAAAATAATATTTTATAATATAAATATAATTAAAATATAAAATTAATTATAATAATTTTATATTTTAATTTAAAAAAATATTTTATAATATAAATATGGTTAAAGTATAATATTAATTATTATAATTATAGTTAAAAAAATATTTTATAATATAAATATTGTTGAAATATAATATTAATTATTATAATGGTAATCAAATATTTTTAAAAATATAATGCTGGTAAGTTTGGAATAATTCTTTTTTATTTTTTTTAACAAGAGTTGTTTTGTATATATTGTGAATTTTTTATTATCTATTATGTAACTTATATGTATTAATATGTGAAAGTCAAATACTTAGTTTAATGCCCATTTGTTAAGTAAGTAAATTTCATTTTTTGGTTAAACATTCCATCATTTGAAACAAGTAGAAAAGTCTTTTTTTCCGATGGCAGATTTTTAATAATAAACTTTATAATAACCAAATTTGGTTCACAATAAGGTATTTAAAATTTTGATATATAAGGATATCCATTAACATAAATAATTAATATATAAAAGTATGAGTAGAAATGATTTGATATAATTATAAGGATTAGACTAGAGTATCCTTTCATTAACAATTTATGAAAATGCTTCTAGGGCTTGTTATTTCTTTGCATCATTTTCTATTGTTAATTTTGTCATAGTGGGTAACACTATGATATGAACCTTGAAGTATTCAGCAAAAATATCGAATAGAAAGAGAACCATCATAATTCAATAATTTAGAGAAAGAGAACTATTATATTTCAATAATTTAGAGAAAGAGAACCATCATAATTCAATAATTTAGAGAATGTTGCACTTCCATAATGAGTTGTTATCATAGAATTCTTTGAATTGGCATCAATATTTTTTGGAAGATAAGTTAGTTGTTTTTGTCCTTGGTGATATTTCTACACTAACTGATTAAGATATCTTCTTTTATGATTTGTTCTTGTAACATGAAAATTATTATTGTGCTTGTAGCATTTAGTTCATTTACTTTTGGAATATGATTTTCTTCATGCCCTAAAATTGCTTGGTTGGTAGTGGGGGGTTTGAGTGAATGTATATTCATTATTTTCATTATTTTATTTTTGTTGTGGTTAATATTTCTTTATAACAATCTTTATAACATTTTAAAATAATATATTATAAAATTTGAGAGTATTTGTTAATAGATCCATTTCCATATTTATGATAACCATATAAAATAGATTGTTATTTTTATTTTACTGGAAAGTATATATTTATGTGAGTGAATTCATGTTACCTAACCATCTAAGATTTGTCTTTCCCATGGATCATATGATATTTTTCTTAATTTGGTATCGCGGTTTCATAAAATAGATATCTCATGTCTATAACATGAAATGACTTAAAAAAATAATTTCAATGGAAGAGCACCACTTTAATTATAACATTTGTAATTAATTTGCAATGCAATTTTATAGTTAATAACTCTTTCAATTTTTATATAATTAAAAGATTACTAAAATAATTTATTTATAATCTTGATTTAATATATTTATTATAATGTTCTAATTTAAAATAATAAATTAAAGCATTAAGTGTATAATATTTTTTCAATTAACATTATTAATGTTTTGATTTTTTAAAGTAAAAATAATTAAAATTATTTAAAGAACTCACAAAAGTTATTTTAATTTTTTTTTTATGCTTTAAATCTTTATTCATCATTATTTTGTTAAAATTTTATTCACACTATTAAATTTATATCATTATAATTATTTAAAACAATTTTAATAACAAAATTATTAATATATTAATTATATTTCTCTTTTATTTAAATTCAGTTACATGTACTCGCTACTATGTACTTGTTTTTAGTGTCATGTTTATTGTTGATTATAGTTTTTTTGATTTCCAATCAATTGGGGGGCATATGCTTGCTAATATCCATAGGATTATGCTAGACGTGGGCATCGATTATGCCAGAAAGAAACATACAGCCAATCTACAGGCTATTTCCAATGCTGGTTATCTCTCAATAGTGGGTGCACATAAGATGGTTGTCTCCCTCCCTTATTACTTTTTTTTTTTTTTTTTTTTTGTCTTTCCAACTTTTTTTTTCATTTTTGTGACTTTTAAATTTAAAGTATTCATGAAAGAAACCTGTAGATTGTGTTTATGTTTCTTTCCACAAGATGATTCATGCAACCCATGATTGTCTTGTACAAAATAAGTCATGTACTCTCTACTATGTACTTGTTTTTAGTGTCATGTTTATTGTTGATTATAGTTTTTTTCATTTCCAATCAATTGGGGGGCATATGCTTGCTAATATCCATAGGATTATGCTAGACGTGGGCATCGATTATGCCAGAAAGAAACATACAGCCAATCTACAGGCTATTTCCAATGCTGGTTATCTCTCAATAGTGGGTGCACATAAGATGGTTGCCTCCCTCCCTTATTACTTCCTTTTTTTTTTCTTTTTTTTTGTCTTTCCAACTTTTTTTTTTCATTTTTGTGACTTTTAAATTTAAAGTATTCATGAAAGAAACCTGTAGATTGTGTTTATGTTTCTTTCCACAAGATGATTCATGCAACCCATGATTGTCTTGTACAAAATAAGTCTTCGTTAAGTGTGAAGCCAAATAAAAGAGAAAAGTAAAAAAATAATGTTCATGGTTGATTTTGACAATGGCATTAAATGAAACACTAAATTAGATTATGTCCACAATTATATTATGTCCTTGTTTAAATTTAGGAATTAGATTATATATATATATATATATATATGGGTTCATAAAGCCTTAATTAATTCATTAATTTATTTTGTGAATAATAGACTTTGACATCATTTTTTGAATGTCATTGGAAAATTGACATGCATATCAAATGAAGTGTATGAGTAAACGAATGAAAGCAAAAAAATCAAAAGACTCAAGTTCACAAGAACTTCTTCTGGGCTTTTCTGTATTTTCTTCTTTGCACAATTGGATCATCAATAATCAATCCATATTTACTATAGATGGATTTGCTGTCACGTAGTCTAGACATATTTTGTAAGGACTTATTGATTTTCATGTTGGTGCAAAGCCCTACCAAGGCTTTTGTTATGTTGCAATATATCTCTCCCCGTGTATAATTTTCAAAAGAAGTTTGGAACACTTCTTGTTGTTGGAAGTATTCAACAAATTTGGAGGGTAATGCTGCTAAATATACTTTTTTCCACAAGTCATTCTAACTTTCTTTTACTTCATAAATTATTTGTGTCCAATCTTTGTGGAAATGATCATGTTGGGACATTTTCTTACATTTGAGATTCATCATGATCATCTCATGTTTATTTGCAATTTCTATTGTTGCTCCACACCAATGTTCTAGGATGAAGGAGGTTAATGCTCCAATCATATTATTTTGTGGATCACCATTTTCATTGTGGATAACATCTCCTGCTTCATCCTTAACAAATTTTGCTTCCATTTTGCAAGTAATTTTGGGGAAGATTCTACTTCCCACCATCATTGTAGGGTACCTGTAAAGCACTGGATGAGAGTTTTGCAGGATTCAATTTCAGATTTCCTCTCATACACATAAGCTTATATTTGGTGCACATCTAGTCAATCATTTGCCTTATTTGACTAGCACTAAAGCCATCAATATTCCATTCTTTATAACATCTAGACTGAAAGGTATGATTTTCTGGCATCTTTCCCTTGCCATTAAGGTCAGGAGCTAGATATCTAATGAATTGGCTAGACAAAGGTTCATATATAGGTAAAATAATCAAAGATGTTGTCATGAGGATCTTGAATCTTCTTCTTTGGTGATGTTCCTTGTGAAAAGAGAATAGGATTCACTTAAAGATTCTTTGGTGCGAGTGTGTTGCTTTGGTTTTTCTTGAGGAAATAGAAATGGAAACCTTTCTACAGGTTTTGTGGCATGATGAATGGGTACATGGTGGCTAAACAACATGGAGGTAGGGATATCCTTATCTTTGGGAGATATTGCAAGTTGCTCAAATTTTTCAGATAGTTTACCCATAAGAGTTTGAGTAGATTCGAACTCATAATCTACCTTTCTCTCCATGCTTTCAATTTGTGTTGTTGATTCTCTGACAAAACCTTTTAATACAGAAACTGAAAAGTTGACATCATTCAAAGTTTTATTCACACTATGTAC
Source organism: Pinus tabuliformis (assembly GCA_031772625.1). NCBI lineage: Eukaryota > Viridiplantae > Streptophyta > Pinopsida > Pinales > Pinaceae > Pinus > Pinus tabuliformis. Next base: position 1,109,520,533 of record CM062804.1, on the reverse strand, counting down.
AACGACTGATAGTGAGTCAAAACATTCCTTTTGTTCAGAAGTTTTTACCATATTCATCTCTAGCCCTTTAATTGATGTATTTGTCTAGTTTATTTGTTCATTGGCCTTCTGGATCCCTCCATATATTCCTAGGGCTGAATCATCATTTAATACTAAAGGAATTGCCTTGGCTGAATTTCTAGCTTCTCCTAGCATGATTCCCTTGTATGGAGGGAATGTGACAATTGTTTCTAGCTTGCATCCATCACAAGCTATCCACAAATGTTTTTGTGCAGATGAAGTTTCTGCATCTACCATATGTACTTTTGGTTGTTCCTTTAATTTCATCCAGACATAAAAATAATGCATGAGTTTGTTTCTTCCATGTACTTTTTCCATTCTAGAGAGAGCATATTTTTCATCAACAGATGTGCTAAGACTAAATTCTTTGGATCCAGGATGCGTATAGAGATCCAAATTTAGCATGTTCTTCATGTAGTCTCTATTAATCTTATGTTTGGGACACTCATCCGTGAGGGAGAAGAATTTGTACATTTCTGGGGTTGATGGCCTTTTGTAGTATGGTGGAATAGGATTTTGAAATCTTGAAGATGGAATGAGACTGTCTAGTCTTCAAAGATATCCCAATCCATATTTTGACCCAGGTGGTATCATCTTGCTAAACATTTCAGTGAGACGGGGGTCTTCATTCTCCAGAGTGGGTAATTCATGGATCATTAGGACAATGTCATGAGCAAATGGAATGTCAGAGCATTTTGGATTTGGACATGAATTGGTAGTAACAGTAGAAGGGGCTTCTCTAGTCCTGGGATTATGATTTTTGTGGAGAACAAGGTCTGCGAGAGATTGTAAGCAAATTACTATTTGGCAGACAAGACATTTTACTTCGAGAGTGGAAAAATGTAATAGCTAAGCGAGTTCAAATAAATCAACATGTGAGCAGCTTACAGATGGAGTATTTACAGATGTGGAAGTAGATGACTCACATGAAATATGATACGAGTTTATATGGTAATTTGTGGCTTGACAAGCTTCTTGTATTATTTTGCAATCCAAAGTAGATCTTCTAGGAAAGGACAAAGTAGCTTTAGCTGGTCCTTGTATCTCAACAGTCGTGATACTTTGAACTTTGGGTGACTAAAGTAGATCTACTACCCATTTTTCAGGAAAGCTGAGATCTTCCCATTAGATGGTTTGATGCTCAATTTTTTTATTGTGAGCATAAGTGATTACCAGGTTGCTGGATTTTGACTCTTGACTAGGTGTATGCAGAATGGCTGGATGTAATGTGTTGGTGTGGCTGAAACACCCTCTAGTATGAACTGCAATGTTTTTCCTTTTTCTTTTCATATCAAAGCCACTAGTATTGATTTGCAATTGGAGGATGTATTTAATGTGTTCATCATACACATATATTGAGAAATTTAGGTGGCAATCAAACCACACAGGACCATTTGATAAAGGAGCCAGGATATCACCAATTAATGAATCAATATATCTATTACGTGTGAGATCTATGATAGTAGCCAACACATATATACTAAGCCCCTCTATGGGTTAAAGAATTTATGCCCACCTGGATACAGCCAAGATGTAGATAAGAAGTACCATGTCTTCGAGCGTCTTCCTCAATTTTTTAGGATCTAAAATAGAAATGGTTTGAATGGATTCAGCATTTTCTTGGATCTGAGAGACACATTCTTGAACAGTGACTCTAGTTATATCTTTCAAATGAAACACAGATACATTACCATAAACTTTTGATGGGCTTATGGAAGGGAGAGTCTATCGAGCTGATGGCTGACTTTCTATTAACTCTATTTTTGTAAAGTTAATCATTGAAGATGATGTATTATGAAACAGATTTTCCATATAAAAATTATTTTCTTATATTTCTTTGTCCGAAGTTCTCTGAATAAAACAGGTATTCTTCCCGTTCCCAGTTATCTTTTGAGGTAGTTTAAAAGATAATGGCGTTAAAAAACGTTACATAAAGTAATGATGCATAGTGCCAAAAAGTCAAATACACATTTCGAAGATTGGAATTCAATAATTCTGTATTGTGCTCGTCACAAAGCCAAGAGGATAGGAGGCCTCTCTTAGCACGTTGAGGAAGCGTTACATAAAAATAAAATAGTAATGATGCATAGTGCCAAAAAGTCAAATACACATTTCGAAGATTGGAATTCAATAATTCTGTATTGTGCTCGTCACAAAGCCAAGAGGATAGGAGGCCTCTCTTAGCACGTTGAGAACTTCCTCACAAAAATTTAATAATAATGTTTGACAAGGCACGGATCTTTTTTCACTTGATTTGGGGTTTCGATACAATTCTTAACACCCCGGAACGCACTTAACTAAAATAACATTAAATGTGTTTCCCACGTTTCTTAAACCACCTTGCCATGGTTGAACCCTACCCTAATATATTCATTGGAAAGATAATGATGTGCTCGGATTCATTGGGAAGCGAAAAACCTATAGTCAACAAATTCGTTATCCAGCGGAAACAAGGGCAGGAAACCAAACAAATAATAGGAACGCAGTCGCTAAAATAGGATAGGATACACAACGACATTGTTGACGTGAGTTGAAATTTAAACCAAGTGTAATATGCAATAGGGTTGAAGTGAGATGAAATTTAAACCGGTGTAATATGCAGAGTCTATTTTTTAGGTAAAAAATAATTGATAATTATTCTATACTAATTTAAATGTTTATAAAATTAAAATTCTATTAGTAATTATAAATTTTAATTGAAGATTGTTTTATATATAATATTATATTTATATATCTTAAAGTTAAATTATTATTATTATTAATCTTGCAAAAAATTGTATTAAACGTTATAAATATATAAATTTTGAAATGTAATATTAATATTTTTCATATAAAAAATATAAAAAATAAATAAATTAAAATTGTTTAAATAAATTAATTTAAATGAATACTGTAACTAAAAAATATGTTGTTATTTCTTTTATAGTAAATTCATTATTTAATTATTAATTAGAAAATTAAAAACTATGAAATTAAAAATAATTTATTATAATATATGAATATTGTTTTGTATATTTTTATTATTAAATTATATAGTAAAAATAAATAATAAAATAGATTAGATAGTGTACTTTTTATTATGAAACTTGGGTTTATAGAAGATTTTTTTATTTTTTTAAATAATGTTTTTCCAAACAATTCAATTTTAAACACCATAAAATTAGTGATTTTCAATTCTTTTTTCCTTATAAATAAAAAACAAAACCAGATGAACTACCACAAAGCAGTTGTCTATAACGCGACTTTTTGAAAGCTTTTCCGGCGAGTTTTTCCGGTCGAAATCCGGCAGGAATTTATTGGAATCGCAAGTTTGATAGCTAGTTTCTGCACAATGAAAGCGGCCTAGGGGTTTTCGAGGGTGCTGAATCCAAATATGCAGTTAAAAAACCATTTTAACTGCAACAAATCTAGATTTAACCTCAATTTCTTCCGCCGGATTCCGTCACCTGAATCTCCAAAAAGTCGCATTATAGACAACTCCCTAAACAAAGAGTATAATAAAGTTTTTTTTTACTTAAAAATAAAAACAATATAACTTAAACCGCAAATATAATAAATGAACATGAAAAGACAATTACCTATTTGAAATGGAGTTGTCTATAATGGGATTTTTTGGAGATTCCTGTGACAGAATCTTGTGGAAGAAATTGAGGTTAAATCTTGATTTGTTGCAGTTAAAATAGTTTTTTAACTGGATATTTGGATTCAGCACCCTGGAAAATCCGTGAGACACTTTGATTGTGCAGAAACTAGCTATCAAACTTGCGATTCCAATAAATTGCGACCGGAATTTGACAGGAAAAACCCACTGAAAAAACTTCCAAAAAATCGCATTATAGACAACTGCATTTGAAATATTGTGCCCATTACAAAGTCGATATTGGAAGAGAAAACAGCAGACTGGGGATGATATATATATTCGTCGCTTGTGGATGTCAATTTGAGCAATTGATATAAGGGAATAGGATCCTGAATAGTCTGCGTATGGACATCAGCGAGAACACCCACTTTATAGTTGACTTTGCAGCTAAGCCCTCTTATAATTTGAATTTACCATCGGGTTAAGCTCGGCTTTTGAATAATCCCCTCCCTCTCCTTTCCAATTCGTGAAAACAAAACGATGCAGTCACTCAGTCGATCATGTTGTGATTTTGGATTTAGCATTCCATCGATTTCAATTCCATTAGATTTTGTGACAACAAAATTTTGTTACGAAACGAGATATAATTGTCTCATGCACAGTGGATAAGGGCAGCTTTGTGATGTTTATATGACAGATGTACTGATTTACAGTGAGCAGCTTTGTGATGTTTTTTCACCATTCTCCCTTCACTCTGTGATGCAAGGTTTCCAGATTATCATCTTAGTCTGTTCTTAATTCCAGCTTTATTAATCATGCTGAGATTTATGTTTCCATTTGAGATTTCTGACTGGCCGATAGGTGTCCCTATATTGTAACTGCCCTTTAATAATTTCTGTTATTGGATGGACAAGATATATATTTCTGTTATTTAAATAACAAAATTATAGGTAGGTGGACACGATTTAAAATTTAGTCAATATTCTTTCTCATCAACAAAATCGTATTGATGAAGTTGGTAGTTTGAAAACTAAACGATAGAGTTTTATGTTTGGTGTTATTTAAACATTATAAGTTTTGGAATATAGTTATTTTTTTTTATTTTTTTTAAAATTTTGATTTTTATGGTTTAAAATGGGTTTTTTATTAAATTTATAAATTTAAGTAAACTTTACCAAATTCTTAATCATTTAGATTTAAAAAAATAAAAATAAAAACCATCGAAAACGTACTAGACAATGACTTTTGAGTTTTTCTCCTTCTCAGATATTCAAATGGCAAGATGAGTTGTTTCAATTCACCGGAATCAATCCGTTTGAATTAAGAATCATTTCAATTAATCAACCAATTTCAGCTTGTTAAGAATTGTTTTAAATTATAATATTATTTTAAATAATTAGGCCGATAGGCATATTTATTTCATAACATTCTTGCATATTTTTTATCTTTTTTAAATGAATGAACCAGATTTGATTTGGGCCAAATATTCTTGGTAATATAGGGTTCCGAAGGGATGAGATTTCACCTTCACCTTAATCAGTAGGTTGGGGTTTACAATTTGATTTTTTTTTTCAATTGCTTTATTTTATTTATTTTATGTAGATGTTTTGGGTGATGGATAATTGTGAAAGGTAATCAATTTATTGGAAGTAATGCTTCCATGTGTGTCATGTGTATGTCATGTGTAGTACATGTTGTTATTTAGGGTTTCAAGGAGTTATTTTAGAATTTATTATTTCCTATGTGTATGAGTTGTAGTTGTGTCATGTCTGAGTCATAGATCCACTTTACTAGGATCTAGATTTGTCGAAGTAAGTGATATATATCCTATATATGTAACAATTATGATTAATAAAGTAATGAAGTGTGATTTGTGTGTAACAATATTCTCTCTCAATTTCTAACTTGGTATCAGAGCAAGTTCAACCTTGACTCTCTCAAGAGAGAGGCTGTGATCATGCAATTTTAGTAATTTTAATCCTCTATATATAGATTAGTTAAGTGTGTGATATTTCTATTTTCTTGTGTGTAGATCTATAGATTTGTCATTGAATCGTCTTATGGGAAGAAAATTATGGCTACCGTGGATTCATTCGACTCGGAATTATCCGAGGAGTAGCCATTCCTCCATTACTTTCACTACCTCTATTGCTACCCGAGACCAATCACAATGGGCCTACTTTTCTAGACAGATCCGTGGAGGAGATGATCATGGTGTTTAGATATTGATTTTATTCAATTCTCATATTTTATTCAACTCTAATATATTTGTGTGGGTTTGATATTTAGAGGAGTGAAAAGTTATTATGTTTTTATTTACACAACTATGACGTAGAACCACAAAGAACAAACAAATTATTGCACACACTAATGTTGAATCATGAATCGTGCTTCTGCAGAGTAACATGGAGTTTCTCTCAGACTTTAGAAGGGTCTAAACACTAATGACATATTCCAGGAGAAGTGTAACCCCTTTAGGAATTCATGCAAAACTCGTGGGGAATAATGGTCGTTGGAGCATCGAAGCCGCCATACCTGGGAGTCATAATCCAAGTTTAGGGAAACGAAGAGTGGTTTGAACACATTAAGGAACCTAGCAACCAAGCTTAGGAGGGGTAGTATTGGAGAACGTCTCAAATAGCCAAAGTTGTTGGTACGAAGCAACAATGTTCATTTGGAGGGTCTGCGAAACCTCTTAGGCAGATCCATGGTCGATGAGTGCATATCGACATGATCATAAATGGACCGTATGTGTGGTGAACCCTAGTTGGTTACTGAGGTTGTGCAGTGTGACATTTGCCATCAATAGGTACATTTTGAAGATTAATATGCCATCATGCAGCCTTAAAACTACCATTCTCTTGTATTAATTCAGATTTTTTGTTATATTATGCTTAGTAACAGGAGTAGAATGTGTTTGTCATAGTATGTGGCCTAATGTGGTTAAATTGCAGGAAAATGAGCATTTTTGAGGCTATTATTATGCAGGTGCTCAATGGAGACAACTAGGAGAGAATATAGGGAGTTTGTCCACCTCTTTAACTCCCTAAACTCAGATTGGGATCACCATATCCTCTCTCATCAATTCGAGTTCATTGAAAGTAGAGTGACTCCTAGTCCAAGTGAAGATCAGGGAGGACAAGGCCCACCATTTTCGAGATCAAGGAGAGAACCATTCCTATATTCAAGGGAGTTGCTTCAACTTCCCTTTTGTATAAATAAACTAGAGGAAGAGATCATTAGGATTCAAATTTTTTGTTAAGGTAGGTGTAGCTATTGAGCTCCAAGCGTTGAAATTGTCATTTTCAACTGTTATGTGATGTATTAAACTTGCACTTTTTGATAATGAGAAGTTGGACTTTAGGTTGCATATGAGTTAGTTTCAGAGAGGTGATACCCTTGGGGTTGGGCCCAACCCAGAGGCTTTGGTCCCTCTTCTTGTACTTATGTTTCTTATTAATTTAATGTAGTTCATATTTTCTTGCATTTCGTTGTAAGTTAACCTATAAAATCATGTGGTTGCAGCCTCTACATCACCTTTCTTATGGGAGAATGAGTGGAAGGATTCACAACCACAACCCAAAAAGATTGTGTTTATGATTTCTTGGAAATAGATTAGTATTGGTTGTCCTATTTTACATTTTCTTTCTGTAGTTTAGAAGTTAGTTCAATGATTAGATCAGTGGTTTGCATGAATTATATGTCATTTAAATTCAATTCATATTTTCCATCACAAGTTATCTTATTTTGCAAATGATAAATGGATGAATGCATGTGATTGATTGTAGAGCCGATTGATCTACAGGGAAGGGCACCTTCATCACCTCCATCTTGATCTCTTTCACCTTCTCCTTCCACCTCCAAGCTTTGTCCCAAAAACCCTGTTTTATAAGCTATTCTGTCTAGGTCACCGAGAGCACTCATCCTAGTGCAAGACATGCCTCTGAGAGGTCCTGAGCTAGATAGGGGCTCAAACCAACCTACTTTCATTTGCTTCAACTACTATTCACCTATCTATACCATCAAACCAATGTTTTGACCTTGAAAAACCACATGGATTCCCTCATGTAGCATTACAGGCCTGCCTGCAGCATTACATGCATGCTTGTAGCAATCGCCTGTAGAAAATTTGTAGCAGCATTTTTCTTCATGAGTTTCGACCCACACTACAAATTTGACCTATCATAGATGTATAATGACATCCAACTATGATAATATGATCAATAAAAACTCCTAGGCCTTATCTGAAATTTATCTAAGACAAAACAATAAGGTATTACAGACTCATGTGCATAGATGTGCCTATGTTATTTTATGCAACGGATAGATAAGATTGCGAAATACACAGGAAATGAAGCAGTTAAAGAAAACATAATAAGCAACACATGTAAACACATCAAGTTTAATAAGGAGTTCACACAACACTCCTGGGCTGCGTCTCCTAGTCCAGCCTTCAGTGGTGGCCTCTCTATTATGTTTTCAAGCAGAGTTTTTATAACAGTGAGCTCAATTTGAGTCTCACTCAACAGACACAAATCAGCAAGACTGTACTTGGATCTCCCAAGTATCTGGAGTACACAGACTCTCCTTATTGACTCTTGACCTCTATTGGTCATAGTAGCATGATCCCAGTCTCAAACTCATACATGACAGGCATTACAGAGGAGTGCGCTTGAACCTCTCAAGCCTTCTCTGGAGTACACAGACTCTCTGACTCTCTCTGTCTCTGTCTTAACTCTAGCTCGATGCTGCCTTTACCTCTATAGGTGAGCTCGACTTCTTCTCTCTACTTTTAGCTTACTGCCCTTAACTACCTCTGCTTTCTGTCAGTTTGTGGCTTTAAATCCAATCTGCTTCCTGACTGTTCATTTCCACTTCTCGGCTTTTCAGTTCCCCTGCCTCTGTCCATTTGAATCCCTCTGTCCTACGTCATCAGTCACTGTATAACACCTCACAGAGAGGTGGCCACCTATTTCCTAACGAATGAGTGTCATTTCTCTTGGACATATTTGAACCGACCATTTTTTCCATTAACTCCAAGAATTCCCGCGAAACATGATCTTTTGCCATTGCATCGTCCATATCGGACTTGAAATCCTATGTGACCTTACTTTATAATCTTGTCAAATCCGGTCATCCATCGGAATGCATCTCCACCATTGATCTGGGGGCCTTAGATCCTATAGTCATCGTTCATATCAGGCAGCTAAGTAGCATGACGTTTACCCGTCTGATGCAAGCGATTTTCTCTCTCCTCGCCGGGATGTGTGGCGATCGCTGTATGGCATCAGACGGAACTTGACCGAAACTGCTTACCACTCAAAGCCCCTCCGATATTCTGTTGGTTTTGTGGAATCCCGCTCTGACAGAACCGAAACGATATTTTTCCACATTTTACAATTATTTGGGTCCGGAAGCTCGGGGCTTTCCTTCACTGAGAGGTTTGCCTTGCGATATGCGATTAGCGACTTTCTATCACTAATAGCATATCATAAACTACCTCTACTGCTTCATTTTTTCCCTGCATTTGCTGGTTGGTGTCAGCGCACGTTACCTTGGTCCGTCGTTCTGTACGCTAGATCGACGACCCTCATTGATCCGCACTGACCGCAATTCGCAACTGTCTGAGGATTCCTTCCAATAGCTTGATCTTTATAAGACTTTGAATCTTTGGCATGATTTTTAAAGAGTTCATGAAAACTTAGAGAGTGTTCTAGGATCCAATTTGGATCACGACCTTCCCACTAAAAAATCTTTTGGACCACCAAAAGTTGGTTTTTAAGCATCAATCAAGTGAGGATATAGATTGCTTGCTTGCCCAATTTCTATCCATCTTGCACTGCTTGGTTTCAAACCTTTGAGTCCAATCTTGAGGTACTCGAGATCCCCTCTACACATGGTTCTCACCTTCCTATCCAGAACTGTATCTTCCTGCAATTCATTGAGATATTCATGCAATATATCATCAATAGAAGGCAATTGACTCTGCTCTTCAGGATCTTCAATTAATGAAGATTCAAATAGTCTCAAGCTTTCAGCATTAACTACTGAATAGATGTGCATAAGCTGGAAAATCAAGGTGAAAAGCATATTCACCGATTTTCTCAAGTATCTTGAAAGGTCCATACCTTATTGGCTTCAGCTTCTTACCTTCCCCTTGCAATCTATCTTTGCTGATATACAACCAGACTTGATCACCAACTTGGAAACTATGCTCAATCCGATGCTTATCATGCCTTGCCTTGTACTTGGCTTGGCTCTTTTCCAGCTATTCCTGTACTGCCTGGTGAATCTCTTGGATTTGTTCGATGAACTTGGTTGCTTTGTCCACATCGCTGTGTCCATCAACCACTATGTCTTTACCAAAGACAAAATCCAAGGGAGACCTTGGTGTGAAACCAAAACAGGTCTCAAAAGGAGATATCTGTGTAGAGGAATGTTTAGCACGATTGTAAGCATGTTGTACACAACATAAATGTTCATCCCAAAGCTTGGGATGCTTGTTGCAATAGCCTCTGAGCAACTGGATCACTGTCCGGTTGACCACTTCTGTTTGGCCATCTGTTTGTGGATGAAAGGTTGTGCTCTTCTTCATCTGGTGTCCATCAATTCCCACAAAATCGACCAAAATTTCCCAACAAATCGAGAGTCTCGATAAGATACAATGGAAGTGGGTAATCCAAAATGAAACCATACATGCTGAAAGAACAACTTTGTTGTTTGCTCAGCTGTAATTTGTTTGTTACAGGATATTAAAATAAACATTTTGCTGAACCTATCCACAATAACATATAAATAGTCATGACCTTTTCTAGATTTACACTGTCCCCCAACAAAGTCCATAGAAACACTTTCCCAAGGATGAGAAGGAACTGGTAGTGGAGTGTACAAGCCTAGTTTCTTATTGTTGGGCTTGATTTTAGCACACATGGTACACCCTCTTACATATCTAGAAACTGTTTCATTCATTTTTGGCCAATAACAAAATCTTTGCAACTGTGCAACTGTTTTACGTACACCAAAGTGACCTGATATTAGAGAAGTGTGTGCTTCTCGAATTATCTTTACACTTTCAGTTTGAGGAACGCATAAATTTCCAAAATGATACAAGAATCGGTCCTTAGCATGATAATCCAATTCTTCTACTTGTTTTCCATGACTTAAGGTTCCATATACATCTTTAAAATCTATATCTTGAGCATACTGTTCAATGTAGCTTTCATGCAATACTGAGTTATGCTTAAGTATAGTAGATGAATTTATGATTGGTCTGGACAACATATCTGCAACTTTATTGTATTTGCCCTTTTTATATCTGATGACAAGATGAAACTGTTATAGAAAACCAATCCACCTAGAGCGTCTTGATTGCTGCAGCTTAGTTTGTGAGTGTAAATATTGAAGTGGTTGATGATCAGTATGCATAACTGTCTCTTTTCCCATTAGATAATGTTTCCACTTTTTCACACTCTGTACTAATGCACACAATTCTTTATCATATGTGGGATAATTAACTACTGCATAATTAAATGTCTCAGAATGATAAGATATGGGTTTACCGTGCTGCATCAACACTACTCCCATGGCATAGTCACCGGCATTCGTTTCAATCTCAAAGGTTCTTTGAAGATCCGGCAGTGCTAGTACTGGTGTTGTACTAATCTTTTCTTTCAAGGTGTTGAAGGCTTTCTGCTGCTTTCCTCCCCACTGAAACACCTTGTTCAATCCTGTTAAAGCATGTTTGGGAACTGCAATCAAGGAAAAGTTAGAAATAAACTTTCTCCAATACTGTGCTGCTCCTAGGAAGCTTCTAGCTTCTGTAGCAGATTTGGGTTTAGGCCAGTTTACAATGACTGCAACCTTAGAGGGATTTATCTTCAATTCACCACCCCCTACAATATGACCAAAATAATTCAAAGATGTTTTGCCAAATTCACATTTTGATAACTTGACATGAAGATTTTCTTTTTTCAAAACATCTAGAGTCTGCTTTACATGCTTTAAATGTTCTTCCCATGTTTTACTAAATATAAGAATGTCATCTAGATATACAATGACAAAATCATCAACAAAAGGCTTGAGTTCATCATTCATTACTCTCATGAAAGTAGCAGGAGCATTAGTTAAGCCAAAAGGCATAACTAACCACTCATACAATCCCTACTTTGTTTTGAAAGCAGTCTTCCATGCATCTTGCTCTGCAACTCTGACCTGATGGTAGCCACTATGCAAGTCCAACTTGTAAAAGTAAACACCTTCTTTCAACTGATCTAATAGATAATCTATGCGAGGAAGGGGATAACGGTTTTTGATCATTATCTTATTCAATGCTCGATAATCAATGCACATTCTCCATCAGCCATATTTCTTTCTCACCAAGACAATTGGAGACCCACATGGTCATGTGCTAGGTCTTATGAACCCTTTCTCGAGCAGCTCCTGTACCTGCTTCTTGATTTTTGAATTCTCTAAAGTGGACAACCTTTTATACTTGTGGCTATGATTGTTGTTTCATCCCCTGAATCTGACGCCAAATCTTTTTGAACAGCTGCAATAGTCTTCTTCCTTTTGCCATCAAACTTCTTGGGTCTCAGCTCCGGATGCAAAATCCAGTAGTGTTCATCATCACGCCAATCATTCTTGCAGTAAGTGCACGAAGGTTTGGTCTTTTGTACAACATTTGTCTTCCTCTCTTTCCATTTCTGCTTTCTCTTTTCCTTGTTCTTGCTTGCAGTGGGTTTTGATGATCCCCCAACTTCTGGGTTCACATTCTTGCCTCTAGCCTCTATATGTGTAGCCTGAATAGATACCTCATCTATGCTAGTGGGATTAAACATGAGAATGGTGTGCTTTAAATAGTTGTGTAGACCACCTATATAGTTCAGCAGAGTTTCAGGTGAGTCTAAAGAAATGCCTAGAATCAAATCTCTTTTTCTAAATTCTTGGGTGTAGCCTTGTACACTTTTCCCCTTTAATTGGAGAAGAGTTTGCCAACTCATCATAGCTTGCTGCATATAAGCTAGTGGATAGAATTGTTTTTTAATTGCAGAAACAAATTCACTCGAGACAGAAAGGATTTTACCATGCTTCTTCATGTCAGCTTGTGTTCCGCCTTCCCACCATACCAAGGTAGTGCCTCCAAGGTGTAGGCTGGCTAGTTGAATCTTACTTCTGTCTGAATCAATTCTTTGCACCCTGCAATACACATCGATCTGTCTAATCCAATTATCCAACTTCTCTGCATTCAACTCTCCATGATATATCGGAAAAGCAAATTTAACATCTAATTTGATCAAAGATGTTTTCTTTTTATTTTCAAGGCTATTAGGAGGTGTGGGAAGATTTTGTTCTTTCTCTTTGCCTTTAGAATGGTCATTGAGGAGAGATTCTTCTGCTCCTTTATCTTGTTTGGAGTTTGATGAGTCTTCATCTCTACCTTTCTTAAACTCTCTATACATTTCTTCTACCATGGCTCTCATGGTCATGAAACTATCCATGAACTGGGAGTCTAATTCCAAGGGACTTTCTTCTGCCATTTTCCTCTTAGGATAGACTCTTCCAAACTCTGGGTTAGCTTCAACCAATTCTCCTTCTCCTAATTTGAGTTTTGTCCTAGTTAGCATTCAACAAAAAAGTCCAGCACAAGCTTGTCTAACCTTGGCAACCTAAAGCTCTGATACCACTTGATCTGAAATTGATCTAAGACAAAACAATAAGATATTACAGACTCATGTGCATAGATGTGCCTATTTTATTTTATGCAACGGATCGATAAGATTGTGAAATACACAGGAAATGAAGCAGTTAAGGAAAACATAATAAGCAAAACATATAAACACAACAAGTTTAATAAGTTCACCCAATACTCCTGGGCTACGTCTCCTAGTCTAGCCTTCAGTGGTGGCCTCTCTATTATGTTTTCAAGCAGAGTTTTTACAACAGTGAGCTCAATTTGAGCCTCACTCAGCAGATACAAATCAGAAAGACTGTGCTTGGATCTCCCAAGTCTCTAGAGTACACAGACTCTCCTTACTGACTTTTGACCTCTATTGGTCACAGTAGCATGAGCCCAATCTCAGACTCATACATGACAGGCATTAGAGAGGAATGCGCTTGAACCTCTCAAGCCTTCTCTAGAGTACACAGACTCTTTGACTCTCTCTATCTCTGTCTTAACTCTAGCTCGATGCTGCCTTTGCCTCTGTAGGTCAGCTCAGCTTCCTCTCTCTGCTTTTGGCTTACTTCCCTTAACTGCCTCTACTTTCTGTCAGTTTGTGGCTTTAAAGCCAATCTGCTTCCTGACTGCTCATTTCCGATTCCCGGCTTTCCGGTTCCCCTGCCTCTGTCCGTTTGAATCCCTCTGTCCTACGTCATCAGTCAATGTATAATGCCTCATAGGGAGGTGGCCACCTATTTCCTAATGGATGAGTGTTAGTTCTCTTGGACATATTTGAAATGGCCTTTTTTCTGTTAACTCCAAGAATGCCCACGAAACACGACCTTCTGCCAATGCATCGTCCATATCGGACTTCAAATCCTATGTGACCTTGCTTTATAATCTTGTCAAATCCGGTCATCCATCGGAACACATCTCTGCCGTTGATCTGGGGGCCCCAGATCCTACGGTCATCATTCATATCGGGTGGCTAAGTAGCATGATGTTTACCCGTCCGATGTGAGTGGTTTTCTCTCTCCCCACCGGGACGTGTGGCGATCGTTGTATGGCATCGGGCGAAACTCGTCCGAAACCACTTACCACTTGAAGCCCCTTCGATATTCTTCCGGTTTTGTGGAATCCCGCTTTGACGGAACCGAAATGATATTTTTCCGCATTTTACAATTATTTCGGGTCCAGACGCTCGGGGCTTTCCTTCACTGAGAGGTTTGCCCGGTGATATGGAATTAGCGACTTGTCACTAATCACATATCATAAATTACCTTCGCTACTTCATTTTGTCCCTGCATTTTCTGGTTGGTGTCAACATGCATTACCATGGTTCGTCGCTCTACGCGCTAGATTGACGGCCCTCGTTGATCCGCACTGACCGCAATTCGCAATTGTCTGAGGATTCCTTCCGATAGCTTGATCTTTATAAGACTTTGAATCTTTGGCATTATTTTTAAAGAGTTCATGAAAACTTAGAGAGTGTTCTAGGATCCAATTTGGATCACAGCCACTCCCAACCTTCCTTGTGTTCATTGCAAAAATAGAGTAGAGTTAGTTTCTTTATCATGAAAATAGGTTAGTGATTTATGAGCAAGTATTAACTAGGTAGATAGTACCTGTGATTCTGATTGGTAGTTTAATGAATTATGCAAGATATATTAGTTTATTTTATGCAAGTATATGAGGTAGTGTGATGAATTCTGCAAGATAACATAGCTTCATTTCTGCAAGTAGGTTAGCTTTTATCTTTTCATGAATTGAGTAATTAGGGTTTTACAAGTTGAGTCAATGGAATTTATATTTTCATACTTAGAAGCAATTTCCAATTTGTCCTTTTATCAATATTTCATTCTAATTCAGTAGAAGGAAGGGTCTTTGAGCACTTTTTGATCTAATGTCATAATTGAGGGTGGCATGAGTGGAACCCTATCTGTTGTGCATATAGCACTGTCACCTTGAAGTTTGTACAAACCCTGGGTTGATAATTTGAGTTGAGAAGCCCTTGGGAGTTGCAACATTCTTGTTGAATACTAGGGCTCACCACCTTTTGGCGTCATTGTTGGGGAGGTGTCTTCTTAATCATTGTTATATGTTTTCCATACAACTTTATAGAAGTAATATAAAAGATAAAAGATAAAAAAATTTATTTCATGCCTCGTAGGAGTAGAGATATTGAAGGAAAATTCTTACCAAAATCCCCCACACCCGGAAGCAGTCAACCTTCACTCTTCTTCGGTGAGTGTCATCTTCCCTCTCTGACTACAAGGGAGTTAGAAGACCCTCTAGGTGAGTAACCTAAATCTTTTTAAGAACCTATTTGGGAAGAAGAAGAACCCACTTCACCTACCCAAACTATGGTTGAAAACAGGGACATTGAAGATTTCCCTATCACAGATACTAATGGAGAGGCTAGAATGAAGAATGTAAGCCCTACTTCCATTCCACACTTCCATGGTTTAATCCTTGAGGATCCTGATACCTTCATGTTTGAATTTTTTGTTGTCTGTAGGACCTATGACTATGCCTCTAATGAAAAGAAGTTGAATTTATTCCCCTCTACCCTTAAGGATGCAGCCTTGCACTGGTTTATGGGTCTGCTTAGGGGTAACATCACTACTTGGGCCCAAATGCAACAAGCCTTTAATAACAAGTGCAGGGACTACTGTAGGTCCAAATAAACCAAGGAATAAATATTTAGGATGACTCTTAGACTTGATGAATCCCTAGAAGACTATGAGGAGAGATTTCAACTCAGTTATAGGAGGGCCAACTACACCCTTGATCTTGAATCACTCAAACTAGTTCTTCTCCAAGGGATCAGGGAAGACATGTTGGAGACCCTCAACATGCTGCCTGAGGGATATATATATCAATTATCCTATGATGACATTAAAAATGTGTTCAAGAATCACTCTAGGGCTGCTGGAAAAAAGGGTAGGGCTAGTCAAGGCTTGGCCAGTTCCTCTCGCTCCACAATTTCCACTAAGAATGAGATAGGCAACATGTTGGAGGATTTCAAGACTGAAATGTTGTAGACCTTTGCACTGCAAATGGATTCCATGTAAATCAAGTGAAAACAGGAGGAAGCAAAAAGGGCACTAGCTATTTTCTGCCCAAGATGCACCAAAAGACATCTTAAGAATGAGTGCCCCATAAATTTCATGGAGGTCTGCCTAGTCTATGAAGAAAATCATGCAACAGAAAATTTCCCTTGTTTTCCAGGACTAAACGTTGTATATAAGGGAGTAGAAGGAGTGTCAGAGAAAATTTGTTTCATCAATTAAAGAAGACTTGAAGGACCTAAGACATATCAATAAGGCATGCAAAATGCACACTACTCTTTTTATAATCCAAGTCATACTACACCATTGCAACCTTGGTACTCTTCCACTCACGCATATTGGTCCACAACCCCTTCTTTTCCTTATGCTCCTCCATATCCTCCTCAACCTCTCAACCATCCTTTTCAGCCATATCCACCCCAATATTCTTAATGGGGCAACCCATCATAAGGGTGGAGGCCTCAAGTTATCCAACCTCCTGCTTTAATCCCTCAACCCCAACCTCAGCCACAAATCACTCATCCTACTCCACCTAAGCAACCTCAAATTCCTACTCAACCAAGTCTGAACCTGAACAACAAGCAATCCAAGAAGTTCTACAGTGGAGAGGCATCTTACCCTACTTATGTAGTGGAAATCTAGGATATCAACCTCTGGTCCGGGAGAGTGCTTCTAGATAAGCACCCACCTTCTCCACCTAAAGAGCTTGAAGGAGAGAATTAGGAGTGTTCCTCAAGTCAATCTACCTCCTTTTCCTAAGAGGTTGATCCACTATAGCAAACATACCCCATAAGAGGTTTAAATTTTGGGAGAATTAAAGAATTTATGTGTTAAAATACCCCTTCTCCAAGCTATTAAAGATGTTTCCATCTATAATAATCTCATCAAGGAGAGTAAAAAAAGACACCCCCACCATAAATTTTGATTGGAAATTATCTAATTTGATGCTTGGGAGAGTGATCTTCCTGAAATATCTAGACCCTGTAATCCATGTAGTAGATGTGCACATCGATGGCCTTATAGTCCCTAACACCCTGATTGACCTTGGGGATGCCATCAATGTGATGACTAAGGAAACCATGCTAAAGCTAGACCTCAAAGGAGCTTTGAGAAAGACGACCACAATGTTGCTTCTTGAAGAAAGATCCACAGTAGCTCCTAAGGGAGTTTTTGAAGATGTTATGGTCTCCATTGACTCTTGGGAGTATCCTACTGACTTCCTAGTTCTCTAGACCAAAACCAAGTTCGTTGGATATCCTCTCATCTTGGGAAGGTCATGGTTAGCTACTGTTGATGTTTAAATTAGTTGTAGAGCTCAGAACATGAACATTAAGAATGGACATTGTTCTAAACAATTGGTATTTTATCCTGCTGCTCAGAGATCCATTGAGCATGATTTACCCTTGTGGCTAGAAGAGGAGGAATAATACGGACTATATCACACCACCCCCCACCCAATATGCATTTTGAACATCATTACAAGAGGGGGGAAACCTGATGAAGATGATATCATTAACCACATCCTTTAGAAACAACCTCCCACTCCCATACCCATTGATGAGTTGATGGAAGGATCCAGGAGTAATCCTTGAGCTGACTTATGCCCTATTGAATCAAGTCTAGACCATGTCAATACCATACAGTTTGGCCCAATCAAAACCTTAAAGATCAACCCTTCTCTCTGTTAGAGTCGGTCTGGTCAGCCCTCCATCAGAGATCAAAGCTCTTTGTGCATTTCAATTTTAGGTGTCCCGTTCCATCCATGAAGTTGCATTTTGCTAGGAACATGCCATGATCTGACGGAGAAAGTCATGCTACTCATTCCCCTCATGTCTGGCCTCTACTGGTTCGTGAAGTGGTCCGTAATCAATGAAATTCATGATAGTCAAGGACTGGTCATATTGTAGGACAGAGTCATTTTTTATTGTTAGGGTCTAGAAATTCATCAGTTTGGTCCTTGAAAAAACATGTCCAGAACAAGCCATGCAGGCCAGAAGGAGATCTTATACACCTACAGTTCAGAAAGCTTCATCATCACCGCAAGAGACATCGACTCTTCTTCAAAACTCTATTTTGAAGAAAAGTCAAACAAGGTCAACTATGACAAAATTTTTCAAAAATCGACAGTTGACATTTTCAGATGCAGTCATGGATTTCAAAGCCAGAGGCCCAATCACACAGTCCCCACAAAGAAATGCCGAAAATTTTATCATGAGAGCCAAAATTTCAAAGAAAAAGGAAAAATAGAGTGTTTTAAAGGTCAATGAAAAGTGCAAAACTCAAACATTAGAAAGTGGGTCTTCAAAGAGGAAAAAATTAAACCCAACTCTCTCAAAGCCTATATATATTTGTTTTGGCCCAAGACTAAGTCATTGTGTTATGAAAAAGCTTGAGAGAGGCATTGTTGAAGAAAAGAGGGCTAAGGAGGAGGAATTCGAGAAAGGAGGGCAGATTGCTAGGTGGCACGGCGCACACACCAGGGCGTGCGACGCACACGGAGGGCGTGCGATGCACACGAAGGGCGCGACGCATTGGCAGCCATCCCGCAGTGCAAAATCCACAAGGGCGCGACGCACTCAGGGCGCGCGGCGCACTGGGCCTGGCGCGCGACACACACAGACAGGGGCCTAAAAAACATTGCAATTCGATTTGGATCTCAGTGAATTCAGCGAATCAAGAGGTAGGCCATGATTGACACCTCTTCTCCATCACTTGTGTCATTAATTTGGAGTTTTTAAGAAGTCTAATGGCGCCCAAAAGCATAACGGCCATCCATGAAATAATCATCAACCGAAAATGATAAACGGGGTTTCCAATTTGTAAAATTGCCACCAAGGTTTTGCTCCCCTCTCCTTTTCCCCTCACTCCTCATCGTTTTCACCTCCGTATCCCCCATATCTCCGAAGAAAACCCCCTAAAATCCCCCTAAAACTCCCTCCCCTATTTTTCAAACAAAAACTGTGTCGTTTGACCGCACGCGGTGCACACAAAACGTGGCGCGGTGCACTGGGAACCCGACCACAGTGTTAACTTTACATTAGCACATCGCATACCCGGCGCGTGGCGCACTGGGTAAAGCGCGCGGCGCACAGGCCTGTGAGCCTAAGAATGCACCGAATCGCCCAAAAATTTTGGAATTGGATCTTAAAATTGCAAAAGTGCCCATAAATCTTTTCACCGCTGATCCTAAGCTTAAAGAAAAATATGATGTTGGTGACCATGAGACCAAAAACAAATTTTTTTAAGCACACAAAAATGACACAAAAGGGTAAAAAAGCTAGGGTTTTTGCTACAATAACACAATTGCTAAATGAGCTCCTACCTTACCTTGATCAGCTGATTTCCCTAGAGCATTTTCCCATGATAATTACCCTAGCTACATTGCAATCAAATCCCTTTGTCCCCTTTACTCATATAGCTCAAAAGTTCCTTAACCCTACCCTATTCAAACATACCCAAACACTCCCAAATCCCTGATAAATTTCCCCTTTAAACCCCCATTCCCCTTTTCATCATTCCCCTTCTAACACTCCCCTATTTTATTGTCCCCTTGGTAACAGATTTTCAGAGCATTCATCAGTGTCATTGAATCCAAAGGGCAGCACTAAACTCAGGGTACAAGCAGCAGTGATGGCATCAGAAAATTCATCAGATTATGAGGGGGATACACACAGTGACACATCTTCAGGAGAGAGGGCCCATAGGAGACATCACCGGAGTGGCAGACATCTCAGAGACGAGCCCAACACCCTCACAGAGCTACAGGCATGCCCACTTGCCATGTCTTGTTTCCAGCACTTGGCATGTTATGAATTTTTCCAAAGGGTGGCAAATGTCAGAGTACATCATGAGTTGGCCCGCCTTTTTGCACTTCATCTATAGGGAGGCCAATCTGTCCTGGCTGGGGTCACTTTCACCTTGACACCGGAGGCTATATCAGTGGAAACAGGGATACCTAACATTGGAGAGCGGTGGCATAAGAAGAAGAAAGTGGAGAGGCATCACTATGAGCCCTACATCAAGAACAGCTACTTGAGCCAGCTCACTAGAGTCTTTCCTTTCAGATTTTTGAGGGAGGAGTATGCCCCACTCATGAGATTGATCATGAAATATTTCAGTTGCGAGGGGAGGTTTTCTTGCCTTTATGCCTATCACATCCGCTTGCTCATGCACTTCACCAGGGTGAAGATGATGAGCCTCCCATTTTTCATCTGCAACAACATTGAGAAGATGAAGAACTTCATGCAGCGGAAGACCCCATGACAACAGCTAAATAGTGTCTATCATTTTGCTCTCATCCAAATTTTGGTGGACCATCAATTGGGATTGCAGGGTATTGCTTGGGAGGACTTCATCTCCCATGATTTTTTCAGCGATCCACCGGTGATATCAGAGGCAGAACATGAGATGGGAGGTCCTTCACATCAGTTTGAGCATGATACAGGAGCTCCTTCACATCAGTTTGAGCTTGAGATGGGAGGTCCTTCACATCAGTTTGAGCATGATACAAGAGGTCCTTCACATCAGTTTGAGCCTGAGATGGGAAGTCCTGCACATCAGTTTGAGAGCCATGAGACTGCCACCATGCCAGTATACATCACATATCAGAGAGGCTATCCGAAAGGCACCAGACCTTTGTTTGCAGCAGCAAAGCGAGCGTTATCTCCACCCGGGGTGGAAGGGGCCTCGCTTCCTACATCGACGACACAGGTACAGGACAAGGGCAAGAAGCCCAAGCACGAGGAGGGGCCTTCAGGTGAGCAAGAGACTAAGTTTGTTCTCCTCCAGGATTATGAGACGGATGCAGAACCTACAAATGCTGAGCTGGGAGAGATCATTCAGGAGCAGTAATCCGTGATTGAGAAACTATCCCTAGACTTGGATAGGGCCAAGTGGAATATGCAGTATCTAGAGCAGAGGAACAAGCAACTTGAGGATCGGCTAGCCGAGATAGAGTTGCAAATGATCAGGGAAAACCGACGACACATCCTAGCAGCGCAAGGCAGACCTATGGAGCAAAGAGACGAAGACCGTGAGTATGTGCTAGAGAAAGTGAACGTTCACTTGGAGCAGCGGTTGGACAAAGCAAACAGGGAGAAAGACATGCTGAGGTGCATGACTCATCACTACCAGGCACGCAACATGAGTTCCAAAGCGAGAATCAGGAGCCTAAAGGCAAAATTGAGCAAAGCAAGAAAAGAGGCAAAGGAGGCAAAGGAGCAAGATTAGCTTCGAATCTTGGCTGAGGCTTCCTTGGCCCAGCAAAGCACTTCATAGGGAACCTCCAGCCCAAATTTCAAGGAATTTGGGAAAATTTTGGTCACATGCAAATTTCTCCATGTGCGTCGCGCCAATGGCGCGACGCTAAAAATATAGAACGCAGATCGAGGAATGGCTTGCATATTTGGATTCATCATCGAAAAATACGTCTACTGGTGTCCGAGCTAGAAATTTTGACAAGTTTTGGGTCTCCTAAAGGTCAAAAAACACCCAAAAATTGCCTCTCTGCCACTTTTTAGACACACAGAAAGAAATCTTTGGAGAATGAAGTTTTGGAGGGGTAAATGAGCTTCAAATTCAGAAATTCTAGTTGGGTTGGAAAGTAGACAGGATAGGCTTTCCAACAAGCCTACTTGGGCACATTTGGACACCTACAAGTGCCCCAAAACAGGCTCCAAAGTGGCGCGATGCACACAGAATTTGGTGCGGCGCACAAGGAAAAAACGGCCAAATTGCTCCCGTTTCGCGAAATTTCGGGTCACGGCTTCTCCAAGTGGGCCCAATCATTTTCTCTTCGGTTTTTTGGCACCAAGTGTGCCTTTTAAAGAATTTTCTCTCTAGGTGGGCATCTATCCAAGTGGCAAAAGAATGCAAAGGGTCACCACAGCCAAATGTCATGCTTGAGAGCGCTGCAACTGTAGCTGATGGTTGGCTCTCCATCTCCTTTTCGGAATGATTTGAGTAACTTCCCAACCCCTGGGTGTTCCATATCTTCTATACACTTTCTATATATTGTAATAAAGTTATTTGCAAAGGGTTGGCTAGCTTGTAACTTCTGGGAGACTGTGGGAAAGAAACTATGTTTCTGCACTGTGTATTTTTGACAAAGAGTTAATGAAAGGAAGCGTCTTTGTTTCATGCGATTCTTGTGGTTGTGAGTGTAGCAAATGTGTTCTTATGTTCCATATGTATCTTGTTACATTTCATAATTCATTTCATGTTTCATTTCAGTGAAATTTTCTAAGTGAGATTAGGTAGAATTCAATTTATATTGCTCTGCCTGTGGGAAAATTTCATGGGCAGTGTTATTCTTCTGTCGAAAAGGATTCATGAGACCATGCCCTTTTCACTAACTTCGGCGATCTTTCCATTCTGCGTCACCTTAAGTTGAAATTGCTGCGCTTCCCGCCTACCTTGCCTCACGGAATAATCTGTGCCTTCATTCTCAATTCTCTGTTCTTTGCTAAGCGCCAGTCCCATATACATCCCAGAAGCTCGGTCACTTTCAAAAATCTTTTCCAAAATCCTTTTTCACTTACTAGCCTAAGGTAAATATCGCATTGCAAGTCATCTCAGACCATTTTTCCTATCCATTCGCTGAGTGTGACTCAGAGAGAGCCCTCTCCTGCTCTGGTAGGGCTAGCTACCAGACTGAGCGTGGTTTGTGGTTACCCTAATTTTTGCCTTCTTCAGCCTAAGGCAGATTTAGGTGCTAACGCTCTCTCAGCCAAACAGGAAGAGCAATTGTGCAAAGTACTGAGGCAACACCTAGATGCTTTTGCTTGGGACTATAAGGAAATGAAAGGTGTGCATCCATCGGTATGTACCCACCATATTTACATCAAAGAGGGATGAAACATGTGTGCCAACCCAAGAGGAGGATGGACCCATATCTTAATGATATTGTGAAGGAAGATCTACAAAAGGTACTAGATGTAGGGTTCATATGCCCTATTTTAGATAGTGAGTAGGTATCACCTCTTATGTTAGTTCCCAAGAAGAATGGGAAGTGGAGGATCTGTGTGGATTATAGGGAGCTCAACAAGGACACAAAGAAGGACCATTTTCCCTTACCCTTCATTGATGAAGTCCTAGATGTCCTTGCAGAGAATAAATTATTCTCCTTCCTCGATGGATTTAGTGGATATAATCAAATCTAGATTAGCCCCGAAGACCAAGACAAGACCACATTCACGTGTCCTTTGGGTAATTTTGATTATAGAGTCCTTCCATTTGGTTTGTACAATGCCCTTACTACTTTCTAGAGGGCAGCTTTGAGTATTTTTGTTGAATTGGTTCATGACTCTATGGAAATCTACATGGATGATTTTACTCCTTATGGATGTGAATTCCATTAATCTCTCTCTAATCTATGGAAGGTTTTGAAAAAATGCATTGAAATGAATCTCTCTCTAAGCCCTGAGAAATGTGAATTCTTGACGAATGAGAAGACTGTCCTTAGCCATTCCATCTCCAAGGTTTACACGTGGATCGATACAAAATTGCTATCATCAAAAGGGTCCCTACCCCTCAGAAGAAAAGGGATGTCAAGAGCTTCTTGGGACTAGTAGGGTATTATAAGAGATTCATACAAGACTTTAGTAAATTGGCTTCACCTTTGTTTGGTTTACTAGCCAAATATGCAGATTTTTGTTGGACTAGCAATTGTCAATAGGCCCTTGAAGTGTTGAAAGAAAATTTGACTACTACACCCATCCTAAGAGATCCCATTTGGGAATTTCCTTTCCATATCCATACTGATGCATTAGACAAAGATGTGGGGGTGGCCTTGGTACAAGTAGAGGATAAATTTCCTTATGCCATTTACTTCATTAGTAATAATTTCTATAAAGTTGAGATGAATTACACTGTCGTTGAAAAAAGGCTCTTAGTTGTAATACATTCTTTAAACAAATTTAGGCACTATATCACTGGTTACCAAAATTTTGTTCATAGTGATCATTCAGCTATTAAATATTTGACAAAAAATCCTGATGCTAATGATAGGATAATTAGGTGGTTGTTATTGCTACAACCATTTGATTTGACTATCATTAACAAACCAGGAAATGAAAATGTGGCTGCATATTTTTTTTTCTAGGTTAACATTGCCTATAGGTAATGAAGAGATGGTGGATGATCAACTACTATATGAGCATCTCTTTTCTATCTCGGTGATTTCTCCCTAGCTTGGTAATATAGCAAAATACTTGGTTACTAGGAGGTTCCCTCCTAATCTATCACCCATGAATAAAAGCAAGATTGTAAGGAAAATATCCCCTTCCACTCAGATTGGGGGCAATATTTTTAGATTGGGACCAGATCAAATCTTAAGAAGATGTGTAAGAGAGGAGGAGGCATTTGAAATACTCTCAGCATGTCATGATGGTCCTTGTGGAGGTAATTTTGCTGCAAAAATGACAACCTTTAAAGTTTTACATGTTGGTTACTATTGGCCCACCTTACATCAAGATGAAAGGAGATATACTACTAGATGTGATCAGTGCCAAAGAATGGGAAAACCCACACCCAGGGATGAAATGACCCTACAAACTCAAGTGGCCTTAGAGCCATTTGAAAAGTGGGGCATGGATTTCATTGGGCAAATTGATCCACCATTAGGGCATAAAAAGTACATCATTGTGTGCACTAATTACTTGAAAAAGTGGGTTGAGACAAAGGCAGTCAAAGAAACAACTGAGAAGAAAGTGGCATAATTTTTAAGAGAGAACATATTCTATAAGTTTGGGTATCCAAGGGAGGTAGTCACTAATCAAGGAGCACAATTCACATGCAATTTGATTGAGGATCTCATGAGGAAACACCATATCAAGCACAAGACATCCACTGCCTATCATCCTCAATAAAATGGGCAAGTAGAGGTCACAAATAGAGCACTGGAGAGTATCCTCACCAAAGTTGTTAACAAAAATAGGAAAGATTGGGCAGAGAGACTAGTAGAGGCCACTTGGGCATTTAATAACACTTAGAAAACCATCACTAGATTCACTCCATATCATTTGGTTTATGGGAAGAAAGATTCGCTTTAGATTGAGTTGGACTATAACACTTTGAGAATGACATCTCAGTTGGAATTAAATGTCACAACATCAAAACAAGAAAGGCTACTCCAACTAAATGGCTTAGATGAGTTCAAAATGCAAGATATCTTACACACTGAAGTCATACAACTGCAAAGGAAGGTCTAACATGACAAGCATATCAAGGAAAATACTTTTGAAGAAGGTGATTTGGCCCTGTTATATGATTCTAGGTTCAAAGTTTTTAAAGGGAAGCTAATGAAAATATGGTTGGGCACATACCTAGTGGGAAAATGTCCTGAAAATGGATTTGTCCAGATAAGAACCATTGATGAGGAAGGAATCCACTTGATTGTAAATGGCTACAGGTTGAAGTTATATAGAATACCTCTCTCCAAGGAGGAATTTATCAATTTAGTCAGCAAGGAACTGAATGTGACTGGGACTTTCATAGCTTCCAGTCCACAACACTTTTTTAATTTTGTTTAAAAAAATATAAGATAAAAAATAAAAGAGAGAAAGATAAAATGCGTGGATGAAAACCTCTATGAGGCATCTAAGGCCATCTCCTGGGTTGTAAACCTCTCTAAGGCAGCCTAGGAGCCAAAAAAAAATATTAATAAAGATACCTAGGTGAAAACCTCTCTTGAGGCACCTAGGGTAGGGATGTAGGTTGAAAACCTCCTCTGAGACAGCTTGTGTGTCTTAAGAAAAAGAAAAAAAATATATGAGAGAAAAGAAAAGAGGAAAAGGAAGAAGATTATATCCTATTTACTAACGTTTCTTTTGTTTTGTAGAATTTTAAAGAGTGGAATATTTCATGGTTACAGGCCAAGACCTATAGGATTCCATCCATTCCTCTATCCATACAACCCATATCCATCCTCTCCATTCACATTACTATCTCTCTCCACCATCCTATCATCAAGAAATCTAAAATTCACCTCCTCTCTGTGTTGCTATAAGAAGGACCTGTGTTGCTACAGGAAGGTCTTGTAATGCTACAGGAGGCATCTGTGGAGCTACAGGAGGGAGATCTGAGGAGGAAAGTGATCCAAAATACCATCTTGACTCTGAGAAAGGGTAAAGAGGGTCCTCTAATGACTTTTCCATCACTCATCCATCATCCATCCACTCATTTCACCAAAATTTTGCTCAAACTTCTCCACTCTGTACTTCCTTTAAAAAACATAGAAGCAATTAATTTCTATATATACAGTACCTACACGACTCCTCCATGATTCTAACCCTATCTTCATCATCATCTCCCTCATCTCCCTCATGCCAACTAAAGACTTAAATGGGAGAACAAGGGGTTGTTACAGGAAGAAACGCCTCCTGTAGCAGCCTGTCCAACCACACAACAAACACTAATACTATGTTTTCTCACAAACAGAAGGGATGATGAAGCTCAATTTGTAGCCATGAAGAGACACCTCATTCTCAAGGAGGCTTTCCACCAACGACAATAGATTGAATATTAGAAGAATCATCTGCAAACAAACAACAACAACAAAAGTCAAGGTAGCAAAAAAAAATGAAGACACGCACATGAAATAAGTCAAAGAAGTCAACTCCCATTTTCATAATGATGTATGGTCCAACTCCAACATGTTAGCCTCTGTGGCAGATTGATCCACATGCAGGCTTAGGTATGGCAACCCTAACCTCTGCCCTTTGCATAAATATTACAAAAATGTGTTTTAATAGGCTAGAGATGGCTAGTGAGTTTGGCCGCACTCGACTAGTCAACTCAAGTGTGAGTTAAGTTACCCATGCAACGTGGAAATGTCAACTCAAAACAAACTGGTATCCTCGTAGAGTGGGGTGATAATCACAAGGATGGGGAAATGATGATAGTTAGTGGGGACAATGATGCAAAATAAGAAACTCGTGTTCATGCCAAGCGATCACAACGCTCTAATATTTTAACCAAAAAAGGATATTATGTGTTGGCTCAACTTGTCACCATCACTCATTCCAAAAATCAGTGGAGGAAGGATGAGCTAGTGCATCGAGCAACTAGAATTCCATTGAGGAGTTTCAAAACCTATGTTACACAAAATATTGCCACCATGATTATTTGCAGTCAGTATGGGTCTATCATCATTCATACTATCCTCCTTAGCAAGTCTCAAACCTCAGCTCTTCATGTCAAGCTTTGAAGATGAGAGAAAGACCTTAAAAATCAATAAAGCTCTGGTTCCACACTTTCTCTCACTGTTGCCTGTGGTCCCGCACCCCTTGTTCATGTTACCTGCAGACCTGCCGGCTCTATCTCTAAAGGAGTGGGTGCGGACCCCTGTGAAAGTCAAAAAGGCGCAAGTTTATTCTTAAAAACTCACTTGTGGTTAATTTTGGATGATTCTAGAAGTAATCTTGACGTGGATGGTTCGCTCCTAGGTGGTTCATGCATCCCAAAACTAAAGGAGCTAATCCCTTGATGAGAGGAGCTTATCCCTTTGAAGGAGGGCTTTATCCCTTTGAAGGTGGACCTAGTAACTTCCCTCCATTGCACTATAAATTAAAGCATTGGGCTGGTTGCTAGGGAGGTTAGAAGCTGAACATTTTTTTAGGGTAAATGCTGTTGGAATTAAGACTTCCTAGTTAAGCTTGAGAGGAGAGATTACATACCTTTTGCCTTAATTGGGAAGAGAGTGAAACTTGTCAAAGTAGAGGAGATTCTTGCTAGACCCTGGGAGGAGCTTTTACAACATCAAGGCACCAAGGTTGTAAAGTTATTCTTTGATTAAAGTTAATACAATCATATTCATTTTTCTCAACAAATTGTCTTAGGTGATTTGCTTCATGAATTCCTTGATAATCATGATAAGTATGCTTTATTATATTGGCTTTTTAGGTGATATTTAATGTGTGTGCTTGTTTGTGTTTGCAGATCCTTTACAAGGGAGCTCATTTGGATCAACGGAGCGTGGCTTCCACAAACTTGCACTAGACCCGAGGTAGGCCTAAAACACTTGTTTGCCTTTATCTATAAATTGCATATTTAGAGAAAGATAGAATTTTTTTGGTTTGCTTGTCGCTAGATATCATTAGATACTAGGGAGGTCGGTCTTGTCCGCAAGAACGACTTATCTGGCTGACAAAATGGTGACTCCGCTGGGGACTTGAATTTTTTATTTTTCCTTTGTTTTAACTTTGACTTGAGAAACTGTGTTTTTGTTTTTGTTTTTGGCTTGATGTGTGTGGGATTGGGTAGGTTTAGTAGATCTTGAATTATTTTTTGTTTTTCATACTTTTGGGAGAGGACCGCACCCTCTGCTTGTAACACAGTGCGAACCGATCCGCACTTTTGCTTTACACACAGAGCGGTACCGCACCTGTGTGGACTGCGGGCCTGCGGACCCTGTCAAAATTTTGAAAAACTTAAGATTTTCTCTTTCAGTCAGCTTAGGATTTGTTAATGTGTTTTTAGCCTCTGCTAGATCTGCACGTGACTTGTTAGGAACTTTTCTTAGGTTAATTCCATTGGCATTAGGGTTTTAGGTGAAATTCCTAGAAGTTTTGGTTGCCGAGCTTGATTTTCATTTTGGTCTTGTAGTAGCTCAGAGCTAGAAGCTTTAGAAGCCTCAGATCACCTTGGTTTTTACTGGCCTTCTTATGAGTCTGACCATTTTGTAAAATATGCCTTTGTTGAGGAATCCATCTTATGTTTCTCTTTGCGAAACTTCGAAATGACTTGTGGTGAAAGTTTTGGATTTCATTTTTAGAAAAGAAAACAAAAATTGGTTGTTTTTTGACTGATTTGTGATTCTGGACAAATTAGTCCTTAGTTTGCTTATAGCTAAGTAAAACATCCTTGAAAAGAAATCTTGTAAGCTTTTACTTCAAATAGTTTTTTAAAAATTTATAGATCTCAAGATTAGATTTTTCCATAGTTTTGAGTGTTTTATAAAAATAAAAAAAAATCTCTTTTGGAAAAAGTTTGTTTTTGTAGTATTTGAGTGTTTGAAAGAAAAGGGAAATTTTCGTGAGCATAACTAGTTGTCTCGTTTTTGAGTGTATTGGAAAAGACAAAAAGCTCTTCTTTTGATTTGTTTGTTAAGGAAAGATTTGTTTTTACAAGCATTTGCATTCTCAACTCTTTCCTAGCTAGAAATTCATTGAAGGGAAAAGATTGCTTATCATCTTAAGTGCATTTTTTAGTGATTTGGAGTCAAGTCTTCACACCATAAGTTTCATCTCCGCACCTTTTTACTTAAGAAAAAAACAATAAAAATAACGCTTAAAGTAAAATCTATCTAGTAATTTTTTTATTTCTAGGGCTCTTTATCACCAACATAGCTTAGGCTAGTATCTTGAGTAGGGAGTAATTTACTCTCCAAGATAGTAAAACAAACAAGTAGCTGTATCTTGCGGTAGGAGATAAATTCCAATTGTTACATCTATGCTCTGGGAAAGCTCCTCTTAAAGGAGAAGCATGAGATCATATCTGAACCAGTGTGGGAATCAATCCTTCCTCATTGGGAACGATAGAAGATATTCACGTATTAAAAATGGTAAACCTCGGATTAACCATTGTCGAGGAGCCTGGGGTCACTTGTTGGTAAACCTTGGATTATGTCAAGGAGCCTTCAAGGGGATTGAGCTTGTTACTTTGCCCTTGCATGGGTATCGGATCGTAGATTGTTCCCCGAGGTATATTTGTTTTCGTTGGTAACCATAGTGACCATATTCTATAGGATTCTTTCCTAAGGTGACAGTGGAGGGAAGATCCCACTGTACCTGGAGCAGACGTTGGCTAGACTCACTTGGATTTTCTGGGGGGTTCTCTTCACTCGAGATGGTTTAGTGGAGAAACTTGTGCTAATCTATTCATTAAGCAGGTTGCCGGGGTAACTGTTCCAACCGCCATTTCTGTATTTAATTCTACGACATTGGATTTCATCACCGACTAGTGTTTTCGGTACGGAAAGTTACTGTTTGTGTATGGTTTGATCTCCTAGATTCTTTAGGCGTGTGATTCAAAATTGTTTGGTTCTTTAGAGGCTTTAGGTAGTTTTCATTGAGATTTTTATTTGTTTGCGTGTGAAGTAGTTAAAATATTTAATCGTGGCTAAATTACTGAGGAAGTCCCGTAGAATTCAGGGCCAACCTCCTGAGTTTTCACCGAGCTAGCCTGAAGGGCACCGAGCCCTTGTAACTCCTAGAGACAGTAGAGTTGGGTCACCTGAAGAAGGAGAGTCTTCATTGGTTGTACATCTTGATTATTAAGCTCTAGTAACGGATTATAATCCACAACCTATTTCATTTTCCGAAGTTACTGGTATTTTTCGTCTACTAGTGATTTAGCTGAGGAACCTGAAATATCTGAACCTGAAACTGAATTTGCTGCTACCCCAACATTAGGATTTGCCTCTCCAACTTCCAGTGGTCCTGGTTTACCCAGCGTAGAAAGAGTAATTACCCAAAATCTTACTTCTGGACTTATTGCTATTGAAGAACTTGTTACTCTAGAAGAAAGTACCCCTATCCCTGAAAATCAACCAGCTATAGAAATTAGGGAGCATGAATTGATCTTTTACAGTCCACCTAGGAGCGACGCTTGGTATCTTTCATTGACCAATTTTTTGGAAAACTCGGGACTAAGTTTTTCACCACCTCGCATTCCTTTTCACCCAACACCTAGGGGTTATTATCCTCCGTTAAATATGTCAAGACAGTCGTCCATGTTTTCTCAATCTCCAGAAACCTTTTTATATGGCGGTCCTTCTATTCCCTCTGGGTATCGGTCACTTACTGGTACTTTTTCGAGAGCATCTCCTCAAACTATTGAACAAGGGTTATTAACTGGTAATAACGGAACTAAGCCGTTGAGTGTAGAAGATATTCTTATGATGTCAGGTACTATTCCTAATCCGCAACCCCAAGGTGGCTAGTTACCGCCTAGGGGGCAGCCTCAAGGTCCTCAATTATCGCCTGGGGGGCAACCTCAAGGTACCCAATTTCCGCCTAGGGAGCAACCTCAAGGACAGTACATACCTACGGGACAGTACATTCCTCAAGGTCAACCCCAGACTCAGTATGTACCTCAAGGTCAACCCCAGTATCAATATGTACCTCAAGGTCAGTACTCAACCCAAGGTTTCCAACCACCTTCCGTTCAATCATTTGTCCAAGGAGCTGGAAATGTACCTTTGAATTATCAACCCTACCCTCAACCCGGTTATGGTCCTCAATATTCTCAACCTGCTATGGGTCCATACCCCAGAATGAATTTAGTGTGGAATCCATCTCAATCTCAACAGATCTTGCAACCGAATGTGGAGTTGTCATATCAAACTGGACAACCTTTGGTTTCTGGTTCACCCCAGCAACCTGTCCAGTCTATTATCCAAAATTCTGCACCTTCTGTAGTTTCTCAGCCTGGGCCTAGTACG
The DNA here is from genome assembly GCA_031772625.1 of Pinus tabuliformis. Taxonomy (NCBI): domain Eukaryota; kingdom Viridiplantae; phylum Streptophyta; class Pinopsida; order Pinales; family Pinaceae; genus Pinus; species Pinus tabuliformis. The sequence continues at coordinate 1,109,488,722 of CM062804.1, read as the reverse complement.
CCTCGTACTCCGCCTCAAACGACTGCTGCAACTGCTACAACATCTATTCAATCTAACCCACCTACTTCTGGAGTATCGACAGCTCCGGTTTCTATTGTCCCTGCATCAATTCCTCAAGCATCTTTACCTCATTCTGGATCCACAATTCAGACTTCGGTTCAAATGCCGGTAGTACAACCTGGTCCAAGTATGGTTGTCACAAGTCAACCTCAATTTACTTATCAACCGTACCAGGGACAGTACCAATTCGGTCCTGCTGTGCAGCAGCTAGTCTATCAGTATCAACCGTACCCTGGATATACATATCAGCAACCTCAACAACCCCAGTACGGTTCGGTTAATCTTGGTTTTCCGGGAGGATATAATATCCCAAATGCAATTCCAATTCCTAGTTATCCTGGATATCCTCCTCCTGGGGCTGGTCTCATGACACAGGGTTTCAGGGACCCTAATCATTAGTTACCGTTCATTGCAACTTTGGACTTGCCTGACTTGTCGTGCCTTACGAATGATCCAATTAACTATCTTCCATTTTGGCCGCCAATACTGAATAAGTTGCCTAGTGATATTCCTAAGTTTGAAGGAAAATCAGGAGAGGACCCGTCGAACCATGTGATGACTTATCACCTCTGGTGTGCGTCTAATTCCATTTCAGATGATTCAATCCGTTTAAGGATTTTTCAACGCACTCTAATTGGTCTTGCGGCCAAGTGGTACATTGAGTTACCGTGAGCCAGTTTCTATAACTTTAGTCAGTTAGCTACTTCGATTTTAACTCATTTTCAGTTGCCAGTCATATATGACAATGGCACGGAATTATTAACTTCATTAAAACAGTCAACGTCCACTTACATTTCAGATCATATTCATGAATGGAGAAGTCGACAACGTTTAGTGAAAGTTTTTATTCCGGATCAGATCTTAGATGAATGGTTTGTAAAATCTTTATTACCAAAAATCACTGAGGATGTAGCTAAGGCAGGAGTCGTTACTGAAGAGCAAGTAATTGCTCAAGCTTAGTACCTTGACTTAGTTTATACGCAGTCAGGTACGTTACACGAGAAAATCCCCGACCTTCCTAAACAAAATCAAATAACTGCAGCTCCTTCAGGGTCTCATGCCATTGATGGTATGATTGGTACGGTTAATACCAAAAGTAATAAGAAGTCTTCCAAGAATTCTTCTCCTATCATAACTTTACCAGATTCCCCGACAGGAGATTCTTCCGCGGAAATTTCTGCCGATATTCATGTTGTAGAGTCATCAATAGCCAAATCAAAATCTGGCAGTAAAAAGAAAGGGAAGAAGAAAAATAAAACAGATAAAAATTCGAAAGAGAAACCAGAAAAAATGGAATCTACTGATGAGAAACACAAACCTCTTTATCCTTGTCTCATTTCTGATGAAGAGCATTTTACAAGAGACTTCCCTCATCGTGCAGAGGTTGCGAAAATCATCAAAGGTTCCCAAACGCCTGCTGTTTTGAAGGATCCTTTTCCTAGTCAAGACAGTAAGATGATAGGTTCTTCCTCAAATGCCTCCGAAGAACCCATAATGATGATGTCCCATGTTAGGATTGTGACTCGATCGCAAGATTATGGAAGTAAAAGTCGTGTTTGTGGTAAGGAAGCAGAATCTTCTAATTCGAACCCATCAACTTCAACTCCCGGTTCCGATCCACTACAGATCGAGAAACCTAACCCAGACTTAGTAATCAAACTGCCCGCCAAGGGTATACTTCGAAAGTCAACTTTCAATCCACATGCGAGAGCGGCTCAAAACTATAACATTGTTGAAGATTTGGCTATTTCCCCTTCAGTAATGTCGGCTTTGGAAGTGCTACAATCATGCCCAACACAACATAAATTGCTATTGTCGGCTATAGGAGCTGTTGACGTTCAGGACTCGAACCTTATAATTTTCGATCTAGAAAATAGTGCACCTCACTTACCTCATCAAATGGATTTCCAGATTCTAGTGTTAGTAAAAAACATACCTTTTTATAGGACTGTGATTGATGAGGGAGCCTCAACGTGTATGATGTCGATCCAGTATTGGAGATCGCTTGGTTCTCCTACACTTAATCAATCCCCGACGATTCTAAAGGCCTTTGATGGTCATGGGTTCCATCCTTTTGGCATTCTAGAGGATTTACCTATAGGGGTTGAAGGCAAAATTGTTAATCTAGATGTGGAGGTGGTTGATGCCCCTCTAGATTACAACCTTCTCTTGGGTCGTAGTTGGTCTTACGCTGTGACAGCCGTTGTTTCATCGGTCTTTCGGCTTATAAAGTTCCCTCATAATGGAAAGATCGTAACTATAGACCAACTAAATTACTTTTCATCCGACCTAGCCTCTTCTGAAAGTATTCAACATGTCGGCAAAACAACTATCCCGATTAAGGATGTTGGAAAAGACTAGTTAAAGATTCTGGTTTACTAGGAACTTTTCCTTTTCCTCCTATCAACGCATTATCTTCTACTGCAACCATTCATATGATTTCGTTAGACACTATTGTTTATGATGATCCTTGGATCGTACCTTCCGAATCTGAGATAGATTCATTTAGTGATGTTATGCCTTTGAGTCCATATGAAATTGCGTATCAGGCCGTGCAGTCATTTTCCGACCCTTCTTCAACAGAAATTGACTTAATGAATGTCGTCCATGAAGAATCACTTTCAACATCAAACTCAGATTCAACAATGTTTTTCGAACTTGTTCACACTGATGAGCAAATTTGTGAAATCCTGTGTGTTGATGATTTACCATGGGAAGATCTTCATCATAGATCTTCGTTTTTACCTGAGATTGATCGCTTTGAAAATGATTTTTCATCTATTTTTACGACTGAATATGTCAAGGAACCTCAGAATCCAATGAAAAATCCTGATTCTGAGTTAAATTTGGGAAACATTTCTCGAACTATTCCTATTGACATTTCGGTTAAGCCTGGAATTGTTGAAAACATTCATATAGGTGCCTCTTGTACGGAAAATGAAATTCAAACATATAAGGCCCTATTTCAAGAATTTCGCGACGTGTTTGCCTGGTCATATGAGGAAATGCCAGGAATTGACCCAGCAATTGTTGTTCATGAAATCAAAACTTACCTGGATGCTAAACCTGTCCGGCAACGTTTGCGTCAGATCCACCCGCGAAAAGCTGCTGCCATTAAAGCAGAAGTTGAAAAATTACTTAAAGCAGGTTTCATTTATCCAATTCCGTTAACGGATTGGGTATCAAATATTGTTCCTGTTAACAAAAAGCAAGGAACAATAAGAATATGTATCGATTATAGGGATATTAATCGAGCCTGTCCAAAAGACAATTACCCAACTCCCTATATCGATCAAATCATTGATGATTGTGCCGGCAGTGAAATATTCTCCTTCATGGATGGTTTTTTCGGATACAATCAAATAAATATTCTACCTGCTGATCAACCAAAAACGGATTTCATTTGTCCATGGGGGACATTTGCTTATTGCAAATTACCTTTTGGGCTCAAGAACGCCGGGGAAACTTTTCAAAGAGCCATGTCTTATGTGTTTCATGACATCAAGCACATTGTGCAACCCTATCTTGATGATTTACCTGCTCATTCATTACATCGAGTTGATCATCTCATCCATTTACGATCAATCTTTATGAGGTGTAGGCATTATCGAATTAGGTTGAATCCACACAAGTGTGTTTTCTATATAGAAATGGGTCGTTTACTGGGGTTCGTTGTTTCGAAAGCCGGTGTTCACGTCGATCCCTCGAAGGTTGAAGCTATTGCCAAATTGCCTCCTCCTTCGAGTCTTCGCCAACTCCAAAGTTTGCAAGGGAAAGCAAACATTTTACGTCGATTCATTCCTAACTACGTCGAGATAACAAAGGGTTTCACCCGGTTATTGAAACAGAATACTCCATTCTTTTGGGATGAGATAGCTAACAAATCTTTTGATGCACTAAAACACACATTGACCCATGCACCGTTACTGCATCCTCCCAACTACAACCAGGACTACTTCTTATATCTCGCCGCCTCGCATTCCACCATTGGAATGGTGTTAGTTCAGGAAGATGAATTCGGTAGTGAACATGTGATATATTACCTTAGTCGAACTTTAAATCCAACTGAGCTAAAATATTCACATGTGGAGAAATTGGCATTGGCAGCTGTTCAAGCTGTCCAACATTTTTGTCATTACATTTTACTACGCAAAACTACAGTAATTTCCGATTGCAACCCTATGATCTATATTTTGACCAAACAATTGCTAGGGGGCAAGTACTCCAAATGGATTGTGATCCTGCAGGAGTTCGACTTGGAATTTGAAAAGTCTAAGTCGAAGAAATCTTTAGTTTTTGCGGAGTTGATGTGTGACTTCCCACGTGCTGACACGGAAACTGTGGCGGAGGAGCCCATTGCGGATGAATCCTTGTTTCTAATCAGCACTTTAGATCCATGGTATGGAGATATCATCGTTTATCTCCAGACTGAATCCTTTCGGCCAGAAATTTCAATATCAGAGCGTCGAAAAATACGATTCCAGTCCCAACAATTCAAAATTATTGGAGATACACTTTATTGTCGTGGGGCGGACTCTGTTTTCTGACGTTGTTTAACTCATGAGGAAGCTGAAAGGGTTCTAAATGATTGTCACTTTGGAGCGTGTGGCGGTCATATGTCTGGGTTTGCCACAGCCCAAAAGATATTGCGCGCTGGCTATTTCTGGCCATCTTTGTTTAAAGATTGAATTAACGCGGTCCGAAAATGCCACAACTACCAAATTTTTGATCGAAAGATGCGCGCTCCACCTGCTCTTCTCCACCCTATAATTGTCGTCGGTCCTTTTGCGAAACGGGGTATCGGTTTTATTACATGTAACCCTCACTCGGCTGGGGAGCATGCGTATATTATCCTTGCGGTAGATTATTTTACCAAGTGGGCCGAGGTGATGCCTACATTTGAGGCAGATGGCAAAACTACTGCGATTTTCGTGTTCAAATCATATAATTGCTAGGTTTGGTTTTCCACAAGTGATTATCACTGATCATGGGCATCATTTTCGAAATATTATGATGACTGAACTTACAGACCAACTTGGCCTGCGTCACGATAGTTCAACTCCTTATTATCCACAGGTTAATGGTCTGGTTGAAGCCATCAACAAAGTTCTAGTCATCATGATCCGACGAATCATTGGGATTCATAGGTCGAATTGGCACAACACGCTATTTTCAGCGCTTTGGGCATATCAAACCTCAGTAAAAACATCAACCGGTTTCACTCCTTTCCAACTAGTTTATGGTCTGGAAGCTGTGTTACCCATTGAATGCGAAATCCCGTCATTGCAAATGGCCATCAAATTACTTCTAGCCACTTCCAAAGAAGAAAAAAATTTGTTATACTTGGCTCAGCTAGATGAGAATCGACGTGATTCTGCATTAACAATCGAAGCTCATGCCAAACGTATTAAAGCTCAGTATGATCAAAATGTTACCCCTCGTAATTTTTCGAAAGGAGACCTAGTCGTATTGTACGATCAAGCAAATGATAAATTAGGGGTTGGAAAATTCGTACCCATGTGGCATGGTCCTTATGTTGTTAAGCGAAGGCTGGAAAAAGGGGCCTATGAATTGGTAGACTTTGATGGGGTCTCTTTAGGTAAACCTAGAAATCGTCTTTACCGGAAGAGGTATTATGCTTAAATCTAGGTGTGGATTTTTTTTTTAGTTAGGTTAGTTTTCTTTCTAGCTGGTGTGTTTTAGATTAAAAAATGTGCTTAGCTTAGAGAGTGTTTTTTGTCATTATTCCTGCTTATCTTGATTTTACTCTTGATATTGCAGATGTCGACGCCTCTCCAAACATAAATTAGGTTTGCCGATGGTTCTTGTCGTAATACACAAAACATTTCTTCCGCAGCTTGGGTCATCTATTCACCCTCTAACGAGTTGGTATCTATGCATGGGGTAAGCCTCGGTCAAACAACGAAAAACATTGCCGAATATAGTGCAGTGATTGAGTTATTATCTAAATCTATCTCATTTGGGATTCAGAGTTTGATAGTGAGGTTAGATTCTGAACTCGTTGTATTACAGCTTAATAGAGTATATGCCATTAGAAATCGAGTATTATTGAGATTATTTTTGAGAGTTCGTCTCTTGGGACGTGAATTTAACTATATTGAATATCAGCATATTTCAAGATATTTAAATACATTAGCAGATGCAATTGCTTCTTGAATGTTAAGTAGACATTTGCAATAATCATACAAGTAAATTTAAAAACATTCCATAACATGTTTTACAAGATAAGCCGGTAATAGTGATATAGTATAGCATAGAATTGTGTCAAATATACATCGTCTTCGATCATAGGTTGAAAAACACCTTATGATCGGCAGAAATGATAGTACAAAAAGCAAAAAATTTCATATGAGTCTACAACAAGCGATCATCCTATCACTGGTGATGATCACAATAAGAAACCACTGTACGGGCCACCCTACAAAGGAACCTCTTGAAAGGTCCTGGGACCCCAATCACATAGCGCTGTAGCCTAAGAGGAATGTCATCTATGCTGGTCTCCAGAATGTCTGCTGTCAAATGCTCTAGATGACCTCTCCAATTTGGCCAAGGTCTCTGTAGATTCATCTTGTGGGGCTGGTGCTACTGCAGCTGGTTGTTTCTTCTCATAGGGTCAGAGAGTGGTTGGTCACCGTGGACCTACATCTGCATTTGAAACTTTCACTATCAATTTTGGGATGAAAAAAATAAATAAATTAGAAAATGTTGAAAATGATTTTACCTGAGTCATCCCGTTGCTCTCCTGGTCGAAGAGCCATGTCTGGGTCACCATGATAATCTACCCCAGCATAAGGAAAGTCCTGAATAGCAAAAACTTGGTTCTCCAACAAATGAAAATACTCAGGAGTGAATCGAACAACTTCTGTTCCCTCCTCAGGATGACGGGCCATAACTGCAACCCAACGCATCAGTTTGGGCTCTCGGGGAAGTCCAGCTCCAACGATAAGATGCTGTGGGACCAACATTGGGACCCTCTCCAGACCAAAGCTCACAACTAAAGCACCATATCCAAAGGTCTTTAGTTGTCCGTTCTTTGCTCTAGTCAGTTGGCCTTTTATATTAGCCAACACAGCCTCGCACCAGTTGAAGATGGTGCCTCGAAAGCAGTCTACTGCCATCCGCATTTGGGATCCAGTGGCTATATGTAGTGCTACGCTTCCGCAGAGCCTGGTAACAGTAAACACAATCACTTTGAGCTCAGGAAGGGATATGGTTTTGATATCTATCCCTTTGTCTCTAGTTTGGTCGTTACAAAACTCTAGCTGGAGGCTATCGACAGACTGGCCACCTGGCCTAGTCCCGAATAGAGTCAAATGTTCACCTCTCTTAGGCAAACTAGTCAAAAAGTAAATGTCTTCTGGCTCCATTTCGAGCTAGTGGTCACCAATAAAGAAGCACTGGTCTTGTATATTCCATCTGTCTACCAACCACTGCAAAAAGTCCACCTGGGACCTCATGCCAGGTATGGCCCAGAATTTGTATAAACCGCATGCCTTCAATGCATCAATCGAAGGTTGATGATTAATCGCGGCGATATCTACATCCTCGTGCTCCCGTTCCCACTAATCAAGCATTATGTATACCCTACATTCAATAAAAAGGCGGATTAGAATATCTAAAATCAAAATTTTTGGGTGGAATTTGAAAAATTTAGGTTTAAAAACCTTTGCTGCGGGGACCGCACCCTCTCTGTTAGAGACAGTGTGTGGGTCCGCACTTTGCCTTCACGGCAGGTGCGGACCCCTGACTTTTTTCCTTTTACAAAAAAGTCGGGGTCCGCAAGTTACTTGTGCTATGCCTGCGGACCCCCGCACACGGGTTTTAACCTAAAAAATTTCCTAAAAAACAAAATAAAGCCCTAAAAACAATTTTCAAACGGATGAAATGAAAGAGTAGGATGATGTGGATTACCTGGAGGAGACGACATTCGATTCCAATGGACGGATTTTCCGCAATCTTCACGGGAAGTTTTATGACCAAAAGCTCTCTTTTCTCACTTTGAAGTCAAACAGTAAAAATGAATTTACAAAAGCCCTTTTTATAAGTTTTTTTGAATAAATGAGTTTTTAATTTGCTTATTTTTCACTTTAAAGAGGTAACTTTTGAAGCATTTTTATCTATTTTAAACAGGTATGAGTAATGTTTGAGTTTTTGTGCAGGATAACGAATTTTTCAGGCAAAATTGGTCATTTTCGACAAAAAACATTAGAGTCACCTTTAAGCTCTTTTCTGACTCCTAAAACATGAAAAGATTTCCGAGTTTTTCTTTCTAAGCTTGTTAAAACGGAACTAAAAGGACGGTCCACTTACAGCCCTTTTCTGACCGTAAAAACATGAAAAGATTGCTGGATTTTTGTCGTTTCAAATTCGATATTGGTTATAAAACGACGTGTCATTGGTCGCTTTTTTACTTTTTTGGATCAGAGGCACTAATTATGAAAAGTACTCCTTGGTCCTAATGATCAAGCAGTTCTCTCAAGTATTATTTTATACCTTTTCGGGCTTGGGAGACACAAATTTACGAAAAAGGACAACCATGGAGTTTTCTTAAGTTTTTTCAGACTCTCTAAAACTGAAAAACGTCGAGTTTCTCCTATACTGGACTCGTTAGAATTTAACAGTAAATGACATGTTCAATTACAAACAGGAACGGACCAATCCTTCTTAGGGTTCGAATTTAAACTAAGTTGGACTCATCCGAAAGATGAGCTTATAATCAAGCAAATGTTATCCTCCTCAAGCTTGTAAAAAATAAAGAGGTACTTGCCAGAAATGGTGGGGGAAAAGAGAGAAAAATGAGCCTGTTTTTCATACTTTGTAACCACTCTTGAACATGACACTTTTATTCACCTGGGTTGGGAAATCCTTTGCCTAACAGTTGATCAAACCATATTGAAAGACTTCAACCAGTTTTTGGGTATTAACTTTGGGTCACTTGTCACCAAACCATCTGCTGTGTCGTTATGTGTTCAAGAGGTTATTGCAAATAAACCATTCATCTGCAAAATATCTGTCATCCATCTTGACCATCCCTGAGTCAGTCCTTGCAACTAAATTTCTTCAAACTTGATCTATGATTTCGTGTTGTGGGCTTGCCTACAACGGATCGCTTTCTATTGACTTCAGCTCATTATCTAGAAAGATGATCTAGAAATCTTCAGTACCTTGGGATCTGCATGCCTCAATGGCAGGTTTCTCGCCTTCGACGATAGGTTACATCATTGACCTTCGATCAAAGGATTCCGTGACATGTTTGACATCAACACATCTATTGACATCTCATGGATTGTACTGAGTACTTTGAGAGCCATTGAAATTATTGGTGGTTTCTCTCACACTTGTTAACAGTTTACATCATTGACTGGTAATCAAGTGGTTTCTACCATGTTCGACTTCGACACATTCATTCACATGGATAGAATCGTACTATTTCGGGAAGTAGAAATCAAGACCCTGGATCTAGTTTCCACCATCCAGGCTGCGAGGAATTTTGTATTCATTATACAGTGGACTATTCATAAACAGATGGTTGCGCCCATACTGTGTCTACATGTGTCTATACTTGTGATGTATTACAAGATCATTCCTATATCAGAGCAGTAGTTAGTTTTCTAGTCAGTTTTGATCTGAGTATGGGATGCCTACCTTAGTGATGATATGATCTCATATATATATTTTGCATTTAAATGTTTTTATAGGCTCCAACCGGGCTCTCCACAATATGATCCTCGAAATGATAAAGTACTTCACTCTTCTTAGATGATAAATGAAATCCTCATCTACTACAGACTTCGCACTTTAGGGGGCAATCTATTACACAAAATATTGTCACCATGACTATTTGCAGTAAGTATGGGTCTATCATCATTCATACTATCCTCCTTAGCAAGTCTCAAACCTCAGCTCTTCATGTCAAGCTTTGAAAATGAGAGAAAGACCTTAAAAGTTAATAAAGCTCTTGTTCCGCACTTTCTCTTATTGTTGCCTGCGGTCCCGCACCCCTTGTTCATGTTACCTGCGGACCTGCCCGCTCTGTCTCTAAAGGAGTGGGTGCGGACCCCTGTGAAATTCAAAAAGGCACAAGTTTATTCTTAAAAACTCACTTGTGGTTAATTCTGGATTATTCTAGAAGGAATCTTGACGTGGATGGTTCGCTCCTAGGTGGTTCATGCATCCCAAAACTAAAGGAGCTAATCCCTTGATGAGAGGAGCTTATCCCTTTGAAGGAGGGCTTTATCCCTTTGAAGGTGGACCTAGTAACTTCCCTCCATTGCACTATAAATTAAAGCATTGGGCTGGTTGCTAGGGCGGTTATAAGCTGAACATTTTTTGAGGGTAAATGCTGTTGGAATTAAGACTTCCTAGTTAATCTTGAGAGGAGAGATTACATACCTTTTGCCTTAATTGGGAAGAGAGTGAAACTTGTCAAAGTAGAGGAGATTCTTGCTGGACCTGGGAGGAGCTTGTACAACATCAAGGCACCAAGGTTGTAAAGTTCTTCTTTGATTAAAGTTAATACAATCAGATTCATTTTTCTCAACAAATTGTCTTAGGTGATTTGTTTCATGAATTCCTTGATCATCATGATAAGTATGCTTTATTATATTGGCTTTTCAAGTGTTATTTAACGTGTGTGCTTGTTTGTGTTTTCAGATCCTTTACAAGGGAGCTCATTTGGATCAACAGAGCGTGGCTTCCACAAACTTGCACTAGACCCAAGGTAGGCCTAAAACACTTGTTTGCATTTATCTATAAATTGCATATTTAGAGAAAGATAGAATTTGTTTGGTTTGCTTGTCGCTAGATATCATTAGATACTAGGGAGGTAGGTCTTGTCCGCAAGAACGACTTATCCGGCTAACACCCTACCTGCACAGTGCTATAGGAGAAAGCTATAGGCAAGCCTACAATTGTTAGAGAAGGGACGAGAGGAGCTAGAGGAGGAATTAAGATGAGAAAAAAAGAGCCACAGTGCCTCGATACTCTCTCAAAAACTTCATGCACACCCAAAATTGGTCTAATAAAAAGTAAGTGATACTCTCCCTTCTTGTTTCTAAACCCAATTTCAAGAATAGTCTACTTGAAATTAAGAGCACATAGCAATAAATTGATCAATAGGAGATCCTTTGGAGGTTGTTGTTGTTAAGATAAAATAAATAGTCCGGTGAATATAAATTTGAGCAGCCTTCTTCCTCATTATCACCAAGCACTGTGCCACTGTTTCACTATTTTTTCTGCCACTGTTTCACCACTGAGACTACCTAATTTTCTTAAATACCACACCTACATAGCATTAAGGAGTAATACAAAAAAAATGGGGGGAGGATTTAACATAAGGGAACCTTCATATACTAGGAAAATTTTCCAACAACCTCCAGTAGTTGACATCTTCCAAAACCACCAGATGCTGGGCTTATTTAAGCTATTAAAGGGGTGTGATGATGACCTTTCCCATGATTTTTCAACAACATCACACTCTCAAGTAGAAGACAATGCCACAACTATTATCAGAGGGTAGGCCATTTCTCTCAGTCCAGAAACTATCAGTAGAGTAACCACCTTGCCTCTACGAATGAGATAGAGCAAAGAAGACAAGAAAGTGTCACAACTAGGAAGAACTTCTTCCTTTCAAAAGAAAAGTTTGTAGAATAAAAGAATGTAGTGAGGAGAGAAAGTCTTCCTTACCCTTGGGACGAGGTAGCCTACCATATCCTTAAATACATATCTTTTGAAGGGAGATGAATTGTAGTTTATGCCTACCACTTCAGGTTTCTCCAAGAGGTGTGATTCAAGGGAGACCTACCCCTTACTCAAAGACTTAGTGTCCCTCATTTTCTTATGCAGTCAACCATGGAGATGAGTCAGAAGGTAAGGGAAGGAAAAATCAACATATAGCTCACCATGGTTTTTGTGGGAAAAGTTCCCTAAGGTAAGGGTTAACAAAATCAACAGAGCATAATAAGAATATCAACAAGAAGTAGTTAAGCAAGCATGCCAAATATGTGAATTATTAAATGTGGACTTGGAAACTTACTCGGAGGTCCTACATTTGATGATGTTCCCATAGGGTCCAAACCCTCTACTTCTTCCAGAATCGAGCAGGCCTGCAAATAAATTCAGAGAAGCATATAAATGATATATAATTCAATGTGCATACATAAAAGATATGTTAGATCATCATATATAAACATATAAATTTTTATTCATGAGACAATAACATATCAGGAATAATACATGAGCTTATTTATTGATAATCAACAATAGGTACATGAAAGGTACAACCTGATCCAATCCAAAGCACCGAAGAAGCCTTCATTCGGATTCGTCCAGCCTAAGCCATGAAGACAACCTCTTTTAAAAATGCAAGGAGATTTTGTATATATGATGAACATATCTAAAACGGAAACAAGGGTTTCCATAGAGATTGGGAGTGCAAGAGGCATGGGAAAATCAGACTTGATCTGGGAGAAAAATGGGTATAATGTTGATATCCCTTCTCTTATGTGTTTTAGGCCTACCCAAGGTGTGTATATATACCACCTGAAATTAGTTAATTCAATTGTGCTATAGGATTCTATAGGTGGGCTCTAGGTAAAACCCGTGAACCCTACTCGAAAAGTAACATAATATTCTATTTTTTCTTATTTAAAAAGGTATACACATGTATGCAGTTATAGAACCCGCGTATGTACACGCTTTTGAATGGGAAGAGTCACGTATAGAATTTGAATTATTGTTTTTTAACTAAAGAATCAAATATGTATGGGAAAAGGCTGCCTAAGGCCATGATACAAGAGCATCAAAATCTACACGAGTGCTAAATGATGCTATAACAAAATCTTGCTAATATATGAGGTCCAAAGGGGTACATGATGGCTGAAATATATTAAGTATAGAGAGAGGAGTCTCACAAAAGCCCGAGAGGAGATCACCAGATTTCAACTCATCGAATACCTATGGAAAGGAGTCATAAATAAAACTCATGTGTGAGGCAGGCATACCCATGCTCAGAAGTAATAAAGCATGTATGTTGATCAAGTATAAAGCAGATCCAGAATGTATACATAAGTGAAAAGAAGGAGCTGTAAAATACATAATGGATCATCATATCATAACCACCAAAGAACACAACAGAACTATGTCTCAATATCACAGATAGAAGAGAATCTGATTAATGATGCAAGAATATTGTCTGATCAATGATGTTGCATAACTGATCCTCATGAAAGTACCAAGTCATAAAGGTGGAATAGTGGTACTGCATAAACTTAGGTGCCAACATATAGGATGCTACTGTGAAGAAATACAACATATAATGTGGAAGGTGTCACTAGCAAAAAATTGAAGGAGTTGTCAAGTGAGCCATGATGATGACACAACCCGAGTTCTTCATCAACCACAGATGGTGCATTTCTACACTATGGGAATAAATTAGCTGAAGTTGACCATGTGAGAAATCGTTTGATTACCAGTCATTGCTGTATATCATTAACAAATGCGAGACAAATCACCAATAATGATAATGAGTGTCAAGGTACCCGAGTACAATCTAACAAGTATGAAATAAATGTGTTGAAGTATAACACTTGAAAGAATCTATCAATCAGGAGATGTTGATGTATTCTCATTGTCGATAGCGAAGGAGTCTACCACTAATGAATGCAAACCCTAAGGTACTGAAAAAATGAATGTAGACCTTATTCACAGAGAAATGAGTTGGAGTTGATGAGAAAAGGTCCATTGGAAGGAAGGCATTAAGGCATCCCACATCAACCAGCATGAGTGTAACCCATAGTCGAATAATTTGGAAGAAAACGGATGAAGAGAGATGAAGTAACCACTCTGAAGTACATTTCCGATGTACACAAGATGTGGCTAGCATACGACATAAATACTCTAAATCAACCAATAATGAAATCTGACACAGAGGTGAGGAATCCACCAATAGGGTCAAATCGAAACCAAGGTATTGCACCAATCCCAATGTGTGATAATGTAAGTTGACATCGACAAAAGGGAAACCACTCAGTCAGAGACCCATGATATTGATCGATGTTGAGCACAGGGTCACCTATAAATGATGTAAGTAGGGCTAGGGTGTGGCTCTAGGTTTACTCTTAGAGAAATTTGTTGAAGTCGATAAGAGAAAACCTGCCAGTAAGAAGTTAGAGGGGACCTCCTTAACTAACATGAGTAAAGGACCAAATAGCTAATGTGATACTGATGATAACCTGACAAACTGGCTATGGCCGACAGAAATGAGTCAAGAGACACCACACAATTGCTAAAAACATTTTTACTTCCCTTGAACAAAAACACGAGTCAATGTGAATTTATGGCAGCATAAAATAAATTTGTATGAGTTTGCAATGCAGAAGGCATTAACAAACACTCCATATTATTGGAAGGGATAACCAACCAGAGGAGGAATGACTCATAGACAAGGTTATGGCTTCCTTAAATCCATACTAAGTCCCATCCTTATGGAGGAAAGACTCATTTTAAGTGCTTTGTTCAAGGGTGACACAAACTCTAGCTACCATCAAATGATGAAGAAACTTTCCCGTTCCCACTATTTTGGAATATTTTATTTATTTTTTGTGTTTTTCATATTTAAAGTTTGAAAAGGAATAAATTGATGCATATAATATAGTGGAAAGAATGAGTTTCAAGGGAAAGTGCACTAGTTCCTGGGACTGGAACAATCCTATGCTCAATGCAAGGTGGTGGATGTTGGTCATCAACACTCGGGAGAATGTTATTTCCACGGAAAAATAGGTGTCAAGTCACAAAGGTTAATGAATTCATGTTTTAAACTTGCAAAACGTCATGGTCAAAAGTGGATTATATACGAGTCCAAGTGAAGCCGGCTTAAGGCTAAAAGAGGTAAAAGTAGTTAAAATGCAATGCAATAGTATAACATAACACATGGGAGACTCTAAGGTATAAAGACACAAAATAGCGAAGAAGAAGAAGAATGAGGATTCAATGCAAATTCATGGCAGGACTAAAGAGGACTCTCGAGCTTGAGAACAAAATTTCAGCATGGGTGCCAAGTGACAACAAGGTACTATCTAGGGCACCCATGATAAGGTAGGCTCTACCACACACATTATGACACTTCTAACAAATAAGAACGTTCCATGTCACATCTTGGTGGGGTCGATCCTATTGGCTTGATGAGGCTTGACCCAGGTTTAGAGTTATTTAGCCAAACAAATCCTTGTACGATTGGCCCTTTCAGCAATAGCTTGCGCAACACGGTCTCAGGTCTCACTCAAAGTAGTATGGGGGATGCTGAACCAAGTTTCTGCACCCTTGAGATGTCTGAGGGGTCGATTTAGTCTAACTATGAATACCTTTGCACATGTCACTTCACGCACTTTCCTAACCCATGAGGTCTTCACACCCTATTATACTCGACTTCGCGTAGCCCTAACGAGGGGCTGAGGATATTTCGTTCTGCTAAAGCACGATCTACGGTATTTCCCCAAGTTACACCACGGATATTACTTATCTTATTATAACAGTTAGTTATCTTCGTGTAAATAGATACTTTATCTTATATTCACTTATTAAATGCATTCATATAAGTTCGCGCAACAAACAACTAGTAAACTTACAATTCATACCCAATATACTTCAATGCATAAAATAGGTAAAGATACAAAAAAATAATGTAAAACTTCTCTTTATGAATGCTTCAATTGGTTAGAGACTCAACCTACCATGCGCAATCAGCTGCAAGGGTCCGCACACTCAGCATCGAACTACTAGGCATCTATGCACTTAGCTGCAAAGCCTCCTCCTACTCTACGACCCAAAAATATGACTTTACACTTTTGACTCAATGCTTCATCATTAGATCTTCCATATTCGATTCCTTTTTTCTCTTTACACTTAAAGCCTCACTCTATTCATACAATCCCATGGTTCGTGGACCATGGGTAGAACTCTCAAGTTGACACTACATTACAAAAGTAAGGGCGGACAACCCTATGACTTAATTACAACTTCGCGCTCCATGCCCACTAATTGCGGAGTCTTTACATCGGACTTAGTAAAAAAATTGGCTTTAATCCCCAAAACTTGCCTTGGGGGGATCCCGTGCCCAACAGGCCCCCAACACAAACATCGTGACTCGCCTTCGAGTCACTCGGTTGGTGCGGAGATCTTTGCATAGAGACCTCCCAGTTCTACTTGGATTGCTGCAAGGTCGACAATGCATTGAGCGGTTGCCTGCTATATCTCATGGATGCGTTATTCAAAGACCATGGTATCTGAACTACTTCCCTGTATCTGCTCCTGCATTCCCTGCATCTATTTATAGTCCCGCACCTCTTTTCCGCTACCTAGAGCGTTACGACTGTGCTTGTGTCGGCTAGTTAGGTGGCCGGGCCACCTGTATATGGCTTCAACGGACCATCAAGCACTTTTCCAGGGAAAAGTCCGTTTTTTAACTTCACCTTCTGTTGCACAAAAATTGTCACTTTGACATTCTGCAATCAACATGAGCCTATCACCACTCATATCTTCCTCCTTTGCAAGTCTTAAACCTCAGTTCTTCATGTCAAGCCTTGAAAATAAGAGAAAGACCTTAAAAATCTCTAAAACTCTGGTTTCGCACTCTCTTAGCATTACCTGCGGTTCTGCACCTATTGGTCATGTCCCCTGCGCACCTAACCGCTATGTATCTGTGTTATAGGTGCGAACCCTTGTAAAAGTTAAAAAGGCGCAATTACATTCTTAAAAACTCACTTTGAGTCATTTCTGGAAGCTTCTAGAGGGAATCTTGCAGTGGCAAGTTCGCTCTTTAAGGGTTCATGCATCCCATACCTTAAGGAGCTAACCCCTTGATGTGAGGAGCTTATCCCCTTCAAGGAGGACTCTATCCCTTCAATGGTGGACTTGTAACCTCCTTCCTTTGCACTATAAAATGAAGCATTGGGCTGGTTACTTGGAAGGTTGAAAGCTGAATATTTTTTAGGGTAAATGCTGCTGGAACTTAGTCTTCCTAATTGAGCTTTTGAGAGGAGAGATTAAATACCTTTTGATCTCATTTGGAAGAGAGTGAGGCTTGTCAAAGTAGAGGAGATTCCTGTTTGGACCCTGGGAAGAGCTTGTACAACATCAAGGCACCAAGGTTGTAAAGTTATTCTATTTCAAAGTTAATACAATCAAGTTTATTTTTCTCAATAAGCTGTGTTTTATGGTTTATTTCATGGATTCCTTGATCACCATGATGAACATGATTTATTATATTAGCTATGTAGGTGTTATTTGATGTGTGCTTGTTTGTGATTGCAGGTTCTTAAAAGGAAACTCTTTTGGAGCTATTGGAGCATGGCTACCACAAACTAGCGTTGGACTTAAGGTAGGGTCTAAAACACCTCTTTAGTTTTTATTAATGAATCACAATATGTTTAGAGAAAGATATATTTTCTTGTCCTGCTTGTTGCTAGATATCAGTTGATACTAGGGAGATCGGTCTTGTCCGCAAGAATGATTTATCCGGCCAACACCTTCTACATCGCACACTTCACCATCTGCATCACGCCATCATCGGTGATCCCTCTAGTAATATACGGTCCAATCCAAGGCATCAAGCTGATCAACTCTCGACGGTAGTCCCCAAATTTGTCAATGTAATCGTGCGCATCCTATTTTATCACCACAGTTTTCGTATTGAGAAAATCCTTCTTTATTCCTTCTTCAAGCTTCTTGACTTCTGCTTCCACCAGAGTGTTTTTCTCCCTTAATCACACTCTTTATTTCATGAGTTCTTGGAGCCTAAGATCACCCTGTTGGATCTCTTCATCAGGTCCCAAACGTTCTTCTTCGTTCAGCTACATGATCCCTTCTTCCTAGGCTCCGCGAACTGTCATATCCATGGGCGCTACTATGTGCGGACTAGGCATAATATACTCCATTTGAAATACAACGTTTGCTCCATAGACCAGCCTAGAAGGGGTCTATCTCATCCGTTTCTTGCACGTTGTCCTATAAGCCCATAAAATTGTTGGTATGTGCATGTCCCAATCACGCTGCTATGCATTATATACCTTGTTCAGTGCTTCACACAGTTCGTTAAATGCTTCTGCGTGGGTAACCTTCTGCACACTCGTTCTTTCCACACTCTGTCATTCCAACTGGAGGGACCGTTTGTGCAATTCCCTCCCCAACACATGCATATTGACCATGTTCACCAACGCAAAGTCCATGTGCTTCTGTGCAGGTTGTTTACCATAAGCCTGTAACCACCTGGACAGACGTGCGCGCAGACCATCCCATACATTGCATTTATCTATTAGTCGCATCTTAGGCTTCCCAAAATGCATGCGCATCGTTCTCCTGAATTCGCGCCAATCCTCAAAGCTTCCTTGGTGCGTACCCCACCACCTCGCGGGTGTAGTGTGCAGTACCCACCTCAAAGCCAGGGAACGTTGCTTTTCTGGCACCTCCCTGTTGGGCTAATTTGTTTACCAAAATTAACACAATTATTTCTTATCAATCCGGGTTGTTTATGCTTTGAGGAAAGTTCACTATATGTGAAGATCAGATGTAATCAAACCTTGAGAGATAAGTTATTCAAAAGCTTAAAGCAATACATCCTATAACTCTAATTCAATTAGTTTAAAAAGAGGAAAAATATTGAAATGGTTCTTGACTCAAGAAGTCCACTTTTGCCTCAATTACCACTTAATGAATCAGAGGTTAAAACCAAGAACTTAAGATGGATAAATTATTAATGAAAGAAGCTCTTAACTTAAGAGACACATAAGGTATTTCATCATCATTCATTCATCTCAATACCAAAATCACATAAAGAAACTACTTACATGCAATCAAAGGAAACTAGTTTTAATTCATCATTTTAGTAGAAGGGATGCTCAATTTGAACACTTGTTTTTCCAACTTAATAAAGTGATGAATAGGCTAAGAACTAATGAAATCAATCACCATGCATGAACCATAAAGAAATCTGAAATAAAGCTTTGAAAATCCAGTTCTACAATAACCAGATTACAAGAAATAAAGCTCGTTAACAAGGAAGTGTACTTAGCTTGGAATGGGGGCCCTCCACCCTTGCCTTGCACACTTGAGAAGTAATATCAGAAGCTCAAATTCAGTCACACATCCATAGCATTGAACAGCAAAATAATAATAGAACAAGTCTTCAAATTAACTCTTCAATCCAAAAGTGTCATAGCATAAAAGTATAATATGTCAATACATAAGCCATAAAAGTTTTGGCTCTTAAATAAGAAGTCTCATGAAACAAACTGATCTATATTCACTCAAACAAACCCATCTACTCTCATCCATCTATCTAAGTTGAATTCAATACTCCCATCCCAAGAAATATGACCAATCCCATAGAATCTCAAAACTGCCCTATTTCTATGGGATTTCTGAATGACTAGTCATGATTGACTAGCACCAAATGGGCCTAATAAAGCTTGTTCTGTTTGAACTAAGCATAGCTGGCTTAGTCCTAGTTTCCAAGTTGTCCATCCATGCATTCAATTCGTGCCCAAGTGTCCTGCAACCACATCAACCATAGAGCTATTACAGGAATTTCTGAATTTGCCAATTTTGCACTTAAAACCAAACTTTCATAAAAACTTTAGAAATTGAAAAATTAAAATTAAATACCTGAATGGATATCAAATATACATCAAAATGGGATGAATGAAGGGAAAATGGATGGCAAATAGATGGATTAGTAAGTTTCTTAGAGAAAAAATAAGACCAAAACTAAGGCCCGACATCTCTCCCTTGCTTATCATCAAGCATGTCCCCATGCTTGCTTACTCCTCTTTGATCTTCTTCTCTCTGTAGTAGATGTTGTACCTATAGATGCTTCCTGTTGTGCTGCCCTGACCAAACAATCCAAACCTGAGTCATGTCTTTCCCTGAACAAAGCTTCTTTTACCTTCTGTTTTTCATACTTTGCCTGCCACATATTCTTTTCCTTTAGCCATTTAAATGCTTGCTTAGAAAGTAGATCATTTTTCCGTTTTAGTCTCCCTAACTCTTCATTTAACTTTTCATTTGCCTTGACCAACTTAGCATTATCCTTCTTATTTGCCTTGTTTTCCTCTTTTAATTGTTTTTCCAGGATTTTGCTAATTTCCAATTGGTCAGTTAAGTCCCTGATTCTTCCCAAATTGATTTCTTTTTCAAAATCTTGTGTTGTTTTCATTAATGCTGTTGCTGCTGCATCATCATATGAAGAATCCCTCTCAAATACTTCTTATGCAATGTCATTTTCTTCTTGTTTTCTTGGAGAATATGTTTCTACTTCCTTGTCTAAGTCAATGGGACTTTAATTCCTAAATCTTCTAGGAATAGACATAACATATGTTTCATTTTCCTGCATGGCCATGTTATTTTGCTGTTTAGCTCTTGTTCTGGGATACAAGGGTGAATTTATCAATCCTCTGTTTTCCTGCTCTATTTTATCCTGTACTTCATTAATCTGTTCAATGAATTGATTTTTAGACATGAACTCTCTCCATACTATGCCTTGTGACCTCACCTGATACTCAACTAGGATTTTGATCAATCCTTGGTGGTAAATCTATCCTGCTTTAGGCCTGTGTTCATGTCTCACTGTTTCAATCATTCTCAAGAGGCTCATATATAGGAAATATGGCAAGTTAATCCTATCATCTCCCTTAATATGCTGTAGAATCCTGACATGATACAAGTGGGCAACACTATATCCTCTATCACAAGTCAAAAATTTCTGGATGACCAAAACCAACTCACCCCATGGTTCATTGAACCATTCCCTTGGTATCCCCTTTATTCTATCAAAAGTCCCTTTCCGGTTCATCTCAAGAAAGAAAGTCCATGCTTTTTCCTTGAAGTGCAGGCCTTTGTAATATTTCTCACCTATCATTGGTAGATCTAAAGCTTGGGAAAGGTATTCCCGAGTCACAAGAATAATAACATCTCCTACCCGTGTCTGGTCTTGACTAAATTTTTTTATAAAGTCCCTGGTTATCTCTTCAGAGTGGCCATCAAATTTTTGTAAAAAGCCTATCATCCCCGCTTGGTAAAGTTTTTCTATAGCTTCCTTCCCCCAGCTCTCTATCTGAAATTTTGGCTCTACTCTGGCTGACATTGTTTCTGAAAACCAGTGAATGTATGCTTCTGCTGTTACTAATTTCATCTTGAAAATAAAATTTTTATGACTATTGTTCTTTTCAAAATGAAATTCTGAAAGTAGAGAAGCTTACCTTCCTCTTCACAACAATTTAACTTTGATTTCTTCAGCCTCTGTTTACCCTTTCTCTGCAGCAGCACTGTTTTAAATCCCTGTTCAAGCAATCAAACACCTGTATATCCCTGTCAATATGCTAAACTCTGTTCTGGTAAACAAAATACATATGAAAACAATTTTTTCATAAAGGGTCCTTAGTTTTCTAATGTATTTGTTTAGGCATTTTTCTCATACTGTTCCATGTATGCCCATCACCCTACACTGTGTATACTGTCACCAAAATCAAGCCATATGTTCACTGTGTATATACAATCATTAAAAACAAACAGTGTTTCGACTGTGTACATACAAGCTCTTAAAACTAGCAGTGCATTCAAATGGCTCTTGGCCTCAACATAAAAATTTGAAAATTGACAAAATGCTCTCGGCCTGCTTATCTAAAAGCTTGAAAAAGAACGCTTCGGCCTCAAAACAAATTGAAAAAAAAAACAAATAGCGCATTTAAAATGAATTTTAAATGGCTCGGCCTTTACTCTCTTTGGCAATCAACAGCGCTCGGTCTTAGACATTACACAACTCTTCTTTTAACATGACACAACTCTTTCGGCCCAAACAGACTTCAATCCATTGTTTTAGTCAAAACAAAGACGCACAGTGGCAAAAAGGTCCATAACAGAGACACATCTATTATGTTTGTTCACCATACGGGCAGTTTCCATACACAGGCATATGATATATCAATTATATAAATAATGACAGCGCGCAACAAAACAAAGGATGTGTATCAATGCGCAATCAAAACAATGCGTAATCAAAACAATGCGCAATCAACCAACAGCACACAATCAAAACAAACATATCATATCTTCGGCGCTATGAGGTAGACTCTGCCTCCTCTGTTTTATGGACTTTGTTGTGATTTGCAACACTGCACTCCATTTTGGTTCACAAGACTTCACATGCGATTCCCATAGCCCCAACGTGTTATCCACGCAACAAGTTTAAAGTTAAATTCTACGCTATTTACTAGTGTTCTATGCCATGATTTACACAGTGAATCTTATCGCCATATTTATTAACTGTTGTCAACCGACTTACTGCTGGAGTTAATGCGTGGTTTCAGTGTTACCTGGTTGTCAACGAGCGCTGAGGAGTGTTAAACGGCACTCCAAATCCCTGTTGCTTCGTTCAACTGACTGGTGGCAAGGGAAAAATCATTAACCATTAATTACAGGCAGTTTACAACTATATTCCACAGTTGCTGAGCTTAAACAAACTACTCCGTTACCTGAATGGATCTCGAAAATTCAGTGATCACTCAGCGTTAAGTTCGGGCAATTTTCCTTCTTAAATCCTCTCAAACCCGCTTCAGTTTCCTTTTCACTAGCTTGCAGCTCCAAACACCATCGTTCTGAGCTATTCGGCAATGAAGAACGAGTTTGAACAGTGCAAGAACCGTCGGTCAGTTCATGACCGTTTCATGGGTGTACTGTGCACTTTGTTCATTGGTGCTACAATGTATGGTTGGCATGGGTGTCCTGTTGACCAGTCGCCCGACTGTGTCATGAGGATGGCCGAATCATAGTTTTAAGTTGAACGTATGCACATAACTCCTGCACAGCACACAGTCCAATGGAAAATAGTCGCCATGCCACGGTGTTTACCCCGTACCTGTGTGCTGGCCGGGATTGTCGTTTTGTTGATGTCGTTTGATTTAGTTGCTTACCCTTGGCTGCATACAATATGATTGCTGCCGTCGTGTGTTTATAACCGTGCTCCTCACTCATTCTCATATGCAATGATTTTAAACAATTCGTTCGTATGTAATGAGTTTGAGCGATGTGCAATTATCATTTAAGCCATATACAATATCCCGCTGCCACATATGCAATCACAGTTTTGTCTTTGTACGCGGTCTTGCCATATGGTTTTCACGTGGCCTTCTCCTTATACACCTTACCTTATATCATATATATGCGCTTTACCTTATATCATATATATATGCGCTTTAGTTTATATCATATACATGCACTTTGGTTTATGATATATGTATATAATCTTTACTTCACCATTTTGACTATAGCGCATGCATATTATAACCATTTGGACTATAGCACGTATATTTGCATATGGCATATATGGATTTTCATATAGTGCATGATTTCTTTGATTATATGCACATCTTTATAATTTTAAAATGACCATCTTGGGTCATATTTAAAATTATCACCATTACTAATTCTTGAGTTGTATGTGCAGGTTGAAAAGTTGTCCCAGTTTGGTCTTTTTATGCTTCTAAAGAAAAATACTTAGGGGTTAATGATCATGAAATAAATATGGGATATGTATGGATATGAAATGGAATATGATGTATAAGGGTTATAGGGTATGTATAGGGAATATAGGATATGAAATGATAATGAATATCCTCAGGTACTAATTTCAACTTAACAAAGACTAAAAATTTCTAAGAAAAATTTGAATTTTCAAGCACAAAATGACTATACATATACTCCCCTGGATGATGTCTGTACAAGTGGGATGAAATCAATTGATCAAATGTTGTAGATGGATTGAAAAGTAAACTTTATTGCTGCTCCTTGTTCTTCATGCTTTGGTTCTTGAATTGTTGTTCAGGTCCCTCTGTAATGATTTCTTGTTTCAGGTCCCTCTGCAATGCTTATGGAATATGTACATGTTGTTTTGACATTGGCAGGTCTTTCAGGTCCCTCTGCAATGATTTCTTATTTCAGGTCCCTCTATTGACAATACAAGTTCCATCTATACTTCAGCTTTCCAGCTAAAGGTCTTATGCAATTCTCCCCCTTGCTTAAGATTTGACTTGTCCTCAAGTCAGTTGTCTGTGGAGAGTTTCCTGCATTGAAATTATGTGAGAACAATAGAACAAGAATAAGGAATTCATAGAGTCCAAGTGGCCCTGGTTTTCCCCTATGAATTCGTGTTTGCTTAGTGCCAGTTTCCTGGTTTTCACTAGCAAACAAATTATTTATTTTTTTATATGTTTTTTTAATTTTGTTTTGTTTTTTTGTTTTGTTTTGTTTTGTTTTGTTTGTTTGTTTTGTTTTATTTTGTTTTGTTTGTTTGTTTTGTTTTGTTTGTTTGTTTTGTTTTGTTTTGTTTGTTTGTTTTTGTTTGTTTTGTTTTTTTTTTTTATTCAACTACAAGACTGGAAGATGGCTGGGGGAGAAAAATTTCTTTCTAGCTAATGAGTCTAACACCTAGTCAATGAATGGTAGAGGAAAATGATCTTTTAGTGTAGCTTTGTTTAGTTCCCAATAGTCCACACATACCCTCCACTTTCCATTTTTCTTTGGTACTATAACCAATGGAGAAACCCATTGACTATCTGAAATAGGATAGATGAATCCAACATTTAACAATTTTTGCAGTTCCTCTTTCACTATTTCTTTCATCATGGGATTCATTTGTCTTTGAGGTTGCCTTACAGGTTTGAGTTGATCATCTGTATAGATGTGGTGGATACATGTGCTGGGATGGATTCCTTGCATGTCAGTATAATCCCAGGCAAAAGCTTTTGAATATTTCTGTAATAATGCAATTACCTCTTGTTCTTGTGCTGATTGCAACTGGTTTCCAATGTTTAAATGTTTTCCAGGATATACCTCAATTGTTTTTATTGTTGGATTGGAGATTGTGTTTACAGGAAAGATGTCTATAAAAGAATTCCGCAAAGTTTGAATAGTACAAGTTTCCTGAAAGCATTGATTCAAAAGGTTACTTGCAGCTTCATATTGGACTTCTCTAAGCTACTCTGAAATACTTGGTTCTGAAATGAAAAGATCCATTAAGTCTTCATTCTCTTCTTCTTCTCTAAAGTCAAAGAATTGATTTATACTTAAAACTGATTTAGTTTGCTATTTTTCTTGAGTTTCAAGTACTGATTCTAAAGAAGTTGATTGTGCAGGTGAATAAAGAGCAATGTGTTTCCTTTCATCTCCATGTGAAATAGTCATGCTTCCTGATCTGCATCCTATGAAGGCATCAGTGGTAGCTAGCCATGGTCTGCTTAAGATTAGAGGATGTCCTCCCAATTTTTTTTTGGTTGCAAGATAAGGAAGTCAACAGGATACTCCCATGAATCCAAAGAGACTATGATATCTTCTAATATTCCTTCCGGAACAACTTTAGATCTGTCTGCTAGTTCTAAAATTGTAGAAGTTGATCTAATGTTGTTTAAATGCAGAGTTTTCATTGTCTCCATTGTCATTACATTTATAGCTACTCCCAAGTCTATTAATGTGTTTGGTACTGAGAAATTATTTATTGATATAGTAACCATAGGGATACCAGGATCAATATATTTCTCTACAATGGTTTGTGTAGACATGAGGCTTGCTAGTTTACCAATGACTTGGATTGTAGTAGGATCCTTCTTCTTTTTCCCTGATTTCTTAATGCACAATTCCTTTATTGTTTTAGCATATATTGGTATTTCTTTAATTGCCTTCAACAAAGGAATTTTTACATAAGAATTTTTTAACTCATCTAAAATATCAAATTCAGGAAGGGTTATTTCTTTTTGTTGTTCCACTAACCTTTCAGGATAAGGTGGTGTTTGAGTTGTAATGGTTTTTCCTTTCTGAATTTGTATCTCAGTTTGTGATGTTTCAGGTGATTCTCCTTGTTCAGTTGGTTCTTCTATGATTGGAGGAGAATCCTTTTTAAGTTCTTTTCCAGACCTTATATGGACATCATTAAGAGGAAGAATCAAATATGTGGGAAAACATGCTGCTTCCTCTACAGTATATGCAGATTTGTCCACCTTATTATTTGGATTTGCCATTGGTTGGGCTGGTAATTGAGTTGGTCTGGGTTGATTTGTGGGTAGCTGTAACTGTTGTGGTTGGGTCAACAACGGTGGTGGATTCTGCTGTGGAAATGGCATGGATTGTGGATATTTAGAATGTTGTTGTTGAAATGGTATGGACTGTGAATATTGTGGATATGCAAATTGCTATTGGTATTGTTGCTGGTATTGTTGTTGATACTGTTGATGTGGCTGGTTTCCATAACCATATCCTCTCCAACCTTGTGCAGGTTTTTGTGGATATCGTTGTGGAGGCCAAGCTTGCCATTGCATTGGAGGGGTCCAAGGATTTTGAGGTGGATAGAGGTAATTTTGTTGAGGGAATTGTTGTTGATTTTGTTGAGACATCCTAGGTTGCCATGGTCTTCGTGGTGCTACATAATAAAAACCTTCTATTCCTGGCACTTCTTCCATTGAGTTCATTTGTAATTCTTTCAATCTTAGACAACTTTTTGTGGAATGATTTTATGTACAAAGACCACAAACCTGGATACTATCCAAAGGACATTCTCTCAATGGATGTTTCTTTCTACATTTGGAACAAAAGATTGCTAGAGCTTGTTCTTGTTCTTCTTTCTTCTTGTTTTCCTTTAGAATATCTACTTGTGTCCCTAATGTACTTAAGAGGTATGTTTTGAAGTTTTCCAATAAGCTTCCTATTTCAGCTCTTATTATCCCTCCTACAACTGACTTTGCTGCTTTTGAACTTGCTTCTCTCTTCCATGTTTTTGATCTTCCTCTAGAATATTTTTGACATAACTCAACAATTTCTTCGAATGGTAGGTTTGAAATGTCTCATTTACCCATCGCATTCAAAATTTCAAGGTATTCATCCCTTAAACCCTTGAGAAAGATTGTTCGAATGGTTTCTTGATTTAGAGAGTGTTGTTTATATTTTTGTAGATTATATGCAAATCTTTCCAAATATTCTTCTAAACTTTCATCTTCTTGTTGTGTCATTCTGAAAACATCTTCCTTTGAATATCTAGATCTACAATAAGCTTGATATTTTTTAAGGAAGACCGATCTCATATCATCCCAAGAAGCTATTGTTTGTTCTCCTAAACCCATGAACCATTTTAAAGCGGCTGCTTTTAATGTTGCAGGGAAAAGACGAAGTTTATGAATGTCATCAGTGTATCCATATGTTCTACATAGAATATCAAATTCAAACATAAAAGCATCAGGATCTTCCGTGGACATTCCATAAAAATTTGGCAATACAGAAGGTGGAATATTTTTCATTTTCACTTCTTCTCCTAATATTGCACTTGTGTCTACTATTGGAAAGACAAAGGTAGCCTCTTGATCATTACCATCTTCTTGTCTTTTCTGATCATTTTCTTGTTTTGCCTCCTCCTCTCTCTTTCTTCTCCATTCCCTTTGTTGTCTTTCATATTCATCTCGTTGTTCAGGAGTGAAAATAACAGATCCATGTCCCTCTTCTGCCATTGGTTGATTTGTTTCAATTTTGAGTGGAGATTCAGGTTGTTGAAAGATAGGTGGATTTATGGATGGAAAGACAGGTTGTTTTCCTTTGATAATTTCTTTTTGTTTTGCAGAAATTGAAGATTGTTTTTGTTTTGCTTCCCAAGCTAACAAAGTTTGCCTCTCAATCAAAGTTAATCTTTGTCCAGTTCTTTGCTTTTCTGCCAATTCCTCAATTATTGGATTACCAGTAACTGGGGTGTTTGATGATCCTATCTCTATTTGTGGGGGGTTTTTAATAAATCTACCTTGAGGATCTCTATATCTAGGCATAAAGAAACATAACTAAAAAGGGATGTAACTAATGTTTTTGTTTGTTTTGAAATTTATCCTTCTATTGACTATGCCGATATTTGCCTCCCCAGCAACGGCGCCAAAATGTTGGGCTAATTTGTTTACCAAAATTAACACAATTATTTCTTTATCAATCCGAGTTGTTTATGCTTTGAGGAAAGTTCACTATATGTGAAGATCAGATGTAATCAAACCTTGAAAGATAAGTTATTCAAAAGCTTAAAGAAATACATCCTACAACTCTAATTCAATTAGTTTAAAAAGAGGAAAAATATTGAAATGGTTCTTGACTCAAGAAGTCCACTTTTGCCTCAATTACCACTTAATGAATCAGAGGTTAAAACAAAGAACTTAAGATGGATAAATTATTAATGAAAGAAGCTCTTAACTTAAGAGACACATAAGGTATTTCATCATCATTCATTCATCTCAATACCAAAATCACATAAAGAAACTACTTGCATGCAATCAAAGGAAACTAGTTTTAATTCATCATTTTAGTAGAAGGGATGCTCAACTTGAACACTTGTTTTTCCAACTTAATAAAGTGATGAATAGGCTAAGAACTAATGAAATCAATCACCATGCATGAACCATAAAGCAATCTGAAATAAAGCTTTGAAAAACCAGTTCTACAATAACCAGATTACAAGAAATAAAACTAGTTAACAAGGAAGTGTACTTAGCTTGGAATGGGAGCCCTCCACCCTTGCCTTGCACACTTGAGAAGTGATATCAGAAGCTCAAATTCAGTCACACATCCATAGCATTGAACAGCAAAATAATAATAGCACAAGTCTTCAAATTAACTCTTCAATCCAAAAGTGTCACAACATAAAAGTATAATATGTCAATACATAAGCCATCAAAGTTTTGGCTCTTAAATAAGAAGTCTCATGAAACAAACTGATCTATATTCACTCAAACAAACCCATTTACTCTCATCCATCTATCTAAGTCGAATTCATTACTCCCATCCCAAGAAATATGACCAATCCCATAGAATCTCAAAACTGCCCTATTTCTATGGGATTTCTGAGTGACTAGTCATGATTGACTAGCACCAAATGGGCCTAATAAAGCTTGTTCTGTTCGAACTAAGCATAGCTGGCTTAGTCCTAGTTCCCAAGTTGTCCATCCATGCATTCAATTCGTGCCCAAGTGTCCTACAACCACATCAACCATAGAGCTATTACGGGAATTTCTGAATCTGCCAATTTTGCACTTAAAACCAAACTTTCATAAAAACTTTAGAAATTGAAAAATTAAAATTAAATACCTGAATGGATATAAAATATACATCAAAATGGGATGAATGAAGGGAAAATGGATGGCAAATAGATGGATTAGTAAGTTTCTTAGAGCAAAAATAAGACCAAAACTAAGGCCCAACACTCCCTTTCAAATCTATCCAAGAAAGCATCTATCGCACCTAATCCATTATAAGTAGGCAAATCCCTCACTTCCATTGATATGCAGCGCAATGATCTTGTCATCATGTTACAGTTCAGTGTGGTTACCTCGTGTAACCGATTCTGTCATCGCTCTATCTCTTCATCTGAATCTGATGTACATGAGTTTTCACACTCCCATGAGATTCATCCATCCGCGATGGGATTTATCCAGTCTTGCTCTTGTGCGGTTATCTTGTAGATGCAGTCCAAATCGTCTTTGCTTTCATAGTTGTGCACCGGCTCTGTGTAGCATGATCCTTCCATAGGGTCCAAAGGTACGCCTACGCGCAGAGATGTTTTCTCAAAAATGATATTGCGCTTCTTCAGATTAATTGCCTCGTTCATTTCAGTGGCCCAATCGATTCCTAAGAGCGCGGGGTAGGGATTATTGTCATAAAAAATATCTATCACTTCAAAGTCTACTGGCGCACTCGCTCCTTCAATATCCACGATGATCCCTTGCAATCTCCCCATAGGTATTATCTTTTGCCGGTTCGCCATTCGCAGCTGGGTAGGAGACTATTGTAGTGTAGGCCTTCCCATGTGCTCCCATGTCTGATTCGGTAGAACGTTCAAGTCTGATCCTAAATCCAGAATTACTAGTCCATCTCATATTCTCCAATCTGCATGGTCAACCTCATTTCTCTTACCGTCCATGTCGCATGCTTTCCAATCATTCAGACTATGTGCGACTCTCCCAGGGTGGTCCCAGCACATCTGTTAATGAGTTCCTGCAATCCCTTTACAGCCTTATTGTCGTGCAGTAGCTTCATACATGTTTCTAAGAATGTCGTAAGCATAGATGGGTCCATTTCTAGATCTGATCTATCTTTGCTTCCTGAAGTGGAGGCATCAGCGAAGCCGTTCTTAGCTTCCATGAAGGTTTCCTTAGCACGGTCCAAATCAAACTCTGTTTCTTCCATCACAACCTTGTGAACCCAAGTACTATCTTCGGGTTGTTTGCCTTTATCATCTCCCATCGTAATTCCACTTCGGAGCACAATGTTCACATTTGGATCTTCCTCGCGTGACTCAGAAATCACCATCTACAGGTTCTAAGTTGGGGGAGGTTGTAGTGCTCCCTTGTCACGCAAGTTAGCTATCAGCGTAGGACAATCCTCCATCTCGTGATAAAAAAAGGTACAATACAGACATGATGGACACGTTGGATTCGTACATCACGGGCATAATGTCCTGGCCCTCTGCAATTCTAGCATACCAGCTGTCCGCAACCTCATCCAGGTCCTCCTCCACCTTGGCCTCATCTACACCCCTGAAATCCAAGTTGCGCCACTACTGCATTTTGGTCAAGGGGCTGCGTTTCAGTCTAAACCCTATAGGTGGGAGTTCTATCCATCATTAGCTCATAGCTTCTACAAGTGCACTCATCCTGTCCAACCAATCTACAAAAATTTCAGAGCAACTATTGCGAATTTTGTGTGTACTTCTGTAACTAATGGCAGTTGTCCATAGCATGCTTTCCTCCTATTTGACAAATTTCACACCACAAAGTAGGCATAGTTCTAGGTCTTGCCTGTGTCTCTGGTCTTAACAGCATCAGTCCTCCTTCCGTGAGGTAATTCATGAACACTGGGTAGTGGTCGTTATCATGTCCCTGACCCTTACATTTAACGCACCATACCTCTTCGTGCATTTCTGGTCGGGCTGTTCTGTCATGTTTCAGACTCTACATCTCAAGGCATAAGTTTTTCAACTACGCGTGGATCTGCTAAACTCCCAAGTTAGGATCATATGTCGGGGTCTCATGCAGCCTCATCGCGATGTCCAAGGCCCCTACCTGAGTCGTTAACCTCTGTTGTGACAATGCATTCCTCAAATGCGGCATTAGCGAGGTGACAAACCATTCGCGATGTTGTCCATCCATCAAAGTCATGTTAGCTTCGCGAATTGTGCACTTCAGTCTTTGATCCAACTCCCAAGGAGTATTGCCTAGTAGCATTATGCCCTTTGAATCCAATTATTGACTGCGCCTTTGACTTCGGCCTGCTAAATTATTTGTTCAGCGCAATTTGGATATCTGCAATCCCCGCATTCAGATTGTCATTAGAATTCTTAATATACTAGGTGAGCACATAATCTAGCAGAGCGCTGACCAGCGTCACTTTCTTCATATTATCACCTGTAACCCCTTGCCCTTCCCATACGGCTCTTATCACGAACCAAAACTGGTCCGGATCTTCATTTCCTACTCCCTTGAACACATGAAACTTTATCGCGCTTTCCATATTGACTCGCGGTGGTGGTATAGGTGGTACAGGTGAAGATGGAGGTGAAGACGATGAAGCTGGTGGTGGTGTGGGTGGGGGTGGTATGCATGGAATCCTTTGCCTTATCAGATTTATCGCACTTTGTGGCGAGACCTTTGTGAGCTCTTCCTTGTCCCCTCGTGGAGGTGAAATCAAAGGGCTATTCTCTGGTCCCTTACTTCCTTTGTTTCTGTAGGTTTTTCCACTTCGCATGGCTCCAGACATCAAGGTAATTGCATAACCCTCTTTTCACACAATAAAATTTTAATCCAAGTATTTAGAGAATTTACGTACTTACCTCGTGGTCCTTTGAGAAAGCGTCTCTCAACCTCGTTATAGCTAACTGAATTATCTACCGCAAACTCAGTAATGAGTCCTCCTATAATTCGATCGAGCCAGTGATTAACAACGCACGTGATCTTATCCTCCGATGCTTCCAATCTGTGCACCAACTATAGGGTCCACACAATAGGATTGTCAATCTTCCACCTTCCTTGGCTATCTTCTAGCTTCGCGATCCACTCGTACAACTTAGTAAGGAAAGATGTGAAAAAAAATTCGTGGATCTTTGTGTACATGTAGCAGTCTAACCACTCTTCCTTTGATAGTCGTAGATTCCTATTTTCCTGCGCCGCGAACTCGTGAATCCTGTTGTCCAACCAACCTTCAATTTCCTTCTTAGTTGGATTCCAATGATACAACATTAGACATCTCTATGCAAATTCCAGTCCCAACAACGAAACCATTTGTTGGCTTAATGGGGCTTGACTCAAGTTTGGAGTTATTTAGCCAAACAAATCCTTGTACTACTAGCCCTTTCGGCAACAGCCGGTGGAGCGCGGACTGAGATCTCACCCAAAGCAGTATGGGGGGATGCTCGAACCAATTTTCCGCACCCTTGAGATGTTTGAGAGTTTGATTTAGTCCAACTGTTAATACCTTTGCGCAGGTCACTTTGCACACTTTCCTGACTGGCAAGGCCTTCACGCCCTATTATAATCAACTTCGTAAAGCCCTAAGTAGGGGCTCAGGAACTTTCAGGTTGCTAAAGCAGCGATCTATGCTATTTCCCTAAGTTACACCACGAATCTTACTTATCTTCTTATAATAGTTAGTTATCTTCGTGTAAACAGATACTTTATCTTATATTCACTTATTCAACACATTCATATAAGTTCGCGCAACAAATAAACAGTAAACTTGCAATTCATACCCAATATACTTCAATGCATAAAACAGGAAAAGATACACAAAAATAATGTAAAACTTCTCTTTATTAATGCTTCAATCGGTTACAGACTCAACCTACCCTGCGCACTCAGCTGCAGGGGTCTGCGCACTCAACTGCAGACTACTAGGCCTCTACGCACTCAGCTGCAGAGCCTTCTCCTACTCTACAACCCAAAAACACGACTTTACACTTTTGACTCAATGCTTCATCATTATAGCTTCCATCTTCGATTCCTTTTTTCTCTTTACACTTAGAGCCTCGCTCTATTTATACAATCCCATGGTCTGCGGACCATGGGTAGAACTTTGAATTTGAAACTACATTACAAAAGTAAGGGTGGACAACCCTATGACTTAATTACACTTCATGCTCCGCGCCCACAAATCGCGGATTCTTTACATCGGACTTAGTCAAAAATTGGGCTTTAAGCCCTAAAACTTTCCTTGGGGGGATCTCGTGCCTAATAGATCCTAAGGCAAAAATGGAAAAGGAAAATGATAAATTCATAATGCAAGTGGAGAACCTAACCTATATGCTAGTTTCGAGAACCAATAACTGTGAGAGCGAATCAACCATGAAAATACCCAAAGGAGAAGTATTCAAAGTTCTTATATATACAGTATGGTACAAGGAATCACGCAACCTTGCGACTTACGTATAATAGTTATTCAAGGCAAGCCCCTTGCAAGATTCATGCCAAGGACTCCTTTGGTAAGTAAAACTCATGGCTTCAAAAATTTCTTCCTACGAAGGTAACTCAAAATTTGACCAACTGACAAGTGGTTTAAGAGAACAAAGCCATCGATACCATGCAAATTGACTAGGTTCTAAATATAATGATGCAATATGTAACTTTTGTGTGTGTTGCACATTATGGAGATCAAAATATTGCTCCATTTGTAGTATCCATGTTACTAGATCCCTCCCATCAAACCTCCTCATATCGATCTTTGGAATATGGTTGGTCTTCAATTCAAAGTTATAGTCTCTGAAAGCATGATTAATATTATGTAACACCCTCCTCCCACATCTACCCAAGTAACTGGCCAACTAGGGTAAACATGCGACAAGAGGCCACTGTGATATGATTCAACTTCATAAGTCACGTTAAGGAAGTGGAACCAACAAAAACACACCATACAGACAATAATCACCAGCTACATGACCCTCAAGAACCAATCTAGTACTTTAGAAAACTTTCCTTGGGGTCCCACTGATATTTTTGACAATTTAAGGCTTAGTCGCTCCCATGCTATAGGCATGACTGAGACCAAAAACTTAAATTCACTCTCACAGCATTTCCTACTAGCGACTAGAGACCAAAACTACCAGTTCTATGCTAGCGACTCCAGGATTTGAGCCACTTTTTCACGCCCAAAGCCCAGGTCACTGCCCAGTGTTGAACCATCTCTTTAGATCAGTAAAATAACATGGAAATTACGTTACTAAAGCAAATAATTGTTCAAGACCTTGACTGGACCCCTACTAGCCATGACAGGAATTTCGTCAAACATATTTCAAATGTGTAATCTACAGGTGTAATTAACAGTTCTGAGCATAGGGGTCTCATACTTAGTTGAGAATCGCTAAGAACCATTGATGCCTCAACACATCAACTGCCATTCCATCCATTAGGTCATAGATACATTGATCATTCAATTACAAGTAAAAAGATGAGGGGAGCCATACATTGTTGTTGTCATAAAACACATACATAACCATCATAATAGGGAGAGAAATACTCATGAAAGTACAACCATATAGACCACATATAATCCATCAAAATGATGATAAAAATACAAGGAGAAATAACCTTTCATTAATGATGCAAAATCCAAACCCGGGATGGGACTTCCACATCCCACATGACCCTAGAATGGTTGAGCCAAATCTCTCTTCATCCATTCATCCCCGTGCCATATTCCAAGCATGAATGTGGGAACTCATAGAACACATCAATCAAAACTCATAAATGGATTCTATAGGTCATCCACCTCAACCCATAAAACACTGATTCCAGCTCACGGTCAGACATCACAAAACCATCATCAGATCAGTCTATATCCCAGCCATCTAGGGCTCCAGATCATTTGTCCAACCTGGCTATGAGACTAGTATCTCAACCCACAACTTTTACCAGGCTCCAGAGCATTTTTCCAACCAAAGCTATGGGACTAGTAACTCAACCCACCAAGGGCTCCGAAGAATTTGTCCAACCCAGGCTATGAGACTAGTAACTCAACCCTAGTTGTTCCAGGGCTCGAAACCATTCGTCCAAACAAGGATACGGGACTAATAACTCAACCAAAGCTAAAGAAACATGAGAACCAACAAAAAACACAATAAGGAAATAAAACCAAAATCAGCATGGCTATCCAAGAAATGGTAAGGCTAGGCAATCCACATTCAATCCTAACCAACCTCCATGCCAATGATAGATCACAACCAACAACCCACATGCATATGCCATGCATGCCAAAACTAGTGAAGGAAACATACATGCAACTCGGAACCTACAAAAAACTCTGATGTAGTTGCTAATATTGATACCTTCTTGTGATTTCCTTCTCTCCCTTTGCTTTCTTGCTCCAAAAATCTAAGTATGCCACACCCTCCAAGACTTTTCCAAGAAAACTCTAAGTCTCCAAGAGTATGAGAGAGAGATAATAGAAGAGAGCTCCAACACTGAATTGGAAAAGGGTTACCAACTGATCCTCATAAGCCTTTTTATGAATAAGGCCTCTATTTTCTTCATTTTCCATTATTCTCATTCAATTTCCTCCTCACATGCAACCTGTGACCTTTCACTTCCCTTTTCTCCTAGTTTCCATTATTTTCATAAATAAATGTACCAAAAATTCCATTTTTCCTTTCCTAAGCCTTAGCCATTTGCTTTGCCAATTTCCTTGGCCATAAACAATCATAAGTGATCCCCATCAATAAGATTATTCCCAACATTAAGCTCGGAATAGGTGTCCCATTAAGTGTGGTTTTTATTTTTCCTTTATTTAATTTTATTGCATGGAATTTTCAACAAGGCTGTTACAAAACCCTCCCCCTTGGGGGAACACCGTCCTCGATGTTCAACAACACCTATAACCACAAAATTGTTGTAAGAAAAATATATTGCCGATGGAGCTTTATAACTTAGCTCGATGCAGTATTTACAATAATCAACCTGCTGAGTAGCAACCAACATAACAACATAATAACATGATATCATAACAACATATTGCATAGTGGAGCTTTATAACACAGCTCATTATGCTATTTAAAATGATCATCTCGCTGAGTGTCAATCCACATGACATCATAACATCATGATAACATAACCACATGATCTCATAGTAACATGACAACATAATCATAATAAGATGACACCCATACCACATAGTGGAGCTTTATAACATAGATCATGGTGGTATTTACATCCATATACATGTGTACATATAGCAACATCACCAACCATATATACCAAAACATATACCAAAGCATACATCAAAACATATATTGAACATCATATCTAAGCATATGTCAAAACATTATATAGCATATACCAGACCACCATAAAGCACATATCAAACTACCATAAAACATATACCGACCTCCATAAAGAATATACAAAACCACCATAAAGCATATATTGACCACCATAAAGCATATACCAAACTGCCATATCGAAGTTGCTTTGCCTCAATCGGAAAATAAGGAAGGATACATAGCCCACATTTGATCCGCCATCTCCCATGTAGCTTCATCGAGCCCAAAGTGCTTCCACTACACCTTAACTTGCTCAATTGACCGGTTTTGGAGCATGACCACCTTTTTCTGCAATATATAATGAGGCTCTAGCTGGAATTATTTATTTGGTTCCACCTGTAATACAGACCAGTTAATCACATGATCATCATCCTTAACATACTTCTTAAGCAATGATACATGGAAAACATCATGGACTTTCACTATCGGAGGCAGTGCAAGTCGATAGGCTACTGGCCCAATCCTTTCAATGATACTGAAGGGTCCACAAAACCATGGTTCCATCTTGGCACATGATCCAATCTACAAGGAGATCTTCTTTGGTTTGATGCGCAAGTACACCTGTTCCCCAACCTGGAACTCCTTGAACAACCTGTTCCTATCTGCATAACTCTTCTGCCTATCCTGTGTTGCCTTTAGATTCTTCTTGATTACCTGCATTTCCTATTCCATGTCTGCCAACATATCCGGTCCAATCAACGCCCTGTTAACCGAATCACTCCAACTGATAGTATGTGAAAACTCTGCCTATACAATGCCTCAAAAGGACTCATCCTCAATGACTCTTAACAACCATTGTTGTATGAAAACTTTACCAAAGGGACATACTCTTCCCACTTCCATTTCTGATGCATCACATACATCCTCAACTTGTCCTCTAATATCCTGTTGACCCTCTTTGTCTGTCCACCTGTTTCTGGATGATAAGCTGTGTTGAAGGCCAACTCTATGCCCAAATCTACAAATAACTCCTTCCAAAACATGGAAGTTAACTTCACATCCATGTCTGACACAATCTTCTTTGGAACACCATGAAATGTGACCACATCTTTATTGCATTAAGGAATTTTTCAGGTCTAAAATGAGCCTCCTATGAAAAATGTACAACCAAAATAAACTTTATAAGAACCAATAGGATTCAAAATGATGATTTCAACCATGGGGGATGATTCACCATTTTTGGATTAAAAAAGTAAAAAGATTAAAAAATAATAAAATAATAAAACTACTTTTTCAACTCGTATTTTCAACTTATCTCCCTATGGGTTTACTCAAATTTCAAGCAGAGACACTTTTTATATGCATAAATTGATTCCTCATCCAAGGAGTACCCATGTTTCATACGTTTGATGGACCTTGCTACAAGAAAAATGAGAAATGCATGAAAAACGTGATTACAATCACGTTTTTCATGTATTTCTCATTTTCTTGTAGCAGGGTCCATCAAACGTATGCAACATGGGTACTCCTTGGATGAGGAATCAAATTATGCATCCAAAAAGTGATTCTGCTTGAAATTTGAGTAAACCCATAGGGAGATAAGTTGAAAATACGAGTTGAAAAAATAGTTTTTTTATTTTTTCCCTCTAAAATTTGATGATGTAATCTAATATTATTTTATTATTTCCACTATTATTTTACAATTTCCTTAGGAGGCCAATTTTAGACCTCAATACTCCCTTAATGGATACATGTGCTACATCAATAACAGAGAATGTAGACTTAACCGGAATGAAGTGTGCAACCTTTGTCGATCTGTCCACAATGACCATAATGAAATCATGCTATCTCACTATCTTTGGCAACCCTATGATGCAGTCCATGTAAATGACCGCCCATTTCCACTCTAGAATCACGATCGGTTCTAGCATTCCACCTGGATGCTTAAATTGTGCTTTCACTCATTGACAATCAAAACATCTAGCCATGAACTCTGCTACATCTCTCCTCAGATTCAAAAAATAATAAAATTTATTCAATGCAATTAATGTCTTCTCATAACCTAGGTGACCCGAATAAGGTTTCACATGAAACTCCCTCAAGATAACCTTCTTGGATGATACAAATGACAATACCTCCTTTCTATATATAGGAGTCTAGGGGTCATAATATAATCAGACCTGAAATAACAATAATAATGTAAG
The DNA here is from genome assembly GCA_031772625.1 of Pinus tabuliformis. NCBI lineage: Eukaryota > Viridiplantae > Streptophyta > Pinopsida > Pinales > Pinaceae > Pinus > Pinus tabuliformis. Next base: position 1,109,450,142 of record CM062804.1, on the reverse strand, counting down.
GGCACAATAATAACAATAGTGGGCTTCTATGGGGCGCAATAATAACAATATGGGGACTGCATTGACACAAAAATATAATAAGGGGGTTGTACTAATAACAATAAGGGGTTACACTGGTAGTATAGGGACCTAACATGCCCCTCTCCTTCAAAAAGTGTTGTCCTCAACGCTTGAGTAGTTCTTGATGCTTCTGTATAAAATTCTTTTCCTCCCTTTGGAATCTTCAGTGGGTAAGTTCTTCCACTTGATGAGATACTCTAAAATTGATCGATTTCATAGCTATCGGGTTCTTGTTTCTGTGACTACTCCAGGCTCCAATATGATTTTTCCTTCCTTTTCAAGTTCTGACAATATTGTTTGAACTCGGATCTTCTAACAACTTTTGAATTAGTGGCCACACTTCTTCATCCTTCTTCCATTCATCCCTTTCTTCATTTATCCAATCTGGTTGGATAATAGAAATAGCACAAAACAACGCTTCCACATCCTCATCCTCTCTTGAGAGTGCATCTGCAACAACATTTTGCTTCCCTTTTTTGTAGATGATTTCAAAGTCATAACCCAACATATTTGTGACCCATTTTTTTTGTTCTTCTAAAGATAATCTTTTTTCTAAAAAGTATTTAAGACTATCATGATCCATTTATGCCTTGAAGTGTCTTCGCATTAGGTAAGGTCGCCATTTCTTAAGTGCATGTAATATTGCCAACATTTCCTTCTCATAAATAGCTTGCTTGAGATGTAGCCATAAAAATACCCAATCGCCTACATCAAAACTTCTTTCACTGCGATGTTGATCTGCATGTTGTTTCATTCGATTCTGCACCAAAGTGGCGTTATCCTTTAAAAGTTGGAGAACTTGTTGTTGATGCTCGATGTGATCTTTCACTGCTTGAATCTTTTTCTTCTTGATATTTCCTTCTATCTTGAGAGTTTGAGGAGTTGTAATTTCTTCCAATGCATTACAAGATATGGTTGGACTCATTTCTTGATGCTCAATGTGATCTTTCACTTCTTGAACATTTGTCTTCTTGATATGTCCTTCTATCTTGATAGTTTGATGAGTGGTAATTCCGGCCAATGCATTACAAGATATGATCAGATTCATTTCTTCTTTCTCGAGGGTTGGTTCTTGGTGTATATCCTCTTATTTTGATGTTTCTTGATCCTTTTCTTCCTCCTCTTCATAATCTATGTAAAATAATTTCTTCTCAACACACTTATGAACTTTAGTGTTTTTGCTATCACAATTGTAACAAAGCCCCTTTTCTCTTTTTTCTTCCAATTGTTGTCATGTCAACCTTGTAGGTTGTGTAAGGCTAGGAGAAACAACACTTCCATCTTTATAGTTGTGAGGGGTAGACTTCCTTATTGCCATAATTTTTCTTTTCACTTTTCTTGCCAACATGAATGCCTTCTCCAATGAATCAGGTTCCCAAAGACGAAACTCATGTTGAATGTTATCCTTTAAAATCCCTGTGGAATCATCAATACTCTGCTTCTCAGGAATATCATATTCCCGTATATTTGATTTTTGAAAGTCCTCAATGGGCTCTTCCATTGAACACTTTTGTTTGAGATTTATCAATTGGATAAAGAAAGTGTTGCTTTTTGTATTCTCATTATGTGTTATCATTTCCTCTGTGAAAATTTATCATGTAACAAGTGGTTTATGAGAACGAAGCCATTCACATCATAAAAATTGATCTAGTTCTAAATATGAAGATGCAATATGTACCTTTTGTAATAGTTGCACCTCAGGTAGATCAAAATATTTCTCCATCTGTAGTATCCAATTTACTGGATCCTTGCCATCAAACTTCCTCATATTTCCTTTTCTTGATTTTAGGAGCTCGATCTTAAAATGGCTGTAACTCTGTAATTTCATATCTCCAAGATCGAAAATTACGTCTTGCAATAGACCTATGAGTTCTCTTTCTAACCTTGCAAGTCTGATCAAGATTGGATTCTGCAAGCAAGAGTTAGGTCAAATCTCCCACAATGACCTGATTATAGGCCTTTTCAGAAGAGAAAAATTTTACGAAGTGCCACGTATCACTGTTCGACCTTCGGATCTGAAAAAGATACACAAAAAACTAAAGTCCATCCTCTTTCTGTAATTCTTACGAAATTTCAATATGATGCTCAGAGAGAAAGTTATGATGATTTTCCCCAAGTCACCTATTTAGAATGTAATTCGGGAGTCTGCAAAAACTCTAACTTCCTCAAATTATATCTACGAAAATATAGAGAGACAAGATCTGAAATTTGGACCCGAGCTTCACCAGGATTTCGGCTCAAATGGGTTTTAATTTTAGAGTTTGAAACTGCATAGAAACAATATTATAACGAAAATTCCACGATGACTTGTTTGAGATGAAATTCTAGAGCTTGCACAAACCCTAATTTCCTCATATCATATCTCCGCAAGTATAGTGATGCAAGATCTGAAAAAATGACCCAAGTTTTAGACCGATTTCTTCTCAAATGGGTTTTTGTTTTAGCTTCTGAAACATTGTAGAGAAAAAGTTATAGCGAAAATTCCATGATGGCCTGTTTGGAGCAGCAAAACCCTAGAATCCAAAGCTCTGATACCAAATGTTATGAAACCAACTCACAAAAAGATAGAAAAGATAGATCAACGCTTTAGAAATTAGCCTCTTCTAGGGGACAATCTCCTTTAAATTACACAAATGAACAATTCTTATATTATACAAATTACAAGCCCTCCTTTCTATATATAGGAGTCTAAGGGGTCATAATAATTAGAGCTGACATAACAATAATAATGTAAGGGCACAATAATAACAATAGTGGGCTTCTATGGGGTGCAATAAGAACAATATGGGGACTACATGGGCACAACAATATAATAAGGGGGTTGTACTAATAACAATAAGGGGTTACACTAGTAGTATAGGGACCTAACAAAATGCCTATAATCAATGCATAATCTTAGATTACCATTTTTCTTCTTCACAAACAATACTGATGTGCCCCATGGTGATACACTTGGCCTAATCTATCCGTTGTCCAAAATTTCCTTCAACTGTAGCTTTAACTCAACTAACTCAGGTGTGTTCATCCTGTAAGGTGATTTTGATGTTGGATTTGCCCCTGGCACTAACTCAATAGAAAATTCTACCTCCCTGTGAGGTGGAAACTCTGCAATGTCCCTAGGAAATACATCCTTGAAATGCTGTAAAATTGGATACCTGCTCAACACATATGCATCCTCAACTTCCTTGCCTTTATAACTAGAAATGTGCACTACAAATAACTTACACCCTTTCTTGCGAATAGGCTTTGCTTACATAACTGTCACCATCCTAACTGATGTAGATTTCTTCTTTCCTTGTAAGACTCTAAGTTCTCCATTTTCATCAACACTCTCAATGGATTTGTTATAATAATCTGCCTTGGTTCTATGAAGATACAACCAGTCCATGCCAAACAACATACTATATGAACCCAACGGTAATACATTCAAATGTGTTGTAGTAGGCATACCATTCAAGTCAAATGCACAAGCTCTTACCCAATGATGAACTCGTTTCTTCGTACCTATAGCCAACTACACTAACCAAGACTCTGCATGCAATTCCTTACTCAAACCACACTTATCCACCAAGTCAGGACTAACATAGCTATAATTAGATCTAGGGTCAATCAAAATATAAATAACTTGATCACAAAGCTTACCGTCCATTTCAATGATAGATGCCTAATGCTTTGCCTGTTTGTTATCCAATGCTACATAGATACGTGGAATACTTTGACCAACGTCTCCAACAGTCTGTGCCTCCTGCACACTATATATCTTAGGCCTACCACTCTTGTACTGTGGACAATCCCTCCTGCGATGATCTCCTCCACAAGTCCAACATTGCACGGGCTCCTTATTCTACTCCTTAGATCTGTGTCCTTGTCCTCTATCTGATGCATTGAACCTCTTAAGTGTTGTAACATTCTCCTTTTTACCCAAATCCTATCGTCTTACTTGCTTCTTGTCCCATTTTCCTTTTTCTTTGCATTACTTCTCCAATCTAGCTTCGTCTCAGTTCGATGCTTTGATTGTTCATATCAATGCTTCAGTTTTGGATGGTCTCCTCCAACGATCTTGGCTTGTCGAACTAAATCTTGTCTTTGAATACAACCAGTAACCCACAAGCAAATCTCCAAATCTTAGCCTTCTCCTCCTTCAGGTAAATCACATACCTCAGCAACTCCAAAAATTTGCTAGTGTACTCATTATTTGTCATGGATCCCATCTTTAGCTCATAGAATTAGTTTTCCCTATCATCAAAGTATCTTTCCAACAAATACTTCTTCTTGAATAACCTCTCAAATTCACTCCAAGTCAAATCTTCCTCATTTATACCTCTCACTTTCTTCACGTCTTCCCACCAAATGTTTGTTTTTCCTTTCAGACTAAATGTAGCCACTCTAGCTTCATGTTCTTTGAATGACCATGCAATTTGAAGAACTTCTTCATGCCTAGAAACCATGCCTCTACATCTTGCGATTTATTTACCTCTCAATCAAAAGTAGGTGTCTTTGATTTCTAAAACTCATCTCAGGAATATACCTTATCACTCCTCCTGTAAGGATGATATTGATGACAATCATGGTGCTTATCTAAATCAGAACTAGAATCATACTCGTGTCTATCCCTTCTCCTATCTGGAGTGTCCAACAATCTGCCATCTCTGATTGTGTCATCTCTATCTAATATGTGACCACCATGCGATCTACTACCATATGCCCCATTAGTTCTATCCTCTTGCTCATGCCTGATCTGAAGTGGTCACTGTCACCGCAAATTTGACAAGCTCTGAAGTATGATTGCATTTACCTCTACTAAGTTTTCTTGTGCCTATATGATTCTATCATTATCTTCCTTACAGCTCCTTATCTCTTCCTTTAATCTTCTTAGTGTCACTGCCAAGTCGAAAGAGTTTCCAATACCATACTACTCTTCGGATTCATAGGGGGAGTCTTTGTAGTCAACCATCTTGTAGGCCATTTGAATTTCTTCCTACAAGGTATATCATGTAAGCTAAACCAAATAAAAATAAACCAACGTACCTTAGTATAGCTTTAGGAGAATACCTTGTTTATAAGATCAACAAATAAACGTGATACATGTATAACATAATCGTGACAACATATAGAAACGTAACACATAAGCATAAGCTAGGGTCCAGTCAGTAAGGCATGACCTCAACAACAACACACACCACGACCTCATGCATCACAACCACCATTGTTACGTCACTATACACTTGACCACATGTAAACATGCACATGCATGAGTGATGCATAACCATACACACATATGCATAAACCCATTTGACCAAACATGAATGAACAATACTTGAAATCAAACTTGTAAGAATGATGAATGCAACCAAGCATATAAGAATGTAACCAAACATACTACAATGATACATGTAAGCGAAATAAATTGACATGTAACTAGTCATACACTCACAATGATGCATTCCAAAATAACACCTCAAATTTCACATGATTACATCACTACAACCATGAACAACATCATGCTAGTGCAACAAGAACAGGGAATGCAAGTGTGAGAGACACACATGAAACTGACATACATGCATGAACAACACATAGCTCATCTAGTCCGACGGGTGAACCATGCTCTGATGCCACTCTGTAACACCCTCCTCCCACATCTACCCAAGCAACTGGCCATCCGGGGTAAATATGCGATGGGAGTCCACTATGATATGATTCAACCTCCTAAGTCATGTTAAGGAAGTGGAACTGATAGAAACACACCATACAAAGATTAATAATCAGCTACAGGACCCTTAGGAACTAATCCAATACTTTAGACATCTTTCCTTGGGGTCCCACTGAGATTTTGGACAATTTAAGGCTTAGTTGCTCCCATGCTATAGGTATGAGTGTGACGAGAAACTCAAAGTCGCTCTCACAGGCTTGCCTGAAAGCATCTAGAGACCAAAACTATTAGTGCTATGCCAACGACTCTAAGATTTGAGCCACTTTTTCAGGCCGAGAGCCTAGGTCACTTCCCATAATTGAACCATCTCTTCAGATCAGTAAAATAGCATGGAAATGATAGTATGAAAGAAAATACTTATTCAAGACCTTGACTTGACCCCTACTAGACATGATAGGTATTTCATCAAACATATTGAAAATGTGTAATTTAGAGGTGTAATTAACAATTCTTAGCATAGGAGTATCATACTTAGCTAAGAATCACTAAGAACCATTAATGCCTCAACACATCAACTCTCATTCCATCCATTAGGTCATAGATACATTGATCATTGAATTACAAGTAAAAACATGAGGGGAGCCATACATGGCTGCAGTCATAAAACACATACATAACCAACATAATAGGGACATAAATACTCATGAAAGTACAACCATATAGACCACATACAATCCATCAAAATGCTCATAGAAATACAAGGAGAAATAACCTTTCATTAATGATGCAAAATCCAAACCTGGGATGGGACTTCCATATTCCACCCAACTGTAGAATGCCTGAGCCAAATCTCTCTTCAACCATTCACCCCATGCCATATTCCAAGCATGAATGTGGGATCTCATAGAACACATCAATCAAAACTCATATAGGGATTCCAGAGGCCATCCACCTCAACCCATCAAACATTGATTCCACCTCACGGTCATACATCACAAAACCATCATCAGATCGGTCTCTATCCGAACCATCCAAGGCTCTAGAGAATTTTTCCAACTTGACTACGGGACTAGTAACTCAACCCACATATTTTATTGAGCTCCATAGCATTTGTCCAACCAAGGCTATGGGACTAGTAACTCAACCCACCAAGGGCTCTAAAGCATGTGTCCAACCCATGCTATGGGACTAGTAACTCAACCCAAGATGTTCCAAGACTCCAGAGTGTTTTTGCAAACAAGGCTACTGGACTAATAACTCAAACCAAGCTAAGGAAACATGAGAACCAACCAAAAACACAACAAAAAAATAAACCCACAATCACCATGGCTATCCAAGAAATGGCAAGGTTAGGCAATCCATTGTCAATCCTGTCCATCCTCCATGCCAATGATAAATCGCAACCAAAAACCCACATGCATATGCCATGCATGCCAAAACTAGTGAAGGAAACATACATGCAACTCAGTACCTGCAAACAAATATTATGTAGTTGTTGAGCCCGATGCCTTCTTGTGCTTTCCTTCTCTCCCTTTGTCTTCTTGCTCCAAAAATCCAAGTATGCCACACCCTCCAAGATTGCTCCAAGAAAACTCTAAGTTTTCAAGAGTATGAGAGAGAGAGAATAAAAGAGAGCTCCAACATTGAACTGACAAAAGGTTACCAATTGATCCTCAAAAGTGTTTTTATGAATGAGGCCTGTATTTTCTTCATTTTCCATGATTTTCCTTTAATTTCCTCCTCACATGAAACCTGTGACCTTTTGCCTCCCTGTTCTTCTAATTTTCATTATTTTCATAAATAAATGTGCCAAAAAATCCATTTTTCCTTTACAAAGCCTTAGCCATTACCTTTGCCAATTTCCTTAGCCATAAGCAATCACAAGTGATCCCCATCATTAGGATTCTGCCCAACATTCAGCTTGTAATAAGTGTCACATCAACCGTGGTTATTATTTTTCCTTTATTTACTTTTATTACATGGAATTTACACTAGGGTTGTTACACATTCCTTTTGTTCTCATCATGAGTTTCAGCGAATACATTTTCGCCATTAGGAAGCAATTCTTGTAGCAACTTTGTCAAACCTTCCTTCAAACCTTTCATCTTAGATTCCATGTCTACTTTTAATCCATCCTTCAAACCTTCCAGGCCTACTTTTAATCCATCCTTCAAGCCTTCCATGTCTGATTTGAAACCCTCCATGTCCCCTTTTAAGCCATCCATGTGGCATTTTAGTTCATCTTTGGTTTCTCTTTGTGAGAGTGAAATTTGTTGCACTTGGTCCCGTAATTTTGATATAGCATGTTGCAAGTCTTCCTCTTAATGCGTCATAGTAGAGCTTTCTAAGGGCTTAGTAGGTGTAGACATATTTTTTGGGAGGCATTTTAGAACCCAATATTGATATCTATGTTTCAATATGTCATTAGAATCACTTCAAACTATTTTTTCAAACAAAAGTTATGTAAAATTTATAAAATACTCACCTTTTTCTTACTTCTTAGGAGCTCAATATTGAATTTGTTTTATCTATATAATTTCGGACCTTCAAGGTATGAAATTTCATCCATTGGTATCCTTCTAATTCTTCTTTCCAACCCCACGAGTCCGACCGATATTGTATTATCCGAGAAATTGTTATGCCTGATCTCCAATGGTGACCTGATTACACACTGGTAGAGAGAAATTGTATGAAGTTTCATGTGTTATTGTTTCTCCTTTCCCCCACAAAACGTGAAACATAAGAAACTAGAGTCTGTGTAATTTTAGTCACATTTTACGAAATTCAAATCTGATGCTCAGAGAGAAAGTTATGACGATTTTTCCTAGGTCATATGTTTGAGATTGAATTTTGGATCCTGTAAAAACCCTAACTTCCTCAGATCATATCTCTGAAAATGTAGCCAACCAAGCTCTGAAAGTTTTACACAATCTTTACCATGATCTCCACTCTATTTGGTTGAAATTTCAACTTCTTACTTTCTATATATAGGAGTCTAAGGGGTCACAATATAATTAGAGTCTACATAACAATAACAATGTAAGAGCACACAAGTAAAAAATAGTGGGATTCTATGGGGCACAACAATAATAACATGGAGTATACATGGACACACCAATAACAATATATGGCTACACTAATAATAACAATAAGGGGGATATACTAGTATTATAGGGACCTAACAGAGGAGAAATATTGTGATGAGCAGCGAAGAAGATGTTGTATTAAAAAGCCTTAAGAAAAGGATCATCTAGAGAATTTCCAAGCATAGAAATCAGCAAGTTATTATTGATATATCCTCGATCCATCTAGAAGCCCTTGTGATCGCCAACAAAGATACTATTCAAATCCTTTCCTCAGATGTGCCATAGTTAAATCAAATAGTGAAATCACTGAAGTGGTAATTGGAAGATGAAAAGCAATATTTTGAAGCTAAAATGCAAGAAGGATTAAAACCACATTACATAATCTTAGCCTATTCCTTCAAATATTAGGTCAAGAAGCATATAAAATAGCACAGTGAATCTCATTTAAATGAGCTAAAGAAATTAGAGGAAGACAATAGGGAGGAAATCAATGCTAGGATTGATGACGAGAAGAAAACACGAATCACATTCAAGTGCTAAAATATTAAGAAATAAGAGTAAATAATAACTTCCAAAGAGAAAATGTCTCCTTTGTAGACGGACTACAACAAATCCAATAGTGCTTTACCTAACTTGTATAGACATTAAAGGAATGGGATGCTAAAGGTTGAAATTACAATAAAATCAGGCTCGCTTTTGGCTACTTATTGGTGTGGTAGAAGGAACACATGGATGCTCCTAATTAACTTCCCAGACTAAGCAAGGAGAAGAAGAGGAAATATAAGTCATTGATTAATGTATGAAAAATAGAACATGAGGAAGGTAAGGTAAAAAAACCAAAGCTCTTAGATTAGCCACAAATATATGGTATGCAACCGTAGAAATGTTGGAAGAATCGAGATTAGGAAATCTAGGAGTCTTATCTAGCTCTGCATCCATCAGACTAATATTGCACAACATCACTAGAGTCTGAGCTATAATGGTCCCCAAGACTGAACACAATCAAAGGGTGGATAAAGATGTAATTGAAATGTTTATTACCACACCATTAGGTATATGACTCCGATTAATTGTTAAACCATTGGAATGAAGACCAACGTAAAGAACCTAACATACCAAGCATTGAGGGCTAAACAATAGTTAAAGAATTTTGAATATCCTCATATCTCCAAGATCCTAAATATTCACACCGCTTGGGGGAGAGATCTACAACGATTTGCATCAGATAAGTAAGAATGTACTCACTACACCTAAGGAATTACTAGCCAAGAACCATTTTTGTAACCTCAATTTTGTGTATATATATATAAAGGAAAGTCCTTTGGGAAGGGGCGAGGGAGAAAAAGGGTGAGAAAATTGAACAAACTAGATATCTCTTTTCAGAAAGCCTCATTCTGCAATATTTTGTGAATGTAGGCCCCATTTTTTCTTATTAATACAATTTTTTTTCTCGGAGATATATGTATCCCCCTTCCCTAGTAAACTGCATATATTGAGTTTCTTGAGTCTTGTATGCTAACATATATTTATGTGAATGACAAAGCTCTCATAAGATTTGTTAATCAACATTTTTTTTTTGTGCTACAATTGTTGCTTGATCGATATTACCACACATGCATATGAAGTTAACAACAAAATATAATACAATGTGGACATGGCTATGTTAGTTGGCCCTCCCAACTAGTTATGTTTCCTACAGTAAAAATATACACCATACATAGAGCTATACATAGAGCATATTATAAATAATATTGATGCATTGAATATATTAATTTTGTGCTAAACAATTATATTTAAACATTGTAAAAATTCTTGAGCAATTAGATTGATCTCATTATTACAACATGCTATTTGAATAACTCCTCTTCTTGTGTGATGCACAAAGAGTTGAGATATATAGAATTTACATAATAGAGGGAGCGTGCAAGTGGATCCATGGGATCCCATGGCTTTCTCATTGATTACATTTTTGAATCATAACAAGAGCTTAGAAAGGAAATTTGGAGGGATTCCTATCCAATCCAAGACTATGATCCAACCCTCAAACTGGTAACCATTTCAATTATGCAAGATTTAGCAAATTGGTTTTGCGCAGGGTAATGACTTGCATCCTCAACCATAAATTTGGGGTTTGGTGAACCTAGGCCTAAACAATGACCAACACACTATGTAACCACCCTTGGCTCAATCTAATAAACAATGAAGCGTGTTGATGGTGTGGAGAAGAAAAACCATATCGCCTTTTCTATCCAATAGTGGTGGAACCATTACAAACTTGGAGGTGAGTTATTAGAACTAGTGGAGGTTACAAGATTTGATATAAACATTTATTAGTAATGTAAAACATTTAATTAATCCCTTTAACATGCTAAAATGATGGAATAAATGAATAATATGAACAAGTTACACTATAATTCTTTTTTTAGTGACTTTTAATAAGGATGGCAAGAGATAGTGACATCACTTGGTCAAAAAATGAGTTTTTTCATAGGGTAAAGGGGAAAGGTTGGTAGTAAAGCCGTTTTAATTTCAAGGTTTCGAGAGTTGACAAGCTTCTTTATTTAATCCAAATTTGACTCATAACTCATTGGAAATTCAAGTTTTATTTTGGTCATCTATCCTAGATAATGAAGAATATTGGTAAATATTTGATAGTGAAGAACATACCATTAGGTTTCTTGTTCAATAATATGATGAAGGTGAAGAGATATAAAAAAAAATCATAAAAATATATTAGTGCATCTTGAGTATTTTTTTAGTCAAGATGATCAAGTTCAACCTAATAAATTACTAGAAGAACCATCAACTAAAAAGATTTAGAAATTTAAGAAGTTTTATATTGTGATTCCATTAAATTTGAAGATGGTAAACTTAGGAAACATCTGTACTCAATAGGAAATTGATGAATATATAAGATTGTTCAAAAAATTCCAAAGATAATTTTGCTTGGACTTATCAAATTTGAAGAAACATGCTAATAATATTATACAACATGTTATACCTCTAAAGGAAGGGGTCATGACGGTAAGACAAAAAGCAAGATTAATTAATCCTAAGTTGTCAAATTGGTAGAAGATGGAAAATGCAGAAATCATTTTGGAAATCAAACATTTTGATTGGATTTCAAATGAAGTTGTGCTATGAAAAAATGGAATATAGTTATTTATTTATTTTTCTGATCTCAATACGACTTCTCTCAATATAACTATCCTTTTCCAAGTGTGGAGATATTTTTAGGCCTGTAATAATGTCTATACTTGATGGATTATTAAGATACAACCAAATACTAGTTGTTGATGAAGATAGGCAAGAGAACGTTCACCACACTATGGGAAATTTATGTTTTTGTTTGAATTTCATTTGTATTTAAAATGCAAGGAAAACATTCCTAATTATCAAGATGATGTAAGAGTCTACCCTAAGCTAACAACATTTGATTTATCACATTTTCAAAAGGTTTTTGAAAGATGTAGACTATATAATATATCTCTCAATCCTAAAAAATGCATTTTTGCAATAGCGAAAGGAAAATTACTTAGCCACATTGCGAGTAAAGAGGGCAAAAATATATACATAGATCCAGAAAGGGTCATAGATATAAAAGAGTTAAATATCCCAACAAATCATAAGGTCATTCAATCATTTTTTAGAAAGACTTTATCTTATACTCTTTTGTGTCATAACTAACTATAATTGTAGTTTTGACTCAAATAAAAGAATCAAAAGAAAAACATCCAATCTCATTTATGAGTAAATCTTTACAAGAACATGAATTAAAATACTCATGGAAAAATAAGCCTATACATTAATAAAGGTCATTTCATATTTGAGAAGCTATATAGTGACATCTCATGTAATAGCTTATCTACCTTATCCACTAGTCAAAATGATGTTGACATGGCAACTCACTTAAGGAAGATGGACTAATCTGTTAGTGAACCAACATGAATAAGATATTGAGATAAAACCATTAAAAGTTGTGAAAGGAAAAATAATGTAAATTGATTAAAAGAATTGAAGTAGTGAACATTGACTAGAAAAAATTGATGAATCACTATTGAAATCATATTAATAAAAAACTTTATATTTTATTTGAAGTCAAGATAATTCACAAATAAAATAATATTATATATATATATATAATCCATGAATTTATAAAAAATGAGAATTTATTTTTTAGATGCAAACCCTTGTTCACTTTTTTCGTTTGAAAAAAAATTACACATCAAAAAGTTCATTTATAATTCATTTATATCCTGGATAGATCTGAAATTAACATGACCAACATAAAAATAACCATTCAAGGCTAAATCCCTAAACATAACTTAATCAACCTCATCACAATACCAAACATTTTGATTTTACATGTTTCTTTATTTCTATTACACAATTTCTATGGTTTAAGAAACAAAGAATACTAACCAGGATCACGCGCTTGCGTGAATTCCAAGCAGACAACACAGAACAGCAAAACAGAAGTATAGGAATTGAACACAAGGAATATGGGAAGGCATTGTTAATGGTTGGTGGCACAATATAAAAATGTTAAAAAAATAGGAATTGAACACAGCAAAAAATAAATCCATTGAATTATATGTTATTTAATGGTAAGGGAATCACTGATATTTATAAATATATTGAGAGGAGCACAGCACTAAAAACGGGTTCTCGGGTATGGCACCTTCTAAACATTGATATATGAAATCAAATATGCAGAGAATTGATGAAATTATGTAATCACAATTGAAGATTCTGAGAATATCCCAGAATTTGACCGTTTCTCCTAATCGTTGGATTCCGGGATATTTCCGGAATCTGCAATCGGCTTAAGGATTCCCGGAAGCAATTGCATTGCAGAATTTGCGAGGGATCGGATGGACCTGCGGTGCCTGCTCAACCCCATACTGCCCGCGAAAGCGTTGTAATATTCCCAGTCCGACGTCGTGTTCATCACACCCTCCAAAGCCTCCGCCAATTTCAATCTCATTTCCAATATGACTCTGTCCCTCTCCATCACACCCTCCAATTCTGATCTAATTTCCAATGCGACTTTGTCCCTCTTCATAACAGCGATCAGAAGCTCGATGCTGAATCTTCTGATATTCGGAACCTCCTTAGATGGATCTCGGTGACTCTGCAAAACCTTCTCCAGCTTAGAAATCAAACATTTTTTCGGGATCCCACTTAATTTTTCATCGGGATTCGTTTTGGTCATAAAGACGAAGAACTCAGCAGCCAGTCCTATGGCTGCTTCCAGATGCTCGCATGAATGTTCCTCCCTCATCTCTGTTATGGCTGCTTCCTGAGGCTCTCCTAATTGTTCCTCCCTCTGTGTTATGGCTGCTTCCTGAGGCAGGCATGAATAGTTCTCCGTCACAATCTTCAGAACCTGAAAACACATCACAAAGAACACATCACAAAGAAGTTAACTGACCGGATGAAATTGTTTTCAGATCGGACTGCAACGCAACACTTTAATTTTCAAAGAAAGGCAAAGAACTGAAAAAAATCGTCTACCTGCGCTGCCAGTGAACTGATTTCACTCGAATTAACGTCATCAGCCTTTGCGTATGCAAGCAGATTTCGAAGAATTCTTGCTACATGAATACCCTGCACAGTGTAGTTCAGCACGGGTATCAGACTTGCGATTAAATTCCGGTGATCGTCCAGCTTAAAGCTCATCATTATTTCACAATTGAGTTTACTCTCGAGCGAAAGAAAACCCAGAGCTTCTCCTGCCTTCTTGACAAGTTCCTCCGTTTCAGAGCCATTATTAACTCTTTTCATGAAAAAGAGGGACAAAAGATCATGCAAAACTCCGCCAGTACTGCCGATGTTCTTACGGCCCTTCGGTTCGCTAGCAAGACTTGTCAGAGTGTCGATCGCCAAGATTTGCAGACAATGCATCGAGTCTTCTTTGTTCTGAAGAACTTTTCTGAGATTGCTTATGGAGAAGACTATCTCCCTGATCTGTTTCCTCAGTGCCTTCCCTCTCGAGCCTGTAGTGCTTGCCAGATTCTCCACGATCTGCAGAGCGAGCTTTTGTCTCTTGAGTTGTTCTAAGTCTATGAGCGTTTGTCTCTCGAGTGGCTCGATGAGTGCAACAATTCTAGGAAGTAGCCCTCTGCTGCTTGCAATTTTATCATGGTTGGAGCGCTCGTTTGCCAGCTTTTGCAGTATGGTCAGCCCCAGCGAAACAAAGTCTCCCGTACTAGAGTGTTTGGGGTAAAGTAGAGAGGCTATGGATTCCATGAATCCATCGATGGCCGTCACCCGAATGCAATCCCGATTAATCTTATCCCAATTACTCCTATCCACATTATTCTCGACCAATTTGGAGATGATCTGGGCCGCCGCTTTTCGAATCTCCTGCTCGTGCTGGTTCTTGAAATTTAGCATGTCGATCAGTCTCTCCACCACATCTCTCTTGGTGCCGATTGCCCTCAAAGTTTTTTCTGCAAACTTCTTATTGCTTGCAAGCGCGGACAGTACTTGCGCACCCGCGAGCTGTCCTTTGACACTGCCGGACTGCAGCAATTCTATGCTGTGTGTCACAAATTCCATCTTCAAACCGTCGAAAACACTACCATCGACGCACCGCGAATATGTAGCATAGAGAAAACGTTCGACGGTGTCCAGCTCAGATTCGCCGAAGCCATATTGATCGTTCACCTCCTTGAGCAATTTCCTTACATAGATGTTCCACAGCCAGTAGGCCTTCTCCAGAAGAATTAGAAACGATTCGGTCAAGGACAGGCCGTAGAAAATTTTGAGAGCTGCTTTCAGATTCTTGGTATCGCTACCTGAATCTCCACTTTCGTCCAGCCATACTAACCGATAGATAGACAAGCCAATGTATGTGAAAGCGGACAACAATTGCAGCAAGAGAAGCAACCCGCTGACCTTTGACATCCAAGCTTTGTTTTGTGAATCATCATCATCGGCCCCAGAATTTTCATTACCCCTGTTTGAGCTTGAGCATTTGAATAACACATCGCTTAGCCGTTTAGCTTCGCCGATGAGAGTTGCCATGGCTTTCAGCATGATCTCATGGTGCCACTTCACCTCTTGGCTTCGGCTGAAGATGCGAGCACCTTCTATCGACAATATTGTGGTGACGACCCAGAAGTCTGCCGTTTCTAAAGATGATGCGAAGCCTCCGAGGAGGACGACGGTGGCCCAGACGAAGGCCAAATATCCGAGCCCGCTTGCTACCTTCTCTAGAATGGCAAGCTTAACGGCAAACAAAGTTATTTTTGTGTCTGGAAGTGTCGCATTGTCACTGCGACTCCCGGACTCTCGTGATTCGGATATGATCTCCAGTCGCTGTGTGGACGGAGAAACCGATGTATCACGACCACCTCCGGGTTCTGAAGCCATGTAAGAACTTTCCTCTTGCTGTCCGGAAGCCATGTAAGAACTTTCCTCTTGCTGTCCGAGTCGACAAGTCGATTTACAAGCCTTCACTCCGAAAGGAAGTTTTATGTGATTTTTGTAATAGATACCACAATATATTTATAACGAACCAACTGTGTTTCTCTAATATTTACGATATATTTTATAACCTATTTAAAAATATTTTATAAGGAAGCAATTGTTTTTTTTTATTTTAATTTAAGGTGGATGAGACATGTTGATGTTTTTTTAATTGAGGATCTAGAATGGTTCTTAAAGGAATATGCTCAGCATATACTTAGTCTTAATGTTCAAAGTTGTAGTGTATTACAGAGTTTGTTAGATTGCATTGGTCAATGTAACTTAACAAACTATGTATTACATTAAGCATATGCTGAGCATATTCCCTTGAGAATCAATCTAGGCCCTCACATAAAAAAAGAGTGAAGAGATCCTCATTCATCTTAAGTTGAAGTCAAGAGATCCTCATCCACGTTAAGTTGAAATGAGAAACCTTCGACAATAAATTTAGGTTAACTTGAAATAAGAAGCCTTCAACAATAAATTTAAAAAATTAAATTCGTGCCACCTGGCTCCCCACCCGGGGGGAGCCCACCAATTTCCTACGGATTTGACATTATTCCAATTCTAGTAAGTTCCATCGTCATTATAAGTTCCTATTATTACTTATAACATTCATTTATATACAATCAAATTTTATTTAGCAAATAATCCACTACTTTTAATAAATTTAAAAATTAGATTCGTCTCACTCCCTACCCACCAATTTTCTAGAGATTTGAGATTATTCAAATAAGTTAGTGGATAAGTTCCTTATTATTATTTATGACATTCATTTATATATAAGCAGATTTTAGTTAGTGAAGTAGTTCATTTTACAATAAGACGTTTTTTCTTAAGTTGAAGTTGATCCATAACCTTTTTATACATGCTTAATCAGGGGAATGTGTGCATTAGTAAGACATTCTTTGTGTTGCAATAATTTATTTGGTTATATTTATGAAGCTTTCCACTATATAAACACATTAATATTAAACAAAGTCTTTCGATAGAAATCACATGAGAGAATTTTTTTGGCTCACACTTTTAGAACCAAAGTGTGGTTCATCATTTGGTCCTGATGATGAACCACACTTGTTGATCGAAACGTGCTGGCCAAAAAATTCTCTATGGATCACAAAAGCTTGAATACACATTAATATTTTTAATGTGGTTATACTAGTAAATATAATATATAGTTCATTTTACAATAAAATGTGTAATTCCTTTTTTTCCTCAAGTTAAAATTGACCCATAACCTTTTTATACATGCTTAATCAGGGGAATGTGTGCATTAATAAGACATTCTTTGTATTGCAATAATTTATTTGGTTATATTTATGAAACTTTCCACTATATAAATCATATTAATATTTTTAATATGGTTATACTAATAAATATAATATATTTATACAAAATTAATTGAATTATAAATTTCAAAAATATTTTGTGAAAAGTGGCGAATAAAAATGATATCAAATAATTCGTCTAATTCTAATCTTTCTATCTTTTTAATTTCAAAATATTCTCTAAATTTATAATTAATTTAAATTCAACTATAACTGCACTCAAATAAACCCCGTTCACAAAGTTGAAGTGCATAAAGAATAAAAGTAATTTAGCTAATAATTTGATTTTTTAAAAATAAATTTAATTACTTAATTTTGGATAAAAGTTATGACTTTTTTTGTTAAGCATATTCATATAAGTTTTTAATATTTATGATTTCAAACTTTAAATATGACACTAACATTTTTAATCTAAAAATTTACTACCATTTTTCAATTTAAAAATTTACTACCATTTTTATTTAATTAATTTTTAACGTAAATTGAAAAAGCAAGATATATTAAAGTAAATTGAAGAAATTGGAATGAGATATAACAGAAGTTTCTGATGTGAAAAGGTCATCACGAGTTAGTATCGATGCCATATATGAATACAAAAAGCAAGAGTCATAGTGAATGAAACGTAGACATATGAGGAGATTACCATCTAGCTGTTATGGTGGGCCCAGCAATCATCGGACAATCATGAATTACTATGCAGGAACATTTTAGGTCAAAAGTTTACATCAAGATGTGGACAAAATAAATATTGCGTTGTGTGCGATTTTTGGATCCACCTTTTTTGGCCCAAGGCCTTTGAAATTCTGGTCATTTGTATCCCATTCTACAGAACTACCAAATACACAGCACTTCAAGAATTGTCTTCATCACTCGCATTCAAGTGACGTAACGTCATGACGGAAGCACCGTCTGGATGTTTCCTTCCTCGTAGCAATGAGATTTTTATTCTATTTATATTTTTGATTTAAATTCTTATTCCATCTCATGTGAACTTTCTTAAATATTCTTTTATATATATATATATAATAAAGATGCTTAGGTGGATTACATTCTAGATGCCTATGCTTTCATTATCAATGCACTATATTCATACTTTCGATTTGTGTGGGGATGAACCGATGAGCCGACAGGCTACGGGTGGATAACCAATGTATTGTGTCTCTGCCCATGTTTCCCAAATAGAATCTGATAAATTTACAATAAATGCATTTATTTATACCTAAATGTTGCTTTCACGAATGGTGAAGTAAAATTTAATGGATTTGGTAATGTGATTGACCGATTTTAGTGTTGATATACAGATGGCAGGTTGTATGAGCCACAACTTAATCATAATTATAAAAGCTATCAAACTCACTCTTAATGATTTCTCCATTACAATGCTCCACAATGTATCCTACCCTTGTTGTCAAAGAAACAAACCAAGTTCTTTCGTCGGCTAATGATGGTGATGATGAAGAAGCCACATCAAATGGTGATTCTTCGCTTTTCGATGAAGAGGGCCGAGCTGTTAATTTTGCATCTGTTGATGAAGAGGCCATAACTATTAATACTACATCCTTTTGACTCTATGTGTGAGAGGCATGAATGCATGTTCGTACATCCACTAACGATGATGTAACATATATTTCATTAAATTTAGAACTAAATAATGGATATAGAATTTCAAAATAACTAAAAAAGTCAATTCTAGTCGTGTCTTTGTATGTTGATGAACTAGCTATAGATGTTAATCTACATATGTTGATGAAAAGCTAATTTTTGCATTCCTTGGACTCTACGTTTGAGAATCATGATAAAGGTATATATATGCATAAATAACAGTAATAATTGATTTTTTGTTGTTACTTTTGCTATCCCTTTTTCTTCTTATAGAAGTTGTTTTTTCTTCCCTTCTCTCCTTCTACCTCATTAAAATCATGGCCACCCTTCTCTCCAATATAAAAAAATTCAAATTAAGTTTACTCTTAATGCATGAAAAAATACTTTAGTTATCTTATCTAATGAAAACCTTTGTAAAGCCCCATCACCCTGCATAACAATTTCAATGCCTAGTATTTTCACCTTGCCCAAGAAGTTTTTATAATGAGAGAATGATATAATAGAGGGTTGTAGGGCTTGCTATATTGAAAATGATCTACCAACTGTTGTTGATATTCCATTGGACAATTTATCACAAGATGCTTGATGATATTTTACTTAAAATCTAAAATTTACACTATGAGGGATATTTTCCCCTTAGAAATTTGTATTCTCTAATCACTTTGTTATGGTTATGCATGCAATAGATAAAATATGTTGGAAATAGAGAACAATGAAATACAACTTACTAACCATGATTAACACAAGATATAACTTCGAAAATCCTTCTAGCTGAAAACATAGAAGGTGAGACTACTATGCTCTCTTTATGTGAATGGAAAATAGATGTAAGTGCAATGAAGTGGGACCTAAGGCCTGTGGGCTACTACTATACACAAACCCTCTCTATTAGCTCTATCCTATTGAGAGCCCATTCTCACCCCAATGGAAAAAAACTTAAAACTTTCAAAAGTTGAGGAGGGGGATTGGCGAACTGTACTACTTATAAACAATTGATTGACAGCTTGATCTATCTGACAACCACTTTTCTAGACTTAACTTATGCAGTCAGTATTTTATTGCGCTTTATGCGTAAACCAAGGGAAAGGCACTGTAATGTAGAAAAAAGGGTCCTTAGATATATGCAAGGGTCGAAATATTTTGGTTTTCTTTACAAAAAGAGTAAGAAATTTGTACTTGGTGGATATTCAGATGCAGATTTGGCTAGAAGTATTGATGATTGGGCATCAACATCAAGTTATTTGATGAACATGGGATGACCTGCAGTTTCTTGGAGTTGCAAGAAGCAAGCTACATTGGCCACTTCTTCGGTAGAAACATAATATATATCTGCATGGGAAGCAACTTGTGAAATTATTTGGTTGCACATAGTTTTGCAAGATATAGGCATTCCTCAAGCAGAAGCCACAAATTTATTCATCGAAAGTCAGTCAACCATAAAGCTTTCCAAAAGTTCAGTCTTCCATTACAAAAAAAAAATCACGTGGACACAAAATATCATTACATCTGGACACTCATTACATCTGGACACTCATCAAACAAGTATATTGACCTTCAGAAGATTAGATCTCATATATTTTCACAAAACCACTTGGCAATATCAAATTTACTAAGTTCTGGGAGGAGCTTCGTATTTGTTGTAATGTACATTTGGATCAAAGGGGGGAATGTTAGGTGATCCAAAATATATAAACTATAGTTTAATTATTTAGAGTCTAATATTCAATTATCTAGAATATTTAATTAAATGTTGGAGATATTTTAGAATAACTAATTGTTGTAAAAGATATGACATCTAGAAAGGTTTCGTTTCTTAGGAACTAATTTAGGAAAATAGTTAGGAGTGTTGTTATGAGAGCATTAAATATAAATGGACACTTGTAAATGAAATAAGTGATCCATAACAAAATTAGTTTAGGACACTAGCTTATTTAAAGCTTGTTTCTCTTCTCTTGCAAGAGTATTGAGTGATCGTGTGTAAGGTCTTGCAGATTTTATATAATTTTCTTTTCCTTATTAATAAAATTTGTGTTTCTGAGGAAAATTCTTCTATTATTCTTTTTGTCAAAATTTCAAATACAATATCAAGTCGGCCCTCTAATATTGACAAGTCAGACTGCCCAAGGGACGTGACCTTTCATATGGACAAACAATTATAAATGAGCATTTACGATCTACCAAAAATATAGCAAGCAATTTGTTTTCTATAGCAATTTTTGCAAGTTTCTCAAAGGATATATGTGCAAGTTTCTTGAGATGAAAAAGGTGAGAAATATAGCCGAGTTCCAAGATGAGGATAACCGCGTTTTTTTCTAAAGAAGGCACTGAAAGTTTTGTTTAAAGAAGGCATCCAAGTTATATTATGAACAAGGAACCATAGTTTTTTTTTGAGGATGGTTGGCAAAGTTTTTGTGAATATCATTCTACAAGAAATTTGAAATTATGATGTAAGGCTTTTGAAGGTTTAACACTTAAAGCTTTGTACTCAGAAAGTCATTTGAAGTTCTGTTGGCCAGTTGAATTTCCTCTACGATGTAGGGAAAATGAATCTTGAATGGAGGGCTAGCTTGGTTCTTGTAGTGGCATCAGAGTCTTGGATGTCTCACATTGATATTATTTTATAAGAGGATGATTTTTTGGGTTTCCCCCCTTTGTGGGGTTTTAGACCTAGCTTGGAGCCTATATCTATCTCTTATTTCCTGTGATTTTCATATCTTGCATTTTGATAATTTCTTGATGACAAGAAGATCACATATATAATAATTTTAAAAATCCAACAAAAGGATCACAAGTAATTATCAAATAAGAGAAAACACTATTATTTCACACCGACAGATTTCTCAACACATTAAAGTCAACCAAAATTGTTGTGACATAACCCTTAATGAACATCTTAATTTCATATAGACATTGAGGAATATGGTCAGCCATGTTTGAGCATGTCTACTTACAATTGAAGAAGGATGGTTATGATTGATTATGGTTGTGGTTGACTTTGATTTGCTATGGATTTGGTAGATAATTTCATTATGGTTGACAATGGTTCATTATATTTCCTTTGGTACTTCAACCAAAGCCAAATATATTAAAATATAGATGAATTTGATAGATAATTCTTAAATATGGTTAATTATAATTGACCCTCATCAACATTCAGGCATTCATCTTGGTTACCATCATGGTTGCATTATATTTCATCAAGGTAATGGTGCATTCAATTTCATTTGTTTTAATTAGTCATGATTTACATATCTTAATGTATTTTCAAATTTTGACATTCAACTTGTGGCATTAATGATTTTTTTGAATTGCAATGTTCATGAGATGTAATGTGACATTAATGAAATTCATTGCAGGTTGTGTTGCATTGCAACATTCATAAACAGTTAAGAAAATTCAATCATAATTAACCATGAGCAACCAAGATCCACAATAGTAAACCATATTCAAACATGGAAAAAAAACATTCAACCATAGTAAAATATGTCAATTATAATTAATCAAAGTCAAACATTCTCATCCAAATTCATCTAGAATCAAGCCTAGTTAATGAAAGTTAGTAGCCAATGAAAGTGAATTGAGTTAAGGATGAACTTGAAACATGATCAACTAATGTCAACAATGATCAATTAAATTCAACTCTATCAAACAATTCTATAACAAAATCAATCATAATGAAACATAGTCAACCATTATCAAACATGGTTAAGAAAAATCAACCATAATAACCTTTCCTCGATTGAATTCAATAATGCTCAAATATGGATAGTGATATTCAACCATGGTTTATGATGTTCGTACACAAAAATCCATGAGAAAAACGTTATTAACTATGCTCAAATATAGTGAACTATAGTTAACTTTTTTTAAACATGCTCAACCATGCTAATACATATTCAAACATAGTGAACCATGGTTAAGCATGGTTAACCATAATCAACTATCATTGACATGGTTAATCATGTTTAAACATTAACCATAATAAATCATCATCGAACATAATTAACAAAACCATAAAAAATCATCCTCAAACATGGTTAGCCATGCTCAATCATAATCAACAATGTCAAACTTATATTAAACCATCGTATAAAATGGTCAGCCACCATTAACCATATTATGGAACTAATAGCTATGTCACACTAGAGCATTCATGAAATGTAGTGTCACACTATGAAATTCATTAATGGTTTTGTTTGATTATGGCATTCATCAAATTTCATGTCATATTGCCACACTCATTAAGGGTTTTGTTTCATTTCTACATTCATCAAGAGTTACGATGTATTGTGACATTCCTCAATGCTTATGTCACATTGTAACCTTCAAATTGGCTAAATTTTATGCTAAATGTAATAATTGTCTCAAATTGTTATATTCATGATCCCAAATGGTTATGTTATATTGCCATGATCAACATCACTCTTTACAACCAAAACAACTTATTTACTACTTAATCCATAATAACCTATCAACTAAGAACCAAGTTGGATTATGACATTCGAACATGGTTATGTCACATTTTGACATCCATTTTTCATAACTTAATGATCATGTTATATTGTATTTTAATGTTTATTAAAAGTAATTATGCATTGAATTTAGTTGGTTTTGGTTAACCATGTTTAATTCGTTAAGTGATATTCATATTATGGAATTAATATGCCAAATTAATATTAATATGCGTGCATACATAAACATATAATTAGCACATGTTATAGGAAACGTGCAAAATTTATGTTTATACGAATACTCAAACACATTAATATTATTACTGTAATTATTGCTAATAATAAAAACAATCACCATCATTTACAATCACATATGCAAATAAATTAAAAGAAAAAATCCTTAATTTAAATAAGTGCCACTGTAGCGTGGGCATGTTCCTACTAGCCAACTTTTTACATATTAATTTGGTTTAATGTGTAAATATGGGTTATGCCAAAAATATAGGAAGGGGGAAAGGCTATTGCACACGTAGGCACGATGAAATTCTTTTGCTTTTCCAAACAAATGCGTGTAAAGACAAACCTACCAAATAAGATGAGACCATTGCTGAATAATGATAAAGGCTACTCACAACTTGTTTTTTAACATGGATTGGACGATGGAATTCACCGGGCATACGTTTGAAGCAACCCAAATTTGTGGGTTTTCCAACAATAATTAGCATGACATGCACTAAGAACCCCAAGGAAGAAAGTGGCAAAATTATTGGGGTCTTCATGTTTTACTTTAAATAAATGTACAATAGATCACTGTAGGATTTTTAGTGCACTAGCCAATCTTTAAATCGAGAGGAAATATTGTTTTCGATAATGATAGCCCTATAATTTTTTCTTCTCAAATTCCGTTTGTGGGTAGAGTAAATGAATAGAGAGTGAGAAAGAGGAAACTTGTGGTCAAGGTCGTGGATCCCTATAACCTCATTTCCAAGGATGGCCACACTTTAACAAGTTTGTATATTGAAGTACACTTTGACAACGAGAGGTTTTGAACTCGTGGAAAACAAAATCACCTCAATTATTTTATTTATAATGAGTAGTTGGTTTTCTAATTTTGATTAGATCAGTGTTTTATTTTTCATCCATCGTGATGTCTTAAAAGTGAAAAAAGTGGGTGAATTAATGCATAGGACCATTTTTATTGATAGTTTTAATTTGGAAATTTTCGGTTCAAAAACTTTAAGAGCCATTTTGGGGTTTTAGATGGATAACTTTTTCCATAAAAACCTTATTATAGACCTATATTATATAATCTACATGCTGATATATTTCCAATGATAGAAAAATAACCTGAGTCAAAGCTTGTATGAGAAAGTTATGCCACCCGAAAGTTGACCTATTGAAATTGACTACCATAATTCAAGAGGATGCCA
Organism: Pinus tabuliformis; assembly: GCA_031772625.1. Classification (NCBI taxonomy): domain Eukaryota; kingdom Viridiplantae; phylum Streptophyta; class Pinopsida; order Pinales; family Pinaceae; genus Pinus; species Pinus tabuliformis. The sequence goes on along the minus strand of CM062804.1, from coordinate 1,109,425,056 downwards.
TATCAACCCTCATTATTCATGGAAAATGGGCTAGTCACATGATCATGATAACAAAGATTGAAGAAGAGTCCATATTGTAACTCTAGTTAAGATTCAAAGCAGTCAGACCTAACCACTAGTAGGCTATCAGGGTGGGCCACTTGGAGAGAAAGGGGTTCCATTATATTCAAGTGTGTTTTGTTCCATAAATGATTAGAGTAGCGAAGAGTTGATACATTCCAAATCTTTGAAAAATTTTATATGCATACTTTCTTTGGAAAATGAAAATACTACTTGGATGTTGGAATACTTTAACTCCAAGACAGTAGTGAAGTAATCCCAAATTAATAATTTTAAATCCAACCTACAAGTCCTTCTTTACCTACAAAATATGATCATTATTGTTCACAGTAATGATTAAGTCATCCACATACATAACTAGAATCACTGACTTTTTACCTTGCTGGCGAACATATAAAGTATCATCAGATTCACATCTCTTAAAACCAACTTTGCAAAGGTACTCATCTGTTTTTGCATACCAAGCATGTGGATCTTGTTTTAGTCTGTATAAGTCCTTGATCAATTTTCATACTTTGTGTTCTTGCCCTTCAATCTCAAAACCTGGAGGTTGAGCCATATATACTTCTTCCTGCAAGTCCCCGTTGAGGAAGGTGCTTTTAACACCCATCTAATGTACTTTCCATCCTTTATGAGATGCTAATGCAAGTGCTAATTTGATGGTGTTCCATTTTTCTATAGGTGCAAATGTTTCGTAATAGTTGATTCCTTCTTGGTGTTCAAAACCCTTAGCAACAAGCCTTGCCTTGTACTTGTCAATGTCTCCATTTAGATTATACTTAATTTTGTAAACCCATTTTCATCTGATAGGTTTCACATTGTTAGGACAGTCAACGAGTTCCAAAGTGTTATTTTTCATCATTTCCTAGCATTCTTCAACCATTTCCTTTTTCCATTCTATATGTTTTACTGCTTCTTTGTATATGGAGGGCTCAGTAAAATCATTTGTTATTAGGGAAAATTTTTCTTCATGTCTTTGTGACCTTTTTCCATTTTGTTTCGTTCATCTGGCTGGACATCCTTCAAAATTTGAATGACCTATTTTGGAAGTTGATGTGCCCTTATTTGTGGATCTGAATAATCAACATCATTATAAAGTGGATTGATATAAATAGATGTGCTTCGATCATCAGAAGGTTCAGGGGGTGGAGAGTCACTGTCATATAAACTGCTACTAGGAGATTCAAATTAACTTCCAGAAGAGCCAAATGGTATAAATGAAGTAGGTGAGCTAGATGAACCATTTTCTAGTGAAGGAAATTCAATATCATACCAATGTTTTGTACTTGGTTGATTTTTCATTATGATTTTATTTTTATCTCCCTTAGTTTCCAATTTATGTAGAGGAATTACTATCTCTGTGGAACTCTTGCTTTCTGTTTCATCAATTATAAAAACCCTCACTGACAATAAACTTTCCATTGGATAGTAGATGATATCTCTTCTTTTCATCGAAATACCCCATCAATGTACACTTCAAACTTCGTGAGTCAAGCTTAGTTCACTTTTCTTTTAGAACTAAGGCATAGAACACTAAACCAAAAACTCTAAGATGTTTAACTCAAGGTTTGAAACAAAACCATGCTTCATATGGTGTAATGCCATTCAAACAAGCAGTAGGAGATATACTCCTTAAGTAGACTATTCTATGTATTACTTCTTCCCAATATAAAGGACTTAAATTTTTGAAAGTTAGCATGGATCTTGCCATCTCTAACAAGGTGCAGTTCATTCTCTCTGCTACTCCATTCTGTTGTGGAGTGTAGAAATTTGTAAGTTATCTTTTGATACCATTGTCCCTGCAATAAGTTTGGAATTCATTGGAAGTGAATTCCCATCCATTTTCTATCCTTAGAGTGCCAATTTTCTCTTTAAGTTCATTCTCAATAAGTTGGAGAAAACCACAAACTTTTTGAATGTTTCTGACTTTTGTTTCAAAAAATAAACCCAAGTCATTATATTAAAATCATCATTGAAGAGTAAAAAGTATCTACAACCTCCTAAATAAGTTTGCAGAGGTCCACAAATGTTAATGTGAACCAATTGTAAATGCTTGTTTTCACGCCATGAACTTGTTGGAAAAGTCTCTCAACTTTGTTTCTTGTAAATGAAAGCTTCACATTTTGCATTTTCTTTCTTAAGAGTTCGAAGTCCTTTAACCATTCCCTGCTTTTGAATTTGAGAGAGAATTTCAAATTTTAAATTCCCATATCTCACATGCCACAACCTTATTGGTGAAATATCTATACTTGTTTCTCGTGCAAAATCAGAATCTCATGGAATGACGGTTCCTTTCATCCTTAGAAATTTTCCATCTTCATATCCCATCATGACTGTCTTTATATTCTTTTTGATTGAGTTGATTTTTACTAAGCCATCCTCCATAACAACCTGATGTTCCACTTGTCGAATCATGACTAATGACAACAAATTCTTCTTCAAAGTTGGTACATACCAAAAACATTTGAAATTAGTTTATCTCCAATGCCAGGAAGATAACCCATCACCACACCTTTTCCACAAGGATTGTGTCTTGTATCATGTGAAAGAAAGGTTGAATTGATTGGGCATTACTGAAAATTCCAAAAGAAGTCACGAAAAAAACTCATGTGTTGTGTTGCCCCTGTATCTAAAATCCAAGCATCTTCATAATCACTTTTAAGATATGTGGAGATCTGTAATGTTGTTGATTATGAACTTTGAAATGTAGTTAAGACATATTTTGAGAGATCATATTATTGATCATTAGTAAACTATGCCATGTGTTGTTGAAACTATGGAATTTTTTTCAATAGAAGTTTGATAATATTCAACATAATGACCAACTCTATTGCATCTTCTACAAACAACTTGATTGAAATATTTTCCTCTACCTTGAATCTTTCCTCTGCCTTTTCATTGTCCTCTACCTTGATTTTTTTATTTTCCTTGAGTTTTTCCTATTCCTTGATTTTTACCTCTACCTTGATTGTTGCCTCTGCCTTGAATGTTGAAAATGTCAAAACTATTGCTTTTGCTGAAGTTGTTCCCTCTACCTTGACTTCTACCATGACCTTGTCCTCTATATTATCCTTCATTTTTATTTTTGGGTCCTTTTCCTATACCTCCATAACTTCTGGTTGAAGATTTAATAGTGCTAACTTCTGTAAAGAATGCATCTTCTCCAACCTGTTTCTTCTTTCCAAAAGTTTTGTCATGTTGAGCTAGAATTTAACTTAATTCATCAAGTTTTAACTTCTCTAGCTTTCTAGTTACATGTAAAGTTTCTGAGAAATGTGTATATGAAGAAGGAGAACTAACAATCAAAATAGTAGTCATGAAACTATCATACACTTCTTGAAATCCATCCTTTACTATTTCCTTCTTAATGTTCATAAGTCTAGAATTGTATTCAAGTACAACTCCCCCTTCTATCAATTTCTATTGAAGCAACTTTAATTGATGATAAAATCTCTTAGATTATGGTTGTGTATCAAGTAAATCTTTAGATCTTCATCAAGAAGACCATGCATCAAAAACGTTTTCAATGTGAACATACATTTCATCATTAACTGAAGATTTAATTAACGTTAATGCCTTGACAGTTTTGATATCTCATTTAGCTAGTAAGTCTGCATTTGTAGGTTGTTTTGGTTTAACATCACCATCACATACATCATTCCAAATTTCATTGTAAATCAAAGTTCTTTCTATATTCCTTTTCCATGTCTTGTAATTCTTTGAGCCTTCAAGCTTGTTAGATTCAGAAAATAAATTTACCAGCTTGGACATTGTAAAAGTAAATGTATGCACTAATATGGATCATGCACCACAAGAAAGAATATGGAAAACACACCATAAGAAACACTACACTAAAAAAAAAATCTATTGGGGCTTGGCCTTGACCCTAGTATAGTCATTTGAAGAGAAAAGTGATTGAGCTTTTCACTTGGCTCTAGCCAACTTCTTTGAAATTTACAATGAAACTTTCAAAATTTGACTTTTTACAATTCTCTTGCAATTTGACTTCTTTGACTCTAAATCCGCCCCTTTAAAGTAAAAGTTTCTTTAAATTTCAATTGCGTTTCCCTCAAAAAAAAAAAAAAAGGATTGCACCTTATTGCTCCAAAATTACAAAATCACATGTTATCACTCCAAATTTTCCTTATTACTCCAAATATACAAAAATTCACACCTTAACTCTCCACTAAAATAAAAAAATTTAAAATATAATTACACCTTATTGCTCAAAATTTACACAAAAAGATTACACCTCTATTGAAATTTACCTTATTACTCCACTATAAAAATAAATTACTAACACTCCCTATCTCTCCAAAAAATACAAATTTCAAAATAAAAAAACATAGCTTCTCTCTTCAATAATAAGCTTTTCCTTTCAATATTTTTAAAATCCCATTAAGAAAACAAAGTCATGAAATCACCTTTTGAAAAAATGAGAATTGAATTAACGCAACAGCTTCTCCTGGCAAACAAGGGCTATACGTTGGAGGGGCTATTGGATGAGCACCATTTTGACGTACTCATGAATCTTTTCTGATAGCAATCTTCGTGCATAGGGTATGGAGCTGGGAATTATAGAGTTACTGACCGAGATCTTGACCTAGAATTTTGATTCATATATTAGCCTTAGCAGAGATGCATCTGTGAGAGGAGATACAAAGCTTTCCAGATAACGTTACTATCTAAGAAGAAACTATCATCACTATGGGAACATAGGGCTCACCAGTTGGGCTGAAAGAAGATATGGGTCAGTGTGACATCTCATGGATTAGAAGGTTTTTGCATTCGAGAAATGCATTAGAGGAAAATTCGAGATGAGATGTGAGAAATGAATAGTTTAGCTTGTTTATATATCCTTTGAGCACATGGAAAGAAGAGAGTAATGTGACTAGAGGAAATTCCTCTCCCAATCACAAGCTTGTTATTTTTCCATGATTCTACTCTAAGAAGCCCAATCTAGCACTGTTAAGCGACTTGTGGTAGGGGTCAAAAGGAAGTCAAGATAAATATAGGGTGACCCAACATTATTTTAGCGAGATTATGATGATCAAATAGAATTATAAGTCAAATAATCTATGGATCCATAACTTATATTAAGCAATAGATCTTTAAAAAAAAAAACAATTTTCTTTTCCTTAATAAAAATGGGAAATTTTCATACCATTCAACCACTGAACAATTAGATGGAGCTTTCTAAGAGCCTGCAGAGATGGAATCTCCTCTTGACACCATTTTCATCATTAAAGCTCTAATACCACAATAATAGTAGAAGTGTCCTCAGACACACAAATTTTATTAATAAGGAAAATAAAATTACATAAAATCTGCAAGAGCTTACACACAATCACTCAACACTCTTGCAAGAGAAGAGAAACAAGCTTTAAATAAGTTAGTGTCCTAAACTAATTTTTTTATGGATCACTTATTTCATTTACAAGTGTCCATTTACATTTAATGCTTTCATAACAACACTCCTAACTATTTTCCTAAATTAGTTCCTAAGAAAAGACACCTTTCTAGATGTCATGTTTTTTACAATAATGAACTATTCGAAAATGTCTCCAATATTTAATTAAATATTCTAGATGATTGAATATTAGACTCTAAATAATTAAATTATAGTTTATGTATTTTGGATCATCTAATAAATAAAAACCTTTTTACATTTGAAAATGACTTTACAAGCCATAAGAGTTACTTGCATGAGGTTGTAAAACAATTCCATAATATTGATGGGGAGCTCTGCAACTTGAGCTAGGGTTGAAGTTGGCGCTAGGGTTTTGACTTTGGTTACCATGGTGGGACGCACAGGGGGGGGGTGCTACTCCCTCCTATAGTCAGGTAGTTACAAATAGAAGTAAGGACATGGGAAATCAGCATTTTAAAAAACCCGTGGAGAAGGTATCAGAGGCAAGAAACAAAGGAACATTGGGAAGAAATAGACTTCAGGAACACGAAGGGGATCAACCAGAAACAAATAAGGAGAATGAGAATGGAGGCAGCAGTGGGAAAGCTACTTCCATAAGGACAACTGGGGTTTGCAAACCCAAGTCGAGTAGTATTCCTCGAGTCATATTGAGCGATCCAACACTTCAAGCACATAGGGATCATATGATGGAACATGCGATCATATGCAAATTTATGGGGTTATGGCTAACGAAGAGGGTGTTACACACCTGGATAAGGAGCCATTGGAAACCGAAGGGGGAAATACACCTACATCTAGGTTCTAAGGGCTTCTTCACAGTGGTATTCACAAGCTTAGAGGATAAAGATAGAGTGTTCGAGGGAGGACCATATTTCTACGCTGCTGCAGGACTCTATATGCGGCCATGGATGATGAACTTTGTCCTGGAACGTGAAACATTCACATTGGTATTGGTATGGATTAGACTATACTCCCTTCCTATGGATTATTGGCTACCAGTTTCTCTGAAAACAATAGGCAACAAGCTGGGGCATTTTCTAAAGATATCAGAGGTGATTCTGAAAGGAAAATATACCTCCTTTGCCTGAATATGTGTGGAAATGGACTTATCTGGAACCCTTCTAGAAGCAATAATTTTAGAAGTGTATGATGAAGAATGGGTGCAGACTTTGGACTACGAGCACATCCCATTTAGGTGCCGCAAATGCCATGAACATGGGAATTTATTTAGAGACTGCCCAGCAAACAATATGGAAGGAAATGCGAAAACTACTGAGGATAAAAATCACGAGGGTTTCACCAAAGTTGGGAGCAAAGGGAAAGGTGGTAAATTTCCACAAAAGAAGATGAATGAGGATAGACATTCAAGACACAATCGTTTCAAGATCCTAGAGGAGGAAGTGGGGAACAAGGAAACAATCCAGGGTATGGAGAACATAATCAATGAGAAGGAAAAGGAAGTTGATATGGAAGATATCACAGTAAAAAACTAGCAAAAGGACGACCTACCAAGCTGTATGGAGATAAGTAGGGACCATGAGATGACTCCAAGTGAAGGGGGAATGGAGGACCATGAACTACAGGAAATTCTAGATAGGGAAAATCTAGATCTAGAAAAATTTCTGGAACAAGGGACGATCATAGGAGTGGACTCCTTGCCAAAATAAGATTATGATAAGGTGCAACAACTCTTTCTATGGAGATCACAATCGAAGGGAACTGGAGTCAAAATAAATCATGAAAGCCAAGAGCATAGTGGGGTCAAAATTATGGAGAATGTACAGGCGCAATTTCCAAAGAACTCAGGTAGGAAAAGAGGAAGAAAAAGACAGAATGAGTTGCTGAACGAATGTGGAAAACTACTGATTAACTTAGGTAAGATGAAAGATCTTACCAGTTATTCCTTTACTAACCTTTCTTAATGAAGCTCACAACCTGGAATATTAGAGGCATAGGAAATAGAAGGAAACAAAGGAATCTAAGTAATAGAATTAAAGAAGAAAAACCAGATATGGTTTTTATTCAGGAGACAAAATGTTCAATGGATAATATTAGAGAAATTCCTAATAAGTGGCTAATCAAGTATGAGTATCTAGAGGTTAAAGCAAGCAACTCGGCGAGGGGGATTCTCACACTGTGGGATCCACAAAAATTTGGAATCCTGGATGCTGAAGCATCCAAGAACTATCTTTCTTTGATATGTCAACCTGTAGGTGATAAGGAAATATACATGATCACAAATGTTTATGGACCTCAAAAGCTAGCAGACAAACTCAAGCTTCTCATCTCCCTTGACGATCTAAGGGCAAGACAACCCAATATGCCCTGGATTGTTGCAGGAGATTTCAATATGATAAGATCTCTCTCAGAGAAAAAATGTGGTATTAGACAGCTAGGAAGAGACTCCATCGCCTTCCAGAACTTCATAATGAACATGGGGCTAGTGGACACCAAAATAATAAATGGAACCTTCACCTGGAACAACAAGAGGGGAGGGGCTTCTCAAGTTGCCTCCAAACTTGATAGATTTATTATTTCAAAGGACCTCCTTCTCACAGGCCCTGCCATGACAGCTTCTATTCTACCCTTTTGAGGATCGGATCACTGACCTGTATAGCTAGAAGCCACCTTTATGGGAACAACAAGAAACAAACCTTTCAGGTTTGAAAATGCCTAGCTCTCTCACCCTAAATTCACCAGTAATATTGACAAATGGTAGAGAGAGGATTTGAACATTCAAGGCACTAGAATGTTCATGCTCCAACAGAAACTCAAACACATCAAATCCAAACTTAAATATTGGAACAAAAAGGAATTTGGTGATATCTTCAAAGCCAAAAGAGAAGTTGAGTAGAAGCTCTAGGAGATCAATCAGATCAGTATCAAAGATGGCTTTACTGAGGAGCGACAAAAGCTAACTGACTCTTTGCAGGAAGAACGAGAAGAGTGATGCTTGCAAGAGGAAATTTTCTGGAGACGGAAATCAAGGATATAGTGGATTAGAGAGGGAGAAAGGAATACAAAATTCTTTCATAAATCCATCATGGCTCAAAGGGCACACAACAGAATCACAAAGCTCAAAGATTCTCAAGGGATAGAGCTTGTCTCTCACAACGATATGGAATCGGTCCTTGTACAACACTTCCTCAGTATAGCAGAGAAACATCTGGAAGATAGATCCAGGTTCATTGACCAATTCACTTAGTATATCCCTCAGTTGGTCACTAGAGAGGACAACCAAAATCTTAATAGGCCAGTGTCGGAAGAGGAGGTCAGTGGAGTGATTAATGAAATGCAAAATGGAAAAGCCCCAGGCCCAGATGGGTTCAATGTAGACTTCTTCAAAGCCTGCTAGGAAACAATCAAACAGGATATCCTTGAGGTTTTGGAAGACTCAAGAAAATCCAAAAAGGTTCTAAAGGCTCCCAATGATTCCTTCATAGCTTTGATCCCAAAACAGGAAAATGCCATGACTCCGGATGCTTTCAGACCGATAGCTTTATGTAATGTGGTGTACAAAATTATTTCCAAAGTGATAGCCAATATACTCAAGCCCCTTCTACCATCTCTCATCTTGGAGGAGAAAACGAGCTATGTGGAACGAAGAAAAATCCTAAACAACATCATCCAAGCTCATGAGGTGGTACACTCTCTCAAAAGCAACAAACAAGCTGGTATGATTATCCAGTTGGACCTAGCGAAAGCCTATGACAAGCTAAGTTGGTCTTATATAAGAGCAGTTCTAAGAGCTTATGGCTTTAACCAAAATTGGATAAGATGGGTTATGGCACTCATCACCACGACCAGTTTTTCCATACTGCTTAATGGAGCTCCATCAAGAACCTTCACACCCTCCAGAGGTCTCAGACAAGGAGATCCACTCTCACCTTTCCTCTTCGTTCTCATGATGGAAGGGCTAGGCAGAGCGATCAAAATGGCAAATGTAGAAGAACGAATCCAAGGTATCAAACTCACCTTAGATGGAGTGACAAACACTCATCAACAATTTGTGGATGACACTATGCTGCAGGGCATACCCACAGTCAGGGAAGCCAAAGAGATCAAACACATCTTAAATGACTTTTCTATGGCAGCAGGCACAAAGGTAAGCCTCAACAAATCCAAAGTTTTTTTCTTTAACACTAACATTGCTATTCAGAGAAATATTACTAGAATTCTTGGGTTTCAGAGGGAACAACTACCTTCCAAGTATCTAGGCATACCCCTTACCGATAATCCTCTAAGCAAGAAAGTGTGGGAGCCAATAATAAATAAACTACAGGACAAGGTCAGAAACTGGACATGCAGGTCACTAAATTTGGCAGGGTGCCTTATGCTCACACAGGCAGTCTTGCAGGAAATTCCCATTTTCATGTTCTCAGCTTTTCCTGCTGCCAAAGGTATTAAACAGAAGATCAGGAGCATACAAAGGGATTTTCTGTGGGGCAGAGGAGAAGAGAAAAATAAGTGGGCTTTAGTTGCCTGGGATAAGATATGCAAGCCCAAAAGCCATGGTGGCTTGGGACTGTATGACCTTGAAAACCTCAGTAGAGTTTTGGGAGCCAAATTTTGGTGGAGATGGATTAAGGAGTCGAGAGCTCCTTGGGCTAAGCTTTGGAAACAAAAATATGCCAAGCATTGGTAGGAGAAGGATGACATTAGAATGTTAGGGCAAATCTGGGGCTCCCATATTTGAAACCTTGCCTGGGAAAATAAAAGTATTGTGCACCAACATAGCTTTTGGGAAATTCGAGCAGGGAACCTAGCATGATTTTGGGAGGATAACTGGCAACAGGAACCCAACCTATATAAGGATGAATTAACAGCTCTCAAGAGTGACATAGATAACAAAGGTATTCTTATGGTCAAAGACTTCTGGGACCAGGAAAGGAATAATGCAAAATGGAGGAATTGGAAGGATCTAGGCCACAGTGATGAGAGTGCTATGAAGGCCCAAGCCAAAACTCTCAACCAGGATCTAGAGCACAAAAGGATTCTATTATCCTCCTTACCTGACCAATTAAGATGGGGGAAGAACACCGAAGGTAACTTTAACGTCAAAGAAGCTAAACAGGAAGTAACATGATTTAACTATCTGAATCCGATCAAGTTTGGAAGAAACTATGGCAGAGCCTCCACTAGATGAAAATAAAGCTATTCATCTGGCTAGTGCATCAAAGGAAAATATTAACTTGGTAGAATCTCCTAAAAAAAGGCTTTATTGGCCATTCCAAATGTTACCTCTGTGGCTCACAATAGGAGACGATGGATCACCTTCTCAACCTCTGTCCTTTCACATCCAATGTGTGGGACTGGGTAGCCTCAATCTTTCGACAATCAGATAGGGATAGTCTCAGCATATCCAATACTTTGAAGAATTGGAGGAAAAAATTCTCGGGGAATGAAATTATTAATAAAGCCTGGATTCTAGTTCCAGGCTTTATTATCTGGAATGTTTGGAAAGAGCGCAACAGTTGGATCTTCCAAAACAAAGAAAGCAAGCCCCAACACATAATTGACCAAATTTTAAGGCAGCACAAAGACACAATAAGAAACATGTTGAGGACTCATCCTAAGGATACTTCTCTGCCCCAAGAGGTGAGTATAATACTTCATTTGGGTCTCCAGTCCATAAGCCCACAGGGCATAATCAAGGGAGTAAGCCAAATAAATGCAAATAGTGACATTTGGCAGCCTCCTTCTTATGGTTTCCTAAAGGTTAATATAGACAGAGCATCTAAGGGCAATCCAGGGTTAGTTGGCTTTGGGGGTGCTATAAGAGATGAACAAGGTCAAATAAAGAAGATCTTCCATGGCCACTTGGGTAAAGCCACTAATAACATGGCGGAGCTCATGGCACTAGAACAATGCTTGGAAATCCTGTTGGATTCAAATTCACATAATGCTATCATTGAAGTAGACTTGGAACTGATTATTAGAGCGGCCAAGAAAATTTGTAATGGCACTTCTCCAGATAAAGTATCGAAGCATTGGAGGCTTTTGCAGGTCTTTCACCGTATCCACTCCCACCTGCAAACCTTAAAAACTGTTAGCTTTGTCCATGTGAAAAGGAAAGCCATCATGTTAGTAGACCGTTTGGCAAATGAAGGAGTCACCAATATCAATAGGGATTCTCGGTATGCTTGGGATTTGCTACCTCCAGGCAAACTGTTGGGGGATTGTCTCTATCAGGTGGACAAAGGTATGGAGCTATGGTTTCACGGGAAGGATCGAAGTGGTTCAGGAGACAGGCGGGAGGACAGGGAACCCTAAATGATTTGCATTTTTTGGGTATTGGCCGCAATCCAAAGCGCAGTATTCCATCGGATGTGTGGTGAGAGGATCGACTCTGGAAGTACCACAGGTTTGGTCATCCATTGACCAAAACATTATGTGGAAATTTTGATGGTGTTTGGGGTTTGGCAAAGAATCTAGAAGGAAGGCACAAGAACCGTCTAATGTTCCTGATTAACGACTATAGCTTGGTGAAAGAGCATGCAAGCTATTCCACGAGGCGATCAATTCTAAAACCACAAGTTGTTTTTTGGGTGGGGTCCAAGTGGTATCTGGTTTTTCTGAGGAAGGCCCCAATTCCACTCTTCGTGTGACACATAGTAGCAAGAGGTGAGAGAATACCGCTTTCATCGGGTGGTTTTCCCTCGAGCTACTTGTACACCCGATATCTGCGTAGACCATTGAATCCTCGTCGGGTGATCAACGGTGGAGGCTTGATCGTGCATGTTGGTTTGGCATTTCGGACCCAAAAAAGTTTAGAGAGTTGGCCTAAGGTTTTCGTCGGGTCCATAAGACAGGTTTATGTGTGGGTTTGTTGTGGACCAGTATTCAGAGCATGTACGTTGATCCTGGCAGGTCAAATCGTAATGTATGTGGCTCTAGAAGCTTATTGTTGTTTCTAGCTGGTCTTTGGTGGTAGTCTTGTGGACCCTCAGTGGGTCACTTGTGGCATTTTTGTGGGCCCCAGTTCTGTGGACCTATCTTCCAAGGCGTTCAGGGTTTCTTTTGGTGCTCGACAGTATGACCAGAGGGTCTACTGCTTGCTTTTGTCTAGAGTGTTTGGAGGTAACTCCCCAGTTTTCTTGTTTGGGCTTCTCATGGTTTTGGGTGTGTGGTTCAGAACTTTGCTTACCCAGCTGCCTGTTGAACTCTCACAGAGCTGGTGCGGCTTCTTGTAAATTATGTATTATTGGCTAGATTAATAGAAGGTCCTACTCTTACTTGATAAAAAAAAAAGACTTTACAAGCCATAAGAAGATTTAATGGATGCTTGACCTAATGAAAAATGACCTTGAGCATGAAACCCATGCTTTCACAATTTTTTTTTTTCTTCTTTTACATAAAATACGATTGATATAAGTGCATAAATAATTATGAAGACGAAACCTAGTTACTTTTCCACCACTCCATCTTAACTAGGGAGGTATTCGTAAGTGTTTAACTAGTACACAGACAATACTCACTTTGAAAAGTTATTATAAGAATATTATAAACAAAATGTACAATGTTAGGGATATAGATACAATCTAGGATAACTACCAAGGTATCAACCCATCTGGGTAACATATGGGCTACCTGCGAAGATACCATCCCAATAGGATCGAGGTGTCATCTAGCCTACCTGCCAATACACCGTGTCATCTAGGCTACCTACCAAGACCCTAACTCTAATAGGGTTCTAGGTATCATCTAAGCTACCTGCCAAAATACCAACTCAACTAGGTTCCAGGTGTCATCTAGGCTACCTTCTAAGAAACGAATAAGGATCTAGATACCATCTAGGCAACCTGCTAAGGTACCAACCTTAACAACTCATAATGATGGTCTGGATGGAACCTCAACCTTATGGTATAGGGATTAGTACATATTTGTCATCATTAAGGTTGAAATTCAAGGAATGTTTATATTCAAGGTGTACTGGTCATAGATGATTACTTAATTCTTCGGTCCCCATTCTCTCCTCATGTCCTTCACTAGATGTATGTCTATTAGTCGTAGCCTAGAGCATGGAACATGAAGTAGATAATATTTTCCATCATCTTTCCCTCTTTATTGAGGGAGGATATACATATTCCTTCACATATAAGGGGATATATCTAATTTGCCTCTCAAATAAGGAGTTGTGTCCAACATCATCTACTTTGTTCTTCCAGTGCAAATCATAGTAGTAGTAGCTACAAAGTCAATTCCTTTAACATCATCATGTCATTGAAAAACTTCAACCTTCATGAATATCATTGAGCCATGCTTTACTACTTGTGATAGGGTTCAAGTCATCAATCTTGCACATTACTTTTTTCTTGTCATCATCAATGAAGGCATTCTATCTATTCTTTTCAAACTTTGAGTTGATCATAGCTTCCTTGAAAAATTGATCTCCTTGTTGTTGTATGATCTTGAACTTCATGTTATCTTCTTGCATTGTTATCTCTTAGTCCCACGATGAATACACCTTGACTTCATAGTTTGATATTTCCTATATATTCCTTGTCATGATGACCTTTTCATTAAAGCATTAAGATCCATATGATCCATCTCCACAAAATTTTTTCTTCATATATATGAATTCTCAAGGACCGAACCTAATTGCCAAGCTGTAATATTTCTAGGAGTTGTCATGGTTAACTTCTTTTCTTCGAGAGACTATATTTGATGTTGATCGACATTGTTATATTCATGTAATTAAGCATAATCATTTTCAATTTTTCCTTCATGATTCAGCTCATCATTTTTCAATAAATCAACAAGCATGAGTGTGCTTTGATTTGATCTTTCATCCTTCTCATCTTGTGTCCTGTAATATTTTTTGACAAGTACAACCAAGAAAAATATATAAATAAAATAACATGAAGTTGATTTTATCAATCTAGGGTTATTACTACAAAAGGTGTGTATCTAGGGTTTTTTTTTCAAACCCTAGATATCTCATGACATAACCTTCATTAGGGTTTTTAGCAATGAGTGGAAACTTCTACACACATGGTTTAGAATTTTAAGCCCTAGATTTCAATTTTTATTTAGCCCTTGCAAAAGGTTTTACCATATACCCTAGATTCTATCTACAAACTCTATCATGCATACTTTTTCAAATTATATATATCAAAGCACTAGTTGCATAACCTAGAAACATAACCTCTATGAAATTTTAAAATGTATGCAAGAGGATGTTAAACATCTCTATATTAGACCTACTCATGATACATTACAAAATAAAATATACATACATGATTTTAGGCTTTACCTTCTTTCTTCTAGTAGAGATCTGATTCTTCAGTTATCCAAATACCAAGGGTGCTTCAATTCTTCTTCCATAGAGATTCCTTGAGATGTTGGATTTGATTAATGTTTATAGGTTGGATTCATCGATATAGTTGATTCTTAGTGTATACATGCTTCTCATGGTTGTGCTTCTGTTGCCACTGTGATAAACAACCTCCAAAATTTTGCTTACACTTGAATGTTGGAGTCTACTTGCGATCCTATGATTTGTCATCCCTTGATTTTTCATGGTTGCTTCATGGCCGATTGATGTTTTTTGATATTCTAAGTGACAAAGTCATTTTATTACACATGCTTATATTTTGATGCATTCATGATCATATCTCTTTCAAGCAAGCTTGGCTGTCAATATGCACCCTAAAAAGTCAAGAACTATGCATTTCTTACTGATAATGATTGCGAAATCTTAGAGGATAATAATTGCACAGTCCCTGGAGACAAATAATGTGTAGTCCATATAGATAGTCAATGTACAATACCAAGCTAACAAATCTCTCATGGATAGTTGCAGTTGTAATATCACCCTAGTGAGTTTTCTCAACTGCTGCTTTTGTGCACATTGGTTTTCATTAGTGTCACTTTTACTTTTGCGACTCTCATTTATTGCTTACTTTCACTTTTACAAGTGGCACTTTTGTGTCTTCTTCGTTATGGCATGTTTCCCTTTCAGTTTATTTAGCTTTTGTAAGTGTCATTTTCATGTTTTTCTTACTATCGCAAGTGTTGTATTTTGGCATGGGAAGTGTCACATGTTGGAAAAGTGGAGTTATTGTTTATTTCAAGAGGCTAACTTGGTACCAGTGGGTCCTATCTATCATATAGACATGTATTAGACTCATTCCCAAAGCTTTATTCACTATTGTACTAGTGTCATCACTATCGTCACAAAGTATATCTTAAGTGTCACAATTGGAGGAGAATGTTGTTTTGTTGTTACATTGAGGGGATCATGTTGATTATGAGTGTCGAGTGTTTAATGTTGTGTCATCAATTATGTTGAATGTGTGATCATGTTCAAGCCCAACCTTGGTTTCATATTTGCCTCATTGATCCCACACTTATTCAAATTCT
This sequence comes from Pinus tabuliformis, assembly GCA_031772625.1. Classification (NCBI taxonomy): domain Eukaryota; kingdom Viridiplantae; phylum Streptophyta; class Pinopsida; order Pinales; family Pinaceae; genus Pinus; species Pinus tabuliformis. The sequence goes on along the minus strand of CM062804.1, from coordinate 1,109,409,200 downwards.
AGAAAGTTTCATGCATGATTGCCTTGAGCCCACTCTGCCCCCTTGAATTGCGCATTGCGTAGCTACAAGCCTCAATCATGCATCCCTTCTTCTTGGAACTATGTAATGTGCAATTATTTCCTCCAAGGACTACACATTGTGCGATCACAATGTCCAAGAACTGTGTCTCGACCTCCAAAACTGTGTAGTCCTACCTCCCATCCATTCTCCTTCTGCACATTGCACAGTTTCAAGAAGTAGTCTATCTCCCTACATTCTTGAATTGTGCAATTGTTCAATCCTCTGCTCCCCTTTCTCTCTCCTGAGCTACGGATTGTGCAGTTACAGTGGGAAATCCTACCTCACCGTGATCCTCAACTGTGTAAAATTGCCTCCTAAGCCTCTAGTACTACGCAATGCATAGTCGTAAGCATTAGTACCTCACAGTTGGCATCTAGAACTATGCACTGAACAATCCCTAAGTCTTCTTCACTGACTTCTACCTAGTTCTAGCTCAACTAGTGGTTTTCATGAAGTGAGCTAGACTAGTAGATTTATAGACTGATGTAGTATTTTCATGAGTGAATTCCATCTACAGGTATTATATCTTGACATGATAGGATGATTCTCAAGGAGGATGCTTAGGAGATCATATGAGAAGACACCTGTGAAGATGGAACCATGAAGAAGTCATCAAGCGAGAAGATGAAGGGACACTAACTTACGATAGAAGATCAAAGATCAGGATCGTATGAAAAATCCATATCAATCAACACCTTGGAGGATGAAGACAAAGAACATGCAAGTTCTGTCATGAATATATGAAGGAAGAAAAAAGAAGATAATCTTTGCATTGACACATCATCATGAACATCTAATTCATTTGTTGCCAATGCATGGCTTGTACAAGAGTCATTTCAAGAGTCACATGTGTCATAGTGTCTTGCCACATCATTTATGGAATGTAATTGTGTAATTTCCCAAAATGAGAAAATGTAAATATGTTGAAGACCAAGGGTCCCACATGGAATATGAAGAGTCACTAGAGAGTTCTAAAGTCATATAGAAGCTCAAAGGTCATGTAAGAATTCAAAAAGTCATAGTAGAAGCTCAAGAGTCATGAGGGAGGTCAAGATTCACATGGGAGGTGGAGATTCACCTCATTTGTTATAAATACACCATCATAACTCAAGGGTTGGACTTTTGGGACTTGAACTTCCACCTTGGCTTCTCTAGCTTGGCATAGGAGAGAAGATCTTATTTGGAGGAGCAAGTGATGATTTAATATTCCACTATTGGGGCTAGTGTGGAATTGTTGTAATTCTATATCTTGGCACTTCCAATTAATATATGAAGCTATTAGAGCTAACACACTTTCATGCATATATCGTGAATGTTGTAAGACAAATCCTTATATGTTTGCGATGTATGTTGTTTCATTTCTGCTAATGCTAATGAAATAATTCATTTTCCTTAGTATGTATATTGTTGAATACACATTTTTTATGATATTATGATTGTTGTTCTATTGTGAACTATGTTTCAGGTTAACTAATGATCCTCTTATGATCTTGTGTGTCTCTTCTAGGATAGTACTATTACTTTTCTTTTAGAGGCTCACTCTCTCATTCCTTGTCATGAAAGTACCTTACATACATTGCAATGGTATTCCTCATAGTGTCAACTTGTTTTCTTGTTTCAAATAATGTTTGTAAAACCTCGTATGTTAATAATTGTAGCCAAGGAAAATCCCTAAGGATAATGGAAACCAACTGTATTTCAGGTTGGGGCTCCTACTCTGAATGGTGTGAGGTATAATTGGGACTTCACATCATGGAGACCTTCTTAGTTGATGGATTTCCAACATCATCAACAATTGGCATTAGAAGGAGGCTAAGGTGACAAGTTGTGCCCATTGAGTCTATTTTGAATATCCCATCTTAAATGGCTCTTTCCCAAATCATAATCTCGAAGTTTCTTTCTAATAGATTAAATATTTTAATTCTCGTGGAATTAATTGGTGAGATGTCAAATTTGAATTTTGAAGGCTGAGTTAAGAAATGGTGTCAGAATTTACCAGTTTCTTCCATTCATTCATTCGAACGACTCATTATGGAGCTTCATCAAGCCTTTTACATGTATAATTATCATGATTTTTTTGATAAAATTGATCAAATTAGAATGAAACTTGGTGTATTTGTGGAGGATTTTCTTAATTAGTTTCGTCCTTTGTTATGAATTCCCCTAGCGAGAAATTTATTCAGATTTCAATATGGAAAAAACTACAGGTTTGATTATACTCAGCTTGAAATATTTTGAATCTAAACCCTTGGATGATTATGCTCTCCCAATTTCTGTCAACCATGAGACACCTCAAAATTGTGAAGAGGAACCTACTATTACTTTTGTTCCTTCTCCTCCTCCTTTTTCAGTACCAATTTGGGTGCCTCCTTGTGATGATGCTGAGATTGCAAAATTTGAAAAACAATTTATTGATTTGCATTTCCACCTTCATCCCATTCTCATGATTTAGATCCTATTGGGGAGAACTTGGAATGGTTTAGTAGCTATAAAGAGTTTAAGGTGAAGGTTGATCTTGTTGTTTTTCATGTTCACGTCAATATGCATAATTCAAGTCTTAAATTTGATTTAATTGAAAGTATGATTTCCTGAAGGGACACCATTCAAACTCTACCATCCATGTCTGATGATTCCTTACTTCATGGTCTTATTTATTGAACTACTTTAACTCTCAATAATGTTTGACCTATTGTACCAAGAAGTGATCATATACAAGGTATGTGCATGTCACATGTAGAGGAGAAAGGCAATGAATATATGTTCCATCTTTCTTCCCTTTCAAGATGATGATCTTACATTTATGTTTGATCAACAATCTTGCAATCTTGATCACCTGTCAAATGATTCCAAATATTTCATTGAAGTTGATACCTTGGACAATTATCACCATGACATCCATGTTTCCATTAACACATGTGGTGATGTATATCTAGGTACATTGGATGATATATTTTCTTCTTTTGAAGGCTTACATTTGTGAGGTATTTATTTAGAATCTGATTCTCATATCTTGCAATATTCATTTATGGGATGGGATACTCTTTCAATTTGGGATGCTTATGAAATTTCTTTGACTCACGCATCTTGATATATCAGTTTTGAAGAAATAAGTTGTTAGGATTATGAATCTTCAATATATCATGTTGAAGTAAATCAAGGTCAATCTAAATATCATAGTGATATGACTTTATTTGATCATTATGTTGATGAATATTATGAGGATTCAATTAGTCTCTAGCTTGATTCATTTACGATTGACATCTCTTCTCCCAAGTATTTTCATCATTCGTCACCTCTAACACACTATTCATTGTACCCAAATATGTTGGATAAGTTTGTTAGACCAACAACTTTTATTAATTCTTTAGATCCTTATTCGATTGGTCGTGATTATAACTATGTATAAGATGGTGTGTTCTGACAATCAGAGGATGAAAAGCTAGAATCTACTATTCACGATCTATTTAATTGTAAATATTTCATATGTCATGAGGAAGATGTTGCAATAACAAATGATTAAGGGAGTTTTCTGATTGATTTATCTCAATTCTCTATCCATCAAGAATCTAATATGTTTAATCTTAAGTCCTAAACTACCCAAATTCAATGATCCACCATCACAAAGTTCAGAGACTTGTCAGGAAGTCAAGGCACTTCATCCCCTACTGATGTTTATGTTAGGTTATTGCAATCTTGTTGAGATCTTCGAATTAATTTGGATTCATATTTTCACTTAAAATTATTTCCCTGACATTCATCCACTAGATGTGAGCTCATTGTTGAAGGCCTTTCAACATTTTCAAGTTATTTCTCTAAACCCTCAAATATAGATTTTGATAAGATGTAATATTCATGTTTGGTAAATTCTTCATCATGTGAATCCCAAACATCACACTTAGAGTTGGAGAGCATATCTTACATGGATGTACACAAATTCAAATCTCATCATTCTGATTATCAAGACATAGGCCATCTTTGGCTAGATGTTTTCTCCCTATCAAACTATTATGAGATTGATCACCTTCTGATTCCCTTTATGTATGCTATGAAGTTAATATTCTTTCTGGAATAATCTCTCTTCTTGAATGCTAGAAAATTATTACATCATTCAGTGAATCAAAACCATTGTGCTATGTGTCAGATATGAAGGGAACCAATAGAGAGTCGACATGTGCTAACCAACTAATCTAATCATAATACTCATTCTAACAACTATCACTCAATTAACCATTTTCCCATTAACATCGAAAATGATAGTTGTTTTACATTGATTGATTTTGTTGAATGTAGTGATATTCATGGTTTATCATTTCACGGTTCGAGTGATTTTTAGATAACTGAGGCACTTCACGTTTTTCTTATCATTATGTCAGGCCCTCATCATCTTGAAAATATTCTTGGATAATATAATATCAAATTCCCCTCAAATATTCTCTTGGTGATTAAAATGTGCTAATTGAAGATTCATTTTCGCATGAGTCTCAGGGTTTTGGAATTGGTTGTTTTGAATATCAAGATCCAATCGCTGAATGGTTAGAGAAATATTATCTAGCAAGATCTGTTGCAAATAATAAGTTTTGATCTTTCTTGGTATTTGAAAAATTTTGTTGGACACCTAATCCTTTAAGGGTTGGTGCAGAAGCTTAATAGCCAAAGGGAGTCCAAGGGACCACTTGGAATATGAAACCAAGGGTCACTCATATGTATTATAAATATGTATCATTGTGAATACGATATGAAATTCATTGATTTATCTTTCATATTCTGCTCACATTCCATGTATGTCTGACATGGTATTAGAGTGGGCAATTGCTGTCTTGCTCCGTTTTGAGCCATTAATTTCCTATGAATATTGACATACCATTTAGGTTTCCTTGAGCATTTGTGAGCCATGCACTTTTTATATTCTCCCATGAAAAAATGCTGCCATTATTCTCTGTCCTCAATCCCTAGTTTTGAAATAATCAAGTGAGCAGGTGAAAATGACCTAGAGGAATGTGATTTTGGTGATAAATTGGTGAGTTGGCCCTCCGAACAGTCAACCCTCCGACCCTCCATTGGCTCAGTGGTATCAGTTCACCGAATCGTTACTTCTCTCTGCCATGTAATAATATGCCTACCAGTTTTATTACAAGCGTTTTCGGCTCTGCTCTGATGGTGTGATTTCCCATACTACCATTGGCTCGAGGTTATTTAATACCACCACTAGGTCCCTCGACTGTTTAATACCACTCAACCCCTTGACTATCATGCTCTACAAGTCTGGTCTAGTGTAATACTTGATACCATCATACATTATACCTATTACCACCTCTGACACCACTTCCACAGGGTCGTAGAAAGCCGACTTTTCCAACTCCATGCACAGTGCTCAGCCTCCATACCACTAAGGTCTCCTTAAGCCATCATAGGTTGAGGTTCTCCCTTTTATGTGGGGCGAGAACTCCCTTTCAAGAAAGCACTTTTAACATCCATTTGATGGACTTTCAAACTGTTCTAAGCTGCCTAGGAAAAGAGTGTCCGGATGGTAGTCCATTTTATTGTGGGGGAAAAATTATCCTCATAATCGACCCCTTCCTTATGTGCAAAACCTTTTGTCACAAGCCTTTCCTTGTGCTTGTCAAGTGATCAATTAGCTTTATACTTGTTCCTGTATACCCAATTTTATCCAAATGGTTCGATTCCCAATGGAGGATCAACCAGCTTCCAAGTGTCATTCTTTATCAAGGCATCATACTCCTCTTGCATCACTTCTTTCCATTCATCATGAGAAGTAGCTTCTTTAAAGGAAGTTGATTCAAAATCTGAGCAATTAGACCCATATTTTATTTCTATTAGGACCAAAGCTCATGAAGTCTTATAGTGGGAGGATGATCTGAATGAAAGTGTCCAACTTGTTGGCAAAGATGCTTTAGCAGAAACTGATAAAATTGTTTTGGAGACTGCAAAACTTCTAAGGGAAGACTATCTGGCTTAAAATGCATTTACTCCGTATGATAGATTCTGCCCATTTTACAATTCTATGTGGATGATGTGAAACATTATCCATTTCAATACATTAGCTAATCAAGTTGTAGAAAGAGGAGTTGGTCCTGATGGGTAGAAGATTACTTACAATATAATAAAACAATGCTTAGGAGACCTTATTTACAAATTAGTGTCTCAAAAGTTTGAAGATCCTGTAGAAGGAGAGCCTGCCTTCGTATAAAATTTTAGTAAATTATATGAAGAATTGATCGCTGGTTTCCGTGATCTTGAAGATGAATATTGATAAGTTTCTAACTATTAGTGGTGCTTGCTGCATAAGTTTTCTTTTTCTTTACTAGTTATTTCCAAGAGCATACTATTAATCAAGAGTAGCTTGATATTTTGCACATCTGTATTTTTTCATGTAGGCTGATTTAAATTATTGAAAACAACCAACAAATTTCTTTATGTGCCACAAGTTTGCTCATAGTGATTAATTTTGTAAAGAAAACAAGCCACTCTATTAATTTCCATTTTTCTCTAGCATAAACGAAACCAGAGCTGCTTCAGTAATCTTTTGTTGTAAATGAAAATGGATTTAACTAGTGATGTATTAGATTTATTAAATACCTTGATACATTCCACTGTTGATGGGAAGGTAAACATCAACAAAGGCAATCTTTGTGACATTCAGACTTGCCTGCATAATGCACAAGAAAATATTGAGTTTTTGCAACTAGAATCACAATTCCAGCAAGAAGAATTACAACAGTGGAGTCATCAATCTGAACTTGTTTCTGTTTAGAACATTGAAATAGACTCCCATAAGAAGAAATTTGACTCATATCCAGTGCCCAATGAAGTAGCAAAATTGCATGCAGAAGCCGAAATTTAGTCTGCACTTCCCAAGCCCATCATCAAACCTTGGAAAGAGCTTTTCCATAACGAGCATGGAACTGGTCTACAATATGACAAGGATGTGTCCTTTCATATTCCAGATTACTCAAAGCCCATAAAATTTCAGAGTGTTAGGTTTCTTCATGGCAATTCATCTTCTGCACCTTCAGTTCCAGATTCTTCTCCTCCACATTCGCAGTCAAAAGTTGTTAAATGCCAACATTGTGACCGAGTTGGCCATATGAAAGATCACTTTTTTGATCTTCATCCATTTAAGCATTTTCATAAAACCAGACATTCTTCAAATAGATGTTTCAAAAACAAGCCTCCTGCAAGAAAAAAGATTCATCTTGGATGGATTGCTTCTTGGCAATGGGCTTCAACAACCAAGAAGATATTTCAGTCATATGTCAAAACTTGTTCTAGAGTATTGAACAGTCTTGCAGATGAGTTTTCTCCATCATATCACCTTGTATCTAACAACGGGGGAAGTGATGGTCATCTATAATCTTTAAATCCACATCAACTAAGCCTGAGCCACAACCTTCCATACCAGATTCAGAGTTGTAGCCAGAGAAAAAGATGCTCTTGAGCATGCCTTCAGTTGGTGATTCCTCTTCAAAGAATTGGGGACAATCCCTCTAGTAGAAGACTTAAGCTTCTTGCAAGTTTTGGAAGAGTTCCAAGAATTGCATTAAGCATTCCAGAGTGGGTGGTAATCCTTAAACCATCACAGGTTGAGACCTCCCTTTTCAGGTTGAGGTTCTCCCTTTTATGTAGGGTGAGACCTCCCTTTCAAGGTTGAAGTTTTTCCTCTTCAAAACATTAGGATCACTTCCTCTAACAGACGACTTCAGCTTCTTGCTAGATTTGGAAGAGTTCTAGGAACTAAACTAAACATTCCAATGTTGGTGGTCATCCTTAAACCACCTCCCTTTATACCAACATTTTAGAGAGCACATTCAGCCTAGTGCTGCCATGCATTTTTACACATTTTGTATTACAGATTTCTTCTTGGACTCATACATACCCCTTCGGATTAAGGGGGGAATGTTGGACACCTAACCCTTTAAGGGTTAGTGAAGCTAAATAGCCAAAGGGAGTCCAAGGTACCACTTGGAATATGAAACCAAGGGTCACTCCTATGTATCATAAATATGTATCATTGTGAATAAGATATGAAATTCATTAATTTATCATTCATATTATTTTAACATTCCATGTATGTATGACAAAATTGAAAACATGGATGAATATACATTCATGACTAGCCTTAAAGTTTTGTATGATCATCATTTCAATCAACAACATAAAGCTCATGACTAGTTAAAACTCGTTATTATGACACATCTTTCTACTAATAAGAAAAACCTTCAATTCATGAAGCAAGATTTATGAATTGTTATATTTACTCTTGCACAACGCTTTAGGTTACTTTTAATTGTTTGCATCTTTGCGTTTGCAAGTCATGCGTGGTTATAGTGGTTACATTGGAAATTCCATTACACTTATCCCTAACCTTCTAGCTCGTTAGGTTTGGAGTAGGTCTAGGTGCATTGTATGACCCTCCATTTTACCTTGCACTCATCCTTGCATTCAGTTTGTTTGTTGTGTTTGTTTCCCATTCTCCGTTTAAGTTAAGATTTACTTCCGCTATGATTTTTATTTTGTCTTCTTGTTATGCGTTGCCTTTATTTATTTTATTTAATAAGAATCTACATGAAAATTATCTCGCTTGGATCAAAACACAACATGGAAAAACTTGAAAAGGAAAATTGCGATGATGAATAATTCTTGGCTAATCTCTAATCCTATTCTTTGTCTTGGTTTACTTTTATTTAAAGTTGATGATGTTTGAAAGGAAAATATGATTCGTTCTAGAAAAAATCCTTTGTTCAAAACACAAAGCCTGTATATTTATTAGGATCTTCATTCTGACTCAGCCTTTTATTGAATGGTGTTTGACATGCCGACTCAACCAAGTGGAGAAAGGAAAGAAGAAAAACTTTAAAACGAGCATGCTAACTTTAGTTGTCTTTCAAATCCCTTAAACAAGGAACAACCTCTCCTACTCTCAATAAGTCGGGATCCCTCTTCCACCTCTACTATAAATATTCAATATATTCTTTTATCATATATTTAAGAAAATAAAATAAAAGGGTGACGAAGAGAAAGGCTTACTTTGTAGAGAGGTGAAGTAAGCAACTTCACTAGGGTACTAAATAGGCCTGTTGGTAGCGAAGCAATTCTTATGTCTCCTTGAGGTGACTCTGTGTATTGTATAGGTTAGTTGGTAGCAGATAAATACTAAGGAAAATGCTTAAAAATCTTGGCATACTTATTATCATTCTCCCTTATCAAAAAGGTTGAGGTATGACTAGTCCTATTTTGATGTGTTTGATGCTGAGCAAGGAATAAAAGGCGCTATATATTTAACCAGGAAAAGTGGAAAATATGCGACAGTCTACATGGAAAATAAATACTTCCTAAAATTATGAGACATTTCACTTAAAGATAAAATGTAAACAAAGAAGTTGGAGTTCTACTAGTGTGTCACCAAGTACTGTCAATATGACAAACACCCTCCAAAATTTTACTTACACTTGAATTTTGGAGCCCACTTGTGATTCTTTGATCTTCCTTCCCTTGATTGTTCATAGATGGTTCATATTTAGTTGATGTTTTATGAGATTGTAAGTGTCAAAGTAACTTTATTACACATTCTTATGTTTTGATGCATTCATGAGCCCATCTCTTTCAAGCAAGCCTAACAGTCAATATGCACTATGGAAAGTCGAGCATAACACAATTCTTGAATATAGTGCTTACGCATTCTCTAAGGATAATGATTGCGTAGTCCCTAGAGAAAGAGACTATGTAGTTGCTATAAATAGTCAGTGCACAATCCCAAGCTGATAGATATCTCAATGATAGTATTTGTTGTATTATCTCCCCATTGAGTTTTCTCAACTACTGCTTTTGTGCACTTTGTTTTTCAATAGTTTTTCTTTCACTTTTGTGATTGCCATTTTTTCTTGCTTTCACTTTTACAAGCGGCACTTTTGTGTCCTCTTCACTACAACATGTGTCACTTTCACTTTCTTTAGTTTTTGCAAATTCCATTTTCATGTTCTTATTACTGTTGCAAGTGTCATGTTTTAGCATGGGAAGTGTCACACATTGTAAACACAAAGATATCGTTCATTTCAAGAGGAAAATTTGGTACCAATGGGTCCTTTCTATCATATAGACATGTATTAGACTCATTCCCAAAGTTTTATGCACTGTTGTATTAGTCTCATCATTATCATTGCAAAGTATATGTTAAGTGTCACACTTGGAGGAGAATTTTATTTTGTCGTTGCTTTAAGGGGACCATGCTGATTCTGAGCATTGAGTGTTTAATGTTGTGTCGTCAATTTTGCTGAGTGTGTCTTTATGTTCAAGCCCAACCTTGGTTTCATCTTTGCCCCACTAATCCCACACTAAGTCAAATTACCAAAAGTTTAATGCCCGACCAACGTGAGCTCACTCTACCCCCTTGAACTGTGCATTGTGTAGTTGCAAGCCTCAAACATGCATCCCTCCTTCCTGGAACTACACAATGCATAATTACTGCCTCTAAGGATTTTGCATTATGCAGTAATAGTGCCTAAGAACTACTTCGTGACTTATAGTACTACATAATCCTACCTCCCATCTAGTCTCCTTTCGTGCATTGTGCAGTTGCAAGCAGTAGTGTATCTCCTTCCCTTCATGAAATGTGAAACTGTGCAATTCTTTACCCCTCTCTCTCTCTCCTGAACTTCATATTGTGCAGTTATAGTGGGCAAGCCTACCTCACTGTGATACTCAACTACATAGCCTTGTCTCCTAAGCCACCATTAATATGCATTACATAGTCATAAGCATTAGTACCTCACTCTTGGCCTCTAGAACTGTGCACTGTGCAATCCCTGAGCCTTACTCCCTATCTAATACCTAGTTCCAGCTCAACCAGTCTTTTTCATGAAGCAAGTTAGACTAGGATATTTCCCAACCGATGTGGTCTTGTCATGAGAGAATTTCGTCTGCATGTACTATATCTCGACATGAGAGGATGATGCTCAAGGAAGATTCTTAGGAGATCTTGTGTGAAGACACCTATGAAGACGAAACCATGAAGAATTCATCAAGTGAGAAGATGAAGGGAAATTAGATTGTGAAAATAGATCAAATATTAGGATCATATGAAGACTCCATATCAATTATCCCCTTGGAGGATGAAGACACAGAACATGCAAGTTCTGTCATGAAGATATCAAGGAAGCAATAAGAAGAGAAGCTTGGCATTGACACATCATCATGAAGATCCAAGTCATCTAATGCCAAGTCATGGCTTGTACAAGAGTCATCTCAAGAGTAACATGTGTCATGGTGTCTTGCCACATCATTTGTGGAATGTAATTGTGTAATTTCCAAAAATGAGAAAATGTAAATATGCGGAAGATCAAGGGTCCCGCATGGAATACGAAGAGTCAATAGATATTCCTAATGTCATATAGAAGCTCAAAGGTCATGTAAGAATTTTAAAAGTCATAGTATAACCTCAAGAGTTGATGAGCCTTGGTATTGCAACAAGAATGCTGCAACTCACAAGGCTACTGACTTTAATTATCAACCTGGGGTTCGTACAAACTTAAGAGGTATCGACACTATATGTGCAACATACAATGTGTCCTTCCTTTGATTTAATGATGTAATGGAGTGCATGTACTGAATTTAAATCCTAAACTAATTGTAGAAAATGAAATGTTTGAAATGGAACCTTAACCTATTGCAAGAAAGAAAGTATAAGGAAAGAAACGTATTCTAATTGCATAAAGATCATGAACTAAATGTAAAAGAAACCTAGCTTAACCCTTTTTATCACATGTGATGGTCTAAACTAACTAAGCATGAAATCTGATCTAGATAGTACTAACTCCTGTGTGCATGTGTAAATATAAAAGTACTCATTTTTAAAATATTTTTGCTTTATAAATGCAAATGCTAATCTTTCCTTGACCTTTGGCAGGGGAGACAGGTGTGGAGCAAGAGGGGTACAATAATTTTGATGGATTGGCAGTCAAGTAGGGGCTTAATCCCAACTTAAATAATGATTTTTCTCAATTCGGGCTCAAAACAGGCCGCTACAGGATTTCCTACAGGATGTACTAGTTCTCCTATAGGATCTCCTAGTTCTCCTACACTATCCCCTGATTTACTATAGGATGTTACACATTTACTATACAAAATTATAATTCATCGAATGGCCAAGAAAATCAAATCCAAATTAGATGGTAAAAATTTTGTTATTGATTAGGATGTCTTAGGTCCCCATTCAAAGTGGAATCACTCAAAAATACCTCTGTAACCCCATGCTAAAAAATAGCAGAAAATTACTAGTCGAAAATCTAGAAATTCAAGAACTAGTGAGCTAGTAAATCTATAAAATGCCTAACCTGATCAAGTGAAAATGAAATGGGATAATTTTTTTTATGAACTAGAATTATTTTGTGATCTAATGCAACTAGAACCAATTGGATTGAAGCTCATTATCATGCTCTAAAAAATAGCAGAAATTTACTGTTCTTTGCCACAAAGGAGTTCCAGAAATCTAGATTTGGAGATAAGAAAATTAATCCAAGTAGATCAATGATTAATGTGACCTTCCAAATCTTTTCCAAGATGAAATTATGCTTGTGATCCTGAAAAAGAAATTACATCAGCCATTTAACCCAATCCTACAACAAGAAATCATTAATACTAAATGTAGAAGTAGAAAGAAATAAAAACAAGAGATGCATGTGAATAAGTAGTGAAAAGAAGAAAAGAAAATGATACAAAGGAGATATGAGGCTCCTGGGATGGCCAAGCCCAAAGAAATTAAGAGAACTATGGAGGAGAACAATATTTAGAAGCTAAACATGACACCAATCTTCATTATTTTCATTAATACAATTACGTCACTACAAGAAAATACAATGGAGCTGCAGAAATACGAGTTCTCTCCACAAGAACACTAAAAAAAATATCTCCCTATAGGAAAATTCGAATTGGTACTTATACAAAATGATTAGGAGTCATTCCCCATGAATGGAGGAAGCTTTCACCACCAAAATCCCTTGATTAGGGAATCTAGTTCCCAATAGTAGGAATCTGCATTAAATGGTAAGGAACACATTCCTAGATTTTCTAAACCATTGGAGTTCCACAATTTGTGCCATAATTCCATAATATATTGTTGATTTATTATTTAGTAGTGATCCTCCTGTGGTAGAGAGCAAGTCCCTAGATTATCTCCTCCAAATCTTCATAATCTTCCCAATATTCTCATAATATTCCACAAAAATAAATAATAATAGGCACAAATATGCAATTATTCATAAACCTTCCTAATGAATATATTAAAGTTAAAAATACATTATCTAATGCAAAAAGAGAGGTTTAATGTGCTGAAGGATGGTCATAGACCTTAATTTATGTTTAATTTAGAGGCATGGGCCTTAATTTATGTCTAATTTAGAGGCCCATCATACCCCCTCGCTGAAAGTGTTGCTCATCCTCTAAGAAACTTAGTGACCTCATTCATGACTCTCGTGGCCTCTCTCTTGTGCGCCCCTCAGTCCTTTCTCCTAAGAATCTTGGTTGTAAGTTCTACAAGGACAAGCCCAAAATTCTATTTGTGCATAGAAAAATCACTATTTCTTGAGACCATTAGCTTTCTTTCTTCCCCTTATTCAAGATGGTTTCTTGAATATTTTTCAGTTTGGTAATCTCTTCCACATCCTTATCAACTTTCTGCTACCTTGTTCCACCATTTGGACACCTATAACACCTTCAAAATGCCTTTATATGAGAAGTAGGACATTTTGTAGTAGTTCCCGTCAGAACTACAGGAAGCCTACACGAAACCCTATTAAAACTACATGAAATCCTTTTTGAGCATAAACAATAGTCTAAGCCTAGGACAGGCCCTCAACTTGACTCCCATGCCTTTCTCCCATTTTTAGGCCTTGGACAAAAGCTAAAAAGAGATTTGGAGACCTCTTGGAAAACTTCTTTTCATCACTGCAGTTTGAATTCTATTTTGATGGTTAATGTCTTATTTCTTTTTGTTGCCTTCTTCTCTTTTGTGGCCTACGTGATTTCCTGATGGCCTTGGATTTATTTGTTTTGATTAGGTCTCTCTTAGGCACTATCATTTTGGATTTTAGCACAATTTGTTCCTTTCTTCCTTCTTGTAGTAGCATTCTCCCTTCCTGTAGTAGCCATTCCTTCTTCCTTCAAAGTCTTCTAATTGTATGAGAGTGATGAGAAATGATGTAGGTTTGTGAAAATGGAGAGGATGCTTTGTTTGCTTTTTAAGAAATTTTCAGGGTGAGATAGGGTTTGCTCTTGAAATTATGAAATGGGATGGATGAATGATGGATAGATGGTGAATATGAAGTGGATGGAGGGCTTGGAGTGTTATGGTGACTTGGCCTTTGCAAAAATTTCTTCTTTTAAATTTTTTCCTCATTCCTTGAAATCATTACTCTTCATAATTTGACTTTGCATCATTGCATGAGTGAAGGAGTGAGTGGCAATTAACTAGTTGAAGGCGGTTGAGACTACTGACCCATCCTCAGCTTATAAAACCTCATCTCTTATGCATTGACAAGAAATTTATAACTATAATATGCTTAAGAGAAGAGTTCAAGAATATTGCATACCTATACCTACGTAATGGTTGTTGGAGAGACATGCATGCTACTGCTGAGTTGATGTTCTTGTGCTTCTCATGACTCAGGTATATCTTCTTGATTGCAAGTGATGGATTCCTCTATTGTTTTTGAGCTCTGGAGGAGTTTCATTGTGCCTGTAGTTATGCTTCTCCTCTTTCAATCATGGTGCTGAAGGTTAGGCCTGAAGCTTGCTGTTACTTCTAGATAGGCTACTGTAGCTGCCATTTTTTTTGAATGTTTGTGTCCTCTCTCTGTTGGAGGGTAAATAAGTATTAAAATGAGTGGAAGGTGTGGCCATAGAGTGACATGGTCATGATGGGTGTTGGTTTATATGTGGTGAAGTCAATGTCCATTTTTCCTATTCCAAAATAGGCATGCATCATAATTTTTCCATCGGATTGCCTTTCTTGTAGATTTTCAGAACTTCCTATACTACTAAAGGAAACTCCTATAGTAATTTAGGATAGCCTCTTGTATCAGACTTGTTTTATCCCCCAAATGGTAGAATGGATTGACTTGAAGCTTTCTGAGCATGTTACCATAATCATTATGCACCTCCCCATAAAAGAAATCTTGTCAATGGATGCACAAATCTCGAGAAAAACTAACAATGGTTGAATGTGATGAAGGCTGATTTCTTGGAAACTGTGCACTAGAATTTTCTGAAATTTCTTGGATGTGTTACCATCACTGATATGCTTCTCCCCATGAAACAATGTTTTCAATGGATGCATGGATATCGAGAAAATGCAAAAATGGTTGTAGGTGATGGAGGATGATTTCTTGAAATATGTGCACTGGAATTTGTTGAAATTTCTTGAGAATGTTACCATCTTCCATATTCATCTCCTCCTGAAACATCTTGGAAAATGGATGCATGGTTTTCAAGTTATGGCAAAAGCAAATTTCTGCTCTATGTATTTTTGTTTCCTGTGGTAAAACAAAGCCTTCCTATAGTTTTTTAGGACAGCGAGCAAACTAAAAGGGAAAAGCTTGAGAATGATGGGTGGATGGTGGGAATAGATGAGGGTGATGGATTAGCATGGACTTGGCCTTGTTGGAGCATTTGAGCGAAGGAGGAGAAAGTTCAAATTTGACTTCTTTTGACTAGGTTTGACCTATTTTTTTCTTTGGTGGCAACTTCTTTTTATTCCTTGTAGATGTTGGAGAGCACCTACATTCATCAAAGAGATACATGGAGCAAGTATTTTGTTAATTTTTTTTCTCTTTTTTTCTTCTAGGCCTACTAGCTGCCTCAATTAGGTTTTTAACTAGTAGGTCTGCCTAGACACCTCAAATGAGGTTTTCACCTAGGATCTTTTCTTTTTTTATCTTTTTTTCCTTTTTCCAACCCATTGACTGCCTCATGGAGGTTTTTAATCAATCAATCAGTCTGAGGCACCTCCAAAAAGGTTTTCACCTAAGATTTTTATTTTTTCTCTTATTTTTCATATATATATATATATATTATTATTATTTATTTTTTTTTCTACCCTACCCTACTTGAAAAACAAAATCACTTTCAAGTATAAGAATACTTCCAATGGAGCCATGTGCACATCAAGATGACTCACAAAATGATATGGAGGCTTGAAATGTATGCTTTGACATGTACCTAGATTTGAGTGATCAAATGTTTTGAATTTGATGATATCAAGCACAATTGAAGAAGAGAGTGTTGCTGAAACTTAGTGACTATTTGGAACCAAAACTCAATATAACTTTTATGCCCTTGGTTTGATTTCTTATTTGGATCATTTTTCATGTCTTCTTCTACCATGACCTTCAAATCTTCCTCATTTTGCTGATTGTTCTCTTGAATACATGGATGATTTGATGGTAACCATGAGGGAGCTTTCTCAATCGTTGATTTTGATGTCTGCTCTTCATCAAGTGCAACCCATGATTCTGTGGTCTTCTCATTTGAATCTTCTTCTTCTGCATGTGGTCCTTCAATGATATCGAGATAATCCCCTTTGTGCAATACTCTTCTTGAGATATGGTGAATACCGTTGATCTCAAGAGGAGATGTTTGGAAGTGTTGTACCTCAACATTGTAAGTGGGCTGAGCTACTTCAATGTGTGGATTTGGAAATGGTGGTATAGGTAGTTGAGTGGGAGTGGATATTTGAGATGGATGTGGTTGGGGTTGTGATTGTGGTGGAGATGAATGGTAGGGATAACATGGAGTTGGGTATGGAGGATATTAAGGAAAATACTGAGGATGTTGTGTATGGCTCCCATAAGTTCCTTGCCAACCTTGTTGCCAAGATTGGTTTTGGGGTTGAGATGGCTAATGTTGCCAAGGAAAGGGTGTGTTCCAATTACTTTGAGGTGTATATGCATAACCTTGAAATTGTGAAGTAGGCTCTTACATCATACTAGGTTGACTAGGCTGCCATGGTCCTCTTGGAGCTACATGGCATAGCTTCATTGGCAATTGATGTGCTCCATTGTCCTCTTGGTGAACTTCCTTCAACCTTGGTAATGAGGAACAACATTTCACATCATGTGATTCTACATGGAAAACATGAATATCAACATCTTCTTTTTGCTTATTTTGTATTCTTAACATTTCTACTTGTTCACTTAGATTGCTAAGAATTTTTGATTTAAAGGTATCAAGAAAATTTCCACATTTAGCTTGACTTATCAATCTTGATGTTGATTTACCTACTCTTTCCCTTCCTCTTGACATGTGTTTGCATGTTTCACAAATTTATTCAAATGATAATTGGTATACATCACCTCTACTCATGAGATCAAGGAGATCAATCCAATTATCCCTAATTGTTCTAAGTAAGAAGGTTTTTAGTGTGTCGGATCCTAAATGATGTAGTTTTCCCCTCTTAACATTATACATGAACCTCTCTATTAGATCCTCTAGACTCTCATCTTCTCTTTGATTCATTCTAAAGATTTCTTCTTTAAGATCATGATCTTTATTTTTTTCTAGAAATATTTTTTTCGTATCATTCCATTATCTTATTGAATTAGTCCCTAAACTGATGAACCATTTAAGAGCTCTATTCTTCAATGTTGCTAGAAACAATCTCAATTTTTGAGTTTTTAATAAGTAACCATAAGATCTACAAACAATTTCAAATTCAAAGAGAAAAGTTTCCATATCCTCTGACCTTAAACCATGAAATTTTGGAAGAGAAGATGGAGGGATGTTCTTCATGTGCACACTACCATCAATATCTTGAATGGGAATTCTGAGAGGATATTCCTCATTGTTATCTTCTCCATCCATATCTTCTATATTCTTTGCCATCTTATTCTTCTACCTGCAAAAGTGAATGGTGATGTGGCTCTTACTGCACCACGTGATCAAATGGGGCAATGGGTTAATGTTGGAGAATATTTTTTGTTTTTATGATTGAATGAAAAGACTAATGCAATGCACTTTTCTATTTTTGAAATGAAATATGCCTAATGCAAATATTTTTTCATTTTTGCGAAAAGTAAAAAGAAATGAATCAGCTAGGGAAGAAAACAATGCATACTTTGACACCTCCTTGGAAACGGTACCAAAAAGTGATGGGCCTTGGTATTGCAACAAGAATGTTGCAACTCTCAAGGCTATCAAATTTAATTATCAACCCAGGGTTCGTACAAACTTAAGAGGTATTGGCACTATATGTTCACCATATAATGTGTCCTTCCTTTGCTTTCATGATGTAATGGAGTGCATGTACTGAAGTCAAATCCTAAACTAATTGCAGAAAATGAAATGTTCAAAATGGAACCTTAACCTATTGCAAGAAAGAAAGTACAAGGAAAGAAACATATTCTAATTGCATAAAGATCATGAAATAAATGTAAAAGAAACCTAGCTTAACCTTATTTATCACATGCGATGATTTAAACTAACTGAGCATGAAATATGATCTAGAGAGTACTAATTGTTGTGCACATGTATAAATATAAAATAACTCATTTTTTAAATATTTGCGCTTTATAAATACAAATGCTAATCTTTCCTTGATATTTGGGAGGGGAGATAGGTGTGGAGCAAGAGGGGTACAATGATTTTGATGGCTTGGAGGTCAAGTAGGGGCCTAATCCCAGCTTCAATGATGATTTTTCTTAATTCGGGCTCAAAACAGGCTACTACAGGATTTCCTACAGGATGTACTAGTTCTCCTACAAGATCTCCTAGTTCTCCTATAGGATCCCCTAATTTACTATAGGATGTTACAGATTTATTATACGAAATTATAATTCATCGAATGATCAAGAAAATCAAATCCAAATTGGATGGGACAAATTTTGTTATTGACTAGGATGTCTTAGGTTCCCATTCCAAGTGGAATCACTCAAAAAGACCTATGTTACCCCATGTTAAAAAATAGCAGAAAATTACTAGTTGAAAATCTAGAAATTCGAGAACTAGTGAGCTAGATCTAAGACTTTTGTGATCCATCAATTTAGAGAATAGTATTCTGGATTAATCACATAATAAGGATTGGGCCAACGTTTCAAACCAACTAATGTGGTTCGAAACGTCGATCCAATCCTTACAATGTGATTAATTAGGAAGACTATTCTCTAAACTAATGAGTTAGTAAATATATAAAATGCCTAACCTAATCAAGTGCAAATGAAATGGGCTAATTTTTGCTATGAAGTAGAATTTTTTTGTGATATAATGCAAGTGGAAGAAACTCAATTGAAGCTCATTATCATGCTCTGAAAAATAGTATAAATTTAATGTTCTTTGCCACAATGGAGTTCCAGAAATCTAGATTTGGAGATAAGAAAACTAATCCAAGTAGCTCAATGATTACTGTGACCTTCCAAATATTTTCCAAGGATGAAATTATGCTTTTGATCTTGCAAAAGAACTTACGTCAACCATTTAACCCAATCCTACAATAAGAAATCATTAATACTAAATGCAGAAGTAGAAAGAAATAAAAACAAGAGATGCATGTGAATAAGAAGTGAAAAGAAGGAAAGAAAATGATACAAAAGGGCTCTGAGGCTCTTAGGATGGCCAAGCCTAAGGAAACTCAAATACCTATGGAGGAGAACAAGATTTAGAATTTGAACATGACACCAATCTTCATTATTTTCATTAGTACAATTACATAATTGCAAGAAAATACAATGGAGTTGTAGAAATACAAGTTCTCTCCACAAGAACACTAAAAAAAAATTCTCCCTAGACGAAAATTCGA
The DNA here is from genome assembly GCA_031772625.1 of Pinus tabuliformis. Classification (NCBI taxonomy): domain Eukaryota; kingdom Viridiplantae; phylum Streptophyta; class Pinopsida; order Pinales; family Pinaceae; genus Pinus; species Pinus tabuliformis. The sequence goes on along the minus strand of CM062804.1, from coordinate 1,109,389,342 downwards.
CTTGGTACTTATACAAAATGATTAGGAATCATTCCCCATGAATGGAGGAAGCTTTACCCCTTGATTAGTGGATTTGGTTCCCAATACTTAGAATCTGCATTAAATGGCAGGGAACACATTCCTAGATTTTCTCAATCACTGGAGTCCCACAATCTGTTCCATAATTCCATAATATCTTGTTGATTTATTATTTAATAGTGATCCTCATGTAGTAGGGAGAAATTCTCTAAATTATCTCCTCCTCCAAATCTTCATAATCTGCCCAATATTCTCATAATATTCCACAAAAATAAATAATATTATACACAAATATGCAATTATTCATAAACCTTCCTAATGAATATATTAAAGTTAAAAATACGTTATCTAATGTAAAAAGAGAGGTTTAATGTGCTGAAGGATGGTCATAGGCCTTAATTTATGTTTAATTTAGAGGCATGGGCCTTAATTTATGTCTAATTTAGAGGCCCATCAAGAGTCACAAGGGAGGTCAAGAGTCACATGGGAGGTAGACAGTCACTTTATTTGTTATAAATACACCCTCATAACTCAAGCAAGTGGAATTTTAGGACTTGAACTTTCACCTTGGCTTCTCTATCTTGGCATAGGAGAGAATATATTTCTTTGGAGGAGAAAGTGGTGACATAATGTTACACTATTGGGGCTAGTGTGGCAGCATTGTAGTTGTATATCTTAGCACTTCCACTTAATATATGAATATATCAGAGTCGACACACTTTCATGCATATATCATGAATGTTGTGAGAGTATTCTTTATATGTTTGTGATGTATGTTTTTTCATTTACACTAATACTAATGAACTAATTTGTTTGCCTTAGTATGTATCTTGTTGAATGCATGTATTTTATGATGTTATGATCCTTATTATCTTTTGAACTATCTTTTAGGTCAATTAATGATCCTCTTATACTCTTGTGTTTCTCTTTTGGGATAGTTCTCTTACTTTTCTTCTAGAGGCCCGCTCTCTCTTTCCTTGCCATGAAAGTACATTGTATACACTGTAGTTATATGCCTCACACTATCAACTTTCTTGTTTTTTTCAAAGAATTTTTCTATAACCTCTTATGTTAATAATTGTAGACAAGAAAAATCCCTCAAGATAATGGCAACCAAATGTATTTTTGATTGGGGATCCTACTCCAAAAGGTGTGAGGTCTAGTTAGGACTTCACATCGGGGAGACCCCCTTAGTTGAGAAAATTCAATGAAGTAATCTTCTAGATGATAAATGCTTTACTTTACAAAGTCTTTAAATATGAACTTATAGATGCCTTGTCCTTATAAGAAATAACTTAGAACTAACTTTCATTTTTGAAGGGTACATATCTACCTTACTGTAATCAACCATACTTCAATGTTATTGCATATAAGAGCTACTCTTATAGCACTCAGAATCATGTATTATTTTATTCATATCATGACCAGCCAAGGAAGTGACTTGATTTAGTTAAAGGTATCATCAGTGTTACTATCATATTCACGTTACTTGGAAACTTAGAAAGATAAATGTGATGCATTGGAAGGGAATTCATATTTATTCCATCACTTAGATCATTTTATATCATATTCAGGTGGATGAGATTACGTATGATTGTACTAGTCATTGGATCATTAACTCACATCACTGTTAAAGTAATAGAGAGACTTCTTGTATCAATGTAGAAAAAGTTTGCATTGTATTCATTGCTAGGAGGAGAATTCACATTAGTGTTATAACTGTCATAACTTTCTTTATTCTTCAATGTTATGTTTTGATTGAAAATTCCTTAGAATTACTGTCATGTTTTGGAGGTCACTCACATCACTGTAAATGTTACCTCGCCTTATTGACTTGTCAAAGAGGAATTTTGTATTATAATTATGTCAAGAAGAAATGTCTCTTATAGAAGTCCAATGCTCATCGTATCATGGAGAAACAACCTCATATTAAAGACCAAAGGAGACTCGTATCTTGCATTAGTCATAGAAGTAATTATTTTGGATTCCAGTGCAAAAATCAATCATTTCAATAGTAGTTATTTTTGTTGTTCGTATCAATAGGGTATATTTATGTAGAAAATCTATTGTTATAGTCCAAAAATTTGTTCAATTATCAAGATAATTACATCATAATATAACTTCATTTTTCAATAGTAATATGTCACATTAGCTCAGTTGCACATCATCGTATCACAAGACTATAAAATCACATTATCCACAAAGAAGTTTTCACATCAACTACAATAGAAGGGTAGGAGTTAGGATTACTTTATAGACTTTCAAAGAGATCTTAGACTTTATAAAAAATAAACAAGTAGTATAACTTCCATCAAAACTTGCACTCGTTCACATGAAGTGTAGCTTGATAAATTCATATGTATGCCTCAGAGTCCATCATAGAACAACATCAAAATTTCCAGCAAGAGTGTCTTTCCATAACATTGCTCTGATATCATGTTGAGAAATCAATAGGAGGGCAATAACAATGATTTATCTTATTTGATAATTACTTGTGATCATTTTCTTGGCCTATTATAATCATTATGTATGTGTTCTTCTTGTCATGAAGAAATTATCAAAATGCAAAAATGTGAAAATCACTCGAAATAAGAGACACATATATAGGCTCCAATCTAGGGATAAAACTTACAAAGGCGAAAAAGCTAGAAATTCATCTTCTTATAAAATTAGATCACCGTGAGACATCCAAGACTCTAATGCCACCACAAGAACCAAGACAACCCTTGATTCATGATTCATCTTCCCTTCTTCACAAAGGAACCTCAATTGGGCAACAAAACTTAAGATGAATTTCTCAGGACAAAGCTTTAAGTGTCAAACCTTCAGATGCTTTACATCAGAATTTTATATTACTTGTAGAATAATATTCACAAAAACTTGGTTGACCATCCTTAGAAATAAACTATGGTTCTTTATTTATAACAAGACTTGGATTCCTTATTTAAAAATAATGTTTGATGCCTTATTTAGAATAGAACTCGGGTATCCTCTTTTTGGAAGTCTTGTATCCTTCTCACCTTTTTCATCTCAAGAAACTCACACATATATCCTTAGAGAAACTCACAGAAATTTCTACAAAAGATGAATTTATTGCTATCTTTTCAGTAGGTAATAAATGTCAACTTATACTTTAACCATATGAAGGGTCATGTCCCTTGGGTATACCAACTTATCAATCTCAAAGGCTAGAATTAGTCTTGTATTTGACATTTTGACAAAAGTAAAAATCTTTTTACATTTGACAATGACTTTACAAGCCCTAGGAGAATTCAATGGATGGTTGACTGATCTAGGTGGATATTGGTGGCCACCCACCTATTACACTTGGAAGCCCACCATTGTTTATTTCAGTTTTTTATTTCCCATATTTTTTGCACAAATTACTATTTTTGGTAGTTTTTCGGGTCTAGAACATTCGAAGTTGTTTCGAGACCCTCAACGATGTTTTTTTTTGGGGAAAATAGGACCAACATGTGCCTATGACCGTTGTTGGTCATTCAAAAGTTGTAGTGCTCGGATAGATATTTCTAACGATGTATTGTGCGCGTAAAATAGAGATCATATGCCAAAGTTACGACCCGGGAAGTTGATGTACCAATTTACCCAAACAGGCCCCATAGTTTGGCACTTCATCTCCTAGGGTTAGCTTTTTCAATGTTTAGGGTTTTCCATTGTTTCGTAATTATAAAGAGGGCTTTGGGCCTCATTGTAACATAGTTCATAGACATTTAGCTGCCACATCTCTTCTTAGAGATAAGCTAACATCACCCAAGCTAGTCTTATTTCCATTATGTTTGTATGCATATTTCAGTATTTTATATTAATAAAATGAAGAGCTATTCTATTGCATCTCTGTATTTATGGTTAGATATGTAATTTGTTGCATTCGTATTTAAATCTAGATCAGTCATATCAGAGTGGTCTGCGCTTTCTCTTTTTTTCTTTGCATGTCTCCAATGAGGTCATGATATAAGGAGTTAGGGCTTGATCTGGTTGAATATTTGCAAGATTAGCCTCGCAAACCTCGATGACCACCCATGGGGAAAGAAAAGAAATACGAGGGGGAAGGAGATCCTATTAAAATATTTCTGAAGGAGGCCCTTAGGAAAGAAAGGAACGTGATGATGGATAGCTTTGCCTAGATCCTTCAACAGTTGCCCACCGACAGCGCATCCACATCTAGCAGCCATTTTGGAGGCTCCGCTCCTTTGAAGGTAAAAGTAAAATTTGACATTCCCATATTTGAGGGCCAAAAAGATGTAGACTTCATAGATAAATGGTTAAATCTACTAGAAGGATATTTTTGTGTTCATGATTTTTCCAGTCGAGGAAATATTACTTTTTCTCTTCTCAAAGCCGTCCCCCATGTCAAGGACTGGTGGGAAACCTATTGTGAGAAAAAGGATGAAAGTATGACCTCACTATTTTCAACTGCACCCACATCGAATTCGTTCTGGGATGCCATCAATGAGAAATACTACCCTGTCAAGAGCTATGAGGATAAATGAATAAAGTGGACAACACTAAAGCAGGGAAGGGACCAAGATGTGCCATAGTTTACCAATGTTTTTCATACCCTTTGCATGAAGTTGGGTATCAAGGATTCTGAGAAACATTTGGTACTCAAGTATTGCGACTGCTTACATAGGTACATCTAGGACGATATGGAGTTCCTAGACATCTCCTTTCTTGGCACAATGTACCGATATGCCATCAAGATCAAGCAGAAGTTTAAACAAAAGAATCAGGACTTTGGATCTGCAAATTTGAAGCAAGGGAAAGGTGCCCCCAAACCGCAAAAGAAAGGACAAAGCTAAGGCGGGGTGGCCCAAGACAACCCGTAAAATATGCAAGCAAAGAACAACAACTCAAAGCCAAAGAAGGACATGAGAAAGTGGTGTGAGTTCCATTAGAGCCCCACTCACAACACAAATGAGTGTCGGGCCAAGCGGTTGCTAGTGGCCGAGTTGAAGGCCTCGGAATTGGGTGCATGTTCCAACTCTGAGTTAGAAACCGACAAGGGGAATGACAAAGGGAAGAAAATTATTGATGTGGATCCCAATGCCATCATTGCCACCACGAAGATCCATAAGGAGGAACCCAAAGATCCAAAGGAGGAGGACCGCCTCTTCCACTCCAAGATGTGGGTAAAGGGTTCCCCGCTACAGTTCATTGTCGATAGCGGGAGCCAAAAGAACATCATTTCAATAGAGGTCATGAAGCGGATGGGCTTACCGACCAAAACACACCCACAACCCTACACCATCAAGTGGCTTCACCAAGGATGGGATCTTCGCATGAGCCAACAGTGTCACCTTCCATACAATATCAAGCCCTTCACGGATGAGGTATTATGTGATGTTTCTCCCCTTGATGTTTGTGATGCATTATTATGCCAACCAGACTTGTGGAAGCAACATGTTGTGTTACTTTGGGAAATAACTTGTACAGGATATCGGAGGTAGCACCGCCTACCACCATCTCTTTGGTTACTGCAAAACAATGTAGTAACCTCATTTCCAAAATTGGGAGATTTGTTTTCCTGATGATACGCCCTAAGAGAAAGACGAAGATGATAGCTACGACCTCTAGATAGGGTCCCTCTACATGAAAACAACAGATGGAAAAGGTTGTAGAGGAGTGCGAGGACATCTTCACCTCCCACGCAGGGGTGTCTCTGCACTGTCAGGTCAAGTACTCCATCGATATGAACCCAGTGCGTCGTTGCCTAATGTACCAATATATCGATGCTCCATTCTAGAGAAAAACAAAATCAAGAGGCAAATTCAGGAGTTGTTGTAGAAAGATCACATCCGGCCGAGTTCATCTCCCTGTGGGAGCCCGATCGTGTTGGTACAAAAGAAGGATGGGACTTGGAGACTCTATATTGACTATCGGGTTCTAAACAAGATCACTATCGAGAATAGGTACCCAATCCCATGGATTGATGACCTCCTGGACCAACTCAAGGGGGAAAATACTTCAGCAAGATTGACTTGAAGTCCAAATATCACCAAGTACCAATTGAACCCTTTGATATGTGGAAGACTGCCTTCAAAGCCAAGGAGGGCCTTTTTGAATGGTTGGTTATGACTTTCGGGTTGAAGAATGCTCCAACAGCCTTCATGAGGCTGATGGATGACATCTTTCATCCATTCACCAACTCATTTGTAGTGGTATACTTGGATGACATCATGATCTTTAGCTAGAGTCGGGAAGAGCACCTCCACCACATCCGACAGGATCTCCAAACATTGTGGCAACACAAACTGTGTGTCAATTTGGAGAAATGGACATTTGGCATGACCCAGGTTCAGTACCTGGGATACATTATTGATGAACGTTGGGTGCATGTGGATCTAGCGAAGATCCAAGTCATTCGGGATTGTCCAGCCCCAACCACTCTAACAAAGCTCCACAACTTTTTGGGTCTTGCCAATTTCTACCGTAGGTTCATATTGGGATTCTCTCATATTACTTGGCACTTGAGTCAAGTCACCAAAGGAGGAGCGAAAGAAAAAATATTTTAGTCTGAACCTCAATAGAAGGCATTCGTAGAGTTGAAACATCACCTCTACCCTACACCAGTGCTTACCAAACTTGCAAAAACCATTTGAGATCGAGACAGATGCCTCTGATTATGCTATTGGGGCAGTCCTTACTCAACAGGGGCATCTAGTGGCATATCATAGTGAGACACTTTTAGACACAGTCCAGAAGTGTCCCACTTATGACAAAGAGATGTATTCCATTGTGCAGGCCTACCAACAGTGGAAGGATTACATTTTGGGGAAGGAAACGTTCATCCACATAGACCACTGACCCTGTAGTTCATACATACAAAAGGGAAGTTGCAGAATGATCACCATCAAAAGGGGTCCACATACTTGCAACAGTTCCCTTTGAATATCAAGTATAAGAAGGGAAACACCAATAATGTTGCAGACTACCTCAGCTGACCACCGATCATGGAGTTAACCACCATGCTCAACTCTAGTGGGCATGAGAATTTTGAATGGCCACTTCTCTACAAAAGCAACCAAGAATTCGGCCACATATACCAAACGCTCTTGGAGGGTCTATAAATTCCATATTTTCACCTCCAGGATGCCCTGTTATGCCACCTAGGAAACCTTTATGTTCCTTCAAGTGAGTGTGACAAGATGATTTGGGAAGCACACTACAGTTGAGCCACTAGGCATTTTTAGGGTCAAGAAAATGGTGGTAGTACTGTAGCAACATTTCTATTGGCCGAATATTTGATAGGATGTTGGGAAGTACATCAGATCCTTCACTACCTGCGCCATTGCCAAATTGACCATCAAGAATCAAGGCTTATATACTCTGCTGCCTACCCCTAGTCAACCTTGAGAATTCATCTCAGTTGATTACATGTTGGGCCTTCCTTCTACTAAGCATGGAAACAACTGTGTTTTTGTGGTCATCAATAGATTCTCCAAGATGGCCATTATGATAGCTTGCAAGAAGAATATCACAACAGAAGCCACTGCTAAACTCTTCTTTGAACTAGTGTGGGTACACTTTGGGATCCCACAGTCTATCATCTTAGATCGAGACAATAGATTCCTCAGTACATTTTGGTCTAGTCTTTGGTCGATGCTGGACACCAAGCTCACTAAGTCCACAACTTTCCATCCCCAAACTAATGGCCAGGCATAGGTTGTCAACAGGATGATCGTACACATCCTATGCATGTAAAACTCAAAGAATCCATGCACATGGGATGAGAGCCTCCCCTATGTCCAAAAAAGCCATAACCGGGCTCTCCACAACTCAACTAGCAACAACCCTTTTTAGATGGGCTTGGGATTCTAGCCACTATGTCCCATTGATGTGGCCATACCATTTGCAACTACTTAGGTAGATTTGGCTAATGTCCAGTGTGAAGCCGATAAGACAAACAACTTCATTGACCACATCCAACATATCTACCAACAGGTACACAACATTTTGGGGAAATCAAATGGAAAGTACAAGCAACGACATGATCAACATCGGGTGCCACACAAGCTTCAGGTGGGTGATAAAGTCTAGTTGCATTTGTAGAAGGAATCCCTTACCAGAGCCTATTAGAAACTTATACCACTATGATATGGTTCTTACACCATTACCAAGGCTATGGGAGACAATGGATTTGAACTCAACATTCCCCCGTTCCTTGACTTGTACCCAGTGTTCAATGTGGACCTCCTTTGACCATACTTCCCACCATTGCTAGACACATCAGACATTGCAAAATGGCTCACACCTATAGAGTTAAATCCAGATTTCATGGAACAAGCCACAACTGATTGGATCATGGACATGCAAAACAAGAAAACATGACTACAAAGGATCCAACTATTTCGAGTTGTTAAAGCAGGCCAACTCCTTCACCAGGGCAAGTGGCTCACCAGGGACCAAGTTCAGTAGAAGTTTCCTCATCTCATGGAGGAACTCAATGCAATGGGGACCATTTCTTCCTAAGGGGGGAGGAATGATCTAGGTGGATATTGGTGTCTATCTACCTATTGCACTTGGACCCCCACCATTTTTTCTTTCAGTTTTTAAGTTTCCTTATTTGTAGCACAATTTACTATTTTTGGGAGATTTTTAGGTCCTGAACTTCCATAGCCGTTTTGAGGTATTGTGCACATCAAACAAAGATCATATGCCAAATTTACGACACTGGGAAGTTAATGTACAAATTTACCCAAACGCAACCCATAGTTTGGTGCCTCATCTCCTAGGGTTAGGTTTTTCGACATTTAGGGTTTTCCATTATTTCTCAATAATAAATAGGCCTTTGAGCCTCATTGTGACACATTTCAGAGGCATGTAGCTTCCACATCTCTTCTTAGAGATAAGCTACCATTGCCCGAGCTAGTCTTATTTTCATTCTGTATGTAAGCATATTTCAGTATTTGATATTAATGAAATGAAGAGCTATTTCTAATGCATCTTTGTATTTATGGTTATATCTGTAATTTGTTGCATTCCTAGTTAAATATGGATCAGTGGTATCAGAGTGGCCTGCTCTTTCTTTGTTTTTCTTTTCATGTCCCCAACGAGGTTGTGATATAAGGAGTTAGGGCTCAATTTGGTTGAACCTTTGCAAGATCAGCCTTGCAAACCCTGACGACCGCCCATGGGGGAAGAAAAGAAAGATGAGGGGGTAGAAGATCCTATCAAAATATTGCTCGAGGAGGCCCTCGAGAAATAAAGGAATGCGATGATGGATAACTTTTCCTAGATCCTTCAATAGTTGCCCATCAACATTGCATCCACATCCAGTAGCCGCTCTGGAGGCTCCACTCCTTTTAAGGTACAAGTAAACTTTGACATTCCCATATTTGAGGACCAAATAGATGTAGACATCGTAGATAAATGGTTAAATCTACTAGGAGGATATTTTTCTATTCATGATTTTTCCAATCGAGAAAACAACACTTTTCTCTTCTCAAAGCTGCCCCCCACGTCAAGGACTGGTAGGAAACGTACTGTGACCAGAAGGATGAAAGTACGACCTCATTGTTTTTATCCACACCTACTTGGAATTTGTTTTGGGATGCCATCAAGGAGAAGTACTACCCTATCAAGAGCTATGAGGATAAATACATAAAGTGGATAACAATGCGGAAGGGAAGGAATCAAGATGTGTTAGATTTTACCAATGTTTTTCATGCCCTTCGCACGAAGTTGAGTATCAAGGATTCTGAGAAAAATTTGGTATCCAAGTACCGTGGCTGGCTACATATGTACATCTAGGATGAGATGGAGTTCCTGGACATCTCCTCACTACGAAATGTGTACCAACTATGAAATGTGTCATTTTAGAAAATATATCCACAACAAAATAGATTGAATCATTAACAATTTGTGTTCGAGGAAACCCCAACACAAAATCTATACTTATAGAATCACATGGTCTGCGTGTAATTTGAAATGGATGATATAAACCTGTATCAACCATAATAAACCATCACTCTGTATACCTATATGAAAGTAGAAATCATTCAGCTAAGAAAATGTTTTATCTTATTTAAAATGGATTTTTAACCCTACACCGTGCTTTTCCTTTATAGTATTTTTCTCATTAACCATTTTGATATGAATATTTTACAATACCTGAAAAGAAGTCCCTCTTGGATCATATGATTCAACCATTGAGTTTTTTTATGTTAACCAGATTTTTATAGGACGTAATGCATCTTTAAAACCTACACCATCTTTATACTTTTTCTTCATCTCATTAAATCCCAAAATATTGACTTTGAATTCATGGAAAATTAAATTAACTATACTAAATGGAACAACTTATTTGTTTGGGATACCATTTTTATGTTTAATAACAACTGTGAAATTTTGTAAAAACTCCACCCATTTAGCATGTCTTTGATTTAATGTATGTTGACTCATAATAAAATTCGAAGCACGATTTTCATTATACAAAATAAATTCCTTGGGCATGAGATAATGTCCCCATTTTTTGTATGCTTGAACAATGGCATATAACTCCTTATTATAAGAGGGGGAATTTTACTTTTTTCATTCAGTTTTTCACTGAAATATTGGTATTCCTTTCTTTCTTAAGGCAACTTGAATTGCAGTTCCACTTGGATATGTCTCTACAGGGATAATAAATATTAATATTATGACCTAACAAGAAATCACGTAGCCATAATTTACTAGGTTAATTGAAATACACCATGTAGTATGGATTTCGCACATTAAAACCCAGTTGCACCTTTGGAAATTATTTAAAGAACCACTTTTCCTAAGTTATTTCTTTCTAATTATTTTACCCACATGAGAATAACCAATAAATTCATTGAATTTTAAGCTATTATCATATTTGTAACCATTAAAGTGAAAATAGTAAAATTATTTATTATTTATTAATTTCCCCCCATTCCTATACCAATAGTCAGAGCTTAATTAATTACCGTTGCCATCTCTCCCGACTCCTTGAGAATATATTGTCCACAAATATTCACTGTTGTAAAAATCAAAACAGAGTTCTATCTATAGCAACAACATTACACCATAATGAGGGATCCGTTATTTTAAGAGTTTGTATTATCTGCCAATCTTCATCTTGAGTCTCCCCTCTTGGTCCCTAAATGCGACTGTCATTCTTGTACCAATAGGTAGAGCTTAAGCCATGGTCGCTGCCAGCTCTCCTGGCTCCTATAGTATTTATTATCTACCACTCTTCACTGCAGTATTCCTATCTTCGTTTTATTTCAATTGTGGCTCCTCGAGAAAGTATTGTCTGCCAATGTTCACTACAATCATCAATTGGAGTGTGTAACAATTATGCACTCCAGGAGATCAACCAATAAGGTCGCTGTGATTTCTTGGCGAACATGGGTTGCAAGTCTATGGTTTGAAGTTATTGCATGAATGTCAATAGGATGCGACTCTGTTACAACATTCTTATAAGAATAATATATTAGATCATTATTTAATAATTATTTCTAACTTATCTGACCATTTCACCTAGAAGTAATTTAATAAATCCATATGTTTTTGAATTATTTCTTAATTATTTACCCATTTTTATTAACTAACTCAAAAATTCATTATTTTTCAGGTTAGTTATCTAAATGAATATTATTGACCATTTATTTGACCTTTCCCTTATATAATTAGTAATAAACACCATGAGTGGTTAGATCTCATTTTGGTCCAACAAACGTTTTATTATTTGATCATCCCAATTCTAACCCAATACTTTATTATAAATAGAGAGGTTTTCTTCAATTATTTTTACCTTTACAACTTCATCATTAAACTATTGTTTCTTTTCCATTCAAGCTCTAAACTAGAGTCTCATTAGATCCTTTTTTTTATACACACTACAAAAGGAAGGAAAACAATTGCATTCTGCAAGAAATGGATATCAGGTAGTGTCCTAGGGAGGAGGAGAACAACGCTTGTTCATACATTTTTCCTCCACATGTGATATCTATTTGATATATAAATCTTTATTCAATGGGAATATTAGCATTATAACTTTGTTTTCTTTTGTAATACTATTTATCAAACACTATTTTATTTTATGTTCCTAACAATTTTACATATTTGTTTATTAAACATTAGTATTACAGTTCATGGTTTATATCCAATTTTTTTTTATTAGTTCAATTTGAGTGACTCATAGAAAAAGGTTTCTACTAACCTTTGTGTAGATTACCAGCTAATAAATGGTGACCAAATTGAGGATATGAACACTTCAATCCCTGGTGGTTTTTTCATGAGCTATTTTTTTTTTAATAAATTTTTATTTTATGGTAATTATCTTGGATAATTTTCTTGTTTTTGTTCCTTTTCATGTCTTACAGGTCTAACAAATGGAAGAATTTGAGCTGACCCTCAAACCAAAATCCATAGGAGTGCATCACAGATTTTTGGGCCAAAGTGAGTTGGGAAATACACTTTGTTCCCATGTACCAATTTTAGGAAACCTAAGAACTACCCCAAAAGTTGTAATAGGAACACACATCTAGGTACAGTTTTCATAATAGACAAATTTTTTTTCCAGTTATGCAGTTTTTCATATTTTTACAGTTTTTTTTATAGTTGTAGGATTTGGGGTACACCCATATATGCAGTCTATCAACATATTTATATCTTTTCATTTTTATTAACTTTTGAGGGAAGAAGCAAGCTCTTCTATGGTTTTGAGCAAGTATTGAGTAAAAAATGGTTCAAATTATGAATTTAGACTCTGTTGTATTTGACTAAAAAACTTTTGTTTCACCACAATTTGATACAAATATGAAATTTTTATTTCCTAATAGGGTTTGAGATCAATATAGATCCCCCATTGTTGCCGTATTTTGTTCTTTCACCATAAAAATATTTTAAACCCTCCTTGTGGTAGATTTGTTTATGAGTTTTTACAACACTAAAACAATTATTTCTCTATTATTATTTCTATAGTAGGTTGGATATTAGATATTAGGTATGGTTCAACTTTATTCTTGATCCACTTGTCACCATCATAAGCCTCCTCAACCCTTCTTTATAGCTTCTCATTGTTTTCATGAAATCCTCCAACTAGGTCAACAATAGATTGTTGTTAGTAAATCAGTACTTTCTATTCATTTACAACCATATTTTTTACTATTTATTTCATGTTTACTTTAATTCAAAATCATTTATTTACTTAGAAGCAATATCATAATACTCGTTTTCACACATCTACATCTCATTAAGAAAATAGTGATTGGTTGAAGGCCCCAAGCAAAGACCAAAAAATCAACCATTAAGTTAACCAACATTGATTAGATCCAGTTGGACACCAAAAGAAATTTTTGTAGTTAGGTTACGGTCGGTGGGATAGGTATCTAGAAAACTCCCATTGAGACACAGTAACCAAACCAATAAATGAAATTCTCTCTTACGAGATATTGGGTAGAAAAGAAACCAACTCAATAAATCCTCAAGTCCACCCTGCAAATTAACTTAGGTCGTGAGTGTAATTTTGTTTTTTTTGACTATATCTTTCAGTGTAACTAGTTATTCTTTTCCTTGGGATCAAATTGGTTATTTGGAAGTTCATTGAATTTTTAGAGAAACTTGTGAAGAGGGTAAGGCTTAGACTGATGATACTAGTGGTTCCCCTTGAGGCCTCGAAATCTTGTTCAAGGATCTAGTTCCAAAGTTGGCACCTAGAAGTTAATATTTTCTTTCCCCCACTGGACAAATCCAGACTTAGTGGCCAAGCCTTGTACATGAAAACACCTGATAGGTGGTGTTTGTGGGAAGTAGCCACACCTCTTCATACCTTCACTTAGATTTTCTTGCAGACTTGACCGTCAAGGAGCATTGGTTGTTTGAGAAGCCTTTCAGAAACATAGCTTATGACTTGTTTGAGGTGTCATCCATCATTTAGGTTAGAGGAATTTTTATTTTGTAGGACTACACTAGTTGAATTATAATAGGTTTAGGTCTTATTTAGAGAAAACATTACTAATACTTTGATTCATTTTTCTTTATTTTTTATCATATTACATCCATTCTAGTCCCAACACCATTATTCTCATTAATAATCATTAACAAAGCTTCGAACACCTTTTCCCTTAGTTTCCTTGAGGACATCCTCTTACAACTTCTCAACGAGTGAGGATTCCTCCCTCTAATTAAGCTTCAAACTATAACACATTTGATTATTCCAGTATCTCCTTACTTTTTAAAAACCTAGAATTCTAACCCAGTAACATGGTTGGTGTAAAATTTGGTGGTAACATTAGTCCCACTTTAGGAGATGACAGTACAATTAATTTTGTTGCTAATATTAATAATACCATGGGGAATAACTCTAGATCCTATACTGGAGTGCCTCTTGGAAACATCGTTACTTAGTCATTTCTCCCCTTTATAGCTAGCTCACACTTGATTTGATCCATCTCATCAATGATCCTCTCCTTCATTATATGAATTAGCCTCCTATGCCAACCAAGATTCCCTTAGACATCCCAAAGTTTGAGGGGAATTATATAGAAGATCCTATACTGGAGTGCCTCTTGGAAACATCATTACTTAGTCATTTCTCCCCTTTATAGCTAGCTCACACTTGATTTGATCCATCTCATCAATGATCCTCTCCTTCATTATATGAATTAGCCTCCTATGCCAACCAAGATTCCCTTAGACATCCCAATGTTTGAGGGGAATTCTATAGAAGATCTCCCTATGAATATATGTTCTTTCCGCATGTAGTGTTCATCTAACTCTATTATGGAAGATTTTTTCCATTTTCATTTGTTTTAATGCACACTCATAGGTACTACTGTGAAATGGTATGTTGATCATCCTTGTGGCTCCCATTAAGTGTTTGCTACTATAATGAATTCTTTTATTTGATGCATTCAATTACCAATATTCCATGATATTGAAATTGATATTTTTACCACTTGTTACCCATCCACTGCCACCCACATTACATATCATATTTAGGAATAGTAAAGATTTTGGAGCTTGTACAAAGCTCATGAACTTGATGATTGTTTCTTTATGGATTGGTTTTTGAAGTCCCTCCTTCCTCCCATCTCTAAGCATGTCACATTGACATTTCCAAGTAAGTAAGAGGCATTTCAAAAGGCTATGCAATATGAATTAATCTATGCCCATTCGAACTATTTATACAATGTTATCTAAGATGCCCCTTTCTCTTGCCTTGGTGAATCTTCTACACTGGGGAATCTCATGTTGCTAATAGTGTGATGGGGTTTGTCACATATAACCTTCCCCATATTACAAGGACATATAGGATATGGATAACTATAGTGGGGCCTAGTACCACCCACACATCTAGATCCTTTTTGTGTTACTTGACAAGGAGGTGAAAATAGCTCCTATGTATATGCCCATTTATATTATATTTTTTTTGGAAAAGTGTTTTCTCAACCTATCTATAAGAATATGTTGATGGTCTTGGATATTGCAATCATAGAAGAAATCTCCCCAATGTGAAGTCCCAATTAGAACTGACACTGTTTTCAGTAGGAGCCCCATCAGGAGTATCGACCTAACCACAAAGGTTTGTCCTGGTTTCAATGAATAACATAAGAGATTATATACATAAACATTGAAAAATAAAGTAAGTTGACATTGTAAAACACTAATTGCAATGTGTAAAAGAGACCTTCATGAGGGGTGAGACAAAAGTGGGCATATAGAAGGAAGTAATAGTACTAACCTAAGAGAGACACATGAGAAGTTATCTAGCAAAATAGTTCACATAGACACAACAATCATTAAACCACATACAACACACCTTAAACAAGATAAGTACCAAGGCCACTGAAATAATTCAATTTCCTTAGTACATATGAACGAAACATATATATCGAACATCCCAAGAATAGTCCTGAGACATTCACATCACATGCATGGAAATTTTCTGGTTCATCGAGCTTTGATTATAAGATGAAATATCCAAGTACATAGTTACAATAGTGAGACACTAGTTCCAACAGTGGAACATTAATTCACTTCTTTCTTCTCCAAAGAATAGTTTTCTCTCCTATGTGAAGTAGAGAACTCGAGACTAACTCTCCAAAGCTTAAGCCTCCAAAATCCCTTTCCTTGAGTTATGAGGAATCTTTTATAACAAGGGGAATGACCTTTCATATCCCCACGATTCTTGAATTACACTCATGACTATTGGACTTCTAATGTGTCCTTTGGACTTCAAAAAAAAATCTTGAACTTCTAAATAATTTTGGGACTTCTAATAAAGAAATTTTGTCCATATATGACTAAGTGACTTTCGTATTCCACATATGACTCTTGGAATTCTACACATTACATTTTTTCCTTTTCTTGAGATTATAACATTGCATTCCACATCATTATGGCATGACACGTGGATACACATTGACCATTATGATGAAACTTATGCAAGTTACCACTTGAAAATGATGACATGGAATTCATGATGAGGTGGCAATTTTGAGTTGTCTTCCTTGCTGCTTCATCTTGGGTTCTTGATGATAGATCTAATCTATGCTTCATTCTCATGAAGGATCCACTTTGTTGTCTTCACCCTCGAAAGGGTCTTTAATCAATATCAGAATCCTCTAAGTCATCATGCAATGTATTCTTTCTATCTCGGTCCATGATTTGTTTCATGTCTCCATGATGGATTTATTTTGTTCTTATTCTCCACAAGATTTATTTTATTCTTTATCCTTTCCATCTACTTCAAGTATCACCTTATCATGTTAGGAAGGTATCCATACAAATGAAAATCATTCATGGAAAATAAAAATCAATCTTACAACATCTATTCTATCACTACCTAACTCATGGAATTGTTAGCTCATGATAGAGTTGTGAGAGAGTTGAAAGAGATTTATTAGGAGGGCGCAATCAAACTCATTGGATGCTTAGGAAGGCTTCACTATTCAATTATACTACATTGAAGGAAGTGAAGGTCAAGGATTACAAGAGGCCTTCAGGGTCTGCTTATGCACTCAAGAAGGAGAGAGAGAAAATCAAGGGCGTAAGGGAACACTCCAAAGAGATGAAGGAGTGAGGCTTCAGGCCTTCAATCCCTCAAGGTGGGTTCATGTGTTAAAGAAAGAGAGAAAGAAATCAAGGGTGAAAAGCGTAGGTATGAAGCATTAAGGAGAATCAATTGTTGGTTCAAGATGCACTCATGTGCTCAAGGAATCTAAGTAGGGCACAAGGGTACACATCGAAGTGACAAAGGGGTCAGGATTCAAGACTTACAAGTGTGCTCATACACTTAAGAGGAAAAATGAGGGCATAGGGTGCACAATCGAACCATGAAGGAGAAACATTAATTGTTTCAGGGTGTTCTCATGTGCTCAAAGAAGAAAAGAGGGCACAAGGGTGCACATTGAAGGGACGAAGGTGTTTGGCTTCGAGCCTTCGCAGTGCACTTGTGCACTCAAGAGGAACTAGGAGGGTGTTAGGGTCATATAATAAGAGGATTCATAATTTTGAATTGGCTATGGTTAGTCTTGTAATATTGTACATACTTTTTCTTTTTGTAAAATGTTTTGCATATTAAAAATAAAAAAATGTAAAGAGGGTATGTCCTAAAAGAATAATCAAATGAAAAAAAGAAAGAAAAAAGATAAAAAATGTGAAAATGTGAACCCCAAAAAGAAATAAAACAGATCATGAAAGTGTGCAAATTTAGGTGCCACTGCTTTTTACTTTATTATGCAAAATAAGGTTGTGTGAAGCTTGTCAGAAATGCCATAATCCATGATGGTCAAATAGCTCAATCTTGACTCATTCATTCTTCAAATTTTATGTTGATAGATAAAGAATAAGCATCTAGCCAAACTATCTAACCTTGGCAGATCAGTAGTTAGGTAGAGAATAAAAAATGAGCTCATCATTTTATTCTGAGCCATTTGAAGTTATAAGGTTAGCATTAGATAGTTTGATTGTCAAAAGAAAAGGAAATAAAGGGTCAGCAAGCTCAAATGCACCCAATAAATGAAGAGAAAATGTTTGGATAAATAAAGGGTTGGTAGAAGAAAGGTTGCAACTGCAAAAGGTTACTGAGTCAAAAGCACATTTATCATGCTTAATCCTATGTTTCATGTGCAGGAGGAAATCTGAGAAAGAAAAGATATTCAAAAGCTTGTTTAAGTAATTTCCCCTCATTTCACTATACCCCCACATGCTTATTTGCTAAATTCCCCATTGTCCCTCCATCACTTATAAATACCCTTCGTACCCTCTTTTTGACCTTTACCCCTTGGTTTCACACATTTCCATACTAATTACCCTTCAAAAATCATCCCCCTACCCAAAACTCCTTTTCCCTAGTGTGAAACCCATTCCCCATTTCAAATATTACCTCCCAACCTATTAATTTCCCTATTCCCCCTAAAAGCCCATAAAACCCCCTTATCCTAAGTTTTTATGTCCTTGCATTGTGTAATTAACTCCCCATTTCATATTTCCCCGACAAACCTTTTTAACCCACCAACACTTGGTGTAGTTAAAAATCCCACTGCCACATAAACCATGGTCCCACATTAATTAATCATATGTTTATATTGAACACTTGACTTTATTGGTTAATTAATTACATTTCTTTGTAATTAAACCCTCGGCCCCGCAAATCCCTCTCCTGGTTCCCTCTATGCATCTTAACCGCTCAATCACCCTCTGATTTCTTACCCCTAGATCCTATGGTGCACATCCATATCACGCGGGTTTATTATCCGACCGATAACAGCCCGAGAGCACACGAGATTCACGGTTTTGCTTGGGTGCTTTTCTACTACGTGGTGGCCCTAGGTTAGATCATGTGCTCACGAAAAATATTGCCTACCCTCCAAAAGTGGCGCGATGTCCCAGAAAGCCACCTCCCCATCCAAGCCGAAAACTGTCCACTATTCATTTATAGTTTCCATGCCAAAATGTGATCGTTACCCTTTAAAAGGCCGAAAAAGCCCCAATTCACTCTTTTTCGCTCATTTTTCACTGCAACTATTGCTTAGCCATTGCGACACCCTGAAACCTCTGTGACCAAATTGACCACTATCTGCCGCCTGAAGAAGCTCTGGATACCCAATTGAAGCAACCAGTTGACAGTTGAAGCCACCATCCCCTCTACATTCACCACTGAACCCAGTTTGCAGGCCAAACCATCGATTTCCAGGTATTCTTGGGAAAAACCAGAATAACCCTTCAATTTGAAAACACATAGTTTTATTAAAACAATTAATTAATTGAATTAATTAAATAAGATTTCCCAAATTGAAAAGAAGCCTATTACACACCCCAAACCCTGTTTACAGACTATAACTAATGTCTCACTGTACTAGAATCTTCCACACCTCACTTCTGAAACTCTTCAAAGCCTAATTCAAATATCTAAACCCAATCATGACTTACCAAACCTCTCTAGACGTGAAACGTTTGCAAACCCCTCACCCACACATCGACAATATTGCATTAGTAGACAAAAAATTCCAAATAAAGGACATAGCTTCCCTTGCCTACCTTCTGAAGCTCCACTGCTAGAGTAAGGATAGATTCTTAAATCAGAACAATGACATTCACCTTTTGGAGTCTAATTTGCCCAAATATTTGTTTCTAGAAGTACATCCATTCCGAGATACATCCACTTATGTCATGCTTGTTGCATTCCTAGCCAAAAAGCCATTGTCACCCTTGACTAGCAAGTTTTGTTTACCATCATTGCAGAACCCATTAACCAAATACTACAAGTCCATCCAAGCCCTAATGAGACCCCACTGTTTATTGGAGAATTTCTAGACCTTTATACCAAGTTAGACCTTCCTAGAATAGCCCAGATTTTCCAAACTTTCATCTTAGAGGAATGTCATACTCCCACAGATAGCCCTCCTTATGTTGCCACCATTTTTTCTGAGAGAACCAGACAAATTATTACCATGCTCTATTGCATTTTAGGTTACACCACAGATGAGCATGTGGATGAGGTTGTCCTGGCCTTCCTTTAAATCTTTAGACGAGGCAAGCCTCCTATTGTAATTTACAATTATGCTTAGTTCATAGCAGATAGGATGCATGAGAAATTCACCAGATTACCTACTGAAAGAGTCTTCAAGTACTCATCTGTATTATTTCACATGTTTTTATACTACCAGTCAGATAAATTCTCTGTCTGCATCCAGAAGTTGGATACCAAAGGAAATCCAAGATCAGTTATATATTGGACACCCCTGATCCAAAAATACTCCACCACATTCACTTATAATGATTTCATTGATTCATTTGTCCATCCAGTCATGAATATGCTAACTAGTAGCCCTCAGCTTAGAATCAACCAAGAGATCAAGAGGGTGTTATAGTTGGCCAAGGATAGTAAGGTGGAAGACTAGTATCTATACCAAAATCACACAGAAATAATAATTTATGGATGCCAAGTTGCCCCTTACAAACTGTCCAAATACCTCCCAATGAGAATATTTTCACTAGAATACTTTAGGTAGATTATCAATTCTGATGAAGTCAACTTCCTAGTAGCTAGGAAGAAAACCCCATTCAAAATGAAAAATCAATTGGTCCCCTTCATTTGTAATACCAAAGAAGCTGGAGAAGAGGCTGATAAGATTTTGTAGTAAATGAAGTTCAAAAACAGTTTTATGTGGCACTATGACCCTCATAGAGTCATAAATAAACTGAGGATCAAGGTTAAATTGGGACCTTTCATCCATCATCCCAGACCAGACATTGAGTGGTTTTCCAACCAATCAGAATGGTTGGAAAACACTCTAATTGACATGGACAGTACTGTAGTGGATGTAGAAAATACATTGATTAATGTAGAAAGTAAAATTGATGAAAGTTCTTTCCTGCATGTTCCAGAACTAGGAGAACCAATGAATATTCCTCCTGTTTTACAAACTCCTACAAATGAGGAGAGAAATCCAAAGATAAACAGGAAGGAGGGTTCCAGTTCAGCTATGGAAACCAAAAATGAGCAGTTTGAAGTTAGTTATAGGAAAACGCCCAAGCTTAATCCTGTAACTGAATAGGAAGACACCATTGAATCAATGGAATCACTGACACTGATACAATGGTGGAAAGAAGCAAAGGCACAATAACTTTAGGAGAAACACAATAGCCCTCAACATCAAACACTCATCTTATTGAGAGACAACTCAGCGTTGAGGTTTCTTTATTCACCAAGCTAGCCGATAAAGAAAAGGATATCAAGGACAAATACAAGGAAATCAAATTGAGAAATGAGAAGTTGAAGGCTCAAACCTATGATCAATACTTCAAGCACACACCAACAAATCAAGGTAGGTTGATGTCAGCTTTTGACATCAAAATAGGAAAAATACAAGTGTCCTTCATGCAGCCTACTGTCCAGCAGCCAAAAACATCAGCTAACTACAAGAAAAGAGACTTTGAGATTTTGGCCACGGATGTTCATCCCATTGACCAGATTGAATTCCACAAGCAGGTAGGTGAGATGATCTACTCCACCTTAACAGGAAAATCCATGGCTACACATAAGCTGCAAAGTTCATTGGACAACATTACAACACAATACAAATTGGAAAAGGCCTCCTCATAGGCTAAAGACAATAGGATCAAGTCATTGGAGGACTTGGTAATTGTGCTAGGACATGATCCCAATGACATCAAAGCTGTTGAGAAATTGATCAAGAAGAAGAATGAGGACATTGCAGCTCTCAAAAAACAACTAAAACTTCCTCATTCAGAGCACCCACAGATAAAAGATGTCCTTGAGAGCCAAGCACATCAGGAGGAAATGATGGACCTCGTTTTACAATTGAATGATCAACTAAAGGAAATGGAAAAGAGTTAGACAAATTGATACAATTAAAACAAGCTAGTCTTGAGACTGCCCTTGCCACTGTTATCCCAACAGTTACTACTGCAGTACCATCCACCATGGCAGCATCATTAGCTCCTATATCTCCAATGGCTACATCACTGCCAGCTACCAGAGCGTCTACATCAGCAACAGGGTCAACAACAGCAACTCAGCTAGGTGATGAGGCAAGTAAGTTGGTTAAATCAATGGAGGACATGTCCATTCAGTCCATACAGATGAACAAGCTAAAGGAAAAGATAACTAGTCTAGAGACTTACTATAAGATTGCCCAAATTATGCACAAGGAAGAAGTACAAAAGGAAACTGTAATGAATGAAAGAATAAAAGGCATGGAGAAGGAATTGACTTTAAAGGAGCCACTTGGCCAAGCCAAGGAACAATTATGAGACAATATCACTGACTCTGTCAATGATATTTGGTCATCCATTCAAGTCATTTTTGAACGAATTGACTTATTAAAAGAGGCTACAGAAGTCATAAAAGAGTTAAAACAGTACTGGGAGACATGCTAGAGGAATCCACTAGGATCATTCACTTCCTTAACTCCAAAAAAAAATACGAATTGCAGGAATTGGAGATACCGAACAGAACAGGAACAACACTAGAAGTAAAAAGGGTCCTCACCAAGAGGATTTTGATGATGAACTTGGAAGATAAGTGCCAAACCATGCAGCTGGCTACAGACATATTCATGGTTAAGTTTGATGTTTTGAGGCAGAAAGGACTGCCAAATGCCTTAGTAATAAATGATAAATTAATGCCACAGGAGGACTACAATAGAAGGATAAGAGAAATGGCAAGGGATTAGATAAACACTTCATCTATGAAGGGGATGCCTACTGGCAAGGTCTTGTATCAGACCTTTGAAAACTTTTTTTACCTCCAGCATGAGGTAAAACACCTTTTTGTGAATAAATTCAGTTTTGCCAAATACACTGAGGCAGATGAAATATGTAGGAAAATGGTAAATATCCAGTTCCCATATGCAAAAACATAGGTGAAATTGAATGACTTACTGTAGAAATACATAGTCAAAATGTAAAAATGTCTAGTAAGGGTGAAAACAACACAGTAAAAGGATAATGATAGATCAACAAGGTAAAAGAGTATTAGTTAAAAGTGTATCAGTTAAAAGATAAGAGTGAAAAGAACATCCAGCGTGAAAATCAACAACAAGGCAGAGAATAAAAGGAAAAATATCAGAGCTTAAAGACAACACCACCTAATAAATAGGGACAACATACAACAGTTGAACATTTGTCTCTATCTTCTTGCATGAAGATATTTCTTTCTCCTAGAATAATTCCCAAGACAGTTTGGGATATTTTGTAAATTATTTTTGTATAAATACTTCATACTTCGAAGTATTATGTGTGGATTGCTATAAATTTGTAGAGTTATTTTGATCATAAACCTAATGGTTATTGTACCAATTTTTCAAGTCAGAAGACTGGACCAAGTAATAAAGAGATTGCATTACAGGATTCATGTGTTGATGATCCAGATTTAAACAGGAATGCAATAAACTATAGAGATAACCATAAACACAGAGATGTAGCGGAAATAATAATTCATTTCATTAATGTAAAATACTGAAATATGCTTACAAATAGCAATGGAAATAAACTAGCTAGGGCGATGGTATCTTATCTCTGAGAAGAGATGTGGCGGCTACATGCCTCTGAACTGTGTTAGAATGAGTCTCGAAGGCCTATTTATGGTTGAGAAACATGGGAAAACCCTAAACATCCAAAAACCTAACCCTAGAAGATGAAATGCCAAACTGTGGGCCCTGTTTGGGTAAATTGGTACATCAAATTCTCGGGGTCGTAAATTTGGCATATGATCTCCGTTGGACACGCACAATATCTCATTAGAAAGATCTATCCAAGAAATACAAATTTATGAAGAGCAGCATAGGTCCATAGACCCATGCTGCTCCCAGGTTTCCCAAAAAACATCATTCAGGGCCTTCGGAAGTTCAGGACCCGAAAAAATGCTAAAAATAGTAAATTGTGCTACAATTAAGGAAACTAAAAAGTTGAAAGAAATAATGGTGGGGTTCCAAGTGGACTTGGTGGGTGGCCACCAATATCCACCTGGATCATTCCTCCCCCCCTTAGGAAGCAATGGTCCCCATTGCATTGAGTTCCTCCGTGAGATGAGGAAACTTCTGTTGAACTTGGTCCTTGGTGAGCCACTTTCCCTGGTGAAGGAGTTGGCCTGCCTTGACAACTAGATATAGTTGGATATTTTGCTGGTGAGTGTGCTTGATCTATGTGTCCATAATTTGATCAGTTGCAGCTTATTCCATGCATCTAGATTTAACTTTGTGGGTGTGAGCTATTCTGCAATGTCGGATGTGTCTAGTAATGGTGGAAAGTATGGTCGAAGGCGGCCCACATTGAGCACTGGGTGCAGGCTCAGGAATGGGGGAATGCTGAGCTCAAATGCATTGTCTCCCATAGCCTTGGCAGTGGCGTAAGGACCATATCAGAGTGGTTTGAGTTTCCGAAAGGCTCCAGTAAGGTGTTCCTTTTGCAAATGCAACCGGACATTGTCGCCCACCTGAAACTTGTGTGGCACCCGATGTTGATCATATTGTTGATTGTACTTGGCATTTGATTTCTCTAGAATGTCTAGAAGGAAAGGAAATTATTACAATTGCACAGTTGTATGGAAGAAAACTCAAAGAACATTATTAGATCTGAATTAAATAAATTTTAATGATGCTTTGACACAACTTTGCTTTTTCAATTTTTAAGAGTCAAGAAAAAGCTAAAGATAACTCTAGTCCCCTTCGATTTTTAATGAGCCTGAAGTGACAAGTGCTTAGATGGACTTTTTCTTTTAAAGAGTCAAAAAGGAACAAAAGTGACTACTTTGGAAATCTAGACAGAGCGATTACCAAACCAATCTCAAAACTGCAATATACACCTTGGTGATAAATTAAAGAGAAATTACCAAGGACTTATGTATGGCAGCCAATCTTCCCGAATGCTGTGTTCAGTGCATTGCGATCGATATGGTGGCAGACACGGCTTCCTATGGATAAAGGATGTAAGCCTATTATGGTCTCCCAATATGTACTCAATGATACAGGGAGCACAAGTACGTGCTAGCACTTGTCGTATCAAAGAGGAGGAATCACCCAGCCTTCGATGAAAATGATAGTTACTAGATTTTACAACGCCAGAACACATCTCTAGCTTAGACCTCTATATGTGTTGCATTAGGTTCCAAAGCGTTGTTAGGTTCATTGAGATTTATTTTAGAGTTGATATTATTTAAAAGTTTTCCTTTCAATGGTTCACTGTGTGATTTTGATTTGAAACTCCTAAAAATGCAATCTACAATGATAAAAAATCGTTGTTTATTTTGATCAATGAAAATCCTAGCTACTAGGGAAAGAAAATTACGATTCTTTCAAACAAAGAGCAAAGAGAACACTCTAAATGCACTTTCCTAAATCGTTTTTCACACACAAGCTAAATGCAAATGAAAATGCATGTATTTTTTTTTCATTCCCTTAATGTGAGAAATGCCAAAAAGGAGAAACAAATGTATAGCAAAGATCTGAAATATTTCATTCAAAGCGACATTTTGACAATTTCTTTTTCAAAATAGAAAGGGAGACTAAATGACACTTTTCAATTTCGAATAGAAAATGCTTTCGACACTTTGAATAACAACAAATCAAATCAGATGCATGACAAAAAGTTCAATCGACTATTTAGAGAAGGAAGACTTGACGACACTTCTCTTTTTGACACAAAACGACAATTACGACACTCTTTGTACCAAAACAATAGATCGATTTAAGAAACTTTTCGACAAAGGATTGTAAATGATGGAAAAATACATTAAAACATTTATTAATCCTAACTAATGGAGGCTGATCTATGTAATGCAAGCAGGCTTCAGTAATGAGGCACTCTTCATAAGCAGCAAATCAACTAAACAGAACTGAAAACAAGCACAAAATCCCCAAATTTCAAGAAGGGAAAGAGGTCCAGTTAGTCGTCGCACCTAGGCTTCACAGAAATAGGGATGAATCACACTTGTTAGGCTCGAGAGGTGCAATGCATACTGGTTGAGAGTGATAGACAGTGTGATGGGCGAAGGAGCGCAACTGAGGTGGGTTTTGGCTCAAATTTGCAGTTGATTTCAGTGATTTAAGCTGAGCTATGATGGACAGTAAAGAGTAAAGTACAGATGAATGATCTTGGGAGGTTACTGAGCTACCAAAAGGGCATCTAGAATGCTTGTAAGTCAAATGTTCAATTCATAAACTAAACCGGAGATTGACTGAAGTAGCATTCATCTACTATGCACTTACAGAGCAAGAGCAGTTCAAAGGGTATCTAGCTAACTTCAGGCTCCATCTATAGTTTATAAAGCAAACAAATAACAAATAAACATCTATTCGATCCCCAGTGGAGTTGCCATTTTATTTCCAGGAAAACTAGTGTCTTTTTGATCGACTAGCCCTCTAGGATTGGCAGCTAACCTAGAAACAAACAATCAAAGCAATTTGGGATTTCTTCTATGTATGATAGATAAGGGAGAGGCAAAGGAAACAACCTGGATCTTTTGCTTAACTCCTTGCTTGATCTCTCTCCTCCTTGACAGAGCTTGCTACTCCTCTCCTATTTATCCTGCTTAGAGAATACCTATAGAAACACAGTAGCAAAACACCGTCAAAGCATCTTGATCTATTATATCGTAAGCATTGCAGAATTAGAAATACAATGAACATACAATGGCATTCACAAATAATAACATTCATAATTGCACAGTTGTATGGAAGAAAACTTAAAGAACTTTATTAAATAGAAGGGATAATTACAACCCAACTGTCTGATCCAACATCATCCTCCTAGCATCAAAGCCCTCTTCACCTCATGAAAAGCAAGATCACACCAACAATACAATGCTCTTTCTCAACCACAAACTATCAGCACTTCCTTGCAAATTACAAAATTCCAGCCTCCAGATCTCTCAGATGAGGGATCCATTTATAGATGTGTGAAAGGGTGTGAGTCATCTCTGGGGTTTTGATTAGTGTCATTCCACTTGTTGTTTTTGGTTCCACTTGGAGATTTCTTGGATCTCTTACTCATCCTTGGGCGAATTCAGAGAGGCAAGTGTCATAGGAGAAGTTTCTAGAAGATTCCATGAGCATCCACTTAGCAAATTGTCTCGGACATTTGTCCATCCTCGCTCATTGCACCCTTCAGAAGGCCTTATCAGTATGCATTACACCTAGCTAGTGTAGGAGTCAGTATGCATTGCACCCTAATATTGAAGCAGTTAGTATGGTCCTGTTTTGGCTAGTTTTGAATGGTTTTTCAGGTGGAACTTTTGGGGAATGATGTAATCAGGTAACCCTGCTCCTTTAGGGTATGAAACAACACTTTTAGGGGTTAAAGAGCCCTTAGTTTATTGACATATAAGATTGGGGTTGCAGTGCCCAAATATGTCTATAACATTGGTTCTTGTGTTACAACCATATTTTGTTGTTGCATTCTATTTTGATCTTTGAACTTTGCATAATGATAATTTGATTATTGTTGCAAAGTATATCTTTATTGGATTGCATCATGATTGATTCTTGTGTGACAACCATGATTGTGTTTGTATTCAATTATCTTTTGAAGTACTTTTGAAAAGCCTTTCTATGCTCATAACAATAATGTAATAGTTAATATCTTTTGAAAGTATGTGGGCTTTTGAATGTGCTATGAATATGGAAAAATATGAATACGAATGTATCCCCCCCAACTGATGATATTGGCAATTTTATAAGGTGAGGAAGAGAAATGTTTTTTCCAAAAATTATTATTCTAGATTTTTAAGGAATTTTATGGTAAAAAGTTAAAAAATGACACACCTTAACTTACGCTTTAGAAATGGATGAGTTGTATGTGTGGTGGCTGCAAAATTCTGATCATAATCTTCTTCAAGTGGCTTGATAAGTCATGGAGAAAAGAGTCAAAGTGACTTTTTATTTGTTTTTATTAAAACTTGTTGAATCTGTTGTAGAATAGTGCTAATTCTGCTACTACCATCTGATTCCGCAGCTGTTATTTGATTCCACAACTGTCATCTAATTCTGCAACTGCTATCTGATTTCGCAGCTGTCATCTGGTTTTGTAGCTGCATATCTTCTACATTTTCTCCAAAATGCTGAAAATGATAATCTTAATGTCTTCAAAACTTATTAGCACAATTCCTGCTATGTGAATAAATGTTCTGGTGTCGAGCATAGCAGGAAATTATTGACTTAGTGACCATTAATGGATGCCACTAGCCAACACGAGAACTCTCAACATTGATGACAATAAGAGTCAAGATGCCCAAACACATCTTGCTAAGTACAAATAATTTTGTTGTTGTCGCATACCTAGAAGATCCTATGAACAAGGTACATTGATCTATTCCCATTGTTCGTCGACATGAGGACTTGCTATTAAGGCATGCAAGTCTCAAAGTGTTTTTGCAAGGATTTTAGACTCAAAGGACTATGGATTCAATAATTTGCATTGAAGCAGGGTTTATTTGGGAAATGAAAAATGATACGAAAGGAAAAATGAAAATGGAAGATGAGAATGGAAAATAATAATGACAATAGGCAATAAGCATGCTTTTATTTGTGGGTCAGGCGGAAAGTGTATGTGAATAGAGGAAAATGAACAACTGACTCTTGATGGGAAAAATGATTGTGGCTTGCTTTGAATTGCTTGGTTGGATTTATAATTCAAAAGGGAGGAAAGGTAATGGTTTTGATGGATATGGACATGGACTTGTTCTTATGTTTCTCATGGAATTGGTCCTTTGAAGACCAATTGTGTGCACAATTAGTTTTCTTCAATGATCATTCGATCAACCAAAACTTGCAAAAAACTTGACATAAAGAACATAAGTGTGTTCAAAAAGAAATGATTAGTTCCTCTCTGGTTCTTACACAAAATGTCAAATGAAACAAACTAAGGAAAATCAAAAGTGTTATATTTAGTCCAATTCATGATATTGATAAGAATCCATTTTTATGAAATAACCATGAAAATTAAATTAACTCCCTGTTGTCAGATGACTTCATGCACTATGCTTAGTAAAACGATTGGCATCACAAAGATTTGCTGTGTCCTGCAAGTTAAAACTTCATAAAAAAAAATGCATAGCAACAATAGTAATGCCAAATGTTCAAAAGACGGAAGTTTAAATCAATTTGGCTTCTTTGATCATGTATCGTATGGATTAAATTCCACAACCAAATTTCATTTTGAGTTGCATTCTTCCACCTTGCTGAAAACCATTCACTGTGTATATATAAAAATCGTTTTTTTCTTCTCATGTAGATAGCAAAATAGTTCTTTGAAGAACCACAAAATTCTCTCAATTGTTTGTAAAATCTAGAAAATGGTTTCTAGGTTACCTAACTGCCCCTGTTCCGGAAAAAACCCACATCTTGGATTTTGCTAATTTTCCATGTTTTATTCAAAAAACACATTTTAAAATCCCCTGTCAAAACAATTATGTTTTCTAGAAATGTTTCAACAACCAAAATCAATTTCTGGTGGTTGGATTTTTGAACTACAGGTTTGGCACAAGTCGCATTAATGTATCAACCACAATATGAATTCACTGATTGTGTATTCATGCTTCATAGCATTCAAAACATAATCAATCCCTGACTGCAGTGGCACATGACGAAACGAGCATACACATGGGTGTGTCATTAAGTTAGCAATTTCTTCCAAGTGTTCAAGGATGTAAGGAGGCTAAATCTGTTGAAATTTTGCGGAGAAGCAAGAGTCATTGTTTGATTAGAAGTCTTAGTGAATTAAATGTGTTATTACCAGCAAAACCTCGTGCATAAAAAAAGAAAAGAAATTGTTTTCCTCACGTAGTCACCAAACAGGGCCCCGAAGAAATGCGATTTTCTCCCAAACAATTAGGAATCCGAGGAAACAATTGTTGGGTTATTAAATTAACCTCGTTCCAGAAAAAACCCATGTCCCCCGTTTTTCAGATTTTCCCTAGTTTTCTCAAAAAATGTGTTTTAAAAACGCATGTCTAAACTGGTGCGATTTCTGGAAATGGTGATCCAATATGATGTGCGGGATGTGAAGGCCGAGACACCCCGAGCCATGGAGGTTAATATACCGCACCCATCATATGTTGTGGAGCTGGAGCATGTGTTGAATGAATGCCTGCTCCAAAAATATCAGATCTCTCTATCGACCTATTATTCAACAAATTGGTGTCAAACCACAAACGCATAAGCTTGACAGAATTCAAGTTATATTTTGAAGTTTATTGAAGCTTGAAGCATAGAAAGAAACACCGGATCTGAACTTTGTTTGCATTGATCGTTTTCAAACGCTCGTTTTTAATCATTCTGTCACACCTGTCAAACATTTTTTTATGTCAAGAAAACTAGATCTACAGAACAATTCGACCACCCAATTATCATTACAATTAAGTCAAAGCTAGGATGTTTGTGCATTCATGTTTTATTTGCAGGTTGAGATGTGAGATCAAAGCCCGAGACTTGATTGAACCAGCCACTCGAATTGTAGGGTTTTACATTACGCACTTAACCTCGTTTCATTGTTTTATTTGAACCTCATTTTGTGCATGGCCTTTTAACTCTGGGTCGTGTCTCATTTTGTTTTATGCTTTGAGCTTTTTCGTAACATTGACCAGCATTATTATTATTATTATTATTTTTAAATTTTCTATTTTAAAAATTACATATGTTACATTTTTTTTTTGAATTTTTAGAAAATATATACATATATATTTCATTTAAACAAAACAATTTATTAATAAAGAAAATGCATTTGGATTTTTTATTTTTTTTAAGTTTATTGAAAAATCAAATTGAATTAAATCAAATCATGAAAACGGAAATTAGCTGCAGAATTGCATTCTGTAGCTAAATAATTTTTATGATATACTAACAAAACAATTTCTTTTTCTGATCCTCTAGGTCACACGAAGTGCAGAAAGAGAGCATACTTGAGAGATTTTTTTAGTTTTTTATTTATTTTGTTAGCATAGTCAAGATTTTATCAATTGATTCCTCTGTAAATTTTGCAAAAATAAAATGAAAAAGATTGATCTCATACCTTAAATTATCACTCATGATTTTCGCTTGTGCTCCTTGTTCTCAATCATTTATTTTATTGCAAATCTTTCTTGCCAAGGGTTAGTAGATGGGTGGTTCTTACTGCACCAAAAAACATCAAATTTATCCTAAAAACTAAAAAAAAAAAAAAAAAATTTCCTATCTATCTAATTTCTTTTTAAGTATATTCATGCTTCCATTGAAGCCATTTACGGATTAGAATTTTTGAAATGCTCATATCCAAACTTGAAAAATGTAGTTGATTGTTTGTAAGGATATGTGAAATCGACTTGACCTTTTGATTTGCCACAAGGATGTCTTGAAGAATTTATGAATATTGTGGCATGACTGCTTTTTGATACCATTCCTCAATGTAGTCTTTGGGCTGCATTCTAGACCCTTTGTCCATAAATGCTTAATAAAAACAAAAAAAATAAAATACACTCTAAACTGAATGCTAGTTCCTATGCAAACTTTCCCGACAACGATGCTGAAATGTTGAGGCAAATTAATTACCTATCATTTAATTGTCAACTCGGGGGTTTCGTAAAACTTGTGAAGCATGCGTGCAATATATATGCTAGCAATTAACTTTCGATTTAGATCAATCTAACTACTAAACCAAATAACGACAAACCAAATTTACATATTCTAATTCAACAATCAATTCAAAGGAAATTATAGTATTGTCTTTGGAATTGAAATCTTAATCTATCACACTTGTAGGAATTGAAATCTTATTCTACCACACTTGCAGGAATTGAAGTCTTAATCTACCACACTTGCGAGAATTGAAAAGCACACCACTCTTTCAAAAATGAAATTGCATGAAATGAAATCTACTCTAAAGGATCATGTGTGCATAATCAAATCAGGATCCTATGAAATGAATAATCAAAACCACATGATATGAAATGAAAGAAAAAACAATAATTCTTAACCTCTAGATATGAAAGCAAATAAAAACAATCACTCTTAACCTATCACATAGGAAAAGATATAAATAAATAAATCTTAATCTATGAAAAACAATAAATCTCAATCTATGAAAAACAATAAATATCACACATTATAGATGGCCAATCCAAAAGCATAAGGGATGGAAAGTTGAAAGGCTCCAAATACAAGCATAACCAAATCAAAGTGAACATCACTCATGAGTATGGTGCTAAATCAAAATTCTATATTCAAAACAAATGCATTTCCCCAACTTTTCACATCTAAAATGATAGGAGAAAACTTCCCCTATTTATACAAAAAGATGAGAAACTATCTCATTAATCAGAGTCCATGAATCTCTCCCTATATCTATAGAGTTACAATCAAAATAGGAAATGATAAGACACATCTTCTTAGAGTTTTAATACAAATAGGAAATGATAAGACACATATCCTCATGATCCCATGATCTTCTCCATTCAAATTCGAATTTGGCCGTGGGAGGCCACATAAGGGTCTTTTAGAAGCTTTCTTTTGACCTACACATGTCAACAATCTCATGTTTTAGAAGCTTCCTTTTGACCTACACATGTCAACAATCTAATCCCACTTGTTAGGTATAACCATATGCACATCATTTTCTAATTTTTAACTATAAATTCACTTAAAAATGATAAGAATTAATAAAGTTTGGAAAGCATAAATGTGACCAAATAGTGATAATGATAAGGTAAATGTAATGAAATGGAGTTAAATGTAATGAAATAGAGGTGGAGTGAAGGTGACAATATAAAAATATAAGTGAAAATGTAATGGAAGTGAATCACAATTTCAAGGCCCAACATACCCCCCAACTGAAGCTATTGCATGTCCTCATGCAATCTATTACATTAATTTTTTTCGATCCTTGAGCTTTGGCTTAACTTCACATGATATGATTTGATAACTTCATGCTTCTGCAAAGTCCTTTAGTTGAATTGCAGCATGGTTGGTTCTTGTGTTACAACCATATTTTGTTGTTGCATTCTATTTTGATCTTTCAACTTTGCATAATGATAATTTGATTATTGTTGCAAAGTATATCTTTATTGGATTGCATCATGGTTGGTTCTTGTGTGACAACCATGATTGGGTTTGTATCCAATTATCTTTTGAAGTACTTTTGAAAAGCCTTTGTATGCTCATAACAATAATGTAATAGTTAATATCTTTTGAAAGTATGTGGGCATTTGAATGTGATATGGATATGACAAAATATGAATATGAATGTGTCCCCCCCAACTGATGATATTGGAAATTTTATGAGATGAGGAAGATAAATGTTTTTTTTTTAAATTATCATTCTAGATTTTCAAGGAATTTTATGGTCAAAAGTTAGAAAATTACATACCTTAACTTACCCTTTAGAAATAGATGAGCTGCATGTGTGGTGGCTGCAAAATTCTGATAGTAATCTTCTTCCTATGGCTAGACAAGTCATGGAGAAAAGAGTGAAGATGACCTTTTATTTGTTTTTATTAAAACTTGTTGAATCTGCAACAGAGTAACGCTGATTCTATTGCTGCCATCTGATTCCACAGTTGTTATTTGATTATGCAGCTGCCATCTGATTCTGCAACTGTTGTCTGATTCTGCAGCTATCATTTGGTTATGTAGCTACATATCTTCTACATTTGCTCCAAAATGCTGAAAATGATAGTTTTAATGTCTTCAAAACTTATTGGCACAATTCCTGCTATGTGAATAAATGTTCTGATGTCGAACATAGTAGGAAATTGTTGACTTAGTGGCCATTAATGGATGCCACTAGTCAACACAAGAACTCTCACCATTGATGACAATGAGAGTCAAGATGCCTAAACACATCTTACTAAGTATGAATAATTTTGTTGTTGTCGAGTACCAAGAAGATCCGATGAACGAGGGACATTAATGCATTCCCATTGTTCGTCGACATGAGGATTTTCCATTAAGGCATGTAAGCCTCAAGGTGTTTTTGCAAGCATTTTAGACTCCAAGAACTATGGACTCAATAATTTGCATTGAAGCAGGGTTTATTTGCAAAATGAAAAAGGATAGGAAAGGAAAAATGAAAATGGAAGATGACAATGGAAAATAATAATGACAATGGGCAATAAGCATGTCAGTGAGCTTCTTGCTTTTATTTGTGGTTCAGGTGAAAAATGTATGTGAATAAAGGAAAATGAACAACTGATTCTTGCTGGGAAAAATGGCTGTGGCTTGCTTTGAATTACTTGGTTGGATTTATAATTCAAAAGGGAGGAAAGGTAATGGTTTTGATGGATATGGACGTGAACTTGTTCTTATGTTTCTCATGGAATCGGTCCTTTGAAGACCAATTGTGTGCACAATTAGTTTTCTTCAATGATCATTCGATCAACCCAAACTTGTAAAAAACTTGATATAAAGAACATAAGTGTGTTAAAAAAGAAATGATCAGTTCCTCTCTGATTCTTAAACAAAATGTCAAATGAAACAAACTAAGGAAAATAAAAAGTGTTATATTCAATCCAATTCATGATATCGATAACAATCCATTTTTAAGAAATAACCATGAAAAATCAATTAACTCCCTGTTGTCGGATGACTTCGTTCATTGTGCTTAGTAAAACGATTGGCATCACAAAGATTCGTTGTGTCCTGCAAGTTAAAACTTCATAAAAAAAATACATAGCAACAATATTAATGCCAAATGTTCAGAAGACGGAAGTTTAAATCAATTTGGCTTCGTTGATCACGTATCATATGGATTAAATGCCACAACAGAATTTCATTTTAAGTTGCATTCTTCCACCTTGCTGAAAACCGTTCACTGTGTATATATAAAAATCATTTTTTTTCTTTTCACGCAGACAACAAAATAGTGCTCTGAAGAACCACAAAGTTATCTCAATTGGTTGCAAAATATAGAAAATGGTGTCTAGGTTGCCTAATTGCCTCTGTTCTGGAAAAAAAACCCACATCTTGGATTTTGCTAATTCGTCCTATTTTATTCAGAAAACGCGTTTTAAAATCGTGTGTCAAAACAATTACGTTTTCTAGAAATGTTTCGGCAACCAAAATCAATTTCTGGAGGTTGGATTTTTTATTTGTAGGTTTGGCACAAGTCGCATTAATGTATCAACCACAATTTCGAATTCATTGATTGTGTATTCATGGTTCATAGCATTCAAAACAGAATCATTCACTGACTGCATTGGCACGTGACGAAACAAGTATACACATGGGTGCGTCATTAAGTTAGAAATTTCTTCCAAGTGTTCAAGGATGTAAGGAGGGTAAATCTGTTGAAATTTTGTGGACGAGAAAGAGTCATTGTTTGATTAGAAGTCTTAGTGAATTAAATGTGTTATTTTCAGAAAAACCTCATGCATAAAAAAAAGAATCCATTTTCCTCACACAGTCACCAAACAAGGTCTTGAAGAAATGCAATTTTCTCTCAAATAGTTAGGAATCCAAGGAAATGGTTGTGGGGTTATTAAATTAATCCCATTCCAGAAAAAAACCCATGTCCCAAGTTTTCCATATTTTCCCTAGTTTTCTAAAAAAAAGTGTTTTAAAAACACGTGTCTAAACTGGTGCGGTTTCTGGCAATGGTGATCGGACAATAAAATTCATTTATGGCAATGGTGATCTAGTATGTTGTGCGGGATGTGCAAGCCGAGACACCCCGAGCCGTGGAGGTTAAGATACCGCACCCATCATATGTTGTGGAGCTGGAGCATGTGTTGAATGAATGCCTGCTCCAAAAATATCAGATCTCTTTGCCGAGCTATTATTCAACAAATTGGTGTCAAACCATAAACGCACAAGCTTGATAGAATTCAAGTTTTATTTGCATGTTTATTGAAGCTCGAAGCAGAGAAGAAACACTAGATCTGAACTTTGTTTACATTCATCGTTTTCAAACACTCGTTTTTAATCATTCTATCACACCTATCAAAAAAAAATTTATGTCAAGAAAACCAGATCTACCGAACAATTCGACTGCCCAATTATCATTACAATTAAGTCAAAGCTAGGATGGTTGTGCAGTCAAGTTTTATTTGCAGGTTGAGATGTGAGATCGAAGCCCGAGACTTGATTGAACCAGCCACTTGAATTGCAGGTTTTTTACATTACGCACTTAGCCCTTGTTTCATTCTTTTATTCGAACCTCATTTTATGTGTGGCCTTTTAACTTAGGGTTGTGTTTCATTTTGTTTTGTGCTTTGAGCTTTTTCATAACGATTACCAGCGTTATTATTATTATTATTTTTTATATGTTTTGTTTTAAAAATTATATATGTTACATATATATATATATATATTTTTTTTTAATTTAAAAAAATATTTACATATGTATTTCATTTAAACAAAACAATTTATTAATAAAGAAAATTCATTTGGATTATTTTTTTTTAATTTTTTATTTTTATAAGTTTATTGAAAAATCAAATTGAATTAAATCAAATCATGAAAACAGAAATTAGTTGTAGAATTGCATTCTGTAGCGAAATAATTTTTATGATATACTAACAAAAAAATTTCTTTTTCTGATCCTCTAGGTCACACGAAGTGTAGAAGGAGAGCATACTTGAGAGATTTATTTATTTATTTTTATTTTGTTAGCACAATCAAGATTTTATCAATCGACTCCTCTGTAAATTTTGCAAAAATAAAATGAAAATGATTGATCTCATACCTTAAATTATCGTTCGTAATCTTTGCTTGCGCTCCTTGTTCTCAATCATTTGTTTTATTGCAAATCTCTCCTACCAAGGGTTAGTAGATGGGTGGTTCTTACTGCACCACAAAACATCAAATTTATCCCAAAAGCTATAAAAAACTAATTTTATTTTTCCTATCTATCTAATTTTTTTTTCAAGTATATTCATGCTTTCAATGAGGCCATTTACGCATTAGAATTTTTGAAATGCTCATATCCAAACTTGAAAGATGTACCTGATTGTTTGTAAGGATATGCGAAATCAACTTGAACTTTCGATTTGCCACAAGAATCTCTTGAAGAATTGATGAATATTGTGGCGTAACCGCTTTTTGATACTATTCCTCAATGTAGTCTTTGGGCTGCATTCGAGACCCTTTGTCCATAAATGGTTAGTAAAAACAAAAACAAATAAAATACACTCTAAACTGAGAGCTAGTTCCTATGCACACTTCCTCAGCAATGATGCCAAAATGTTGAGGCAAATTAATCACCTATCATTTAATTGTCAACCTGGGGCTTTCGTAAAACTTGTGAAGCATGCGTGCACTATATATGCTAGAAATTAACTTTCAAATTAGATCAATCTAACTACTAAACCAAATAACGACAAACCAAACTCACCTATTCTAATTCAACAATCAATTCAAAGGAAATTATAGTACACTGTTTGGAATTGAAATCTTAATCTATCACACTTGCAGGAATTGAAATCTTAATCTACCACACTTATAGGAATTGAAGTCTTAATCTACCACACTTGCGGGAATTGAAAAGCACACCACTCTTTCAAAAATGAAATTTCATGAAATGAAATCTACTCTAAGGGATCATGTGTGCATTATCAAATCATGAACCTATAAAATTAATAATCAAAGTCACATGAAATGAAATGAAAGAAAAAACAATAATTCTTAACCTTTAGATATGAAAACAAATAAAAACAATCACTCTTAACCTCTCACATAGGAAAAGATATAAAAGAAATAAATCTTAATATATGAAAAACAATAAATCTCAATCTATGAAAAACAATAATTCTCACACATTATAGATGGCCAATCCAAAAGCATGAGGGATGGAAAGTTCAAAGGCTCCAAATACAAGCATAACCAAATCAAAGTGAACATCACTCATGAGTATGGTGCCAAATCCAAATTCTATATTCAAAACAAGAGAATTTCCCCAACCTTTGACATCTAAAATGATAGGAGAAAACTTTCCATATTTATACAAAAGATGAAAAGCTATCTCATTAATGAGAGTCCATGAATCTCTCCCTATATCTATAAAGTTACAATCAAAATAGGAAATGATAAGACACGCCTTCTTAGAGTTTCATTACAAATAGGAAATGATAAGACACATATCCTCATGATCCCATGATCTTCTCTATTCAAATTCGAATTTGGCCTTAGAAGGCCACATAAGGGTCTTTTAGAAGCTTCCTTTTGACCTACAAATGTCAACAATCTCATCCCACTTGTTAGGTATAAGCATATCAATATGTTTTTCTAATTTTTAACCATAAATTCACTTAAAAATGCTAGGAATTAATAAATTTTGGAAAAACATAAATGTGACTCAATAATGATAATGAAAAGTCAAATGTAATGAAATGGAGGTAAATCTAATGAAATAGAGGTGAAGTGAAGGTGACAATATGAAAATATAAGTGAAAATGTAATGGAAGTGAATGACAATTTCAAGGCCTAACAACTTCCAAAACCTCTCTGGAGGTGAGACCTCTACAAACCCCTCACTTGGACATCAACCACCTTGTATTAGCAGACAGAGACTTCCAAATAGAGGACACAACTTCCCGTGCCTACCTTCTAAAGCTCCATTGCTGGAGTAAGGACAAATTCTTAAACCAGAACAATGTTATTCACCTTTGGGAGTCTAATTTTCCCAAATATTTGTTTCCAGAAGTACATCCATTCCCGAACATCATCCACTTCTGTCATGCTTGCTACATTCCCATTGAAAGAGCCATTATCATCCTTAACCAACAATTTTTGTTTACCATCACTGCAAAATACATTAACCAAACACTGTAGGTCCAACCAAGCCCTAATGAGACACCACTGTCTATTGGAGAATTGCTAGACCTTTATACCAAGTTATACTTTCCTAGAATAGCCCAAATTTTCCAAACTTTCATCATAGAGATACTCCCACAGATAGCCCTCGTTATGCTGCCACCATTTTTTCTGAGAGAGGAATATATATTATTACCATGCTCTCTTTCATTTTAGATTACACCACAGATGAGCATGTGGATGAGGTTATTCTCGCCTTCCTTTCCATCTTTAGCCCAAGCAAGCCTCTTGCTGTAATTTACAATTATGCTCAATTCATAGCAGATAGGATGCATGAGAAATTCACTAGATTACCTACTGAAAGAGTCTTCAAGTACTCATCTATATTATTTCACATGTTTTTATACTACTAGTCAGATAAATTCCCTGTCAGCATCCAAAAGTTGGATACCAAAGGAAATCCAAGGTTAGTTATGTATTGGACACCGTTGATCCAAAAATACTCCACCACATTCACTTATAAGGACTTCACTGATTCATTTGTCCATCCAGTCATGAATATGCTAACCAGTAGCCCTTAGCCGAGAATTAGCCAAGAGATCAAGAGGGTGTTACAGTTGGCCAAAAACAATAGGGTGGGAGACTGGTATTTGTACCAGAACGACATAGAAATAAGAATTTATGGATTCCAACTTTCTCCTTACAAACTGCCAAAATACCTCCCAATGAGGATATTTACACTAGAATATTTTAGATAGATTATCAATTCTGATGAAGTTAACTTCCTAGCAGCTAGGAAGAAAACCCAATTCAAAATGAAAAATCAATTGGGCCCCTTCATTTGTAATACTAGTGAAGCTGGACCAGAGGCTGATAAGATTTTGTAGCAAATGAAGTTCAAAAACAGTTTTATGTGGCAGTACAAGGTCAAATTGGGACCTTTCATCCATCATCCCAAACCAGACATTGAGAGGTTTTCCAACCAATCAGAATGGCTGGAAAACACTCTAATTGGCATGGAAAATACTTTAGTGGATGTAGAAAACACATTGATTAATTATAGAAATACATATTGATGAAAGTTCTTTCCCGCAGGTTCTAGAACTAGGAGAACTAATGAATATTTGTCCTGTTCTATAGACTCTTGAAAATCAGGAGAGAAACCCAAAGAGAAACGGGGAGGAGGGTTCTAGTTCAGCTATGGAAAACAAAGATGGGCAGTTTGAGATCAGTTACATGAAAAGGCCCAAGCTTAATCCTGTAACTGAACAGGAGGACACCATTGAATTAGTGGAAATCACTGACATTGATACAATGGTGGAAAGAAGCAAAGGCACAACAGCTTCAGGAGAAACACAACAACCCTCAACATCAAACACTCAGCTTATTGAGAGACAGCTCAGTGTTGAGGTTTCTTCATTCACCAGCCCAGCCAATAAACAAAAGGATATCAAGGATAGATACAAGGAAATCAAATTGAGAAATGAGAAGTTGAAGGCTGAAACCTATGCTCAATACTTCAAGCACACACCAGAAAATCAAAGTAGGTTGATGTCAAATTTTGACATCAAAACAAGAAAAATGTAGGTTTCCTTCATGCAACCTACTATCCAACAGCCAAAAACATCTGCTGACTATAGGAAAATAGACTTTGGGGTTTTGGCCAAGGATGTTCATCCCATTAACCAGATTGAATTCTACAAGCAGAAATGTGATATGATCTACTACACCTTAACAGGAAAAGCCATGGCTACACATAAGTTGCAAAGTTCATTGGATAACATTATAGCACAATACAGATTGGAAAAGGCCTCCTCACAGGCCAAAGACAACAGTTTCAAGTCATTGGAGGACTTGGTAATTGAGCTGGGACATGATCCCAATGACATCAAAGCTGCTGAGAAATTGATCAAGAAGAGGAATGAGGACATTGCAGCTATCAAAAAACAATTAAAACTTCCTCATTCAGAGCACCCACAGACAAAACAGGCCCTTGAGAGCCAAACACACTAGGAGGAAATGATGGACCTCGTTTTACAATTGAATGATCAACTAAAGGAAATGGAAGAAGAGTTAGAAAACTTAATACAGTTAAAACAAGCTAGTATTGAGACTGACCCTGCCACTATTATCCCAACAGTTACTACTGCAGTACCATCCACCTTGGAAGCATCATTAGCTCCAACAGCTCCAATGGCTACATCACTGCCAACTACCACAACATCTACATCAACAACAGGGTCAACAGCAGCAGCTCATCCAGGTGATGAGGCAAGTAAGTTGGCCAAAGCAATGGAATACATGTCCATTCAGACCACACAGATGAACAAGCTAAAGGAAAAGATAATCAATCTAGAGACTGACTATAAGCTTGCCTAGATTATGCACAAGGAAGAAGTACAAAAGGCAACCAGAATGAATGAAAGAATAAAAAGCCTGGAGAAGGAATTGACTTTGAAGGAGCCACTTGGCCAAGCCAAGGAACATTTATGGGGCAAGATCATTGACTCTGTCAATGATATTTGGCCATCCATTCAAGTGATTTTTGAACAAATTGACTTAGTAAAAGAGGCTACAAAAGCCATACAGAGAGTTAAAACAGAACTGGAGACATGTCAGAGGAAGCCACTAAGATCATTCACTTCCTTAACTCCAAAAACAAATATGAATGGTGGGAATTGGAGATACCAAACAAAATAGGCACAATACTAGAAGTAAAAGGGTCCTCACCAAGAGGAATTTGATGATGAACCTGGAAGATAAGTGCCAAACCATGCAGCTGGATATAGAAAGATTCATGGTTAAGTTTGATGTTTTGAGGCAGAAAGGTCTGCCAAATCCCTTAGTAATAAATGATAAATTAATGCCATGAGATAACTACAACAGAAGGATAAGAGAAGTGGCAAGGGATCAGGTAAAAACTTCATCTATGAAGGAGATGCCTATTGGTGAGGTCCTATATCAAACCTTTGAAAACTTGTTTTACCTCCAGCATGAGGTAAAACACCTTTTTGTGAATAGACCCACTTTTGCCAAATACACTGAGGCATATGAAATATACAAGAAGATGGTAAATATTCGATTACTAGATGCAGAAACATGGGAGAAATTGAATGACTTACTATAGAAATACACAGTCAAAATGTAAAAATGTACAGTAAGGGTGAAAACAGCACAGTAAAAAGATAATGATAGATCAACCAGATAAAAAAGTATGAGTTGAAAGTGTATCAGTTGAAAGATCATAGTGAAAAGAACATCCAGCATGAAAATCAACAACAAGGCAGGGAATAAAAGGCCAAATATCAAAGCTTAAAGATGACACAACCTAATAAACAGGGACATCATACAACAGTTGAACATCTGTCTCTATCTTCTTGCATGAAGATATTTCTTTGTCCTAGAATAATTCCCAAGATAGTTTGGGATATTTTGTAAATTATTTTCTATAAATACTTCATAATTCAAAGTAATGTGTGTGGATTTCTATACATTTGTAGAGTTCTTTTGATCATAAACCTAAGGGTTATTGTACCAATTTTTCAAGTCAGTAGATTGGATCAGTAATAAAGAGATTGCATTACAAGA
Source organism: Pinus tabuliformis (assembly GCA_031772625.1). Classification (NCBI taxonomy): domain Eukaryota; kingdom Viridiplantae; phylum Streptophyta; class Pinopsida; order Pinales; family Pinaceae; genus Pinus; species Pinus tabuliformis. The sequence goes on along the minus strand of CM062804.1, from coordinate 1,109,347,025 downwards.
TTCATGTGTTGAGCTATTACAGTGAAGTATCTTCTTTGTCAATTTGGTTATTTTTTTATGTATCTCACAAACTTAAATGTTATCTAAGTGAATCAATTAACAGGGAATTTATTTCATAATTTGTTTAAGTACACTCTGTCTTGAACATTTGATCATTTTTATGTTTTCTTCTGATATCCAAATCTGAGAATCATTGATTGCTCTCCCATCCTGGTTGACCTCTTTCACTTCATTCAAAATCCGATCTAAGGAACCCTTAATTTCTCTTTGGATCCGATTGAAACCAACTTCACCATCCAGCCTTAAGATATGAAGTAACTTAGCTATCTTGCCTTATAGACACTATTTTTAAAATTTGATCTAGTCATGTTTGCTTGACATTTGACCCCATAGCCCAATGGTAAAAGACATCCCTCTATCCATCTAAGTAAGTGATCCCACCACCAAATCTAAATCAAAACCCAAGTACAATCACAACTAGCCTAAAATCAATTAACTAAACAAAGTTGAAACATAAAGAGAGAGCCCTCTCTAAGCATTAGGAAGGCTAGATCCTAATCTCCAAAGTAGGTTTGTGGTTACCTCTAATCATTTCTTTCTAATAAACTTTACAGAAATATTGGAGTGATAACACAGGGGACAATTCTTTGAGTTGAAGGGGTGTGCTCAAATGAAGGTTGCAAGATTTGTGATTGTCCCATGCACTCTTTAATACAAGTATGAAGGCTTCATGCTTCAAGAGTGCACCATGTTTCTTAAGACCTTGTGCTTAGTGAGTGTGCCATGTGCTCAAAATATTTAGGCTTTGTGAGTGTGACATGTGCTCAAAATATTTAGGCTTCGTGAGTGTGCCATGCACTCAAAGGGAAGGATGAAGCTTCATGCTTCGTGATTGCACCATGCTCTCTAACGCTTCATGGTTCATGAGTGCGCCATGCGCTCAAAGAGAAGAATGAGGCTTCATGCTTTGTGAGTGCGTCATATGCTCAAGGAGGGCACAATTATTTGAGCCCAAGGAGTGTGCTCATGGTCTTGAAGTGTGCTAGTTCTCTCAGAGTATGAGTTTGAAGGAAATAAGGCCCTTGTCTGTCCAGAGTGCACTTTTTAGTAGAGATAAGGTCCTTGCTTTTATGAAGTGTTCTTTTTCACTAAGGGAGGTAGTAAAAGGCTAGATCACTTATCCGTGGAAATACTAATGCACTGTGAGAGGGATGATACCTTAGAAAAGTCTTATTTCACAAGTATGGGAGGAAATATATGTCAATGAGGCTCATGAATAAGTTGCGCTTATTACCTAGTAAGAGGGCTAATTCCTTTACAACTTCCACTCAATAATAGGACTGAGAAACTTGGATGCGGGTGACAATCCAGGCATTTATAATGATTAGACTGATGGGCAGTGAGAGGACGAGCCACATGGCCATATGCATTCCCTCCCATGCCAGCTTGAGCTGAATTCATGGTGGCCTGCAAGCCTCATTTAATGGGTACTAAGGCTGAGAATTACCCATTATGGGCACAGAAATGGACTCCTCTTGCCATAATGCTTCTCTTCCCCCCCTGCTCCATTTCATTTGTCTACCTCAGGCTGCTGAACCCTATTCTTGCACTGTCACCGGGAGCTGTTGTTAGTTAGTAAGTTATGTAGACCTTGGTAATGGGCATCACTTCTCCCAAACTAGGCTTTGCAATTTGACATTCACCCAGCCTTCCCTTGCTCATCCCCTTCTCAATTCTTCATCCAACTCCCCCACTGATAGCTCGGCTTGGCATTCTGCCATGGCATGCATTCATCATCGAATGCGAAGCCGAAGAGGAGGAAGTTGTGGTGGTTGTGTCCACCCTCCTGCTACGCCAAGCCTTAACTCTGCATCCCCCTCCCCTTCCCTTGACATTCCTAACCCATACGGCTCCTTCTCTGGCAGGCATCCTGACATCCGCAGTGGCTGTGGACATGCACAACTTCAACGTGTTAGCCGAAGAAACGCTGTGGTCCACACTGACAATTTTCCTCTCCCCCCTCACCTAGCTCCCCACTTGACCCAATTTTGCTTCCGCAACACCCTGAACAGACCTGTCATTACAACCACCATCACCATCATTTTCTCTGAAGAAAAAAATTCGCAGGATGCCCCGTTGGGGAGCACTGGAGCACAACAATGGGATGCTCATAGGCTTAGGAGTGATTGTGATTTAGGAAAGAAACCGATGGACGAGGAGATGGTCACCCTGCATGGCAAGGCTCTGGGTGGTGGTAAGCATGCTGCGGAAGGAAAATCTGGAGACACGCAACCACCTGGTGGCAGAATGGTTGACGCGTCAAGACCGCATGCAGCTGCTGGCAGCACTGGTGGTGTTCAATCTGCTCATGGGCCACAAACTGGCATGTCAAAGGAGGAGGATGAATGGTATCAATATGTGTGCCTCATCGAAGAAGAGCCCGCCTTGGATAACCTCAAGTGATGACACGTGGCAGCCAGGTGTCACCCTTATGCTAGCTGGGGTCTCCTCTGCTGACTGGCTCTTTTCTGTTACATTATTTTGTTGAAACTTCTCTGGGTTTATTACCATGTTTTGATATTTCCTACTTTTAAGACTGATAACCCGCATGTGGGTATTTTTTGCCTATGCAGACTGGTTTCCCCATCGATGGGGTAGTCAAGTTATTTTTGGATAGATGATGTTCAGTACTGCTGAGGCCTGTGCCTCATTGTAAACATATTTTGTTTCATATTAATAGATTAAATTTACATAGAAAAAAACAATAGGACTGAGAAAGGGCTCCAAAATGGCTAAGTGTGATAACAATAGAGAAAAAGAGAGAAATGCATCTGATCAAAACTAAAACATGGACCACACACATGAATTCCATTTATGGAAGCTAAGGGAATGCACAAGACTCATGAACAACAATCACAACTTGAAATGGTAACAAAGTGACAATTGCAAAAGATAAAGAAATTGAAGGCAACACTATCTACAAGAAATTCTTCATCCTGTCCTTCAATAGTGCTACTCTCATAGTCCTTAGGATTAGGACTAAGTGGAAAATTTGACTCTCTAGTCATACTGAAAGAATTCCTATTATATTCATTAATATGAATAGGGTTGTTATGTGATGAAGATGTTGATGCTCAAGAAAGAAAAAATTCACTATCAAAATAACCTATGACTTTCAAACAAAAGATATTAAATGATACAAATTCACTCTCTCCCAATGATAATTTATGACTTAGACAATGAAAATTTACCTCCAAAGTTCCCCCCCAAATATATTCGCTGAAGCGTTTCCCTCCAAAAGTTTTGTTTGAAATACTTCCCTCCAAAAAATTGATTTGAAATATTTTCCTCGAAAATTTCATTCTAATATTTATTTGAAAACATTCTAATAAAACTTTGTCATAAAAATTTTGACCCTACTTTCTATTCCAATTTTCCACACAAATTTTAGTTTAATACATTCCTTCGAAATTAAAATAAATCTTTTGCTTAAATTAGTTAACATTACTGTATAATCAAGTTAGTTTTTATCATTTATATTTTATTTTTTATCCCACATTTAACAAAAGTTTGTGTAAACTTACAATATTTACTATATATTATTTTTTCTTAGTTTTAGTTTTACTCCCAAATTCAAGAAGCAATAAAGTAATCCTATAATATCGCTACATAATAACTTTCAATATTACTATTCCTTACATCACATCAAGTCTTTTGGAGCTTTCGTTAAAAATCTTGGAGAGATTTTGCAGAGGAGCTATATCGCCATTAATAAGACAATCAATGGCAGGTTTTCGAATTTCAAAGGTTAGTTTCCCTTCCATTTCGACCATTTAAAGAGGAATTTGGGGAAAATAACTTGTTTTATGCTAAAAGATCTTTTTTTTTTTAAATATTATTTTGTATTGCGGGTCAGCCCAATCAATTAATTCAAAATTTAGGAAATCTTTGAAACAAGACAGACCCGAGTTCAAATCCCCTTGAGGTGACTGGTTTACGTGAAGGAGGACAGGTCATAAACCCCCAAAGGTTTACTAATAGTTAAGTGTCAAGCGGGCTACTAGGATCCTCAGTGATTACAAAAAAAATAGATATATATATATATATATATATATATATATATATATATATATATATATATATATATATATATATATATATATATATATATTGACATTTATTAAAAGACAAAAAAAAAATCCAAAAAAAAAAATAAAAAGTGACGTCTCGGCTAGGCTCGCCCGCATCCTATTGGACCTCCACTAGACAAGGGGGACGATTTCCCTTTCTCGTGGCACTGTGGCCCCCTGACAGGCGGGGGATGGGTGAGAGGGGGGGGAGGGGAGGCAGGGGGGATTACCCAAAATATCTTCAAATTCCAACAATTTTTGGGCATGATGTTAAAGATAAAATGTTAAATCTCTGAAAATCCTTAAAATTCCAACAATTTTCATCTATGTTGTTAAACATAAAATATGGTGACTCTAGAAAACCCTAAAATTCTAACTATTTTCAACCATAGGATTAAAGATAAAATATCATAACTCAGAAAAACCTTAAAATTTTGACAATATTTCAACCATGAAATTAAAAAACTTTAAGTTTTCAAGATATTTCAACTATGACATTATGAACAAATTGTATGACTATAAAAAAATTCGAAAATGAACACCTGAATGAAGGAGTCATTATTCCAAGAGTAACTTTTAATTTAAAGGCTAAAAGTGTAGCTCTTTTCAACTCTTAGCCTAAGACAACTTAACCCATTGCAACAAAACCATAAAAATGAAGTATCCCCTTTTAATGAGGCATTAAAATTGTAGCATTTTTTTAACTATGTTATATCAAATGATAACAATAAATGATATCATGACAATATCACTGTATAATTTAAAAATTCAACATTAATTTCTAATATTTTTTTAACTTTTATTCAAAATATCAATACTTGTAGAGTGAACGAAACATAAATGATTTCTCTAAGTTATTGTTGCGTTGTGGATATTCGAAACAAATAGATTCATCATAATTAAAACATATAACCCAAAAACATATAAATGACTCATAACTTCATGTAATATCATATAGAAGTTCAAACATTTATTTCAAATTACCATGCAAACATCATTTACATAAAATGATTTAGAAACTTATTGAAAATCACTCATATGTTCAGGCACACCCATTAGAACCTGCAACATTTTCAGATGAATGATTGGCGGTAGAGAAGATGACCCACATTCTTCTCTCTCAGCATCTAGTGCCCCATCTGAGTCAACATGCATGCCCACCTTTTCAAGTTTCAAAAGTCTTCTAGATATATGACTTGGTTCAGTACACTCCCATCTTAACACTATTTCTTCTGGTAGAAAACTCTACAGAATCTCTACGATCCTGAAGCGAAGAGTTCCTCTCTTTGTTAAATTGAAGTCATAAACAATTATGTCAACATACTCCAATTTTAAGAGGTTTTTGTGGAGATGATTTATATTTGTACCCTTTCTTTTTCTCTTTCTACCAATATGTTTGTCTACTACTATTTATGGCTTGTAAACACCATTGAATGGGTGTTTTTTTGTGGCATACCAATGTACTTCAACACCTGCAACGCCTTCATTTTATTTATTTACCTTTATAACCTTGGAAACCCAAAATGGATAACCATGTGGATCTCCATCTACTAGCACTATGATCATGCAACCCTCCTTAACATCTTATACAAAACCATTGTAAAGGTATTACATGGCTTCACATTGTGCATGAGATATTCTAGAACCAATATACATTTCTCTTTCATCTACCCATGAGGAATTAATAATACCTTGAGTTTGTTTTTGTTCAACAATGTTTATTTCCTCATGTTCACTTCACAAATTTTATGGCCAAATAAATGGAGTCTTCAAAAGCATATCTTCATTTCTTGATCTTGAAATGATATCACTTTGATTATTGAAAAAATACTCCCACCAAACAAAATCAACAATGTCAAACTACTCATATGTATATCTAATATATTTTTTAATTTCTTCCAAGCATTCAAAATAATTTATATCTCTCTTTTGCCTTCATGCATTATGGATTTTAGTAATTGATTGTAATAACAATATATTTGATGAAAATATTCGATGATCTGGAATGAAATTCAAAAATGCCAAACCTGATGGCGGTCCTCATTCTACAGTAGTTGAATACATATTTCCCCATATAAGTGTTTTCCCATCAATTTTTTTGATACGAAATTGATGTTGGAATCTAATGCCATTAATTTGGTAAATGCATTTCAACTCACCATTCGATCCCAGAATAAACCTTTTCATGTCAATAGTTTTTTCTAAAACATGAAAAATAGGCTCTAGAATGTATGATTTCTTAGTACATTCAATTAATGATGGCAAGCTCCCAACATCCTTCCTCCTCAATGTTACCAAAAAATGACTGAACATCTGATCAATATGGTCATGGGTGTGCCTAACAAGAAGAAAAAAATCCTTTTCCTTTTGAAAAATTCTCAATTCAACAAGCATGTTTAAATATCCAAAAAAAAATTGATTTTTTTTTTCACGACAAGTGTTGTCCAATTGTACATACAAAACATCAGGAATATTATCAGACAAATGAGAAAGAACATCATGAATTATTTTTATGGTCATATTTGGATCATCATGAATATTTGGACTTGTGAAGTAAACCCTTGGGGACATTTTCCCATTAAATACATTACAATCGACCAAGTGAAACTGAATAGAATTTTCCTCCTGTAAATTTTTTGGTGTGTGAAAAAATGTGGTAGAAGTGTTTTCTTCTGGTCCATACCATCAAATATCAAACCCAAATATTTATTTGGAATATCATAACACTTCTCTCGATGTTTATACAACATTTTCCATTCACCTCTTTGTTTATTGTGATGCTCTTGAAGTGCTTTGACAATGGAATCTTAACATAACATAAAGGAAACCTATTAATAAATTCATTTTCATAGTTGATAACTAAACAAATTTTTAAAATAATGTTATGAATGCAAACCCCCTTTTTCCCCTTAACATTTACCCCTTTTTGATTTGAGAGAAGCACATGTACTACAAACCCTCATCCTTGTCTTCTTAGGAATACAGACATTACTGAATTCTTTCCTCCATATCTTCATAAAATATTGATATATAATTAAATTACCATCTCCTTCAACACCTTTTGCATATTCTATGTATAAGTTGTAGGCTTCTCATCTTGAAAAATTATCTGGAATATGTATTGTGTCTTTATTTGGCATACACTGTCCATGATTCCAAAAGAATTCTTACATCCATGACATTGTAGTGTTTGCTAATGGCCCAAACTCTTGTCTATGACATACTTTTAAATAAAATGTGGGATCCTTTCCCAATTTTTCTTGGATTCTTAATAGACGAAAATTACGAATTGAATGAGACATTTTGAAATCCTTTCTGCAAAGGAATAAAATCCCAATATGATAATCATAATCCGCCATTGTAGATTTCATGCACCCTGTTAAATATGAATCATGCAAGCTCTTATTCTTTGACAAATATCACTTCCTTTTCTCCAATGCAAACTTGAAATCTATATGTTTCAAGCAATCCTTTTGACAACATTCACTTGAAATTAGATCACTAATAGAACTTCTTCTCATGAGATATTGTTCCCTACCCCTTGTATAACTGGAATATCTTGGCTTGATATCAAAAGGTATACTCCTACTCCTAGACACAATATTTGTTGGAAATGTATCCATTATTTCATGATCCTCTCAATAAGAATTTTCATCATTATTAGGAAGAATATTATCCTCACTATGATCATTTTCAGCATATTTAGGAAATTCATCACAATCATTTCTTGGAAAATATTCATTACCATCCTCCCCTGCATGAAAATCTTTGTTACCATGATATGTGGTTTTGAAATATTGACTCGGAGGATATTCTTCACCCTGTTCATTAGTTCTTTTGAAATCCTTAGTTGGAGGATTGTCATCATCATTGTTTTTGCCTTTCAAATCATTTCTTGGAGGAAATTATTTACCATCCTCATCTCATCTTTTGGAATCCTCACTTGGAGCAAATTCACCATCACCATGACTGCCTTTGAAATCTTGACTCGGAGAAAATTCTTTATTCACATATGTGCCTTTAAAATTATCATTTGTAAGAAATTCTTCATCCTCCCATTTGTTGGTGTTTCTTTCATAATCCTTAGGATTATGACTAAGTGGAAAATGTGACTCTTTATTTACTAGATATTCATCATCCTCCCCTTCATTAGTGGTCCTGTCATAATCCTTAGGATTAGGACTAAGTGGAAAATTCAATTCTCTATTTACTGGAAATTCTTCATCCAACCTTTCGTCACTATTGCTCTCATAGTCCCAAGGATTGGGACTAAGTGGAAAATTTGACTCTCAATTTACTAGAAATTCTTCACACTTCCCTTCTTCAGCGCTGATCTCATAGTCCTCAAGATTAGGACTATGTGGAAAATTTGACTCTCTATTTATTAGAAATTATTCATCATGCCCTTCTTTAGTGCTTCTTTCATAGTCCTCAAGATTAGGACTAAGAGGAAAATTTGACACTCTATTTACCCAACATTATTCATCCTTCTCTTCATTAGTGTTGCTCTCATATTCCTTAGGATTATGACTAAGTGGAAAATTTTATCCTCTATTTAGTAGAAATTCTTCATTCACCCTTCATTAATGTTTCTATCATAGTTCTTAGGATTAGGTCTAAGTGGAAATTCTAGCTCTCTATTCACAATAAATTCTTCATCTTGCCCTTTTTCATTCCTACTCTCATAGTCTTTAAGACTAGGACTAAGTGTAACATTTGGCTTTCTATTCATAGTGACAGAATTCATATTATATTATTCAATATGAATAGAGTTGTTACATGATGAAGATGTTGATGCTCCAAAAATAAAAAAATTCACTATCAAAAGAACCCCTCACTTTCAGATAGTAGATATTGAATAATACAAACGCACTCTCTCCTAATGACAATTTATAACTTAGACAATGAAAAATTCCCTACAAAATTTCCCCTCGTAAATTTTTGCCGAAAATTTTCACTCAAAAAATTTTGTTTGAAACATTTCCCTCCAAATATTTTGTTTGAAATATTTCCCTCCAAAATTTCCTTCTAAATTTTATTTCAAAACATTCTACTAAAACTTTGTTTTAAAAATTTCGACCCTGCTTTTTATTCAAATTTTCATTTAACACATTTATTTGAAATTAAAATAAATCTTTTACTCAAATTATTTAACATTAAGTATAGAATAGAGTTAATTTTTATAATTTATATTTTATTTTTTATCCCACATTTAACAAAAGTTAGTGTAAACCGATAATATTTCATATATATTAAATTTTCTTAATTTTAATTCCACAATCAAGAAGTGATAAAGTAATCCCATAATCTTTGCTATATAATAATTTTCATTGTTACTATTCCTTACATTACATGAAGTCTTTTGGAGTTTTCATTAAAAATCTTGGAGTAATTTTACAAAGGAGATATATTTTCATCGACAAGACATTCAACGGGAGGATTTCGAATTTCAGAGGTTACTTTCCCTTCTATTTTGACAATTTAAAAAAGGAATTTGGAGAAAATACCTTGTTTTATGAGAAAAATTCATATATATATATATATATATATATATATATATATATATATATATATATATATATATATATATATATATATATATATACTTTTATTAAATACATAGAAATTTCTTTTCAAAAAATAAAAAATAAAAAAATTACGTCTTGGCTAGGCTCGCTTGCGTCCTGTCGCCCCCTGCTAGACGAGGGGATTGATCTCCCATGCATGTGGCACTACAGCCCCCTAGAAAGTGGGGGGTTATTATGGGAGTCGACCCTATAGCCTGTCAAGGGACCACAATGCCTTGGGTGCCTTGCCCGCTGGAGTTTATATTTTGAATTTTTTTTATTTTATGTTTTTTAATTAAATTATAATTAATTCATTTAATTTTAAATATTTTTTTGTTTGTTTACTTAAGATATCAGTTTTTTTAATTAACACACACACACCCACACACACACATATATAATGACATCAAAGAAAGTCTCTATGCATGTTTCTGGAACACGGACAACAATTACATCATCTAAAGTTGCAGTTGGACCCTCAATGAATATTGTTGAACCGAACTTAACTGAGCCACGTGGTAAAAGTAAAGCAACTTTCCCCTCATGAATTGAATATTATTTCATAATCGCAGACGACACAAGAAATAAATAAAACAAAATTTATGTGGCATGTTAAAGATAGAGAAAATGATGAAAGTGTGCACATATATCTATATGTTGGAATGATTTACAATGGTGGAATTTATGAGGTGTTGGGAAGAGTACGCAACATATTTTTGGTGTGGAATATAAAATTTGTTTATGTACTTACAAAACCATCCAAGTCACATGAGAAGGTTAGATATCATTTTGCATTGACGAAGTATGACATAGATGAATATTCTACAAAGATGTGTGAACAAATCGTAAACCACATTGCATGAAACACTATAAGTTTGCTTATTTATATTAATGTTTTTTGCATTATTGTAAATATCATTATATTTTTTATAATTTATTTATTATTGACATATTATATTTTGTTTAGTAGGATTTTAATGAGGGTATGTTAATTATGATGAGAAGAATTTATTATATACAACAAGATATTATGCATGTGGTCAATTGTTTCGACAAAAAGATAGAAGAAGATAGGAGAAAGAAGTAAAAAAAAATACTTCATTAAGTTACAAGAGTACATCCAGGGAATCAACCAAGAATTCCTATCACGGATCAATTTAGTAAACCTAGACATGTTACTTTTGAAGATGTGGAAGTTGAAGAGAAGAAATTGTTTTCATTAGTGACAATGAGATAACAACTATTGTTGAAAAGGATAAAAGCCATAAAATACCAATAACCAAAATTCCCAATAATGTCTATCTTCTAGTTGATAATGAGGAGATTTCTAATATAGAAGAGAATATGGTAACCCATAGGAGGAAGATATAAAAAGTTGATCATTCAGAAAAAATCATGGGAAACAGTGAATATCATAGAGAAAAATCAAAAGGCAATAAAGAAATCAGAACACCAAGTGTTGATTTAGAGCATAGAATTATCAAAACAAAACAAAATTCCATTTTAAATAAGTTGATGGAGAAAAAATTAATTGGGGGTAGTCATACATTTCAACTTAATGTGAGCCAATTATATAAGCCAAATGAAGGACAATCTAAATATCAAACTAGAAAGTCACACTGCCTACATGTTCATAACTTGAAATCATTGATTAGGTACGATCCATATGCACATGTGCTTGATTATGTACTTCTTGTTGATCCAATTCATGTTCCCAACAAAGAGTCATTTGATAAGTCAAGATGTATTAAATACAAATATTATGTAATTAGGGGGAACCATTCTAGAAAGGCTAGAAGACAATTGATAGAGGAATATCCCAATAAATTGCATTTTAAAACAGTGAAATATATCATTTATGTTTGTTTAATAGATACACAAGAAAATTTATTGGGACCGATGATAATATAAATAATGAGTATAGGATGTGTATGAATTTCATCCAAAGGGTCATATTTATTCATAGTAAATTTGAAGAAAAACGTGGTGGGGATAGACAAAGGTTAGTCTAAGCTTTCAGAAGGAATGTTGTATAGAAATTGTTATTGAATTGAGGAAAAAATCAACTCAAAATGTGGTAAAGTAAATTCATATATATTCAGAGGTATGGATAACATTTTCCAGTTGTAATTTAGAACTCAAGAGATATGGGGATTGATTAATGATATTTTTGACATGTGGGAGAACATTTCCATAAAAAGCCAGAACATTAAAAATTCTAAAAATGTACTAGGAGTAAATTAGGTCCTGAAATCAAGCATCTTCTAGATGATATGACTATCACACCTTGGAGAATAATGCAATGAGTGAAGAATCAAAAACTTGTGAAATCAATATTATCTTATGCGAAGTTAGGTGAATTATCATTGGACAAAATGTGCGAGAAATTTCAAAAGTGAGTTTATTAAATTATTTTTACTTATTTTTGAATTATGATTTTATTTTAAATATAACATATTGTTGTTAATAGTATTTGTTATTTGTATCACTATATTAATTTTTTTCTTTTTTTATTTTATTTATTTATTCATAAGGTTCATATGAAAATACAAAAACACATGGTTAAATTATTGAATAAAGATAACTGGGATGATGTTGTATGCAACTACCTAGATTCGAATTCTACATTAACATTAAAATATTTTTATCTTGCATTTAAAAAGCTATATTGATTTACATTCATTTTTATTCATATGTATATTATTATTTTTTTTATTACTTATACATATATTTGTTTATTTCATTAAAGATGAATAAGGATACAAATGGAGTACCAGATAGTTTCAAGACCTTTATTGAAAAAATTAAGTTGGAAAGGATGAGAAATCAACATCTTAAGAGTGTTGAACTTGATCCTAATCTTAGTCATTTCATTTGGAATGGGATCCAAACTATCAAATATCAAATAATACAAGGTAATTGTGAAGGCATTGCAAAATCCACACCTAAAAGGGATTATTCCCTAGTTATTGAAAATATTGCGTATGGTTTCAATTTCTCAAACATTGAATATGATAATGAGCCTTATACTTATCAATATTTTACTAAAGTGGTTATGGGATTTCAACAAGTCACAACATCACCATTTTCAATATTTTTGACATTTCATTTAGACACACAATTTAGAATGTTATTAACATGATTTAAGAGAAAATCAAACTCAAGGATGCAACTTACAAGGTGAGACATTGAATTTTTATGTTTGATTAATGTTAAAAAAAATTATTTATGTACACGTCAATTGAACTTTTACTATTTCATCTTACAGGAAAAATTCAAACCTTATTGATTGTGGAGATCATGCAATTGTAAGTGATTGTGAGTTCATTCATATTAAATGTTTGACAAAAAATGATAGCTATGAGTCTATGCTTTTGAATCGAGTAGATGGAAAGAGTCATAGTCAAACACTCATTCATGATGTTGTTGTAAAATACCTAACATATGAAAATAAAGAATCAAAAGGAGATATAATTAGCATTTATCAAAAAAACATAGACATTGATTAACTATATTATAGATTTATGTTCAAATCAAGGAGATTTGGTTTTGAATTTATTCTTAGGTTCATGTAAGTTTTATTATATAAAATTGAATTTTAATATTTTTATTTTTATGTACTTATACAGTTAAAAATAATTAATATTATTTTTGTATTAATGGAGAAAATGGTTACGTTGTTGTAACTTTCTCCCTAGTTTAGGATTAGTTCCTATAGTTATGGGGTTTGGGTGCAACTTCCTATTTCCTAGTATTGTATTTATTGATGTAATCTTTCATTGATTAATGAATAGAGTGGACGAGAGTGATCTCTCAAGTTTTGTGAGTGTAGTCTCCAGGTGCAGGCCACACCTGAGAGCTACAACTCTTTCTTTTCAATTCTGTTCACATTTTATCTTGGTATCAGAGCTCAGAGTGAGTGAGCCTGATCTTTTGTCACCTGTGAGGCTGAAGTGCCTGTAGTAGCTAGCTTGCCTGTGTGGCTGGAATAGCCTGTGTGGCTTGACGTGCCTTTGTGGCTGTGTGTACACGAGAGGTGTGTGCTCGATTGAGCAGGTGGACTGCAGAACACCTGGCTCGGACACGAAAATTTTGGCGCGGATTTTTCACGGATTGGCGCGGATTTTGCGCTGACAGTCGCGCCAATAGAGGAATTAGCGCGGTTATTGAGGAATAAACTGCGCCAGAGCGCCAAAAAGCCCGATTAGCGCGGGATTTTACCGGGAAAGTCGCGCCAATTGAAATACTCTAAGCGATTTTCAGTTAGCGCGGATTTTTCGCTCGGGGTAGCGCCAAGGGATCTGCGAATAGAGGGAACTTCGTTTGGCGGTTTGCAAGCGGTGCAGATCAGCGGAGTTGCAGATCCGTCCAGGAGAGACAGATCGGGAAAGCGCCAGAGGAGATCTGCAGGAAACCTCGACTTCGTTTGGCGATCTACGGGAGAGCAAGATCGGCGAAGTGGCAGATCAATCCGGGAGAGGTGGATCGGATCAATTGTGATCAGATCATTGTTTCGGCTGTGTTGGGAACGACGAATTTGCTCATTGGAGCGGGAGTGCCAGACACTACAGATCGGTGGCAGAGGTGACAGATCGATCTGACAGGTATTGTTTTTGTTGTTAAGTAGATTCACAATGAGTAATACGATGGAATCTTACCTTAACGAGTCTGGTAAACTCAACGGGTCTAAGTTCACGAATTGGAAGTTTAAGATCCAGACCCTGCTCGAAGGTGCGAACGCTTGGACTATAGGGACAGGCGATGAGCAGAAGCCGACTGTGAGCACGCAGAAGGAAGACTGGGAAAAACGAGAAAACAAGGCCAAAGTCCTGTTAAAGATGTTTGTGAAAGACAATGTCATTGCACACATCAGAGACTGTAAAACGTCCGCAGAGATTTGGACGAAAATCAAGAATCTGTATGAGACCCAGAATACAAACAGAGTTTTGGCTCTGAAAAGCAAGCTATTTTCAATGAGGATGGATGAAAGGGAGTTTGCTACTACATTTGTCGCGCGAATTAAGGATGTTAAAGACGGATTGGTGGCCATTGGAGTGGCGGTGGCTGATGAAGATCTTGTTGCAATTACAATGAATGGGATGCGTGATGATTTCCAAACCTTCATCACTGGAATCTCGGCAAGGGAGAAAACACCCTCGTTTGATGATCTCACTGCGATCTTGCAGCAAGAGGAAGAGCGACGGCAGAACCTGAATCTGAATCAAAGTGACGATCTTGCGCTGGTGGCAAAACGACGACTACCTAAAGGGAAGCAGTCACAACAGCAATCAGCCCAGAAAGGAGGAACATCACAGAAGAATCTGCATTCTCATAAAGGTATGCTTGCAAATTATTCTGAAAAGAAATGCTTTTATTGTGGAAAGAAGGGCCATATACAGAGAGATTGTTATTACAAGAAGCAGGCTGATGAGGCAAGGAGGAGACAGGTAAATCCAAAACACAGAGGATATTTTGTTGAAGAAGAAGACTTCAATCATGAATTTCGACTGTTTACAGTCGACTGTGCCCTTTCTGCATCAAATGAAGATGACATCTGGTATGTCGATTCCGGAGCATCCTCTCACATGACAGGTAATAAAGAATTTTTCGACAGTCTTGAAGAAATTATAAATGGATCAAAAATATATCTAGGAGATGATAATGGATATCAGATTAAAGGTCATGGGGTGATTTCAGTTAAGTTACCAAATGGAAAAATTAGTCACCTTTCAAATGTTTTATATGTACCTGGAATAAAGAAAAACCTGATATCTGTATCCATGATGGCTGATCAAGATATGCATGTCGAATTCTTCAAGACTCACTGTGTGATAAAGGATTGCAGGAATGAAATTGTTGCAACAGGCATGCGAGTTGGAAGCCTATACAGGTTGGATGCAAAAAGTATATCAAAGCAAGCCATGGTTGCAGGAGAGTCGACAGCTGAACAACTCTGGCATCAGAGGTTTGGTCATCTGAATCTGCAGGATCTCATGATGTTACAAAAGAAAGGTATGGTCGAAGGTCTACCCATCTTTCGTAACATTCAGTTAAACTGTGATGGTTGTGCCTTAGGAAAGATGCACAGAGAACAGTTTCCTGTGCATGATAGGAGGAGGCAAACAGAAACCTTAGAACTAGTGCATACTGATGTATGTGGTCCCATGCAGACAAGGTCGCTAGGGGGAGCATACTATTTTTTGTTGTTTACTGATGACTGCACTAGGTACTCATGGGTTTATTTTTTAAATAAGAAAAGTCAGACTTTCCAATGTTTTATAGATTTCAAAACCCTGGTGGAAAAACAGTTTGGAAAAAGTATTAAAATTCTCCGATCTGATCAAGGAGGAGAATACAAATCAAAGGAATTCATGAAATACTGCAAAGCTCACGGGATTGTTCAGCAGTATACAGTGCCACATACACCACAGCAGAATGGAGTTGCAAAGCGTAAAAACAGAACCTTGGTGGAATGTGCAAGGAGCATGCTGCAAGGTAAGGGTCTATCTAATACTTTTTGGGCAGAAGCGATAAATACTGCTGTATATTTGAAAAATAGAAGTCCTACTAGGTTTCTTGGCTTCAAAACTCCTTTTGAAGCCTTACATGGATTTAAACCAGCAGTAAATCACTTAAGAGTCTTTGGGTCAAAGGCATTTGCACATGTACCCAAAGCTGATAGAAAGAAACTAGACCCTAAGGCAGTCAAATGCATCTTTGTTGGTTATGGCACAGAGTTTAAAGCATACAAACTGTTCAATCCTGAGTCTCGTAAGACATTTGCAAGTAGAGATGTAGTCTTTCATGAACAGGTACAGGAAAGGAAAGCTGATGTTGGAGATGATTGGCACATTCCATTGCTGTTAGAGGAAAGCAACAAGGATGAAAGGGAGCAGGAACAGGAGCAGAAAGAAGAAAATGAAGAAGAACAACAAGAAGGTGAAAGAGCAGGCCCAGTTATTGCAGAGGAAAACAAATTTGAGGTAAGTCCCCTACCAAGGAGGTCAGGTAGGAAGACTCAATTACCATTGAAGTTGAGAAACTATGCTTTGATGTCAAAAGTTTTGAACATTGTAGAACCCTCTAATTACAAAGAAGCTAGTCAATTTAAGGAATGGAGAGCTGCAATGAATGAAGAAATGGAATCAATTCTTAGAAATGATACTTGGGATTTAGTTGAACTGCCTAAAAACAAAACACCCATAGGATGCAAGTGGTTGTTTAAACCCAAAATTAATGCAGACGGAAGTATAGATAA
Source organism: Pinus tabuliformis (assembly GCA_031772625.1). Classification (NCBI taxonomy): domain Eukaryota; kingdom Viridiplantae; phylum Streptophyta; class Pinopsida; order Pinales; family Pinaceae; genus Pinus; species Pinus tabuliformis. The sequence goes on along the minus strand of CM062804.1, from coordinate 1,109,330,070 downwards.
GTTAAAAGCTAGGTTGGTTGCAAAAGGATATTCACAGAAGGAAGGTATAGATTTTGATGATACTTTTGCACCTGTAGCAAAGCTAAATACAATCAGAATGCTTATTGCTTTAGCTACTAAATATAATTGGGAATTACACCAGCTTGATGTTAAATCTGCATTTTTAAATGGTGATTTAAAAGAAGAAATTTACTTAGTACAGCCAGAAGGATATGTAAAGCAGGGGCAGGAACATCTAGTTTGCAGATTGAAAAAGGCTTTATATGGTTTAAAGCAAGCTCCCAGGTCTTGGTATGAAAAGGTTGATTCTTTCTTTATAGAGTATGGTTTCCATAGAAGTTTAAATGACCCAAATTTGTATACCAAGTACAATGATCAGGGGCAGATTGTTTTGATTTCTTTGTATGTGGACGACATGATTATAACAGGAAATGCAGTTGATTTAATCAAAGGAATCAAAAGGCTGATGGCACAAGTTTTTGAAATGAAGGATCTCGGAAGCCTTCACTATTGTCTGGGATTAGAAGTATTTAGAGATACTGGGCAAACTTTTCTTACCCAAGGGAAGTATGCTAGAAATCTGTTGGAAAAGTTTGGCATGGATCAGTGTAGAACCGCAGCGACACCTTTGCAGCAAAATCTGAAATTGAACAGTGATGATGGCACTAAGGAGGTAGATGCCACAATGTACAGACAGCTGGTTGGCAGCCTGATATATCTTACAACAACCAGACCTGACTTGGCATACTCTGTTAGTGTGTTGAGCCAATTTATGTCAAAACCGCTTGAAAGTCACTGGATAGCAGCAAAAAGCGTGTTGAGGTATCTTTGTGGTACTGTTCATTTTGGTATTTTATACACTGATGTATCTGATGTTACTCTAGCAGGTTTTTCAGACTCAGACTGGGCAGGTAACCTGGATGATCGGAGGTCCATCACAGGTTATGCATTCAACATAGGTTCCGGGGTCATAGCTTGGAGCAGCAAGAAACAGAGTACTGTAGCTTTGTCGTCATGTGAAGCTGAGTATCAAGCATTGTGTGCAGGAACGTGTGAAGCAATCTGGTTGAGAAGGCTTCTTAAAGATGCAGGAGAAGAACAGAAGCAACCCACTTCTATCAAAAGCGACAACCAGAGCACTATCAAATTAGCATACAATCCAGTGTTCCATAAAAACACCAAACACATAGACACCCAGTTTCACTTTGTTAGAGAAAAAATACAGTCTAAAGAAATTGCTGTTGTATATTGTAAAACTTGTGACAATGTGGCTGATATTTTTACAAAGCCTCTTGCTCGAGTGAAATTTGAATTGTTTAGAAATATGCTAGGAGTCCAGGAGAACCCTTTCTCCATTAAGGGGGGGAGTTAAAAATAATTAATATTATTTTTGTATTAATGGAGAAAATGGTTACGTTGTTGTAACTTTCTCCCTAGTTTAGGATTAGTTCCTATAGTTATGGGGTTTGGGTGCAACTTTCTATTTCCTAGTATTGTATTTATTGATGTAATCTTTCATTGATTAATGAATAGAGTGGACGAGAGTGATCTCTCAAGTTTTGTGAGTGTAGTCTCCAGGTGCAGGCCACACCTGAGAGCTACAACTCTTTCTTTTCAATTCTGTTCACATTTTATCTTATACTAATTTACTTAATTATTTCTTTTGTAGATGATGATTAAGTACAACACTAGAATGTTGCCTACAAAAAGAAAGAAATTCCATTGTCATGGAAAAAGACTCACTACAATGGAATTTTATTCAATAAAGAATTAATGATATTCAATTTCTTCCAAATGCAATGCAAGAAGTTTATTTGAGGAAAGAGGATTTTAATGAATCACGTGTGGCAAGAAAGACAAAGAAACTTCAACCATTGTTAGATATAATGATTGGAAATGGACACTTTGGGAGATTTGCAAACATCGAAGATCCATCAAAAGAGAAAAATGACCAAACTAAAACACAAAATCTTTTGGAAGAAGACAATAATAAAACTCTAGAAGATGATGAACATGGATTATATGATATTATTGATTAAATTTAAGTTATGCTTGCAAATCAAGCACATTTTCTAGAATTATTCATTAGTTATACTTGTAATGTTTTGACTTTAAGCTTTTATGAGAAGAATAATTATTCAATTATTGCTATTATATGTTTAATATTTGTATTATCACTTTAAATTTTATTTGATTCATTATTTAAAAAAATATATATAATTATTATTATTTTTTGACATAAAATTCATAAAAGTTGCTATTTTTTTAACTTTTATTATTAAAAACTTTCTCATAAAAATCCTTTATTTGACATGTCTTTTTAACCAAAAAAAATATCAAATGTGCATTTTTTTGTCAAATGTTTTTTTAAGTGACAATGATTTTATATGCATTGAAATATTAATTAATACATAAATATATAGAAAATCGTAACTTTAAAATATTGACCAAAATACTTAAAAATAAATATCTAAAGAAAAAGAATAAAATTACTTCAAAATTTGTTAAATTTAAAATATAATTATCTACACTTAAGATATTAGAAAATTTAAATTGACAAAAATAAGCCTTCTAAAAAAAGTGGTTGATGCTCCATCAACATTTTTTAAAATCACCCTGAAAATCACTAACACTTTAAATCACCCTGAAAATCACTAACACTTTAAAAATAATATTCATAATTGATACATAAAAAAGTTAAAGTATCAAAAATAAACTATAAAAAAATGTGTATACTTTTCAAAATCTAAAAATTCGAAATTAATATGTGCTCCCCAAAATATCTCTTAAAAATATATGAATCCTCTGAACGCTGGATCTGAAATCCAGCTATGTTATGGCAAAATATAGATTTAAGCTATTTGATATCAAATCAATCAAATACTATTTACAGAACACACTACAAAATGCGTTGGCACGTCCATCGTCAGCTATAAACTTCGTGCAGAGAAATGTGGCACTTTTTTATCATAAAATATATTTCATAAATCATTATTTTACTTTCGGAGAACAATCTTGTAAATTCGTCAAAGTCTGCAATTTTAAAATAGTAATGATTCTCATTTCTTTTAAGTTCACGATGTGATCGATATATTATATTCAAATTTATCAAATCTCGAACATGCTGTCTACTTAATATTATATTTAAATTTATTTAATGTCGTACGTGCAGTGTATTTAATATAATTTTCGTTGACCGAAAAATATACAACGCAATGTTAAAATAATATTAATAATAAAATAATATTAAGCAGTGTTTAAGTATTTATCTTAAATTTTATCAAATGAAGTGTTTTTTTTTTTTCAAGTCTTTACAATACATTTCATCATCGAATATGCGCCATTGTCTCCTTCACATCATCTTCACTTTGTGTATATTTTAAGAATGCGATTAGAGTGGGTCAAGTCTCCATTCCGCGTACTTAGGCTGGTTGGTTACATATTTAAATAAGAGTGGTTTATAGAAGCCGAAGAATTGTTTGGATTGTTAAAAGTGGTTTTAATATGGGTAAAATAATTTCAAAATTTTTTATAGTTACAGTGTTTGAATCATGTTTTTTATTCTAAAAATATATTTAACACCATCAAAAACATCTAAAACACTTAAAATAAAAAAATTTGAGAACTTTTATTTAAATTTACAAAAAAACTCTACTAATTTTTTTTTAAATATAACTAAAATTTCCATAACTTTCATTAAAAAAACATAATTTTTAAACTACCCCTAAGGTAATAGATACTGGTCATCCAAGAATCATGGAGAAAACTCAGCCATGCCCATTGGATGCCTGAATTTACATTATTATTTTCGTGAGCAGTGCGTAGATTCTGTCCTTGACTTGTTCGCCCTAGCTCCAATATATTAAAATAGGAAACCACCGACGAGGCTCTCGAATCGTCGTACATCTATTTTGATTGCAATTATTTATTTATCCCGATAGTTTTTTTAATGATGTGATGACTTAATTAAGAATCCCCGCTACTACCCAGAAATCATGTAATAGCTTTTCCATAGCTTTTTGTAAGAGTCCGCAAGATTCCCGATAAATGATGTAATGCAACATGAAAGAGAGAGCAGTTCGATAAGATAATCATAGGCACTTATAAATACAAATCCATTTTAATTGGAAATTAGAGATTTACTAAGTATTTAGAAACATCAATTTTTTTTTTTAATTTGTAAATTTTTATTATAGTGTTAAATTTAAAAAATGTTTATTCATAATGCAATAGATTTAGTAAATTTAGTAAATGTGTAGAAAGATTAAATTTTTTGAGGTGTAAATTTTTATTAAAATGTTAAATTGTAAAAAATGTTTATTACTTTATGAGATTTGATTCATTTAGAGGTTTTAGACCCCATTATGGGGTAGATATGTAGAGGTAAACGTCTAACATTTAATAAAAAATATTTATCATTTATATGTTAGCTAAATTAAAAAAACAACACAAGTTAAAGAAAAAAAGGTTAAAAAGTAATATAAAGTTTGATGCGCCTGTAAACATTTAAACATTTTAATGTTGGCTTAATTAATAATAAAAAGTTAAAGTCAATTGGTTATATTTTGATTTTGTTATTAATTTGTGAATAGACTTTGTTACCATATTGTGGGTCAATACTATAGCTTATCAATACCACATGCCCAATGTTTGCTCAATTAATAATAAAAATTTAAAGTCAATTGGTTATATTTTGATTTTATTACTAACTTGGGAATAGACTTTGTTACCATACTCTGGGCCAATACTATGCTTATCAATACCACACGCCCAAAAAACATAACTTAATTCACAATCAAAATATTTTATAACAATATGACATGATTCTTGACCATGGATATTCACCCCCACTTTACCTGGATAGTATTAACATGTAAATAGCCTTTGTTACAATACCATGGCCCTATGGCTTATCAATACCACATGCCCAAAAAAATAACTTAATTCACAATCAAAATATTTTATAACAATATGACATGATTCTTATCCATGGATATTGAGCCACACTTGACCCTGGATAGTATTAACATGTAAATAGCCTTTGTTACAATACCATGGGCCCATGCCATGCCTTATCAATACCACATGCCCAAAAGCATATAAAAGAGCTTATTTCAAAATATTTTATTTTAATTTAATTTTATAACATTTTTTAATTAAATCTAAAAGGAAAAAATCTATCATTAATGGTGAGAAATTACTTTTGAGATATATTTAAACTTTCTATCCTCACAACTACTAAAATGATTCCGATATAAATTAAATCAAGTTTTCAATAAAATTAAAAATGAGAATACTTTAATATATAAAGATGTGAAATATATGTAATATAAATAATATTATTAAGAACAAACATAGATCCATCTTAACTAAGTATCCAAACAATAAGAACAAAAAAATTAACTAACAATAATAGAGTTTCATTATTGTATTTGTTTTTACAGGATTGATCCAAAATATAGGTTTAATATTGGTGAGACTGGTCGCTCGATTAATCAAGGGATTCATGAGCATGTTGTTGACATCAAACATGGTAGGACTTGCTGCTCTGCTTTGGTAGATAAATCTAAGCATCACATTAGCATTGAGGAGGCCCAAGTCATTGCTAGCATTAATCATTTCCATCATCATAAATTGAAGGAGGCCCTAGAAATCAAAAAAAGATCTAATAATTTGAATAGAGAGGATGGTTGGATTATTAGTATAAGTTAGGCCCTTATCCTGTCCTCCTAGTTTTTTTTGTTTTCTTTTTGGGATTTATCTATGTAGGTATTGGTGTCATTTTAATAATATTTGTTGTTGGTTTATTCTTCATTAGAATTTATATTATTGATCCTTCGTGTTTTCTTAAGTATTTTGTCATCCTATTCCTTCTTTTTTTTTTCTCGGTAAATCTATTCTATTCTATTATGTACAGAAAAAACATTACAGGCATATATTCAGATTTCCCAAGGCCGACTGTGGCTCTTTGGAGCATGATTTCCCAGCACTAGACCCGCCCTCGCAGGGGCAGCGCGACCAGACAAAACTATCTTCACAGGACATCATAATATGACAGTGAATCCATACCTTACAAAAAACATCCCGCGCATGGGCACCGGAGCAGAGAAGTACATCCCTCGCAGGGGCATCAAAAGAGTTATAGACATAGCCAGAGCAGACATAGACATAAACGTAAACTAGAGAGACATAGCCATAGCAGACATAGACAGAAACATAAACCAGAGAGACATAGACATAGACATAAAACCGGAACAGGACCTGCACAATTGTGGAAGACGAAAGGTTGAACCAGTGGAGGTTAGTCCTCCGGCTTCTCCTCGACAATTCTGCACCATCCATACTTCTCTCGTTCTTCTGCAGTGGGGAAGGAGTCCCAGTCTTCAGCAGTGTTCTCCTTGGAGGTCGACACCTGCTGAGCCTGAGGGCGATTGGGAGCTTGCACGGGAGCCCCCGCTGGTATCTCCTCATCGCTTTCCATGCTTTCATCTGGGAGCTCCTCCTTACTGCGCGAACCACCTTCACCATCCTGAGTTTCCTCGATGAATAAGACCGAAATGTGAGCATTAATGCGGGGTTTATTCTTCGAGCTGCCAAAAGTGAAGATGGCGAAGCCAAACGCAGGAAGAGGGTCCGGTTCCGAGCTTGGACTGCTCACGTCCATGAACTGGCTCGCCTGGAGGGGATTGGCCTCTGCCCTTCTGTGGCAATTACAACGACAACAGTGGAGATGGGGCTCTGTAGCTGGAGGATGAGAAGACCCTCCCCGAGCAGAACCTCGTCGACTGAGCAGTCTTTGCCGGGGTCTAACCATTTTTGCAGGAGTACCGGCGGCTTGAAGCAGTATAGCAATTGAAGACCTTCCCAGCTTGAGACAGCCCCCAACTGAATTAGAGCCGCTCCCAGCAGACCTGGGACAACACTCAACAGAGCAGAGGCGGCAACCAGCAGAGTTTCCGGGCTGGAGACAACCCTCACCACCTTGAAAACTGGCCTTAACAGCAAGAGTTGTGGCCTGTAGAACAAAACAACAAGCAGGAGCCTGAACCTCGTAACCACAGCGCTGAGCGTGAACCTGCTCCATACCATCACCCACCTTAATATCCTCAACATTCCCTCGAGACCTGTTCTCCATAACTGCAAATTGCAGTCGCACCAATTAACCGGACGCTGCATTGAATTCCCTTCACCCACACCTGAGCTTTTAATCCTCGGCGGCGAGAGACGCAATAACATTTAAGATTGAACTCGGGGCACCACATGGCTGGCATGTGGCTCCTCCCTGCCACCCGTACTATCACCCGCATCCGGGTATCATCCTATTCCTTCTTAAGTCCTTTTAGTATTTTATTTATTTATATAATGGGTCTTAGCCCAATATTTTATTGTTGACCTTGTTTTATTTATTGATTTCATATATATATATATTTTGACTTGTGTATATTTTTGTTTTGCTTTATTTTGTTTCCATTAATTATTTTTATTTATTAAATGATCTTGTCTCTATTAGGGTCTTGACTCATTTTTATAATTTTTGAGTTCCCTCCTTGTTTGGAGTTTGACTTTGATTTTTTTTATATTCTTGTTAGTTGATTTTTTTTCCTTAGATTATTTCTGAGTAATATAATTTTTAATAATATTTTATTTTAATAAATTTATTTAAATATCATTTTTCAAAAACTAGCCATTTAATATAGTCGTTACTTATTAATATTTGTTTTTAATAAATTAATTTTTTTTTATCATAGTTTAGATATTATTTTTCCAAAACTAGCCGTTTAATATAGTCGTTACTTAATAATATTTCTTTTTAATATATTAATAAGTTATTATCATAATTTAAATGTTATTGTTCAAATATAGTTGTTAATTGAAATTATGGACTCAACATTGCTCTATATTTAAGCATTTTCCATGGTCTACCTCTTCATCTGGTCCCGATGATGAACCACACTTGTTGGTTTGAAACACATTGGCCAAAAATTTCTCTTATGTGATTTCTTCTGAAAGACTTTTCTTAATTCATTATGGATCACAGAAGCATGAATTCAGAAATTTTACAATCAATTGAGTTTTTTAATTTAGATACTTTCTTAAACACAATATCATGGAATCAAATTTAAGAGAGAGAGAGGGAGGGAGAGAGGGGGAGGGAGATAGTGACAAAGCTTGAGGGAAAAGAGAGAGAGTGAAAGAGAGAGAGAGTAATGTGGGGGGGGGGGGGGGGGGGGAGTTAAAGGGAGGTGGGAGAGAGAGACAGAGAGAGGAAGGAAGACATAGAGGGGGGGAGAGAGAGAGAGAGAGAGATGGAGTTGGAGGGGGAGAGAGACTGAGGAAAAAACAAATACATAGAGAGGTAGAGGTGGAGAAAGAGAGGGAGTGACAAGGGACATATGGGGAGGTATTAAGGGAGACAGGAGAGAGATAGGGAGAGAAGGGTAAAGAGAGGGAGAAACAGAGATGGAAGGGAGAGGGAGGTGGATAGTGATAGAGTTAAGAGGGAAGAGGGAGAGAGTGATAGTGGGAGAGATAGAGAGAGGTGGGAGAGAATGATGGAGAGAGGAAGGAAGAGAGATAGGAAACAATAGAGAGAGAGAGAGAGAGAGAGAGAGAGAGAGAGAGAGAATTTATATGTTTGGGGGGTGATATAGAGAGAGGGAATAAGAAAGAGATGCATAGATACAAATATATATATTATATAGTGTTATATATCCAACCTAGATCCATGTTATTTCCATATCTATCAAGCGTCCAAAGTTTCTCTTGAGGTTCAAACCTTTCCTCAAGTTTTGCACTCGAAAAAGAGGTTTTCACCTCAAGCGATTTGATTCCTCTCGACGCTTGATAGATATGGGTTTAATATGGATCTATTATGGTTTATAGTTAAGATGGATATAAATTGTTCTATTTTATATGTATGTATGTATATTATGTATAATTTTTTGTTATTTAAATTACATTTTTAAATGCATAAATAAATTGAATGCCTTGAAAATCTCTTTGGTCACTTGAATTGTGCAAACTATATAGCTTAAACCTGTAATTCCAACAATTGTTTCCAGGCCTTCAAACAAAATTAACTTAAAAATATATTTAAAATATGAGAACACTTGAACTATTTTAACCATTAAAAAATATTATTTCTAATTCTTTTATAATATACACATAGTTGACATTGAAATAATTTAAAATTTTTAATGAATGCGGATATATAAATATTTTATTTATAAACCACATTGTCTAAGTTAAAATATTTTGTTGTTATTAATGTATTTGTAAATGCACTTCAATATTAATTTAACTTGCATATTGAAATATTATTATTATTATTATTATTATTATTATTATTATTATTATTATTCTACATATCAATTTTATATCAATAATTGAATGAATGAATACATCTCCCTATTTTTATAAAGTAACTGAATTTTACTATCAAGTACTACTTTCTCTTGGGCATTGACATATTTTATTATGATCAACCTTAAAATTATATGTTTGTGTGTGTGGATAATCAAATAGTTTATTAAAATTCTATATAATCATATTTGATTGGTTGAATCATTGTGGTGATTTCTATATAGTTGTTAACCACTTAGATATGGAAATTTGCATCACAATTCTTGATGGAGAGTTATTATATGCCTTGACAGTGGATTACAAGCCCCTATGGTTCTTACTATGAACATACAACTGCGAGACCACCTAGACAATGGATTCAAACTCATAGATTGAGTAATACCACATATGGAACTTAGGTGAAGCATTGTAATTAAACTCAGAGGAGGAAATGAGTCACTATGGTGATTATTGTATAGTTTTCAACTACTTGGACAAGGAAATATGATTCACTGTGGTGCTCGTTGGAGAGTTGTTAACCATCAGGATAGTGGAATGCACACCCCTATGGCGATTTCTATGAAAAGAGAGTTGTGAAACCACCTAAAAAATGGATTCCATATTTTGAGCATCTAGGAATATTTGGTGTGTATTTTCCCTGAGAAGGCATTGCCTCAGACTTTGGATCTAGCTATGGGATGCTTAGCTATAACAAAGTTGTATTGTAGCTATCTTAGAAATGGGTGGAGAGTTGAAGCCCTATTGGGTAATTTAATTGTTGGTTAAATTACTTAATTAAATTATTGACCAGGATTTGTGAAGTTATGAAATGTATTTGCAACGTATATTCTTGTAACCTATTTTCAATTAAAGAGAATGGATGCAAAATTTTAATTCAATCTATCTATGAATAATGTAGGAATTTACAAGGTAAGTTCCTCAGACAGAACACCAAAGGACACCGCTCACACACAGATCACAGATCAATACATCAGTATTTTGACGTGGTTAAAACCCTCAAAGAGGGAAACAGTCCATGGCCTGAGCCAACACGGCCACTTCAGGCAATTTATTAATAAAAGAATGAAATTTTACATAAGCTTCTCTCATGAACAGTTAACCTACAAATGACCCTCCATGCTCTTTAAATAGAGATCATGGACCAATCGGGTGTTAAGCCACTGATCAAGTGTTGGTAATACCGATGAGAGAATGAACCGTCGGATCACTACATATCGTGACCGTCGGATTGTAAGTTACAAAATGTACATAGTAAAGAAACACACTTTACCTGACTCTATACTAGACCAAGTTATACTTAACTATTTCCTATGTGTCGGAATATCCTAACATCCCCCCTTAAGAACAACTTGGGATAGGATTGAAGGATTTATAAATATGACACAATAGGAGAAGGAAGGATGCACTAGAGCCTATCCCCCCTTAGTGACAAATTCCTGAACTCCAACCATAAAATGAAGTTTAGTGAACTTCACCTCTGTGAGAGCCTTTGTAAAGATGTCTGCAACTTGATCATCTGTTGAACAATATTGCACTTCAAGAACATGGTCGTGGATGAGCTTTCTGATGAAGTGCATGTGCAGTTCAATGTGTTTGCTGCGCTGATGTTGGACTGGATCTTTGCATAGTTGAATGGCACTTTGATCATCACACCAAAGTGTAGTCAGAGGTTGCTGCTGAAAGCCAAACTCTGACAGGATCTGACGAAGCCACAAGGCTTCCTTACTAGCTTCTATGGCACCACGATGCTCTGCTTCTGCTGAAGAAAGAGAAATGGCACCTTGTTTCTTGCAAGCCCATGTAATAGGTCCTAAACCAAGAGTGAAAACATAACCTGCAGTAGACTTCCGATCATCAGGGTCACCAGCCCAATCAGAATCAATGAAACCAACCAATAGAGGAGCTGCTTCGACACTGTAATGAATCCCAAACTGAACTGTACCTCGAACATAACGAAGTATTCTTTTAGCTGCTTTCCAATGACTTTCATGTGGGTTTTGCATAAACCGAGCAACAAGGCCAACAAAAAAGGAAAGGTCAGGACGAGTATGGGTTAGATATAAAAGTTTCCCTACAAGTTGACAGTATAAGGTAGCATCAACTTCAGGAGAAGTACAAGTGACTGAAAGTTTGACTCCAGACTGAAAGGGAGAAGGGGTTGGCTTACAGTCTTCCATGTGAAAATGGCGTAGAATATCACAGGCATACTTGGACTGGGAAAGGGAAATACCTTCCTTGGATTGCAAGACTTGAAGACCAAGAAAATAATGTAAGTGTCCTAAGTCTATCATTTCAAACTTCCTTTTAAGGCTAGACTTCACATGGTTTATAAGGTTGGGATCACTACCAGTCAGGATAATATCATCAACGTAAAGAACAAGAATGATAAGAGACTTGCCCACTTTCTTGGTGTAGATAGTATTGTCAGAATGACACCTAGAAAAGCCATTTTCGAAAAGAAAGTTATCCATTTTGGCATACCAAGCTCGAGGAGCTTGCTTGAGACCATAAAGGGATTTCTTAAGCCGACATACAAGGCTGGAGTTTGTTTGTATAAAGCCAATAGTTTGTTCCACATAGATTTCTTCATGCCAGTCCCCATGCAAGAAGATAGATTTAACATCCATCTGATGGACTTCCCATTTGAAAGAGGCAGCAAGGGAAAGAACAAGGCGGATAGAGTTCATTTTGGCAAAAGGGGAGAAGGTTTCAGTGTAGTCAATGCCTTCAACTTGTGAAAAACCCTTAGCAACAAGACGAGATTTATGTTTATCAACTTTCCCATCTGGTCCATACTTGTTTCTGTAAACCCATTTGCATCTAACAAGTTTTTTCCCCTTTGGTATAGGAACAAGATCCCAAGTATCATTTGCCAATAATGAATGATATTCTTCATTCATATTTGCTTCCCAATCTGGATGGGTTGAAGCTTCTGCAAAGGTGTCAGGATCATAATTCACTGAAGCTTGAGCTAGTAAAGAAGAGGCTCTATCAAACTGAGAACCTGTACGTCGGTGATATGTAGGATCACCGGAAAGATCACCTGCTACATCCCGAGTAGCACGGACCCATTTTGGAAGCTGAGGAGCTGAAGGAGGATCTTGAGAAGGTGGGGGAGGATTTTCATCCTCGCTTTCATCATCTGAAGAAGAAATAAATTCAAAAGTAGAAGGGATAGGGAGAGGTGGCACATCCGCCGAACTAGGCTCATAGGCTGATATATTTTCAGCAAACTTTACATCTCTTCTAATGATAACATTTTTGGACTTAAGTGGAATAAGTATATATCCTTTGACATCTTCAGAATATCCAACAAAAACACATTTTTCACTCTTAGGTTCTAAATCTTTATGTTTCTCATCTGGAATATGGGCCCATGCTTCACTTCCAAAAACACGAAAGTGACTTACATCTGGTTTAATTGAGCTCCATGCTTCTTCTGGAGTGATATTCTTTAAAACCTTAGTAGGAGTGTGATTTATTATGTAATTTGCATAGTTAATTGCTTCTTCCCAATAATTAAGACTAAGTCCTTTAGATTGAAGCATACAATTAGCCATTTCCTTTAAGGTGTGATTCTTCCTTTCAGCTACACCATTTTGTTGTGGAGTATATGGAACAGTATGTTGCATTTGAATTCCATTCTCAGTGCAAAAGTTGATGAATTTGTTGTTAACATATTCTCTGCCATTGTCAGATCTTAGCTTAAGAATTTTATGTCCAAATTGTTTTTCAACAAAGGCCTTAAAGGCCAAGAACATGTTAAATACTTCACTCTTGAGTTTTAAGAAGTATACCCAAGTGCGTCTGGAGAAATCATCAATGAAAGTTAAGAAATACTTGTAGCCAGAGAATGAAACAACTGGAAGTGGACCACATAAATCACTATGCATGAGCTGTAAAGGGGCTGAGGCGTGCCAAGAGGCACGTTTTTCAAAACTATCCCGATGGTGTTTTCCAAGTACACATCTGGAACAAACGCCATCTCTGTAAGATACCATTGGAAGACCTGTCACCATATTTTCTTTACTTAGATTCTGAAGGGAGCGATAGTTTAAGTGACCAAATCGCTCATGCCAAAGTTTGTTCACTTCATCGTTATAAGCAACAAATACTGAGGGAAGATTTGATGACCCAAAGTTGTGAAAATTATACAACCTTGTAGAATCATCAGCAATGCCAGTAGCTAAAATCTGTCTAGGATCTCTTAGGTCCTTAATTACAACATCGTGAGGTGAAAATTCAACGATTTTACCTTCACCTGAATGAGTTATCTGATATACAGATAGAAGGTTGCAAGATAAGGTTGGAACACATAATACATCATTAAATTGACCATTATCTATATGAACAGTTCCAGTCCCTACAACACTAAGAGATCTATCATCACCAACATATATATTTTTGGTGTTACAATCATTTAAAGAAGAAAACATGGCTTTGTTTTTGGCCATGTGATAAGAAGCTCCAGAATCAATGAGCCACTCATGAGAATGAGAAGAAGAAGATACATTTAGTGCATAGCCAGACCAAGATGCTTGACAACCACATGCAAAAGTGCCATTCCTGAAGATGAAGTTGAAGTTGAAGAGTGCTCCAAATGGATATTATGCTTCTTCATTGCTGCTTCCAAGGCTTCCATCTTCTTAAAGCATTTGGATTCTAAGTGGCCATCTCGATTACAAAAGTTGCAATGTCTATCAATCTTCTTCCCTTTGTTTTTATTTGTCTTATCATTTTGTTGAAATGATTTTTCATTTTGAGGCTGAAATTGCTTAGGACCCTTGTTTGGTATAGGACCATTCCTTTTAGGATACAACTTCTTAGGATTCTTTGAATTTGGTTGCTGCTGGGTGGCTAACGCTTTCTTAGAAGAGTTTCCAAGATGAAGAAGACCAAGGTGTAAGAGTTTTTCTTGTTCTCTTATTAAAGAATCACAAAAGGAATCAAAGGAAGGGGACTTGTAGGCTTGTCCTTGAGAAATGAAGGCTTCTCTTGCAGAATGGAAGGTGGAAACAAACGCAGAATAGGCTGGTCCCAACTTAGTAAGAATGGAGTAGATAAGGCTACTATCTTCTTTCTTAACCTTAACACCTTCCAAGAGAAGTCTAAGGGTCTTGAACTTGGACAAAAAATCTTCAATGCAAGAAAAATTATTGGGGTCCAATGTAAGCAACTCATTTTCAAGTTGATGGGCTTTAAGTTCATTTTTAATTCCAAAAACTTTAGTGATCTGTTTCATTGCTTCTTCAGGAGTATCAAGTTCTCCAATATGGAATCTAAGATCTGGAGAAATAGACATCCCTATCAATCCACGTGCTTGATCTTGCCTATTTTCCCATTTAGCTACCTTATCTTCATCTTTCAGTTTGGTTTCTTGGCCTGAGGCTATTCTGTAGAGACTTTTACTTCTAAGTAAATCCACAATGTAGGACCACCATTGGAAGTAGTTGGTGCTGTCAAGAATAACTTGGCATGGATTTTCCATTTTAAGAGAAACTGAAGCTATAGATGCTAAAACTAAGTGTTCCAATGGAAAGATCTCGAAAAATTAGGCTGGTTCAAAAAAATGGCTCTAAAAACAGCTTCCAGATGAAGAAGTTATGGCTTTTTGAAGAAAAGTTGATGAAGATGCCGACGAAGTGCAGGAATGTGCGGAAATGAAAAATCCGCCCCCACAAAAAGGACACTTGAACTCAAGACCTCTACTCTCATAAATTAGCTTTGGACCAAGTAAGCTAAACTAAAAGTTTGAGAGAGAGAGAGGGGGGGGGGTTCTTTTTTTTTAGTCACTGAAGCTTTGGGTTGCGTGCTTGCTTGAGAAAGCTCTTTTTCCCTACAAAACAAAAAACAAAAAACCCAACATGGACATACAAAAAAAATGAACCTTATGGCTCGAAGTTAGCTTTATCCGGAAACTAAATGCTTTCCTCAATGTTTCTGATTTTCTGAGATCACACTAAGGCGCAGCGGAAAAGAGCATACGCATGAGAAAAATCCTTCCTATTTGTTTCTGATTTGCCCAGATCACACAGAGTCGCGGGGAAAAGAGCATACGCAGAAATGAAAGGTACAGATCCGGTAATAAAAAAAAAGCTAAATAAATCGAAACCGAAATAAACAGAGATAAAATAACTATAAACTGCAAATAAACACTCTATACCTCTAGATCTTAAAAATGACGTAGCTAGGGCTACCGGAAACCTTTTCGCGTGAAACGAAAGGGGTTCCTCAATGGAACAAATGCTCCCAACATAATAGAGCAGTCCTCTCGGCCCGAAAGTAGTCAGAAACAGTAGATCTAGGAAATGACAGTCGGATGCAGTTCTACCGGCTTCAGATTTGGATCACCAACGGACACGGCCCTCAAATAGCTCTGATACCATGTAGGAATTTACAAGGTAAGTTCCTCAGACAGAACACCAAAGGACACCGCTCACACATAGATCACAGATCAATACACTGGTATTTTGACGTGGTTAAAACCCTCAAAGAGGGAAACAGTCCACGACCTGAGCCAACGTGGCCACTTCAAGCAATTTATTAATAAAAGAATGAAATTTTACATAAGCTTCTCTCATGAACAGTTAACCTACAAATGACCTTCCATGCTATTTAAATAGAGATCATGGACCAATCGGGTGTTAAGCCACGGATCAAGTGTCAGTAATACCGAGGAGAGAATGAACAGTCGGATCACTACATATCGTGACTGCCGGATTGTAAGTTACAAAATGTACATAGTAAATAAACACACTTTACCTAACTCTATACTAGACCAAGTTATACTTAACTATTTCCTATGTGTCGGAATATCCTAACATCCCCCCTTAAGAACAACTTGGGATAGGATTGAAGGATTTACAAATATGGCACAATAGGAGAAGGAAGGAGGCTAGATAAGGCTACTATCTTCTTGTTAATTGAACGCACATGTTCTATCTATAAGGAATTTAAATCAACTTCAAAACAAACTATTCTAATGAAAAAGTATTGAAAACTATTATATCTGAACATCAATTGAAATATATTCTAGTTGACAAGAAATGGAAGCTCTATTCTATTAGAAAATGAAAATAAATCTAATTTAATTAACTCAAAATGAATAGTTACCCTAGAAATCTTTTAAAATAAATTGTATTTTGATTCTTTTCTATAGAAAAATATATGAAAATTTGATCTAATTGACAAGAAAGAGATAAGTCTATTGTAATGAACTTGAAATCAATTATATCTAAGAGCAAGAAAGAAAATCAAGTTATCAACAACTAAAATGAAAGTAGAATAAGGGGTTGAATCAAAGATCATAAAGGAAATGACACGTGAAATGAAAGAACCTTTATAGATTATTAGTGTATGTATCCGTTATTCTAATCAATCTCAGTATGAAAGATGAATATGAAATGAGGCATGAAATTAAACATGAAAGGAATATTTTGTAGTTTTTGTATTACTATCGAGCACTCAACCTGCCATGAATAGAAAATAAATGAGCAAATTATGCTTGAAAATAGAGCATCAAAACATCTGAAAATTGAATTAAAATGAATGCTAATATGATTGTTAAGAAGAAACAAATAAAATCAAAGAACAACTAGATATGATCTCAGAACTCCATAGGGGGCCCTCATAGTGAGCATCAGGAAAAAGGAACTTAAATCAATAGATTAAGTAACCAACACATTTCATAATTGCACCATGAAAAGAGTAATTGCATTAAATTAAAACAAAGTCTTCTTCAAAGAATAAAATAATTCAAGACTACAATCACTGCCCCTCTTGCTTCCATATTGAGGAAATTTATAATTGTTCAAGGTCTAAAAACTTAAAGAGATAAATGTCGAGAAGTAAGACCTTAATTCGAAAACTAGGTTCTAAAATCAAAATAGGAAGTTTACTCTCATGATTCACTACTGGAAGAGCAAATTATGAGAGGGATTTTGATTGACACATCATCAAATAGAAATTCTAAATTCCAAATATTGCTCACGCAATTTCTCCATGCTCATTTGATAATAAGATTAATTCCTTGAAATTATGTGCGAGAATAGTATTTTATGGCCATGTTTGACTCTTTATTTGACCAACAAGGTTCTCATATTTTGTAAACTTCCAGCTGAGCCCAATAGGTGGATACCCATGTGGCTGACATTTGGGATCTATCCATGTGTATTTCTTGTCTTCAAACTCATGGGAACATGTTTAACCTTAGATTTCGTTACAAAAACACTAGTTAGCTATGAAATATGCACCTTTCGGTACCTATAGTAATGTTTTAACCAATTTCACAAAGAAATCATAAACTATGAGCTGTGAGTGAATGATACCTTTTATTGTAGTTATGCATGACCTGGATGACCTCATAAATCGTGGATGAAGATGTTAGGTTCCTATACCAACAGGAGTCATAATTTTTGAATGGTTGAGATTAAACCTGTAATATGTACATACCTTTGCTTTCTGCAAATGTTTTCCATATTCAATATATATATATATATATATATATATATATATATATATATATATATATATATAGATATATATATAAGGAGGGTATGTCCTAAGAGAAAAATAAAAGGACAAAAAGAATAAAAAAGGTCAAAAAAGATAATAAAAAAATGAACCCCAAGAAAGAAAAACGACCATGAAAGTGTGCAAGTCAAAATGCCACTACTTTTTACTTTTGATGCAGAATAAAAGATTGTGTGCAGCTTGTTACCTTTGCCACAATCCATGGATGGTCAAAAAGCTTAAACTTGGCTATTTCATGTTTTCAATTTTATGTTTAGAGATAGAGAATAAAATATGACCAAACTGTTTAATCTTGGGAGATAAGTAGATAGGTAGAGTAAATGAAATGAGCTCAACAGTTTAATTTGAGCCCTTGGATGTAATAAGGCTAGACTTAGATAGAGGACTCTTGTAAAAGAAAAGAAAAGTTTTGATAAAGGGTTTAACCAACTTAAGTGAACCCTAATAAAGAGAAGTAAAAATGGTAGGATGAGTAGGTGGGTAAGTAGTTGAATGGTTTTAGAATTGTGATGATTGATTAGATAAGATCATATCATTTACTTTCATCATCAAATTTCTAAGTATGGATGAAGATTGAGCATTTACCAAAGTACACTAAGTCAATTGATTAACTTCCCTCACTCACTACATTTTTCACCTAACTAATTTCCAAGGAGAAGTCTTAAAGTACCTAAAATCTTAAGTTAAAGGGGCTCAGAGAATTTCTCTGACTTCTGGAGGGACCGGACCCTCGGCCCAATAACTTATAGGTCCTAAGTACTAAAAGTCCCCTCATAAGCATTCACCTCCTCCATAATTCACTCATATTCCCAAATAAATTCATTTTCCCTAATAAAACCCTTTTCCTAAGGTTAAACTACTTTTGCCTAGGAAAAGTATTTGTTCCCCCCCACATAACTCATTTCCACATCAAAAACCCACAAATTATGCTTAGCCTAAGTTTTTATGTTTTCTATGTGAAAAGCAAAAACAAATTGCAAAGGAATTCATTTTACACTTAGTGCTAAAACATTATCCACCATTTTCATATTAATTTCTACACTTATATATGTATTATATCCCAAAAAGAAATATAAACCCTTCCCATATATATATCAATAAAACCCTTATATTAATACCCCACCCCGAAAGTTTGAAATATAAACTTTATGAATAAAACCCGACATAATTAATCAATCCATGATTAATTACAAGTCAAGCCATCTGCCAATGAAATTGCTCTCGATGTCATTAAACCCCCATAATCCTTCATTAATTAAATCCCACCGCATTAAAAACTCTGTCGGGTCCCTCCATTAAACCTCATATCAAATCATCGCCCCGATCACCTTGCGATCCGACCCCTTTTGATCCAACAGTCGACATTCATATCAGGTGGCCTCTGAAGGCCGACCTTTACCTGCCTGATATTGGTGGTTTCACTATTCACCCTGCTACTACGTGGTGCCCGATGAATGGCATCGGGTGGCATCCCCCCAATACCGCCAAGCGCCGAAAAGCTGTGTGAAACAAACCACTTACCGCTAGCCCGCTACATCCCAAAACGACCATTGTTCACCCTGCTAAATGACAAAAGTGTCTACTATTTAGTTCGCGCCATATTTTAAAAGTTTTCTCGTTAAAGTTCAAACCCTAAGAACCCAAGTTTTTTCACCCTTTGCCCATTCTACTGTGTAAACTTATGAAACCCTTCTACTCCACCTGAAGCTTCTGCTAAACAATTCAAGCATGGTTTACCTCCCAAAATAATTTTGAACTCACTCCATCGACCTATAAAGCTCGATAAATCCATTAATGACCCTCCTTGTCAACCCAATGTTTTCCTAATAGTTTATTTTATTTTACAGGCAATCAGAAGACCACAACCTTGGATAAACAGTCTTAATACTAGTCATAAGACCTATTTACTCCAAGACTGTTATCAAATCTATTCAAAAATATATGGAAAATAAACATACAGTTAAAAGACAAGAAAATGAAACATGAAATTAAATGATTTACTGTTGAACTAGACAGTAAAAACCTAAAATATACAGTGAAGGTAAAAGGACACAATAAATAATAGTCAAAGCATATCAGGGTTAAAGAGTATCAGATTGAAGACCAAGTCAAGTAAATCAGCTAGCATGAAGATAAACAGCATGGAAGACAGTTACAAAGCATAGCATATAGATTCATGTCAAAGTGAAGATAGATGAAAAAATAAAGCGGTAAAAGTAAATAGTAAACAATAAACAGTAAAAGTAAACATGGAGGCATGAAGGGTTAAACAGAGATGAAAACAATTTCACCAACAACAACAAAGTTTATCCAAGGTAAAAGTGAAAAATAGTTAAAAGAAATTTAAGGTTAAAAGATGAAATCAGAGCAGAAAAGGTACATTCTTCAGAAATTTCCTGTTTAAGTCATAGTTTTGCAGAACCTATTGTGACAAATCCAAGATGTATTTTGAGAAACTGGAGGAGGTTTGTGTTCCTAAAAGGCTAATATACAAAAAAATATCTCGTTTCTTACATAGGTATTACCAAAAGGGAGATAAGTGCATGTCTTCAAAGCCTATTTTTTAGTTTGTGCAAAGTCCTATTTTTGACATCTTCTTTGCAGGGACTATTGTGAACAACTGGAGCTAAATTTTGGGAAACTGAGAGAGTTGTATTTCAATAACATACTTATCTACAATAACCTCTTTCAATTTTTACATATCTAACTCGGATTGAGATATAAAAGCATATCATTGGACCCTATGTTTGCAGAATTTCTGGGGTAGAATGCACAAAGGAAGGATGCAGTTAGTGACTGGGATGCCTCATCATCAATTACGAGTTGCTATCAAATTCAAATTTCTCTTCTTTGTCACCATAAATCCATAAAAATAGTTCCAAATAGATTCATTAGTTTTGGATGTCCTTTATTTAAGTTCTATTAATGTAAAACAGTTTGAGATATTTGTAAAGCCAATCTTGATATTTCTTCAAGATATTTCAGTTTAGAATTAGTACAAATACTTCTTCATTTGAATTATTTTAGGTGAATTAAAATACATTTCTGTAGACATATTATTTTTGAGCCAAGGATCTATTTTACTCGAGACTGGACTAGTCTTGCTAGAAATGAAATAAAGCTAAGGACATTTCACTGGATTCTTGTGCACAGTTCGAAAAAATAAGTATCATTTTCTCATGTTTAAATATCGTTTTCTCTTTATGTTATGAAATATTCACATTTGTTTCTTATAAATCTTAAAAGCAAACAAGGAATGATATTATGAGAATTAGCTTAAGTGCTCTCTATTTTAACTGTTTTCTTTCTTTTATGTTTTCTACTAAACTTCCTTTGTCTAGGGATTATTAATTGCCCCCTTACTTCTATAGTTTATCCTCTCTTTGGCCCATATTACAGGATTCTTGACTACCCTTTTCTACTGGCCATCCTTCCTTTCTTCATCTTAATCCCGGTTAAGGATTCTTCATTGCCCTTGGCCCTGGTTAGGACTTTCCATCCATTGAAACTTGCAAATTTGCTCTTGTTGTGTTAGCCTAACCAGTGAACTCTTACCTCAGTAATCAATCAAATCCAGTTAAGCCCTTTCCTGATTGACTCCATAGCCCAATGGCCTAAATATTTGCTTTGCTCATCTGTTTCCTTAATTCCACCACCCAATCAAAACAAAACAACCCTGAACACTAAGAACTAGCATGAAATCTTATTTAAACAAAGTTGAATCATAAAGAGAGAGCCCTCTCTGGACTTAGGTTGGCTAGAACCTAAGTCTAAAATATTAGGTTTGTGGTTACCTCGGACTATTCCTTCTTTGATAACTTCTAAGGAAAAAATATGAGTGATAACAAAAGAAAAGATGAACACAAAATGGATGAAATAAAGGGAAAAAGGTTTTTTTAAATGAGGATAATTTAAAGGTTCAAAAAGTCCCTCCTTTAGTTGCCAACCATATTAATATATTCAGATAAGCTTAATGGAGCCTTGTGATGAGTTATGGATTGAAATGTTTTATGAATGCACATGTTTGGGATGGATCCACGAATTATGCATGAAATGTTGTTGACTTCCTCAGAGACACAAGCCTTTATTGCGCTCAAACTCATTATATTTCCTTATATGCTAAGAAATGAATAAGGCATGGGTAGTGTGATTTAGGTTTTGATTATGATGAATATGTTAGACTATGTGTAATGTGTTCCTACATATTATCTCATAATAATGTTTATAACGCTATGGATTTGTAACTATAATTCTTCTTAAGAAGTTGGGAAACCTAGGTTATCCCCTACTATTGGGTTCATTGAATACCCTTATTTCATTAACCATCCTATAATATGGTGATAGAGAAAGATTATAGGGAATCATAGCGTGATGTGGATAGTTGGATCTTGCTTATGTTAACTAAATAGTATTGGATCTACAAAAATAGACAAGGATGATTGTCATGATTTGTAGAGTGGTATTAACTTAACATACTATAGAACATTGTGCTAGCGATATTCGTTATCACTTATTGCCAACACCTTGTGCCATCACCCACAGGAATTGATGGAATGGAAACTAACTGGATGATATGATAATGTTTCCCATGATGGAACCTTTCGCACTAGGGTACCACCTTCCATAGAAGGACATTGTACCTTGAAAACCTTATGAAAAAGAAACATCGAGAGGGAGTTAGCTGATCTGGAAAATGTATTAGCTGTGGAACCATTTAGTTGAGTCACTTCTGACTCCCACAAACTTTTTCATTGTTAACTTTGTAATGGGAATGTCAAAAATGGTTAGGCCAAATTGAACAAGCTTTTTTCTCATTGAATCAAGTGATCGGGCAATCTCCCACAAAAAAAAAAATCTAGATGTTGTGAACTCATAGCAGAAAATGTTGGTGATGAGAGGGTTGATTTGACAAAGTTTCTCATGTGGGAACCCTACCCACTACGAGATCGTCTGTCACTCATTTCTTTGTTATTTGTTACATGTTGTGGGAAAGAATGTAGAAGAGTGGTCAAATCAACATAATGTGGATTGGGTACTTTGGACCCCATAAGGATGAATTAACAAATAATCTATTGAGAAAAACTCGAAATTGATACTAAAGTTCATAGTGCGTTGGGAAAACCTCAAAATTGAGGATGAATCTTGTCCATGACTCTTAATTTCTTGGTTCGCATGACACCAACTCCATCAATGATCTATATACACCCAATTCACATTCTATCAGGCCTATATTATCATGTGCCAAAGCATTTATATACATCCACATAGATCTAGGAGGATCTGATATAATTAGTTCCTCTCAAGGGTGGAAAAGAGGAGAAAGTGAGTATAGTGTGTTTTAATGTTGAAAAACCGCTACTAGGGGATCCTTCCATGCCTCATAGATGGGCCTAGTCTATGTGTGTAATTGGAGGAAGGAGAAATATCAATGGATTCGAGAGGAACAATTGAATACTAAGGTATAATGTTCTTTTGGTACTATTCATTTATATAGATAACTAATATTTTTCCCTCTCTTATATATTGTATTAACTTAGACAATAATGTTTATGTTGTGATTAGAACATATTGTGATCTGGATCATGAGGGCTAAGATAAAGGGGCTTTCAATTTCGAGAGAGGAGAAGAGAAAACATACAAATATACCATGAAACTAATCACAATAACATTAATAAAAATGCCAGAACTTAAATACATAAAAAGGGAGAGAGAGAGAGAGTTGAAGAAGAATTCCTTCATAAGAACCATTATATGCAATGAGACAAATTTTGGGACCTCTCCTTCTCAAGTTTCAGTCTCCTCCTATTTCCTTATTGTAAGGTGTGTTGTTGAAGGAGTCAACTTTAATTACAATTTTTTTCCGTAGTATGTATCAAGTTCTATTTTAAATAAAAATATCGATTTATGACGTATACATCCATTAGACTATTAGACCCCTAATATTTGGATCAATCCTCACCCATAAAAAAATGTTGGCCCCCATTTTTCACCCATGCTAAAAGAGAAAAGAGAGACCCCATAAATGCACTATGCTATGAGGTATGAGCCAATAAAGGGAATAGTTTTTATGTGGTTAACTCATAACCATGGGTTTGTGGATGAATCATATTTGATTTGGAAATGACAAGCTTGTATAATGTTTTTTTTTTATCATTTACTCATAACCGTGGGTTTGTGGATGCCCTATAAATGTGATTTCTTTTATTTTTTTGGGAAATGGACTTCTTGTTGTAACTTTGTTGATATATTCTGACACAGATGTTGAAATAATTTTTTTCGAAGATTAATTTGATTTGTTGATTATACTTTTCTATTGATATAAAATAATTATCTTGTAATGATTTATGGAGTCAGAAAATTATTCTTGAAACTTGAGATACATGTTGGCGTGTAGCTTTATAAACATATGTGACTTTAATTATGATATATTTTGAGCTAGGAAAAAAAATTAGGTAAAAGTCTATTTGAGCTAACAAAAGATACTTTAAAATGAGTTATTTTTCACGCTCTGAAATGTTATATATAGGTCTTGGTACCTAGATGAACTTCACTAAATAATTCTACCCTATGTTTCATTCATTATTGTGCTTATATGGTAGTTGTATCACTATGGGAAAGTTGAGAAACAAGTGAAATGGGGTTTCCCAATCTTCTATTTGCTACATGCATTTTTTTTTTAAGTTATGGCATGGTTGTATAAACACACAATAAAAGTGAATGTAAGAATAGAAAGTACATAAAGAAACTAAATAGTTATTTTCACTCCAAGATTACTAAATCTAAAGTTGTGACCATAAGCACCAAACTAAATCTTTGATGAGGAGAAACATGTGACATATAAAGACAAAACAATTTTTTTTGGTAATTTGTAGTACAATAGGGATATCTACAAAAGAAATTTTCTAAATGTTTCTACAAATAGATCAAACCCAAACACCACTAATCCACTTATGTCCCTCTATACCCAAGTTATCAATTTGGTCCTTGGCCCAACAAAAGGCGTCTCCTATATCCAACAACATTGTTTTTGGGAAGTTAAGGATGGAAATTGTAGTATGATTTGGGATGACTCTTTGAAAAAATTTCCGAATCTGAATGATAATACGTATGTTCATGACATATTGGATAATATGAAAGCTCATGCTTATACAAAAGTAGCACACTAGTTTGAAATATTTTATTTATTAAGCATATTGTCTAGATTAAAATATTTATTTTGTTATTAATATTTTTCAATAGAAATTAATATTACTTAATATTGTATATTAAAATATTTTATTTATGACTTATATTGAAATGCTTTTCATCATTATTAATATTTTTTAAATGCCACATATTATATTACACAACTTATTCTTCTTATTCTTATTAAGAAATAACTGAATTTTTTTAGCTTCACTTATGTGTATTGAAATATTTTATTATTGATTTTTTTTATTTTAAATCTAAAAATTATACACTTTACTTATACTTAAAAGCGAAAATGTAAGATTTATTTTTCCTTTTCTTTTTTTAACTTTTAGTTACCTTACCTTTCTTTGTTTTTTTTTTTTGCTAGTGAATGTAAGCCTAAGCCTAAGTTGTGGCTTGAATAGTAGTTACCCAGGTGCATCTGGACCATCAAAGTCACTCTACCATCGTACTTGGCTTGGGCCACAACAACCCTTAGCATGGAACAATTTTTCTAACCAATGACTTTTTCACCATGGAATGCCTTCACGAAACACACTATCACCTTTATCTTTTTTAAGCATGCATATCAAAACAATTTATTTATGGTTGAATGTGAGTAAAATATTTGTACCACATTAACAACAACGAATTGAGCTTAATGAGAGTGGGATATTTCATGTTTTATAATGCATTTAATTAAAACTAGCCAAATAATATCTATATTGTTTTTTGTTTATTATTATAGCTAACTTGTTTTTTATTTAAAAAATATTTTATTTTATTTTAAAAGGAACATGTGTCACATCTCCCTTATACTAAGCTACAGAATGGGATTCTCCATGCAATAAACTTGCTCTAAACTATTAAAAAATGTATGCAACATAATTTAATGTATTTAATTATGTATAAAAATGTGAAAACTAAATCAATATTTCAAATACATAATTAAATAATAAATCATTTATAATATAATATTTAAAAATTATATGCACTAAAATATTATTTATTATTTATTATTAATATAATATACAATATTTTAAATTTAATATTCTAACATATGCTTTTTATGATTAATTTAAAATTATAGTTAAATAAACAAATTTATCCTAATTTTAATACTTTATCTCTAAAATTCATAGTTAATGTAATTGCTTCCTCCCACATTTACCCACTGTCACCAATTTTCCCGAGGTAAACATGGTTGAGGGTCACTATGATAAGAATCAACCTCCTATATGACCTTAAGGAAATGGAGTCGACAACTTAAGACCTTACTGAATTCCATCATGTCTTATATGACCTCTAGGAGATACCCAACCCCTCATGGTATCCAACTGCTAAGCTAACTCTACTTTTCACTGAACTGGGTCTTAGAAAATCCCTTCATAAGGCCTTCAAGAAATGGTAAGCCTCCAATCTCTCTCATAATCCTACTTCCTAGCAAGTATGGACTTTTCCAATTAGTTATATGCGAGCGACATTGAATTATGAGCCACTTTTTCGAGTCTAGGACTCATGCCTCTTCCCAAAACCTAATGAAACTTACATAAATGATGAATAACATAGAAACAAAGCTTCTAAACCAAAAGCTTGAACAAGGACTTGACCTGACCCCTCCCAACCAGGACATACATTTCGTCAAACACATGGTAAACATGCAACCTACAAGTCATGAATGCATATCTAAACATAGGGATCTAAAACTTCTCTGAGGTTTAATAAGAAGGACCAATTCCTTCTCGCAATAGCTGAAAAAAAAAAGACAATTAGGTCATGCATTCATTAATTAAAATGTGATAAGACCCATACTTAAATATGTCATATAACCATGCTTATAACCATGATATAAATAGATAGATAATGATGATATAACAACCATTAAATCCACATAATAACAAGTATAATTATTCATCAAAGACAAGAGAAACTTATCTCTTATTAACCATATGCAAAAGACAACAAAGTTAGGAACTCCCACATACCTCCCTACCATAGATTGGGTTGAAATAAATCGTTCTTTTAGCCAATTGCCCTGTGCCATATTCCAAGCAAGAATGTGGGATTTCATGGGATAAACCAATCCATAAACAACCAAGGGAATCCAGACATTAAGCCAAATCCACCCTCACTATACCGTGATTCCACCTAAACCGGTCCCAAGATAACAAAACCAAATTGAGCTTGGATGCCTCAAAATTCCTTCACCATCCCTTAAGGAATTTTCTTGTCTCCACCCGCTTGTTGAGTGTTTCCCAAAGAAATCAGTCTCCACCCCCAACCCTTGAGATTTTCCTAAGACCACCTCACCGAGATCCAAAACCTTCTGGCAATCCAAAGCTCAACGAAGAAAGAATCTTATCACACCATGGCTATCTGGAATCGGAAACAAAAGTCTAAAACCAATGTCGAAACCTGAAAAAAACCCACACCAATGAGAGAAACTGAACCAAATATACACTTGCACATACCATGCATGCAAAAACCAGCTAGGAAATCATACATGTAACCTATTACTTGCAAGTATTCCCATTAAATCTTCTTGATCAAACCTTGTTTGATCCTTGTTTTCCTTTGTTTTCCTTGTCCTTCCTTTTCTTGCTTGCTTTCCTTCTCTTCTTGTGCTCTTCTCCTCTCTAATACTAATTCCAAAAAAAAACTAATAGAAGGCACCAAATTGATGCTCTGATACCTTTCTATTAAGGATGACTCTAATTTCTTCATTTTCCTTTATTTTCCGTCAATTTTCTCCTCACATGCAACTTTTGGCCTTTCACCTCCCTTTTCTCCTATTTTCCTTTATTTCCATAAATAAAATACCAATAAATTATTTTTTCCTTTTCAAATCCTTTTCCATTTCCTTGCCAATTTCTTCTTAGCCATAATACACAACAAGTTATTCCCAATAGGTTGTTTTTCCCAACATCCAGCATGGAATATGTGTCCCGTGATGTTGGTCTTATTTTTTATTTATTGACTTTATTACATGAGCATTTTACTCGAGGTTGTTGCAGACCCCTACCCCTTAGGGGAAAACTATCCTTGGTGTTTTATGACACCTGCGATCAACAAAACCACTAAAAACTAAAACATACTGCCCATGGAGAGCTATAACCCAACTCATTGCAGTATTTACAATGAACAACCTGCTCAAAAGTAAAACCATCATGAAAAAAATGACAAATTGACAACCATACCTCTTATTAGATATTTATAACACAATTCATTGCAGTGTTTACAATAGAAACCATACAAAAATATGTACAAATACCAAAAATTGATTTGCCTCCACCAGCAAACAATGAAGGATACATAGCCCACATATGATCATCCATCTATCATGTAGCTTTATTGGGCCCAAAGCACTTCCAATTCACTTTAACCTGCTTGATTTCTCTATTCCAGAGCATGAGTTGTTTCTGCTGAAATATGCACTGAGGTTCCCGCTGGAATTCTACTTATGGTTCCACGTGCGATACAAAAGAATCAATAACATGACCAACATCTTTTACATATCTTTTAAGAAATGAAACATGTAAAACATCATGGACTTTCACTATCGGAGGCAATGCAAGTTTGTAGGCCACTATTCAAATCCTCTCAAGGATCTTGAAAGGCCCGTAATGCCATGGTGCCAACTTCAAACATGATCCAATCCTCAAGGATCTCTTCTTGGGCATGATGCGCAAATACACATGCCCCCCAGCCCGAAACTCTTTAAATTCCATATGTTGGTGTGCATAACTATTATGTAAGTCCTGTGATACCTTGATATTCATGTTTATAACATGAATTTACTGTTCCATTTTTTCCAACATATTCGATCACATAAGTACCTTATTCACTGGATCACTTAAGTTTATGGGAATATTACAAATATGCCCATATGGAGCCTCAAACAGACTCATCTTTGGTGCCTTCTGATAACCATTTATTGTAAGAAAACTCGACCAATAGAAGGTACTCCTCCCATCTCCTCTATTGGTTCATGATGTACATCCTCATCATATCCTCCAGAATTTTTTTTACCCTCTTTGTCTGTCCATCTGTCTGTGGATAATAAGCTACATTGAAATCCAACTCTATCCCTAAACCTACAAACAGCTCTTGCCAGAACATGGAAGTGAACTTAGTATTCATGTTTGACATAATCTTCTTCAGAACATCATGAGATCTCATGATCTCCCCTATGAAGACTTGTGCCATCTCACTAGATGAATAAGTAGCCTTCACTGGAATGAAGTGAGCTACCTTGCTCACCCTATCAATCACAACCATGATAGAATCATGTTGCCTCAATTTCCTTGGAAGACCTATAATCAAATCCATTGAAATGACCTCCCATTTACATTTTTGAATAAAAAGAGGTTGAAGAAACTCACCTAGATGGCTACACTCTACTTTCACCTACTGATAGTCCAAACACCTAGCCACAAACTCTGCCACTTCCTTCTTCAAATTCAACCAATAGTAAAACTTCTTTATTTTTTTCAACATCTTTTGATATCCTTAGTGACCTGAATATGCCTTGACATGAAGCTCCATCATGTCATTCTTCTTGCGCCCACTGTCATCTGGACATAGATCATGTCTTTGAATATCGCCAAATCATCTACTATGATATGATAGTCCACATCCTGATCTCTTGTACCCTCTTGTAACTTGTGCCTAATATCCTTGTACCTCTCACCCTGTTGTCATGCTTGTATGATTTGATCCTATAAATTTGTCGCATACGAACTCGGAGTTACAACGTGGTTCATCTACACTCTCCTACTGAGAGCATATGCAACCTTATCCTCCTTACCCTTAATGTATCTGATCTCGAGGTCAAACTCATTGATTATGGCCAAACAACTAGCCTACCTAGCATTTATATTCAGTTGGTCAAACATATATCTCAACCCACTTTGATCGCTTATCAATACAAACCTTCTTCCAAGAAGATATGCCTCCACATCTTCAAATCATGAATAATATTTTCCAACTCAAGATCATGAGTCACATAGTTCTTCTCATTCTCATTCCGTTTCATGGACTCATAACACACCACCTGTACCTCCTACATTAAGACTCCACCAAGTCCTATTTTGCAAGCATATGTACATACCACAAACTCTTTATATGGATCTTGAATCTTAAGAACTAGAGCATTTGTCAACAACTACTTCAATTGCTCAAAACCAGTCGCACATTCCTCTGCCCATTCAAATTTCTTACCTTTTCTTTGCATTGATGTGATAGGCTATGTGATGCATGAGAAGTTCTTTATGAACCTCTTATAGTAACCTACTAACCACATGAATGATGTGACCTCATCCACATTCTTAGGAGTTGCCCACTCCATGATAGCCCTTATCTTTTCGGGATCCAGTGCTATGACTTCGATGGAGACAACAAGTCCCAAGTAATGTACCTTTATCTGAAAGAAGCTACACATGCTAAGATTGGCATACAAATGATTCTCTCTTAGCAATATCAATACTGATACTAAATGTTCGACATGTTCTTCCTAATTCTTAGAATATATCAATATATCATCAATGAATACAATAAAAAACTTGGCCAGATAAGGACGTGTTGTAGTGACTACAACCACTCTCCAAAATTTTGCCTATGCTTCAATTTTGCAGCCTCCCTTCTTATCCATAGTATCTCATCTCGCACTGATCCAGGTATTCATGCTTCGATTGAGACTTATATTTTTGTTTTTCTTGTATTTTCTCACTTAGTTTATCTTTCTAAGTCACAAGAAGATCTCCCAATTTGGTGCACAATCCTTGAGGGAAAGTAGCCTTGATGATGGGAATTGCGCAGTCCTAACTGCCTGTTATCCTTGAGCTCAAGAACTATGCAGTCATGGGAGGAAGCCCGACACTGAGTCCATAAATGGTGCAACCCTCAATAATCTAAGAAACTATGCAATTCACTGAGCTGGAAAGTTTCCCAAATCCCTAGAACTGCAATGTCTTTCCCGGTAGTGTGCATGGAAAGTTTCCCTCTTGGAAAAGAAAAAAAGAAGAAAGAAAAATGAATCCATAAAAATAGGGATCTATTTTTAGTATCCCGAAGGAGGAGCTTGTGATATTTTTAGAAACTTCTACAAAGTGTTTCTTTTTCCTTGATTTTATACATGCACATCATAAACCCTAATTTGTCCAGATATATTTAATTGACACTTCTACATATCATTTTCTCACTTGATTTTGGATCTCTAGCATTCCTAAGGAGATCAGGGAACCTTTGGTGCGATTGTCATCACTTTTCCATGTGAGATTTTCTTTTGTCGTCTTTCGTTGTTTTTTGTTGTTTGTATTGTGTGAGTGTTGTTTCACTTGTTTCTCTTCATTATTGCTGTTTTTTTTACTTGTTTTAACTTTTATAAGTGTTGTTTTAAGTTTAAGATTACCTTTCCCAAGTGTCACATTAGTTTTCTTGTTTTTGCACCAATGGTTATCGTTGCGGCAACTCTCCTCACATACTTTAGTTTCCTTCCATTTCTTAATTGTTGCATTTGATTCACATGAATTTATTCACACTTAGTCATATGTACACTCTATTTTAAACTATCTCTCAGATATTCTCGTTTTCAACACTTCCCTTTGGAAGATCTTCTCTTACCATGGTTAGCTTTTACTTTTACCAGCTTGCATTGCGCAATTCTAAAGCTCAAGCCACAAGCTTGGCCTTTGGAATTGTGCAGTGTGTAGTCCAAGTTGTATCCAACTACGTACTATGCCTTTCTAGGATCCATCCTGTCATCTTGGCCACTGTCTCTCCCAGGCCTCTGTCCAGGTTGAACGATGCATTACACATTTTAAGCCCACAAGCTTCAACCTTGGCTACTCAGATTGCATAGTGTGTAGTTCCCACACGTAGCCAGACCCTCCTCCAATGAGAATTGTGAAATCCTCCCCATCAGATGCCTGTTTTGTGACTTGAAATTGCCTTGTAAGATTATTTTATTAAGACTGCCATTTGTTTTCCAAGAGTGTGATTTCTATCCCACATGTACAACAATTGTTGAGAACCTCTCCAATAGTCACTGTTACCATGGAACCTAAGAGAGCTGCTTTAAAAGAAAATAGTGAGAGAAGTAATGGGGAAAAAGTTGAGAAAACATCAATTTATTTGCCAGTGTATGAATATACTTAGTTGTTTATAGAAAAGGGATCATCACTGACATGGAAACAGATCAAATATGATTTTATAAAGGACTTTGAGGAAGACTTAGAGGACCGACATGTTTATCTCAACATCCAATAATCAAGGCTATACAAGGTTTCATGTAGGTATCTAACTTTCTCGTGTGCATATGTCATGAGCTGAATTATCTCACACATTAATGAGAAACCATGACATTGATCAGTTTGAGCGGGCAGAAGCTTGCCACCTTCCAGGCAGAAGACTTTCAACAAATGTATCACTTTCATCAACTCATAGAGCACATGGAATCACTCGTCTATGCCACCCATAACTATGTGAACACAAGACACATTATCAAACATTGTGTGAAAGAGCCATCAAAGTTTTGATAGACACCCATCCATGTGTATAAGATAAAGTCCCTTAGGAAGGCTTACCAACTCTTGTTTATCTTCGCTTGTAGAATCTATGGTCAAGAGAGCATGATAACCATTCCTGAAGGGTGGAAAATCTTATTATACCAAGTGTTCAATTATGGGAGGCTATTCAACTAGTCATATATGTTGGCTTGAAAATTGAAGGCCCATGTAGGACAAGCTCAGAATCCACCTGAGGGCGAGCGAGAAAGGTTTCATATGTCTAGATACTTACAATATGCAATATGTGCACAAAAAAAGTTCCCCGACATGAATTTGACATGGAAACGGTTGTACCTTAAGAAACCAATTTCCTGGCTGTAGAGAAATTGTGCTTAAGACATTAATAAATATTATTTATTGTCACTTATTTGTCACTTAGATATATATTGTGTTCTCGAATGAAGGACCCGGAGACTTCTATTTTTTACTCTCAATACTTAGGTGACAAGGAAATATCAAAATGCCATTTGATTAGATGAATATGAATGATAAATTAAGAAAATCTTGAAGAAGTTAAAAATAGTATGCTGCCTTATGCAGAAACTACTATTTGTAACTTAGAAGAATTATGAAGGTGAGAACTGAATCATGAACAATATGCTATTTAACATAGAACCTACTATCGATGACTCTTGAAGAAGTTAAAGATAATATGATGCCTTGCACAGAAACTACTATCTATAACTTATAAAGAAAGGTGAAAATCTCAAGTACAGGAGCGCTCTTTTAAGGAACTTTAACTTTATCTACCTAAGCAAATAAAGACCTACAACTTCATTACCATACTTGAAGGAAGAAAACATAAGATGGTACATAACAGAGAAGTCACAAAATCATACCCAAAAAATGCATGGAAACTTCTGATTCTTCATTAATCAACAATTATATCATGAATACAATGGCCTTGTCTCCTAGTTCTCCAAAATTCGAACAACTCCTTTGTAAATTTTCATCTTTTTATACATTGTGGAACAGTTGTTGATTTCTGAAATTGCCCAAATTATTTAACTGATTCTCTAACTATCTGAAGTAAAAACTATTACAGAATTTTACAGAGGGTAAAAGACACCTCAAAGAACATAAAATAATAGGAAAATAACTAAATTTAGAAGGTCAATAACTGTTGGCTTGCTTTGTTAATCAGCTCTTGAGTTTCTTTTGTTGATGCTTTAACAATGATTTATCTGCTTTAACCATAATAAACAATGTTTAACTTTGTCTTGATCATAAATCTGGGCTTACGCATGTATCAGATGCATTTCAATTGGCCAAAACACTAAGAAGCCTGACCAATTGTCTTTTCTTCAGATTCAGCTTTAACACTGATTCTTTCCCTTACATAGCGAAATCAACACAACCTTTGATTATTATGGAACTCAAAAATAATGAATTTTGCTTCATA
The DNA here is from genome assembly GCA_031772625.1 of Pinus tabuliformis. Lineage (NCBI taxonomy): Eukaryota > Viridiplantae > Streptophyta > Pinopsida > Pinales > Pinaceae > Pinus > Pinus tabuliformis. The sequence continues at coordinate 1,109,296,038 of CM062804.1, read as the reverse complement.
AATCCATCAGATCTGCTTCATATCGCAAATTGCAATCGGCCCTTTCAAATGATATATCAATACAAAACTTAATGATATGTGATATAACAGACGAGATGGGAGAATTAAACATAATATATGTAATATTGAGTCTGAAACCCATCGCAAATCGTGATCGACACTATCAATGGATGTATTAACCCAAACCTTAACAATCTGTGATATGGTAGACCTGTCGGAAATATAAAACATGGCATATATAATATCGAGTCCGGAATCCCAATCTCAAATCGCAAATGGCACTATGAACCAACACATATACATAAGGCATTCTACAGACCTGCCGACATTATAAAATGAAATATATATGTTTTCGGGTCTGGCCATCACATATCGCAATCGGCAGAACCCAACGCATATGCATAAAGCATTATGCGATATTGTAGACCCACAGGGCTTATAAAATGCAACTTTATAGTATTTCAGGTCTGCCCCGCAATCGTAAAGAGTAATTGATGCTATCAGTGGAACCAATCATCCATAACATTGCGGATCCGTCGAACTTTATAAAACGCAATATATATATATATATTTCATGTCCAGATCTTTAATACTTTAACACTTGTTTCTTTTGCGAATCAAATATATTACTTTGTTTCTTTCTTGTTTCAATATGCAGCTATCACACACACACACACACACACACACACACACACACACACGCACACATGCACACATATATAAATATATATATCGGGTCTAGCTCCATATAACCATTTATATAGCGATTTGATTTGTTCATATAGCAACCTTGGCTACATCGGGCCGATTCTTTACAATTCTTTCTTTTGCTATTTCAATGTATAATAAACAAAATACTTCATTTCTTTTAGACTCTGTGGGAAGGTAAAGAATATAAAGGAGTTTCATTGAGTTTGAACTCCTGATATTGATATAACTGATAAATAAACTTCAAACACAATATAAGCTACAACATCTGGCTCCAACTGGGGATAGTTCTTTTGTCATAGAAGCACAAAGGACCGCAGATTAGTGCCTTGTCCTCAAGCATGGAGTCATACATTGCATCGCCAAACTTAACTGTGTGAAAATTTGTACAGTGAACCCACGTCAATATCTGCAGTGATAGGATGCTTGTGCTTTGATAGCAAAATATTGAGGATCATAGATCAGTAGCCTTAGTTGGGTATGGAGTCAAAAACTGTGAAAACCCTAAAATTTGACAAAATGGAACCTGACAATATTGAAGTCTGACACCTCTGCAAACCATTTTCCAACTGGGAAAGTCACCCTTATTCATCAACTAATGATTAAACTGAAGAACTGCAACTGGAAACCAAATTCTCAACACCTGAGCTTATTTATGTACAAGTTCATACATATGCACATGATTGATCTCCATCAGGTGAAGTCAATCTTCCAATGGTACCAGGTTAGCATTTGGGTGTTTAACATAGAACCATTCTGCTAGTGAATCTTGAAAATGCAATTCATCTTGAACAAAAAATAAATTATGCATAAAAGCAGCTCACAACAAAAATTAGGAGTATATCCACAAAATGATATGTGTAGACTGCTGATAAATTCTTCCATGTAATCTGCCACAGGATCTTCAAAAGAAAGAATATGTTCTTGATCAGCTCCAAAAAATAAGTTCTCTATGTATGAAGGTTCCTGCTCGATTAAACCTTCTATTGGGATAATATGTTCAACAGAACAATCAACAACATATTTAAGAAAATGATCTATGTCACTTTCATGTCTCCATTTTTCATCTCTAAGGTTTGATTGAAAATAATTTGTAATTCTAACCTCAGGAATAAAGAAAAAAATCACATTAATATACGACATATGATCAACTTCAAATAGATTGTTTACCTCTTATCCATGGGCATCTTTATGTTCTTCAATGCAATGATATACAATCTCTTTATCAACTTTCTTTTTACATAAGATATCCTCTTTTGCTAGGATAGATGGCTCAATATATTGTTGTACAACATATCCTACTTGTTCGTTTCTTCCTCTATGTTCAACACCCAACTAATGAACTTGAAGAACTGCATCCTGTTCCCCATTTAAAAAAAATTCATTATAGATAGGAGGATCATCAAATTTAACAAAATAGGAACTCTGTGGATTTATTTGCAACTTAATCATTTCTTCCTCTTCTTGACTATTGAGCAGAGATTCTTGATGCATGTTTGAACTTTCCTCCATATGAATACTCTCATGATTTGCTTGGAACATAGTCAACCAATTCTCTACTTGGGAGACTATTGGAGAGAAATGTTTTATAAACTTCTCCACATCATTTTGAGAAAATGATGCTTGATCTGTTTGGAACATAGTCAACCAATTCTCTACTTGATAGATTATTGAAGAGGAATTCTTTATAAACTTCTCCGTATCATTTTTAGAAAAATGATAGTTTCTCGCTTTCAGAGACTTGCTCATAGTTAATCTGGCTATAGTCTCTCTGAATGCTTTATATATTATCAATAAGATCATTAGTTTCTTCAACACGATTATGATGAGCTTTTAAAGTTTCTTTAGAATCATAATATTCACAACAACCTTCAAAAAGAAACTTGTGTGGATAATAAATTCTACAAGAAGAATTGAATACTAAATGGAAATCTTTCAAAGATGAAATGCTTGAACGAGGCAGAGACCTGAACCAAACCCTAGCTTCTAGGTCCAAAGAAAACAAAAAAAACTTCATCTTCACATATTCATGAATGATGCCCTACTGCTCCATGCATTCATGAAACTCTTGGAGATGCTGAGCTAGATCTTCATATTCCATTCTACTGAATTTTGGAAGATACTCATTCCACTCATAAAATGCAGGCATATCATGAGGATAGCCAGTGATCCTAGTAAAATCAAATGGATCAAATTTATGGATTAAGAATGTAGGGAGAGCCATTAAAACCTAGAAAAGAAAACTTCAAAGCCCAATGGGGTTTCCCATCAATATTGTAAGTGAAAATCACAAGTGTGAATGTACAACCAACTACTGAAACTTGTCACTATCAAGAATTAGCTTTTAATGAACCCAAGAAAAAGTGTTATTATTCTATTTCTTCACAGGTGGTGGTATTTGTTACAATGGAGTCGCCTTTTATTGCTTTTATTCAAAATGGCCAAGTATTTCCTCCTCACTGAACAACTAGAGAAAAATATTGAAAAACCGAAGGAAAAGTGTTCTTGTCTTCTCTCCCCAGCAACGGTGCCAATTAATGTTGTACCTTAAGAAACCAATTTCCTGGTTGTAGAGAAATTGTGCTTAAGACTTAATAAATATTATGTACTATCACCTAGATATATATTGTGTTCTCGAATGAAGGACCTGGAGACTTGGTTTTTTTACTCTCAATACTTAGGTGACAAGGAAATATCAGAATGCCATTTGATTAGCTAAATATGAATGATAAATGAACAAAAGATTGAAGAAGCTAAAAATAGTATGCCGCCTTATGCAGAAACTACTATCTGTACTTAGAATAATTATGAAGGTGAGAACTGAATCACAACAATATGTTGTTTAACATAGAACCTACTATCTATGACTCGTGAAGAAGTTAAAGATAATATGTTTCCTTTCACAAAAACTACTATCTGTAACTTAGAAGGAAAGGTGAAAATCTCAAGTACAGGAGCGCTCTTTTAAGGAACATTAACTTTATCTACCTAAGCAAATAAAGACCTGCAACTTCATTACCATACTTGAAGGAAGAAAATATAAGATGGCACATAAGAGAGAATTCACAAAATCATACACAACAAATGCATGGAAACTTCTGATTCTTCATTAATCAACAATCATATCATGAATACAATAGCCTTGTCTCCTGGTTCTCCAAAAATCTAACAACTCCTTCTTTGTAAAATTTCATCTTTTTATACACTGTGGAACAGTTGTTGATTTCTAAAACTGCCCAAATTATTTAACTGCTTCTCTAACTATCTGAAGTAAAAATTATTACAGAATTTTACAGAGGGTAAAAGACACCTCAAAGAACATAAAATGACAGGAAAATAATTGAATTTAGAAGATCGATAACTGTTGGCTTGCTCTGTTAATCGGCTCTTGAGTTTCTTCTGTAGATGCTTTAACAATGATTGATCTACTTTAACCATAATAAGCAGTGTTTAACTTTGACTTGATCATAAATCTGGGCTTACGCATTTATCGGGTGCATTTCAATAAAACACCAAGAAACTCGACCAATTACCTTTTCTTTGGATTCAACTTTAACACTGATTCTTTCCCTTACACAGTGAAATCAACGCAACCTTTGATTATTATGGAACTAAAAAATAATTAATTCTTCTTCATAAATCCATTGGATCCGCTTCATATTGCAAATCGTAATCGACCCTTTCAAATGATATATCAATACAAAACTTAATGATATGTGATATAATGGACGCGACGGGAGAATCAAACATAACATATGTAATATTGGGTCTGAAACCCATCGCAAATCACAATCAGTGCTATAAATGGATGTATTAACCCAAACCTTAACAATCTGTAATATGGCAGACCCACCAGAAATATAAAACATGGCATATATAATATCGGGTCTGGAATCCCAATCGCAAATCGCAATTGGCGCTATGAACCAACACATATACATAAGGCATTCTATAGACCCGTCGGCATTATAAAATGCAATATATATGTTCTCGGGTCTGGCCATCGCATATTGCAATCAGCAGAACCCAATGCATATGCATAAATCAATATGCGATATCGGGGACCCGCCAGACTTATAAAATGCAACTTTATAATATTTCGGGTCCGGCCCGAAATCACAAATCGCAATTGACGCTGATAGCGGAACCAAACATGCATAACATTGCGGACTCACCAAAATTTATAAAACACAATATATATATTTCAGGTCTAGATCTTTAACACTTTAACAGTTATTTCTTTTGCGAATCTGATATATTACTTTGTTTCTTTCTTGTTTCAATATGCAGCTATCACATACATACATACATACATAAATAAAAAATACATACATACATAAATACATACATATATACATACATACATACATACATACATACATAAATAAAAAATACATACATACATAAATACATACATACATACATACATACATACATACGTACATACATATATATATATATCTATATATATATATATATATATAGATATATATATATATATATATATATATATATATATATATATATATATATATATATATATATATATATATATATATATATATATATCTTGGGTCTAGCTCCATATAACCATTTATATAGCGATTTGATTTTTTCGTATAGCAACCTTGGCTACATCGGGGCCGATTCTTTACAATTCTTTCTTTTGCGATTTCAATGTATAATAAACAAAATACTTCATTTCTTTTAGACTCTGCAAGGGGTAAAGAATATAAAGGAGTTTCATTGAGTTTGAACTCTCGATAGTGATATAACTGATAAATAAACTTCAAACACAATATAAGCTACAACAGACACCACGACATCTATTGCAAGTTTCTTTCGGAATTAAATTATCGAGGAGTAATGGCACAGTTAACTAACCACTTCATCATCCCACTTTACAAGCTTATATTTGAATAAAATAAACCTTACATGTCATGAGAAGAAATGGAGGTGATAGAAGACATTGCATATTAGTATGCCGTACTAGATGGTACCTTCATTAGAGTGGTTGGCAGAGGGAATCCTCTGCATGTCTTACTAAGGTATGCCACTGACAAAATTTTCATGCAAGAAGTATCATACCATCTCACCATAGGGTTGTTAGTACCATTACACAGGAAGAAGAAAGCACCATGGCCCACTCTTCCTTTGCAGGTTGGATTATACAAGATAAATAACTTGAAAGTCACGTATTTCGTGGAAAAGGAGATAGTGATATTTGAATTTGACACTCGGTACTTTAATGTGTATGATCCCAGTAGTATTTGCAAGGACCACTATTTGAGAGTACTTTCTGTGGGTCAAAAGGGCATTTCATTGGCTAGAGGAGGATCCTTGGAGGTACTACTACAATGCCTCCAGAGTCCATGAGCCGGTCATTTTAGCGGATGATTCACAAGCTACTCCATAGACAACAACAAATTCAGAATAAAAATCAGTAGAAAGCATCAATCCCTTGCATGACAAGGGAAAGAAGAAGATTGTTAATAGTACGGAGGGAGAGAAAATCCCCAAGATGAAAGCATATCATATTCTCATGAAAGAAGCTTTGGCAATAGAAGCGAAGAGGAAGCAAAGGATGTAGAGAGAAGAGCGGAGGAATAGAGAAAATCATAGGTTGCAGGAACTAGAACTAAAGGTGCAAGAGACAGAGAAGAAGTTGAAGGAAGAAAAGGAGTTGAGGAGGAGAGAAGAGCGGAGGAATAGAGAAAATCATAGGTTGCAGGAACTAGAACTAAAGGTGCAAGAGACAGAGAAGAAGTTGAAGGAAGAAAAGGAGTTGAGGAGGAGAGAATGAGAAGAGATGCCAAAGGATGAAGAAGAAAAAAGGCAAGGTAGGATGACATAATAAACAACGCTGATACAAGTTGAAGAGAAAGAACATGAACTACGAGCAACTGAGGAGGAAGGTGAACTGGTGAAATATCTAGAGCTTTCTCAGCAGATTGATAAATTGATTGAAGTGACAGACATGGATATGGAACAGGAGCCGACGAAGGAAGATATTGATCTAATGCCGAAAGCACCACAGGTCATCTCTCAGTGTCCACCATATCTAGCAGCATATCCAACCCTCAGCGAGCAAGGGGATGTTTTTCTCCTTGATGATGATCTAGTAATGGATGTGTACAATCTATCATTCGATTATTTGCAAAGGAGTATTGTACAAGCATGGAGAAAGAGCTTTCTGGATTATCACACATCACCTGCATTCATTAGGAAAAGGGTGATAGTGTCGAACATCGGGAAGCATCCAAATTCCATTTCCAAACCCAACTCGGCCTACGCAGGAGCAACAAGATCAAATGTCTAGTATTTGACGGTTGAGAATGAGTAATTGGCACATAAATTGCAGGCTTTTAGGCAAGAGGAAAAACAATTATTCACAATAACACACAATGTAGTTTCTGCGTAGTTTTACTTGGAGGAGATGAGAGCAGTGATACTTGTTGAAGTATCAACACTTGGAGAAACCATGTGGAAGCTCTATGAGGGGTTTGTCACTGTACATAAAGAAGTTTTCCATTTTCATGGCTTACAACAGGAGAGAAAAGAGTTTATTAAAACTCTTAAGAATATACAAGTTGCCATTTCCTATGTGCAAGAGTGGACAATGTGGTACATAGGGGCATCACTCAATTTAGTGAAGAAAATGAAGCCATAGGCAGAGCTAGAGAGAGTGAAGGTTCAAATGTTGATTCAGAACAACAAGAAGCTCACCTCATTCATTAGTAACATTCAAGCCTCATATGTACGATTGTTCAGTAGTTTGGATATCTTTATGGGAATACACCAGATGCCATCATTCATCTCCCTCACAAAAGCCAAATCCAAGACCCAAGTCTGGCAGGAGATCGAAGACTACTTGGATTAGCTGAGACAAAATATCACTGGGGAAGACTTCGAGCTAAACATACAGAACATGCATAATGTCATCGGTGATCCTGTCAAAGTCATAACCATGTTTCTCATGCTTCAGAATGAATTGGAAATAGGTTCCAAGACAATGTACCACGATTCCATGGGGGCTAGAGTCTTCTTATAGAGAGACACAGTTACGCAATTTGGGGACATCATCACATAGTATCAAGCTTGGCACCAATATGTGACCGAGAAGTAGCAAGTGGAGGTTGTTGAGCTAGACTTCTCCCAAACTCAAGCATCATAGTGTTGTGTCTTGTTAGGCTATCAAGTTGTCTCTACCCTATTTTGTCTTATATGGGTACAAGTGTAAAATGTAATATTATTTGTAATTATGTTGTAAGTGAAATTCCAAGTGCCAATATTGGAATATGAAGAGTCATCATGTAATGTAATGTGTCATTTTGTAAAGAAGTTGAAGATTCATGAGGGTAGTTCAAAGGTCACGAAGGGGAGTTTAATAGTCACCCCCTCCTATTATAAATAGAACTTCATAACTCATGTAAAAGGCTTTTGGGAGCAAATCTTTTGGCTAGGCTTAGGATTAGGAATAGCTTGGGAGTATTGTGAAGAGCCTTGGCTTCTTCGTAGTGTAGAGCGAGTATACGTTTTTGGAGGAGTAGGTGTTCTTGACTTTAATGTTCCACTATTGGGGCTAGTGGTCGTCAATGGTGTATGTATAAATGGAACTCTCACTTGTAATAATAAGATTAGAGAGAACAAGCTTTCATGCATATGTTGTGAATATAGTAGGACTATTCTTGTTGTATTTGAAATGCATGTTATTTAACTTACGGTTATGCTTATGAACTATTTAATTTGCATTTGTATGAATATAGTTGAATGCGCGTTGTTGGATTAACTCATCACTTTAACTTGTGGATTATTCTGAATCTTAGCTTGTGATGTCATTTCACTCGCGTGTTCCTTTCAAGCTACATACTATTACAGGCTTACAAAGGGCGTTCTTCCCTTTCATTTTGTGTGTTGGGATCTTCATGGATAACACTTGACTCTCCACATGGTCAAACTTTCTCTCACCCAAAGTTACCATTACTTCACTCTCCACATTTTCATAGTCAAGGCATAACATTACCACCCACTGTTGGGAATCTTACTCCAAATGATGTGAGGTCTAGTTGGGACTTCACATCGGGGAGTAAGGGAAATTTTAAGGATAGAAAATTATCTTGAAGTTTAAAAACATTGGTGAATATCACTAGTCCCTAATTTGCAAACAATAAAATTTTTATTGATATATCTGTAAAATTATTCAAAATCATAATAATTTTATATATAGTCCCTATATAATGTTTGCGATTTTTAAGGTAAAATATTTTTATATTGTAAAATTTGAGCGAATAATTTTTATAGAAAATGGAAATTGGTGAATATTTTTTGTGGAAAAATCATGTAAAATTAGCCCACTTGTGAATATTAGTTCCTAAAATTTCCCATGTGATGGAGATCCCCTAAATGTTGATGGGTCCAGAATCGTCAACATTTCTATCCCTAGAAGGAGGGCCAAATGACAAGCTAAGCCCTTGAAGTATGTTATGATTTTCTGAACACATTTAGTGACTTCTCACCAAATCATAACCCCGACATGATTTTCCAAACATGCAAATATTAAATTGTCGGCGAGAATCATTGATGACTTGTCCATTCTGAAATTCAATGGTGAGGGTGAAACGACCTTATTTAAACACACCACAGAATTTTTTGATTTCTTCACAAAGCACAACATCAACTTTGAGGATGTTGGCTGTAGGTTTTTCATTTTCACATTCACAGGGCATGTGCGAGAATGGTGTAACATATTGCCTAATGAATTCATTCACTCTTTCAAATATCTTTTCATAGAGTCATGTCATGCTTTCAATTTTTATGATCGTAAAGCTCTTACCAAGAAAATTTTGAATTTATGAAAAGAACGTGATGAATCCATTTAGAACTTTCATAATCGTTTCATCCATTACTACTTTGAATTTCCTAAAGATGAATTTGGATGGTCTTTATTGGTAGACAAATTTATATACCTTGTTCAAATTTCAAAAAATCCACACGAGTTAGAATCTTTTGAACCTCTCCCAACATATCTCAGTGTTAGATCTTCTAAATCAATGAGAGACAAGGTTGTAGTTCTAAGTGACCCTTCATCCCCTTCTAGTCAAACAAATCTAGTTCTGAGGGTTGAGGTGGGAGAATTTGAGAATTCATTTGTTGATATACCACCATGTTCTCCTACGTCACATACTCAGAATTTCAGTGCAGATTTGGAGTGTGACTATGATGGTTTTGATGAAGTGTTATCTCCTTGTCCTCCATCCTTTCTTCCTTCTAATCCTCTGGATTTTGATGTGTTTTGTTCACCTATTTAAAATTTCTCTTGTGATGTTCATGAGGATCAAGTTTTGGATGGAGTTGGCGTTGAACAACCAAACTGTGATATCATTTTTGATGACTATGTGTGGGATTTTGAACAAGAATCTGCAGTGAAGGATGACCTCCTTCTATCCACACCTCACCTGCATTACCTTGACATTTTCCATGATTCTGACATTCTTGTTAAATCTTGTGAAAAATTAGTTTCTAATGTTACTACTTCCAATCATTCGTAGAACACGTGGAATTCCAGTGTTTCATTTCAATGTGGATAGGACAAATATTTTCTGCCTAATCCTCCCAATCTCTCATATTATCTTTCTTAGAACATAGAGGGCAAAATTTCTCATTCTCCATTATCTCATATTTATGATTCTTCAGATCATGCAGATGCCTCTATTCGTGATCTTGAACTCTCTAATTGTGGCTGTCGTGATCTTTTCATTGATTCATATTATCACGATTCTGATTCTTCCATTGTTGATCTTTCTAAGCCATTGGTCTTTGATGATTCATCTTCTGATGAATTGGAACCTCCCCAATCTGTTGAGGCAGTTTAGCCTGAGATGATGGTCGTGTCAAGTTATTGTAGCCTTGATGTCATTTCCACTTCCGATCAGAAATGTGTTGAATCTTTCTAGGCTCTTCATCAGTCTATTTTACACATTGAAAATCAATCTATTTTACAATCTCTGTAGCCTCCATCTGTATTGCACAATCCTATCACTCATTCATTGGAGGAGTGGTATGTAGCAAGCACTATTGCAAAAATGAAATTTTCTTCTTTCTTTATGTTTTCTCATTTTTCAAGTTTGAAAGTGTGTGCCTACTTATATTTCATTCACAATGTACTTGAACACCATTGTATATTCGCAGAGTGCCTTTCATGCACTTTTTCATTTTTACTTTTCTATGGGTTCTTTCAAACTTTGAACATTTTGGTTTATATTCCCTTATCTTTCTTGTTTGTTTGCATGTTTGTATATCATTTTTGACATGCATTCCCTTGCCTACATAGGCCAACCAATGCACAGGTGGCTGCATTGGAAGTATCACTTTACGTACGTCTGGCCTATGCTCTGTTTAGGTTAGGAGTAGGAGTAGTGTTGATTTTCTTTGTTGTTTCCTTGATTTTCTTCACTTTTCTTCATTTTGTTTGCTTCACTTCTCTCCTTTATTTTGTTTTCTTTTCAGTTGTAAGTTAGCTTCCACATGAGATTGTGTTTGGCTTCTAAGCAATATTAGTGAAATCAAAGAGGAATTTTTACTGCTATCAATGCTTGGTTATCTGTCTATTCCCTATCTTTATATGAATCTTTCATTTATTCTTTTCGATGATACTCCGATGGAAAATATGTTCCTTTTGGAGAGAGTCATAGTGAAAACACGATGCTTTCACTTTTAACTAGTATCACCTACTCTAATCAGTCTTTTATTTTCGGTTAATCCTTATCAACTAAGTCGAGTAGAGTAAGGAGTGGGGGGGAACCTTAAGAAGTATGTTAGAGGTATATACAAATACCCTTATTTGAAGGGACAACCTCTATTTCTCTCAATAAATCTAGATCCCTCTTCCTCCCCATGAATAAATAAGAGTCTATGCAAAGTTCTTTGAACAAATGAAAACTGAAAAAATGACAGATGAAATAAAGGAAGAAATAAGAGAAAGGATTCATGTGGAGAGAGGTGAAGTAACTTTGCCTGGGCACTGTCCAGGCTTGATGGAAGCAGAGAAATTCTTTTGTTCCTGAGGTGAATCTGTCAGGGTACTTTCCAAGCCTGTTGGAAGCAGAGAAACACTAAAGATGAAAACTAAGTCTATGACAATTTCTTTTACTTGTGCATCTATATACTCCTCATCCCCAATTGAAACAAATTAGTCTTACCTGTCTTCATATATGTGTTACCAATGAAGAGAATGGTAGGGAATACATATTTAACTTAAGCTAAGTGAAGAAGTTATGATAATCAAAGAACTGAACAATACTTCCATAAGAATTAGACTTTCTTTGCATGAGACAAGATCCATAAAGAGAGCTGGAGTTCTACCAGTGTGTCACTAGTGTTGTAGTGAATACAACCACCCTCCAAATTTTTTCCTATTCTTTGATTTTGGAGCCTCCCTTCTTATCCACGACAGTTCATCTCACATTGATATAGGCATTTATTGTTCGACTGAGACTTATTTTTTCATTTTTTTCTTGTGTTTTCTCACATAGTTTATTTTTCTAAGTCACAAGAAGATCTCCCAAATTAGTCTCAGAGTAGTTCTAGGCTTGCCTCCAGAAACTGTGTAATCTCTGAGGGTAAGAAAAATTAATGATGGGAATTGCGCATTAGAAACTACGTAGTCATGGGAGGCATCCCAGCATTGAGCCCAAAAATGGTGAAACCCTATCCAAGCTTAGAACCTATGCAATGCACTGAGCCAGAAAGTTTCCCAATTCCCCAGAACTGCACATTCTTTCCTAGTAGTGTGTATGGCAAGTTTCCCCCATGAAAAGCAGAAAATTAAAATTAAAAAATCATCCCTAAAAAATATGGAGCTAATTTTAGTATCCTAAAGGAGGCACTTGTGATATTTTTAGAAACTTCCACTAAGTGTCATGTTTTACTTAATTTTAGGCTTGTGTGTCATAAACCATAATTTACCCAAATATATTTAATCGACACTTCTATAGCTCATTTTCACACTCAATCTTTGATCTCTAGCATTACTAAGGAGAGCAAGGAACCTTTGGTGTGATCTTCGTCACTTTTCCAGGTGAGTTTTTCTTTTTCCGTCTTTTGTCATTTTTTCCATCGCTTTTTGTCGGTTGTCTTGGGTGAGTGTTGTTTCACTTATTTCTCTTCATGATTGGTGACTTTTGACTTTTTTTAACTTGTAGAAATGTTGTTTTAAGTTTTATATTGCCGTTTGCAAGTGTCACATTAGTTTTCCTTTCTTGCACCTATGGTCGTTGTTGTGGCGACTCTCCTCACATAATTTATTTTCCTTCCATTTGATTAATTGATTCACATGAATTTGTTCACACTTATTCAGATCTGCACTCAGCTTCATACTATCTCTGATATCTCCTCATTTTCCACACTTCCCTTGAACAAATCTTCTTTTACCTTCGATTTTTTTCACTTTTCCCAGTTGGCACTACGCAATCCTAAGGCACAAGCCACAAGCTTGGCCTCTGGAATCACGTAGTTTGCAGTCCAAGCTGGATCCAATTGCACACTATGCAATTCCAAGATCCATCCTATCATCTTGGTCACTGATACTGTGTAATACACAATCTCTCCCAGCCTCTACCCAGGTTGAACTGCACATTGCGTAGTTTCAACCCATAAGCTTCGACGTTGGCTGCTAGGACTACACAATGCGCAGTTCCCATAGGAGGCTAGTCCCTCTTTCCAATGAGAATTGTGCAATCCTCCCCATCAGATGCCCGATTTGCTTCTTGAAATTTCCTTGTAAGAAGATTTACTTAAGACTAACATTTGCTTTCCATAAGTGTCCTTTCCGTCACATAATTACAACAGTTGTTGAGCACCTCTCCAGGTGTCACTGTTACCATGGAACCTAAGAGAGATCCTTCAAAATAAACCACTAAGAGAAGTATTGGGGAAGTAGTTGAGAAAACATCGGTTGATTTTCCAGTGTATGCAGATACTCATCTATTTATAGAAAATGGGTCATCACTCACATAGGAGCAGATTAAAGATTCTTTTGAAAAGTACTTTGAGGTGAACTTAGAGGACCGACAGGTTTATCTTAGCATCTAACAGTCAAGGCTATACAAGGTTTCATGCAGGTATCCATATTTCCTATGTACAGATGTCATCAACTGGATTGTCTCACAAATTAATGAGAATACCATGACATTAAGTTGTGCCAGAGAGAAGAAACTTGCCACCTTCTAAGATAATAGAGTGCATGTACTCACTCTTCTATGCCACCCACATATATGTGGACACAAGAGACATTTTCAAACGTTGGGTGAAAGAGCCATCGAAGTTTCTATAGACACCTACCCATGTGTACAACACAAAGTCCATCAAGAAGTCTTACCAACTCTTGGTTATATTCGCTTGCAAAATCCATGATCAAGAGAGCACGAAAACCTTTCCTAAAGGGTGGGAAGTCTTACTTGACCAAGTGGAAAATGAAGGGAGGTCCTTCAATTGGTTAGATCTGTTGACTCGATAATTGAAGGTCCATGTAGCACAGGCTAAGTATCCACTCGAGGGTGAGCGAGAAAGGTTCTATATGTCTGCATACTTAGTGGATGAAATTTGTGCACAATAAAAGGTCGTTGGCATGAATTGGACATGAACAGTACAAGAAACTACCATGCACATCTATTGTAAGTTTCTTTTGGAATGAAGTTATCAAGGAGTGATGACATGACTAACTAACTGCTTCATCATCCTGCTTTACAAGCTTATCTTTGAGCAAGATCCAACTTTCATGTCATGAGAAGTAATGGAGGCAATAAATAACATTGCAGATCGGTATGCATGACCAGGTGGCACCTTCATTAGAGTGTTTGGCATAGAGAATCCTCTGCATGTCTTACCAACGTATGCCACTGACAAACTTATCATGTAATAAGTATCATACCATCTCGCCACAGGGTTGTCAGCGGTGCTGTATAAGAAGAAGAAAGCACCATGGCCCACTCTTCCTTTGTTGGTTGGATTATACAAGATAAAGAACTTGATAGTCATGGTTTCTGAGGAAAAGGATATAGTGAGATTTGAATTTGACACTCGAGAGTTTAATTTGTATGATTGTCGTAGTATTTGCAAGGACCATTGTGTGGAAGTTTACTTTCCATGGGTCAGCAGGGCATTTCATTGGCCAGAGGAGGACCCTTGGAGGTACTACTACGATGCCTCCAGGCTCCATGATTCGGTCAGTTTAGAGGGACTTCATAGGCTTCTTTACAGATGACAACAACTTTGGAAGAAACAATAGTAGAAGGCATCAATCCCATGTAGGACAAGGGAAAGAGGAACATTGTTTATAGTCTAGAGGGAGAACAAAGATGCTAGATGAAAGCATATCCTATTCTCATGAAAGAATATTTGGCATAAAAAGGGAAGAATAATTAAAGGATGCAGAGAGAAGAGTGAAGGAAGAGAGAAAAGTAGAGGTTAGAGGAAGCATAACTGAAGCTGCTAGAGACAGAGCAGAAGCTGAAGGAAGAATGTGAGTTGAGGACGAGAGAACAAGAAGAGAAGCGTAATAAGGAAGAAGAACAAAGGAAAGGAATGATGACAGAGGAAAAAACATTGATAAAGGTTGAAGAGAAGGAACATGAATAACCAACAACTGAAGAGGAAGGTGAACAGATGTAGGATCAGGAGCTTTCACAGCAGATTGAGTAATTTATTGAAGTGAAATACATGGAGATGGAATAGAAGCCACAGAAGGAAGATGTTGATCTGATTTCAAGACCACCACAGGTCATCCCTTAGTCTCCACCACCTCCAGCAGAAGAATTGGCCCCAAGCAAACCAAGGGATGTTGTTCTCCTTGATGATGATCTGGTAATGGATGTGTACAATCTATCATTTGATGAGTTCCAAAGGAGTATTTTACAAGCATGAAGAAAGCACTTTCTAGATGATCACGCGTCACCTACATTCATTATCGAAAGGGTGATAGTGTCAAACACCTTGGAGCATCCAAATTCCATTGTTGAAGTAACCTTGGCCTATGTAGGAGCAAAACAATAAAATGTCTAGTATTTTACAACCGATAATGATCAATTGGCACAGAACTTGTAGGCTACCAGGAAAGATGCAGAAGATCTTTGTGCAATAGCATAGAATGCAGTTTCCACACAAGTTTACTTGGATGAGATGAGAGCAGTGATACTTGCTGAAGTATCAACACTTGGGGAAACCATGTGGAATCTCTATGAGGAGTTTTTCATGGTACATAAATTAGCTATATGTTTGCACGAATTACAACAGCAGAGAAAATAGTTTATGAAAACTCTCCAGAACATACAAGTTACCATTGTCTATGTGCAAGAGTGGACAATGCGGTACAAAGGGGCACCGCTCGACTTAGTGAATAAAATGAAGCCACAAGAAGAGATGGAGAAAGAAAAGGTTTGAATGTTGATTAAGAACAACAAGCATCTTTCCTCATTCATTGGTAGCATTCAGGACTCATATGTATAGTTGTTTATTAGTTTGGATTTATTGGTGAGAACACACCAGATCCCATCAGTTGGTTCCCTCACCAAAGCCAAATTGAAGAAACAAGTCCGATAGGATATTAGAAAGTACTTCGAGCAGCTAAGACAAAATACCACCAGAGAAGACTTAGAGTCGAACATATAGAACATGCAAAATTTTATTAGCAGTCCTATTAAAGTCAAAACCATGCTGCTCATGCTTCAAATTGAATTGGACATAGGTTCCAAGACAGTGTACTCAAATTCCATGGAGGCCAGAGTCCGCTTCCATCTGGACACCATTACATAATCTGGGGACATCATCACACATTATAAAGCTTGGTACCAATATGTGACCGAAAATTAGTAAGTGGAGGTTGATGAGCTAGACTTCTCCCAAACTCCAACATCATAGTGTTGGGTCTTTTTGGGATGTCAAGTTGTCTCTACCTTATTTTGTCTTATATGGGTACATGTGTAAAATGTATTATTATTTGTACTTATGTTGTAAGTGAAATTCCAAGGGCTAATATTGAAATATGAATAGTCATCATGTAATGTAATGTGTCATTTTTTAAATATGTTGAAGAGTCATGAGGGTAGTCTAAATCTCACTAAGGGGAGTTTAAGAGTCACCCCTTCTTGTTATAAATAGAACCTTATAACTCATGTAAAAGGCTTTTGGGAACCAAGCTTTTGGCTAGGCTTAGGCTTAGGGAGAGCTTGGGAGTGTTTGGAAGAGCCTTGGCTTCTCCGTAGCGTAGAGAAAGTATACCAATTTGGAGGAGGAGGTGTTATTGACTTTAATGTCCCACTTTTGGGGCTAGTGGTTGTCAATGGCATGTGTATGAATGAAACTTTCACTTATAATAATAAAATCAGAGCCAACACACTTTCATGCATATGTTGTCAATATAGTAGGACTATTCTTGTTGTGTTTGCAATGTATGTTATTTAACTTATGCTTGTGCTTACAAACTATTTTGTTTGCATTTGTATGAATCTTGTTGAATGTGTGATGTTGGATTAACTCATCACTTTAGCTTGTGGACTATTCTACATCTTAGCTTGTGATGTCATTTTTCTAGTGTGTTTTCAAGCTACGTACTATTATAGTATTCTAAGGGGCACACTTAATTTTCCCTTCATGTGTTGGAACCTTCATGCATAACACTT
Source organism: Pinus tabuliformis (assembly GCA_031772625.1). Taxonomy (NCBI): domain Eukaryota; kingdom Viridiplantae; phylum Streptophyta; class Pinopsida; order Pinales; family Pinaceae; genus Pinus; species Pinus tabuliformis. Next base: position 1,109,278,657 of record CM062804.1, on the reverse strand, counting down.
GACTCTCTGCATAGTCACACAGTTTCTCTCACAGAAAGTTATCGTACATCACTCTGTGCATTTTCGCAATCAAGGCATAACATTACAACCCATTGTTAAGACACCTACTCTAAACGGTGTGAGATCTAGTTGGGACTTCATATCAGGGAGATCCCCTAAATGTTGGTGGGTCCAACACCATCAATATGATAAAATACAATATTCATCAAACACAAAAATCTAGCTATGGCTTTAGTCAAACCAAAAGGATCCACAACAAACTCACTATGCCCATAGTTGGTTTTGAAAGTTGTCTTGTAGATGTCCTCTTGTTTGATGCATACTTGATGGTATTCTGATCTCAAATCAATCATTGGGAACACTATCACTCCCTTCAACTGATCAAACAATTCATCAATCCTCAACAATGGGTGCATGTTCTTGATCGTCGCCTTTTTTAGCTTCCTGTAATAAACACACAACTTGAGAGTACCATCCTTCTTCACGAACAATACTGGTGGACACCAAGGCCATACACTTGGCCTAATATATCCCTTATCAAGCATTTCCTTCAGTTGCAACTTCAATTCTCATTAGAGGAAATTTCACCCTAAAAGTGGACTCCTGAGGAAAAATAGAAAAATAATAGTTAAAATAATAAAATAAAAGTTATGAATTTTGGAGGGAAAAGAAGAAATATATATATATATATATCTATATATCTATATATATATATATATATATATATATATATATATATATATATATATATATATATATATATATATATATATATATATATTAATTGTATTTTTGGCTTATCTCCTTATAGGTTTACTCAAATTTGAAATGTAGATACTCGTTGGATGCAGAATTAAATTCCACATCCAATGAGTACCCATTATGCATATTTTTGAGAAGACCCATATTGATAAAATTTGAAGATACATTAAAAAAACATGTTCAACACATTTTTTTAACATATCTTCAATTTTTATCAATGTGGGTCTTCTCAAAAGTATGCATAATGGTTACTCGTTGGATATGAAATTTAATTCCACATCCAACGAGTGTATACAATTGAAATTTTAGTAAACCTATGAGATAAACCAAAAATAAAATTAAAAAAAGTAGTTTTTCTTCTTTTCCCTCCAAAATAGTTACATGTACCTCTTTTTAAACTTAAATAATTTTGCTTGGTTTACATATTATGACATGGAAATTACATGAAAATTTCATGGGCACTTTTAGATTGAAATTTCCCGTAATGACTAACTCTAGTGTGCTCATTCTATAAGGCGCCTTTGATGTTGGTGATGCTCCTGATACCAACTCAATAGAATAGTCCACTTCCATGTGGGTAGGAAACTCTAGAATATATTCTGGAAACATATCCTGAAACTGTTGTAATATAGGGTACCTCTTGAAGATTTTTTCATCCTCAACATTCCTACCCTTGTCACTTGAAATATGAAGTTCAAACATTACACACTCTTTCATGCAATTATGCTTAAATTCCATAGCTCTAACCACCATAAACGATGTAGGCTTCTTCTTTTGTTGCAAGATTCTCTTTTCCCCATTATCATCCAGGCACTCAATGGCCTTGTTATAAAAATCTACTTTGGTCCTATGAAGGTACAGTCAATCCATGCCAAAAATAATACTATATGATCCAAATGGAAGTACATTCATATGTGCTACTGTAGGCATGCCATTAAGCTGAAATGCACAAGCTCTTACTTAGTGATGAAATATCTTCTTAGTACCTGTAGCCAAATGCACCAACCAAGACTCTCCATGCACTTATTTTCTCAAGCCACACTTATCCACTAGGTCAAGATTAACATAACAATAATTAGATCCATGATCAATCAAAATAGAAATAACTCAACCATAGTACTTACCCTCCATCTCCATAACGGATGCTTGGTGATCTTCTTGCTTGTTGTCCAGACTCACATAAATCTCAGGAATGTTATGACCAACATCCCCAACTATCTGTGCCTCCTCAGTGTTGTATGTATGAGGCCTTCCACCCTGATACAATGGATAATGATTACTGAGATGAGCTTTTTCACATATCCAACATTGCAATGGTCCCCTACCATAACCTTTGTTATGTTCCTATCAAGGTTGTGACCCATGTCCCTTCTAAACTACATTGAACTTATTATAAGGATCAACATTTTATTTCTCACTTTCATCCTGAGGTATTCCTTTCTTTAGTGGCCACTTCCCTTTAGCTTTCTCATTCCCATTGAAAAAAGAAATTAGGCTCAGCTTTACGCTTTTCCTAACAATGACTCAAGTTCCGTATGACCTCCTCCAATTATCTAGGCTCATCAAACTCAAGCTTGTCTCTATATGTCACTAGAAAGCCATTGATGAATCTTTGAATATTAGATTTCTCATCCTTGAGGTAAGGCACACACCTCAATAGTTCCAGGAACCTGCTAGTATGCTCATCACATATCATAGAACCCATCTGTAGCTCATAAAACTTCTTATATTTGTCATCATAACAAATCTTTGATAGGTACTTCTTCTTGAAGTGTCTCTCAAACTCATCCCAAATCAACTCTTCTTATCGAATATCCTTGACATTCTTCACATATTCCCACCAAATTTTTTATTTCCCTTTAAGACTAAAGGTGGAAAGTTTGGATTTAGTTTTCTATGAGTATTTATGCAATCTAAATAATTTCTTCATCCCAAGCAACCTTGCCTCTTCATCTTTTGACTTCTTCATCTCTCCATCAAATGTAGGAAATTTGACTTTCTTGAACTCATCAAGGAAGTACTCACTCCTCTTATAAGGATGATGAGGGTGATGATGGTGATAATGTCTCCTGGATGAGGAAATAGAATGATTCCCATACATACCACACCTCCTATCATTTGTATCCAATGATCTATCACCTTTTATTGTATCCCCTTTATCCAACCTTTATCTGGACCAAGAAATGCTACCATAGTCTCCCTTAGTTTTTTATTCCTACTCTTGACTAGTCCTTAATTGTACCTATCTCTGCAAGTATGAAAATATTTGAAGAATCACTACATTGACTTCTGCCTCCTTTTCTTAATCCCTTGAAACTCTTTCCCGAGCCTCAACCAACCTATCATTGTCTACTTTGCAACTTCTGATCTCTTCCCTCAAACTCCTCAATCTATCTGCTATACCAGGAGAATACTCATATCCTTCCTTCCCTACTAATCTGTAGGTAGAGTCATGGGAACTATAGTCTACCATTTTTCTCGTGATCTCTAATTCTGTTTTTCCTGTAAGTAGGCCATGTCAGATAAACCAAATAGATACCAAAATCAAAACCATACCTTAATCACGTTTAGGGGAGTCTTATCTCATTTGAAAAATCATTCCACATTAGCATGAAGCATACATAATCATAATCATATCAATATAACAACATCATGCATGGCCATATCTACTGCATACCATGACCCCATGCATGGCAACCATAACCTTTACAGAATCACGTTTTACCTAAAGAGAGTGCAACCCACTCTGGTACCACCATGTAATTGCCTCCTCCGACATTTACCCACTTTCACCAATTTGCAAGGGGTAAGCATGAGTTGAGGGTCACAATGATAAGGCACAACCTCCTATATAAACTTAAGGAAACAAACTCAACAACTTAAGATCTTACTGACTTCCCTCAGGTGTTACATGACCTCCAGGAGCTACCCAACCCCTCTAGGTGTCAAACCCTCGAGATAAATCTCTTTTTCACTTACCAGGGCTCTTAGTTTCTCCCTTGACAAGGCCTCCAAGAAACTATAAACCTCTAGTTTCTCTCATAGGCCTTCTTCCCAACAACTATGGACTTTTCTAATCATTTCTATGTTAGTTACTCTAAATTCTGAGCCACTGTTTTAGGGCTAGGACTGAGGCCTCTGCCCAAAACCCAATGAGACTTACAAAAAAGATAATAAAATAGAGACAAATCTTCTAAACAAAAAACTTGAACAAGTACTTGACCTAACCTCTCCTAACTAGAACATGTATTACGTTAAACACATGGTAAACATGAAACCTATAGGTCATGAATGCATATCTGAACATAGGGATATGAAACTTATCTGAGGTTTAAAAAGAAGGACCAATGGCTTCTCAGAATAGCTTCCATAATGCCAATTAGGTCATGCATTCATTAACTATATATTGATTAATTAAAATGTGATAAGAGTCATACTTAATTTTTTCATATAACCATGCTTATAACCAACATATAACTAGATAAATAATAATGATAGAACAACTATTAAAGCAACATAATAACAAGTATAATTACTCATAAAAGACAAGAGAAACTTACCTCTTATTAACCATGCAAAATCCAACCAAGTCATGTACTTCCATGTACCACCCGACCATATATTGGGTTGAACCAAATATTTCTTTCGGGCAATCACCCTCGTGCCATATTCCAAGAAAGAATGTGGGATTTCATGGGATAAACCAATCCATAAACAACCATGGGAATCCAAAGGTTAAATCATCTCCACCCTCATCATATCGTAATCTCACCTAAACTGGTTCTGATATCATAAAACCAAACCTAGATTGGATGCCTCATAATTCCTTCACCATCCTTTGAGGAACTTTCCTATCTCCACCCTCCTATTGAGGGCTTCTTGCGAAAACCATCTCCACCCCTAACTCTTGGCATTTTCCTGAGACCACCTCATCCAGATCCAAAAACTTCTAGAAATCAAAATCTCAACCAAGAAATAATCCCATCACACCCTGGCTATCTCGATATCACAAGGAAAGGATAAAACCATTGTCGAAACTCGACAAAACCCATGTCAATGACAAAAATGAACCAAATACACATGCACATACCATGCATGATAAAAACATATAGGAAATCATACATGCAACCTGTTACCTGGAAATATGCCCATTGAAGTTTCTTGATCCAACCTTTCCTCGCTTGATCCTTACTTTCCTTTGCTTTTCTTGTCCTTCCTTTTCTTTCCTCATCCTTCCTTTTCTTGCTTGCTTTCCTTCTCCTCTCATTCTCTTCTACTCTTTGAGAATAATTCCAAAACAAAACTGACAAAAGGCCCCAAAATAATGCCCTGATGTCTTTTATTATTGATGGCTTTAATTTCTTCATTTTCCTCAATTTTTCTTCAATTTCTTCCTCACATGCAACCTGTGACCTTTCACCTCACTTTTCTCCTATTTTCCTTTAATTTCATAAATAAAATACCAATAATTCTTTCTTTCTTTTTTCTTTTCAAATCCTTTTCCATTGCCTTTGCTAATTTCCCCTTATCCATAAAACACAACAAATGATGTCCACTAGGATGATTTTCCCAACATTCATCTTGGAATACATGTCCCATGACCTTCATCTTATTTTTCCTTTATTAGCTTTATTACATGAACTTTTAACACAAGTTTTTTATAGTTAATGTGGTCCTGACGGTCTAGAATGTACCACAAACAACATGGGGATCTCCCCGGTGTAGAATCTCAACTATAATCTACAACTTTTGGTTTATGAGTCCCATATGGTATGTAGGCTTGCTGTCTTGATGGGGCCTGACCCAGGTTCAGTGTTATCTGCCCCAACCAACAAAACCCTAACTGTTGGCCCTTTCAATAACAACCTACATAGCGTAGGCTACAATCTCACCCAAAGAAGTATTGGGGGATGCTAGAACTAGGTTTCTACATCTAGAGGCATGTGTGATGTGTTTCTTTAGTACTTATGGCTTAGATCTCTCTTCACATAGCTCTAACCCTTCCGAACAGATTGTTATGAAACCAACTCACAAAAAGATAGAAAAGATAGATGAAAGCCTTATAAATAAGCCTCTTTGAGGGGGCAACCTCCTCTACATTACACAAACGAACAATTCTTGGATGATTCAAATGACTAAACCTCCCTTCTATATATAGGAGTCTAAGGGGTCATAATATAATCAAGCCGACATAACAGTAATAACATAAGGGCACAAAAATAACAATAGTCGATTTCTATGGGGCATACTAATAACAATATGGGGACAATAGGGGCACAATAATAACAATAAGGGATACAATGACAATAGTAATGGGGGAATCACTAGTATTATAGGGGCTTAACATGTCCCTCTCCTTTTGAAAAGTGTTGTCCTCCATGCTTGAGTAGTTCTAGATGCTTCTATATAAAATTCTCACCCTCCCATGTCGAATCTTCAGTAGATAAGTTCTTCCACTTGATGAGATACTTCGAAATTGATCGATTTCATAGTTGTCGAGTTCTTGTTTCTGTGACTGTCTCAAGTTCCAATATGATTTTTCCTTCCTCGTCAAGTTCTGGCAATATTTTTGAACTGGGAGCTTGTCAACTATAACCTTCTTTAAACATGAAACATGGAAATTGGGTGCACTCGGGAAGATGCAGAAAGCTCCAATTTGTATGCCATAGTATCAATCTTTTGTAACACCTTGTATGGACCATAATACTTTGGTGATAATTTATTATCCTTCTTAGCTTGCTTGAGGGACAATTGTTTATATGGTTGTAGTCGTAGGAATATCCAGTCACCTACATCAAAACTTCTTTCGCTATGATGTTGATCTGCCTATTGTTTCATTCTATTCTGCGCCAATGTGAGGTTATCCTTTAAGAGTTGGAGAACTTGTTGTTAATGCTCGATGTGATGTTCCACTACTTGAACCTTATAATTTTCTCTTAAATATGATGTGATGGATGGTGGATGATATCCATAAAGTGCCATAAATGGGGTCATTTTTTTTGCAGTATGGAAGGAAATGTTATACCACCATTTAGCCAGAGGCAACCATTTAACCCATTGTGTCTGTTTATCAGATACAAAGCAATGAAGATATCCTTCCAAACATTTGTTTACTATCTCAGTTTTCCCATTAAATTGAGGATGATAAGATGAACTATGAGCTAACTGAGTACCGAGGCAAGTAAATAATTCTATCCAAAAATTTCCATTGACAATGGGATCTCTGTCGCTTACAATAATCTTTGGGTTTCCATGTAGCTTTTGAATTGTTTCCATAAATGTAGTAGAAACTGTACTGGATTTAAATGGATGTGATAATGCACAAAAGTGTGCATACTTGGTAATTCTATCAACTACCACCATGATAACACTCTTTCCCTCGGACTTGGGTAAACCTATGATAAAATCCATTGAAACCTCCTCCCAATGTTGGCTTGGAATGGATAACGGTTGTAATAAACTTGGGGTCTTAATTGTTTCAAATTTATTTGTTGGCAAACCAAACATTCCGCCACAAACTTTTGAATATCTGATTTAAGGCCATCCCAAAAAAATTCCTTCTTAACCCTGTGGTAAGTTTTTAAAAATCCTGAGTGCCCTCCTAAGGGAGAAGTGTGCAATTCCATAAGAATCTTTTGTTTGAGTTGGGAATTCTTACATAGGTATAAACAATCTTTGTACCATAACAAATCATTTTTCCAGCTAAATGTATCAGATGTACTGGGATCTTGTTGTATCTTTTGAATGAGATCCCACAGTTCTTCATCATTCTTCCATTCCTCCCTTGCTTCGTTTATCCAAATCTAGTTGGATAATAGAAATGGCACACAACAATGCTTCCACATCCTCATCCTTTCTTGAGAGTGCATTAGCCACAACATTTTTCTTCCCTTTTTTGTAGATGATTTCAAAGTCATAACCCAACATCTTTGTGACCCATTTTTGTTGCTCTTCAGAGGATAATCTTTATTCTAAAAAGTATTTAAGGCTATCATGATATGTTTTTACCTTGAAGTGTCTTCCCATCAGGGAGGGTCGCCATTTCTTAAGTGCATGTAGTATTGAAAACATTTCCTTCTCATAAATAGCTTTGTGTAAATACTTTCCCTTGATTGGACGACTTTCGAAAGCAATGGGTCTTTCATCTTGCATTAAAACCACACCAATTCCATTTCTTGAAGCATCACATTCCACAATAAAGGTTTTTGTGAATTTCGGCATAGCTAAGACCGGTGCTTGGCACGTTGCCTCTTTAAGATGTTCGATACCTTTGTTTCTCTTTGAGTCCATGAAAATGCATCTTTCTTCAATAATGTTGTTAGAGGTGCTGCTATTCTCCCATAATTCTTAACAAACTTGTGATAATACCCTGTCAACCTGAGAAATCCTCACAGATGCTTTATGGATGTGGGGATTTTCCATTCCTTCATGGCTTTAATTTTGCTAGGGTCTACCTTAACTCCTTCATGAAATACAATATGACCCAGATATTCCACATCTTGTACTCCAAAGAAACATTTGGAGCTTTTTGCATATAATTGTTTCTCCTCCAATAGTTTGAGCACCCTGTCAACATGTTTGTTGGAAATAATACTGAGAGGGCAGGTGAATCAGTATTAGAAAGTCAATAATATTTCATTTCCATATTATCATTCATATACGCTACTTTAGTAAATGAAACTTGTGTGTATACGCAACTGTATATAAGGCAACTAGCGTATAACCTGTAAACTTATAATTTAGTTAATTCTTCATATGTTGATCTTTAATCTGAGCATTAGAACCATATAAAAAGTAACCAGGAGTAGTAAAAACATAACAGATAGTCACACACATGAACACAAGATATAAGGTGGAAACCCAATGTGGGTAAAAACCACCTACTACAATCGTCTCTATCTTCCTTTTAATAAGAAACTTCTTTTTACAATATTTTGTACTGGTGAAGTCTTATACCAGTACGCGGGCTTTTACCTGTAGAAGGCTACAACCTTCTCTCATTCTCCAGCTTCTCCTGGAAGGGAGTTGCAACCCCCTAGTTCTTGTACTAGCTAGTGTACTAGTACGTAGGTGATGACCTACAGAAGGCTACAAGCTTCTCTTTTCTTCCAGGGATCACATTTCATAAATTTTCAGACTGGATCCATCAATACCATCAATCAAACATCAAATATATCTACATTAACCAATCTCATTTGCACCAACCCAAAACTGAATCAAACAATCACTTCTCAGAATGTTGTAACCGGAAGACAATAATAGTAACCAGAACCCAAGCTAGAACATAGAACACCACAACAAACAGAAGTAGCTAAATCATAGTTTATTAGGTATGCGCTACTTCAATATGTCAAACCTACGTACATACACAATTTTCCCAAGGCGATACTGTGTATATGTTGTTTGGATATGCAGAACCAGCGTGTATACGTGCCTTTGATAAAGTGAACCTGCGTACAGATCTGTAAATGATGATTTAACCTTTACAACAATTCAGACATCAGTTATACCTAGATCATCATGTTTACAGATTATGACATGTGCCAATTATTCAGATAAAAGTTCAAAACCACACAAAGATACTTCACTTCAAGCCTTACGATCTTGACCCATTAATAGAACTTATCCATCATCAAGCGCTCAGGTTCATCCTTGATTCAGATCCAGCTGTGCATCTAACCCAATGATCTGTATTCTAGATCTTGCTCTTCATTAGATATTCAATGCATGAGTGCCCTTGCCTAATGATCTTTTCCTCCTTTTATAGTCTTAGGCCTTAGTCAATACCATGGTCCAAAACCACTTAGAAGCAATACCTTGGACCAAATACCAGGGGTCAACACTTCGGACACGATACCTTGGACCAATACCATGGATCAAAATACCATGGACCAAAAATAAGTTTTCCAACATGTACGCACCTTTCTTTGCATGAAAGTGCATGTGTACGTTGTATGTGCCTTTTGTTCTACGAACCTACGTGTACACGCAACTTGGTCAATGGAAACCTGCGTATACCTCTCTTTCTTCATTCTGTGAGCCTGAAATGTGATCTGCCATCTGTGAGAGTTGCCATCAAGGACAACATCTGTTTCATAGTGCCAAATATGTGTCATAATTCCAACAATCACCCCCTTTGGACTTGATGGAAACCCCAAGTCATTCTCCCCCTTTGTCATCATGGGAAAAGGGTTATGCTCCCCCTGAGTACATGTTGAATTCTTCGATATGTTGAAGCGTGCTGTCCATGCTCCCCCTGACTGCAAGCAAGGTCTGCAAAAAGATGTTCTACAAGAAGAACATGACTCTATACATCATAAATGGCCTTCCTATCACCAAAGACTCATACATACATCCATCTCCCAACCAGGTGGGGATATACCAAGATTGACTCATCCACCCAACCAAGTGGGGATATACCAAATGTTTTTACATGAAAAAACAAGAACATTCCATCATCCATCCCATGCATAGTGGGGAAACAAAATAGGTTGTTTCATGACCTTGAAAATAAAGGATATACATGACATAGAGACAAAATATCTAAAACAAGACTATGATAGTTATCAGCAACTGTCATCAGCAGCATCTGTCAATCAACAACCATGATCTCCCTCTACACCTGTTCCACTTGAATCTATGAATTTGTACAAAGATCTTATAAGATAATGCCAACAATGCATTATTAGAAGTATAGGCTCCCCCCGAACCTATGCCAGATGATCTTTGTCATACCCATATCAGACCCCTTTCATCTTGAGTATCGACATTGTATTTCTTCAAACCAACATATACGCGATTGTATTCACAACAACCAGCATATGTACGCAGATACGCTTCATAAAACTCACTTACAATCACTTTTCTCTAAAACAGATAAGTTTCAACAACAAGATGATGCATCAACTACTCCCAGCTTCTGTGTGAGATATTCAAATGTCTCTCTGGGTAGTGGTTTAGTGAATATATCAACAACCTATTCTTTCGAGGGAACATACTCCAATTTGACCTTTTGTTCAAGCACTTGTTCACGTAGAAAGTGATATTTGATGGGTATGTGCTTGATCTTGGAATGCATGACTGGATTCTTTGAAATACTGATTGCACTTGTATTATCACATAGAATGGAGATGGGTGGAGTACATGTGATCTGAATGTCTTGCAATGTTTGCATCATCCAAAGGAGTTGTGTGCAGCAAGATGCAGCAGCCACATATTATGTTTCAGCTATAGATAATGCAATTGAACTTTGTTTCTTGCTGAACCAAGACACTAATTTGGAACCCATATAGAATGCACCACCACTAGTGCTTTTTCTATCATCCACACTACTTGCCCAATCAACATCTGTATATGGATGAAGTGTAAGATCTGTATCCCTAGGATACCATAAACCAAAATTTTGAGTTCCTTGAAGATATTTAAAGATCCTTTTGACTGCTTGAAGGTGTGATTCCTTTGGATTTGCTTGGAATCTTCCAACTATTCCCACTGCATGCATGATGTCTGGTCGGGTACCTGTTAGATAAAGCAAACTACCAATCATGGATCTATAGGTGGGTTGATGTACTGCTGTTGATTCATCATTTGAGCTAAGACTGCATCCTGTTACCATGGGGGTACATACTAGTTTGGATTCTTCCATGCCGTATTTTTTCAAGATCTGCTTGAGATACTTGGTTTATGATAGAAAAATACCATCTTTATTTTGTTGAACTGGTAGGCCGAGAAAATATGTGAGCTCACCAAGCAGGGACATTTCAAATTCTTTCTGCATTACCAAAGTAAAGTTTTGGCTCACGGTTTCTTTGTTGCTACCAAAAATGATATCATCAACATACACAACAAGTATTAGAAATTTATCATTGTCAATATTTGTATATAGATTGCTATCAGCTGATCCTTTTGAAAAACCTTGTTGATGGAGGTATTTGTCAAGACGGTAATACCAAGACCTTGGAGCTTGTTTTAGACCACAGAGAGCTTTTCTGAGTCTGAATACAAGTTTTGGATCATTTCCAAGGATGAATCCATCTGGTTTCTCAATATATACTTCTTCTTCGAAGTCTCCATTAAGAAATGCATATTTTACATCCATTTGGTATACTTTGAAGTTCTGAAAGCTAGAAAGAGCAAGGAACATTCTTATGGCTTCAAGTCTAGCAACAGGTGCAAAAGTTTCTTCAAAATCTATACCTTCTAGTTGAGCATATCCTTTACAAACAAGTCTAGCCTTGTTTCTAATAACTTCTCCATTTTCATTCAGCTTGTTTTTGAATATCCATTTGGTTCCTATGATGTTCTTATCATGAGGTCTAGGGACTAATTCCCAAGTATTATTCTTTTCATTTTGCTTAAGCTCTTCATTCATGGCCTTGACCCAACATTCATCTTTGCATGCTTCATGTACATTTTGAGGTTTGATTCTGGACAAAAATGCTATATAGCTTGAAGCTTCTGTAATAGTTATTCTTGTCTGCACACCTGCCTCTTTCTGTCCCAAAATTTGAGTCTCTGGATGATTTTTCTGAACATACCTGGATGGAGTCTTTTCTTCTATCGTTATATGTTCTTCTGGTGCTTCATTGGTTTCTTCTTCAGAATTAGTCTGATTTGATGTGGAAGGATAATCCTCATAATCTTCACTTTTTACCTGCTTTGGATTTTTGCCTGCTTCATCAACCACAACATCAATACTTTCAACAATTTTCCCTAGTCTTTTATTATAACACTTATATCCTTTACTTCGGGAAGAGTAACCATGGAGAATGCCTTCATCTACTCTAGGTTCAAACTTGCCAAGTTTTTCATCAGTCCTTTTGATGTAACATTTGCTTCCAAAAATTTTGAAGTATTTTACAGTCAGAGTCTTACCATACTAAAGTTCATGTCGAGTTTGAGTTCTATTTACCCGAATGTTTGTTTTTTTTAGAATAGTGATGACAGCAAATGTAGTTTCACCCTAGAAGGTTGCAGGAGTTCCAGACTCATCTAGCATGACACAAGGCATTTGCTGAAAAGTTTTGTTCATCCTTTCTACCACTCCATTTTGCTGAGGAGTCCTTGCGGTAGAGAATTCCCTTTTATTCCATGTTCTTCACAAAATTTGAAGAATTCATCTGATGTAAATTCCCCTCCTCGATCAGATCTAAGGCATTTGATTTTGCGATCTGATTCATTTTCAACCAATGCTTTGAAGGCTTTTAACTTTTCAAATGCTTCATATTTTTGCTTTATAAGTCCTATCCAACACATTCTGGAAAAGTTGTTAATGAACAATATAAAGTATTCTTCTCCACGAGGTGACCTTTTCCTTGATGGACCACATAAATCCGTATGAACAAGTTCAAGAGGCTTACTAGGTAATCCTTCCTTCTCAGGGAAATGAGCTCTAGTTTGCTTACCAAATTGGCATGATTTGCATATTGTATTTTCAGGAATGTTGATATCAAGAAGATCACGAACAACCTGGAACCTACATACTTTTAATATTTGATCGAATTACTACTTCATTTCCTTGATCACACATTTGACTGACACTCAATAGATTATGCTTTAGACCATCAACATACATAACATTCCCAACTTTAACCTTTTCTTTTAAGAGAACAGAACCTTCACCTTTTATGACAGCAGGAGTGTCATTTCCAAATGAGACCTTCTTTTCCTTTTCTAAGGCATTATATGACTAAATTTTTTCTTTATCACCTGTCATGTGTTTCGAGCATCCACTGTCGATGTACCACTAATTTTCTTGTCCTTCTACATACAGAGCTATACTACATCTTTCTGGTTGTGTTTCTTTCTTTCTCCAAGTTTTGGGACCCAATGAAGTTTGCTCTTTCTAAGAAGTTTGCCAAAATTTACTCCTCCATTCAGAATCTTCATGACCAAAGTTGTTACAAATAGAGCACTCTATTTCATTTTCAAGAAGCGAAAAGTTATTGTAGGTACTTTTCATGATCCCTGTCACATTATTTTGATTTCGTGATTCTCTAGTCATGATGGTCTTGTAAGCAACACATTGAGCAGCTTTGTGTCCAAAGTTATGACATGAAAAACATTGGCCATCAAAGAAATTCCTGCAATTATCGAACCTACTGACCTGGTGATTGCAGTTTCCATTGACATTCATTCTTGAAGTAGATTAAGTATGATTTACTTGTGGTTGGTTGTAGCATCTGTTCATCCTTGAATTATATTGACCTTGATTTACTTGGTGATCTACTTTATGCCTTTGTTGACAATTGTCAAACTGTTCACTACTCTTTACTGCATCAAGATAGCTTTTACTAGAGGTGGATGGTTTCTGTGCTTCTTCAGTATATCCCATACCTGTCTTTATCAGAGGAGAACGTTGCATTTTGATAATTGCATTTAGGGTCTCTGATCCTTTAGCAAATCTAAGATTGAGAGCTTTTGTTTTCTCAATATCCTTTCTTAGACCCACTATTTCACATTCTAATTTTTCATTATGTTTTTCCATTTCAGCAAGTTTGAATGTCAGAGTATCTATAATCATATTATTTTCTTCTAAACAAATTTTAAGTTTGGAAATTTCTTCATAAAGACCATCTTCATCTAAAGCATCCAAGAAGTCATCATCTTCAAAATCCATCAGAAGTCTATAATCATTACTATTTTCATCTTCATCACTATTTGATAAACCATCACTATCTTCATGTGTATAGTAGCTCTTCTTACTTACACTTTGTTTTCGATTCCATTTTGCTAATTCCTTACCTTTATCAAGCTTATCTTTGTGAGGACATTTGGCAGCATAATGACCGACTCTTCCACAAGCAAAACATTTGAAAGGTAGTTTACCTATGAATCTTCCAGAACCCCATTGAAGGTTCTTGACAAAGTTTTCTTCTTCCTCTCCTTCTAAAATATGTTCTGATTCATTGAGTTCTTCTCTTCCTAAAGCTTTGAATGTGGCTTGTCTCATATTTGATGGACCTCCTTTTCTAATTTTGAAACCAATTAAGATTCCATGCAGCTGTGTCATAGTAAGACTTTGAAGATCCTGCTTTTCTTCTATGGCAGAAACTTTTGATTCAAACTTAGTAGACAAGGATCTTAAAACCTTTTCAACTATAGTAACTTCTTTTATCTCTTCACCCAATTTTTTCATGCGATTAACAATCTCATCTATACGTAGGAAGTAATTAGCTATACTTTCATCATTGTGCATTTTGAGAGTTTCATATTGAATTCTGAGAGATTGTAGTTTTGCACGTTTTACCTTATCGTCTCCTTCATAGCTTAGAACAATCTTGTCCCATATTTCCTTAGCGGTTTTGAGCTGCATAACCTTAACAAATTTTGATTGTGACAGACTCCCCAATAATGTATTGACCGCATTGGCATTGGTTTCATATTGCCTTTTACCTGTCGTATCTGTAGGAATTGCTAATGGAAATGGATATCCTCCTTCCACGATTTCCCAAACCTCTGTTCCAAGAGATTGAAGTTAGGTTTTGGTTCTTACCTTCCAATAAACAAAGTTGCTCCCATCAAAGATCGGTGGTCTAATGAATGCCTCTCTTTCGTAGTTACTCATGATGATAGATCTTCCATCAAGCGATCAAGCTTCTTTTGAAGGACCTGCTCTGATTCCAATTGTTGGAAATAATGCTGAGAGGGAGGGTGAATCAGTATTAGCAAGTCAATAATATTTCATTTCCATATTCTCATTCATATACGCTACTTTAGTAAATGAAACTTGCGTGTATACACAACTGTATATAAGGCAACTAGTGTATAGCCTGTAAACTTATAATTTAGTTAATTCTTCATATTTTGATCTTTAATCTAAGCATCAGAACCATATAAACAGTCACCAGGAGAAGCAAAAATAGAACAGATAGTCACACACATGAATACAAGATATAAGGTGGAAACCCAATGTGGGTGAAAACCACCTACTACAATCGTCTCTATCTTCCTTTTAATAAGAAACTTCTTTTTACAATATTTTGTACTGGTGTAGTCTTATCCCAGTACACATGCTTCTACCTGCAGAAGGATACAACCTTCTCTTGTTCTCCAACTTCTCGTGGAAGGGAGCTACAACCCGATAGCTCTTGTACTAGCTGGTGTACTACTATGTAGGTGCTCACCTACAGAAGGCTACAACCTTATCTTTTCTTCTAGGGACCACATTTCATAAATTTTCAGACTGGATCCATCAATAACATCAATCAAACATCAAATATATCTACATTAACCAATCTCCTTTGCACCAGCCCAAAAATGAATCAAACAATCACTTCTCAGAATGTTGTAACCAAAATATAGTAACAATAACCAGAACCCAAGCTAGAACCCAGAACACTGCAACAACAAACAAAAGTAGCTAAAGCATATTTTATTAGGTATACTCCACTTCAATATGTCAAACCTGCGTACATACGCAGTTTTCCCAAGGGGATACTGCGTATACACTGTTTGGATATGCAGAACTAGCGTGTATACGTGCCTTTGATCAAGTGAACCTGTGTACAGATCTATAAATGATGATTTAACCTTTACAACAATTCAGACATCAGTTATACCCAGATCATCATGTTTACAGATTATGACATGCACCAATTATTCAGATAAAAGATCAAAACCACACAAAGCTACTTCACTTCAAGCCTTAAGATCTTGACCCATTAATAGAACTTATCCTTCATCAAGCACTCAGTTTCATCCTTGATTCAGATCCAGCTGTGCATCATAACCAATGATTTGTATTCTAGATCTTTCTCTTCATTAGATATTCAATGCTTGAGTTCCCTTGCCTAATGATCTTATCCTCCTTTTATAGTCTTAGGCCTTAATCAATACCATGGTCCAAAACCACTTAGAAGCAATACCTTGGACCAAATACCTGGGGTCAACACTTCGGATAGGATACCTTGGACCAATACCGTGGATCAAAATACCATGGACCAAATACCATGGACCAAAACTAAGTTTTCCAACATGTACACACTTTTCTTTGTATGAAAGTGTGTGTGTATGCTATATGCGCCTTTTGTTCTGTGAACCCACGTGTACACGTGACTTGGTTAATGGGAACCTGCGTATATCTCTCTTTCTTCATTCTATGAGCCTGAACTATCATCTGTCATCTATGAGAGTTTCCATCAAGAAAAAAATTTGTGTCATAGTGCTAAATCTATGTCATAATGCCAACAATGTTCAACATGATCCTTCCAAGACTTGTTGTAGATTAGTATATCATCAAAAAATACTAACACAAATTTTCGAAGGAAGGGTTTGAAAATGGAATTCATAAAACCTTGAAATGTAGAAGGTGCATTGGTAAGGCCAAGAGGCATGTCTAAAAATTCATGGTGACCCTCATGATCTTTAAATGTTGTTTTTGGAATGTCTTTAGTCAAGTTCATTCTGATTTGATGATATCCTGAACAAAGATCCAACTTGGTGAAGTAAATTGACCCATGCAATTCATCCAATAATTCATCAATGACAGGAATGGGAAATTTATCTATAATAGTGAGCTTATTTATCTCCCTATAATCCAGACACATGCGTCATGATCCATCCTTCTTGTGCACAAATACTACTGAAGTAGAGAAAGAACTTTGACTAGGTTGAATTATACCAACCTCTAGCATTTCTGCAACCATATGTTCAATTTCACTCTTTTGGGCATAGGGATATCTGTACGAATTTATGTTTAGAGGAACACTTCCTGGAATCAAATGAATAGCATGATCATGATTACAAATAGGTGGGAGACCTTTGGGAGTCTCAAATACCTTGGAATGATTGTCCAAGATTTTTTGGAGATCTGAAGAAATAGATGATTTTGATGTGGGAATCTCTAGCGAACATAATTGTGCAATTACACCTCGTTGTTCCTTCTTTAGAAGCTTTGTCATACTTTTAGAGTTGATTATCTTCAATGGTTTCCCTGTAATACCCCTTAATTAAACTCCTTTCCTTCCACACAAAATTTCATGGAATGTTCTTGAAAATTAAAAGCTATTGTACCCAAGGATTGTACCCATTGGACTCCTAGTACAACATCAACACCACCCATTGGAATGGAAATCATTGGGCTATTCAATACATATTCTTGCATGGATAGCTTGATATTATGGCACTTTCTAGAGCAATTTATGGTTCCTCCACTTGCAACCATCACTTGACACTCTGATGTTGTATATAGGAAGCAATTCAATTCCTTTGTTACCTTACAATGAATAAAATTATGGGTACTTCCCGAATCAATCAACACTATTACCTTTTTCTTCTTGATATGTCCTTGTATCTTGATAGTTTGAGGAGTGGTAATTCTAGCCAATGAATTACAAGATATGGTTGGATTCATTTCTTCTTTATCTAGGGTTTGTTCCTGCAGTATATCCTCTTCTTTTGACATTTCTTGTTCCTTTTCTTCCTCCTCTTCACAATCTATGTAGAATAATTTCTTCTCAGCACACTTATGACCTTTAGTGTATTTGCTATCACAACTGTAACAAAGCCCTTTTTCTCTTTTTTCATCCATTTGTTGTGGTGTCAAACTTGTAGGTTGTGGAAGGCTAGGGGCAACAACACTTCCATCTTTATAGTTGTGAGTAGTAGGCTTCCTGGTTGCCATAATTTTTCTTTCCATTTTTCTTGCTAACCTTAATGCCTTCTCTAATGAATCGGGTTCCCAAAGACGAACCTCATGTTGGATATTAACATTTAATGTCCCTATGAACACATCAATCCTATGCTCCTCTGGAATATCTTTTATCCTTATGTTCATTTTTTGGAAGTCCTCAATGTGCTCCATCATTGAACCCTTTTGTTTGAGATTTATCAATTGGCTAAAAAGGGTGTTTCTTTTTGTATCCTCATAATGCGCTATCATTTCTTCCGTAAAATTTCCCAAGTGAAAATTTGTTTACGAGAGCAAAGCCATTGATACCATACAAACTGATTTGGTTCCAAATATAAAGTTGCAATACATACGTTTTGTGTGTTTTGCACATTATGGAGATCGAAAAATTGCTCCATCTGTAGTATCCATGTTCTGGGATCCTTGCCATCAAACTTCCTCATATCAATTTTTGGAATGTGGTGGGTCTTCAATCCAACATTAGAGTCTATAAAATCATGATTAACATTTCTTTTGTTCTCATCATGAGTTTCCTTTACTACCCTTTCACCATTAGTGACCATTTCTTGTAGCAACTTATTCAAATTTATCTTCAATTCTTCCATCTTATCTTCCATGCCATTCATCTTAGCATCCATGCCATTCATCTTAGCTTCCATGCCATCCATCTTAGCTTCCATCTTAACGTGCATGCCATTCATATTAGCTTCCACGCCATTCATATTGGCTTCATTTACCTTTAGTGAGAATGAAATTTGTTGTACTTGGTCTTGTAATTTTGATATATCATGTTGCAGTTCTTCCTCTTCTTCACAAGTCATGCTAGAGCTTTTAGGCTGCTTACTAGGTGCTTCCATTTTCTTTCTCCGAGGCATTTATTAATGATAAAATTCTTCACTATTCCCTTTGAGTTCCTTCAAACTAATTTTTCAACCCAATCTTATTCAAAATTAAAAAAAAACTACACACCTTTTTTTTCACTTTGTAACAGCTCAATATTGAATCTATTATATCTTTGTAATTGTGGATCTCGAATATTTAAAATCTCATACTCTAGTAGCCCTCTCAGTTCTCTTTCTAACCCCGCAAGTTTGATCAAGATTAGATTCTCCAAGGAATAGTTATGCCAAATCTCCCACGGTGACCTGACTATAAACTAGTTCAGTAGAGAGAACTTGTATGACATGCCACATGTCAATGTTTCAACCTTAGTACCTGAAACTGATACACAGAAAACTATAGGCTGTTCTCTTACTGTAACTTCTTATGAAAATTTAATCCGATGCTCAGACAGAAGGTTATGACGATTTTCCCAAGGTGACTTATTGGAATGTAATTCGGGGGGCTGCAAGAACACTAAATTCCTCAGATTATATCTCCGAAAATATAGTGAGACATGATCTACAATTAAGGGCCGAGGTTTATACCAATTTCATCTCAAATGGGTTTTGTTTTTACCTTCTGAAAATTTGTATCGAAACATTTATAGCAAAAATACCACGATGACTTGTTTTAGATGAAATTCTGGAGCTTGCAAAAACCCTAACTTCCTTAGATCATATCTCCGCAAATATAGCATGAAAAGATATGAAATTCAGACATGATGTTCAGGCTGATTTCTTCTCAAATGGGTTTTTTTTGGTAGCTTTTTAAACTACGGAGCGAAAAAGTTATAGAAAAAATTCCACAATGACCTATTTAGGGTAGTGAAACCCTAGAATCCACAGTTGTGATACAATATGTTATGAAACTAGCTCACAAAAAGATAGAAAATATAGATGAATGCCTTATAAATAAGCCTCTTCAAGGGGGAACCTCCTTTACATTACACAAATGAACAATTCTTGGATGATTCAAATGACTAAACCTCCCTTCTATATATAGGAGTCTAAGGGGTCATAATATAATAAAGTTGACATAACAGTGATAACATAAGGGCACAAAAATAACAATAGTGGGTTTCTATGGGGCATACTAATAACAATATGGGGACAATAGGGGCACAATAATAACAATAAGGGATACAATGACAATAGTAGTGGGGGAATCACTAGTATTATAGGGGCCTAACATAGATAACTACTGCAAATCTATCTAAATTACTTCCATATATACGTGAAGTTATCTAACTACTCTTAGCATGCAAAAAGATTACATATCCACTAGGTTCACACAGTAAACAAACATTAATTCATATAAAAATATCACAGAGCGAAGATACATAAACTTAGCAGAAGTAATAATAAGTCAGAGATGCATCAAAATCGTCTCAAAATAGTCTTTATTAACTATAAACGTTCAATTACAGACTTCATTTCCATGCACACTCAGTCGCAGGGACCCATGCATTTAGCTATAGGAGCATTACCCTTTCGCCTAAGTACATGAAACATACCTTTCCTTCCTTAGCACCTTGCCCTTACAATGATTCTTCCCTATTTGTTCTCCATTTAGACTCACTATGACTCATCTATATATAGCATTTGCTTTACAATACCATGGTCCATGAACCATGGGCGGGTCTCAAAAGCTCTCTATCACCTACCAACCTAAGGGACTAAAGCCCCTTTGACTTCTATTAGCTTCGCACTTTACTTCCACATTTTGTGGAGACTTTACATTTACTACAAAATTATATTACAAAATTGACCCAAAACTTGACATACTGACCCCAGGGACCCCTTCCCAACAGGCCCCCAACACAAATTGGGCGACTCACCCTTGAGTCATTCATTTGGCACATCTATCTTGCTTTGATCCTTTTTAGCAGTTGCCTTGGCAGTGACTTTCTTATTTTTCTATGCGGCTTTCTCTCAAGATGCTGCCTTCTCAACCTCTTTATGCTTCTGCACTATAGTCTTTTGCACAGAGGAACTCTCTCTGCCCTTGCTTATTCTAGTGCTGAGATATGTGTAGTGTAGTCACTCCCCTAACCATTTCCCCAAGACTTCTTGTACATTAGCTTGAGTGACCAAGTACGACAATCAATACCATACCTTCTTGGGATCTCGTCGCGCGTGGATAGAAACATTGTGAAATCTTGACTTGAACTTCCAGTATGCCTCCAATTGCTTGAACAGGGTTGGCCATAGCCTCGGCCTCTGGTTGATCACTGTGCGGAGGTCCATTTCAAACAACACCAAAAATATCTTCGTCTCCATGACCCTTTCGGGGTCCTTTGTTGCCCAAAATGAAGTGAACTTCATGGCTCTAGTAACTCGGCATCCTGTGGAGGGAACTGACTGTCCTCTCAGAGCCTCCACGTGACGAGGGAAATCAACAACAGCAGTAAGGTAGAATGGAATTCCTTGCCTCATCCTATGCTTCGCAACAATTCAACAAAATTTCTTTACAGAGGTATTGCGCCTAGTTTAATTGCATCCCCTTTGCACATTGGGTAGCAAGTGAGATAACTGTGATTGGAACCTCATCTACGGGACACTTTCTCATGACCTTGCAGGCCAAAATCTGAGTGAAAACTACACTGCCTTGTCTATGATGGGGCAGCTAGAGTATCCATAGACTTCTTCACCAAGCCAACCTCGTTCATCATTCTGTCCGCGAGTGTTTTTATTTACTCTGTCCTCCAAATTCCTCGGATGGATCCACCCCTTAGTAGGGAAACCAACAATATAGTGGATCAACATATCTGTTATGGGGATGGGATCTCCCAACCAAAGACACCCATCGTGGACCAGTGTAAGAAATTGGCCTACACACACCGTGTTGATAATGGTTCTGCTAAAATGCGGTACCTATAGCATATTTAGCAACCTAGCCTTTTCAACCCTCACAACCCACTTGATAGGTTCCAATCACATGAATCTGGTCTCCTCATTGTATATCTTCACCAAATACTTGTTTTTCACCAAATGTGGGAAGTTTTCATGGTTGGCCAGATCCTAGTTTCCATCTTTAGTGTAGGAATGCACCCTAAGAGTGCACCTTCAAATACCACCATCTCCAGAAATAGAAGTGTAGAAACTGTGAACTTAGCAGTATATGGGTGTTTTGGTACCTTCTCTTTGCCTTTCTACAGAGGGATATACTTCGGGAGCCTAGTGATAGGCTCTCCCTCCTTAGCATCCAACTCCTCAACCCCTTTGTGAAGCTCCTCTTCATCAAGATCCAGGGGTTTGTGTCGTTGTTTCGACTTGTCCATCTTCCTTTTTTGTCGAATCTCAAGGGGGTTCTTCCTCAGTGACTGTCTCAGAGGAACAAATTGTGCTTTCTTTTGTTTATCCTTAGTGGCTAATGGCTTAGGGCTAGGTGACCTTGGAACTGTAGGTACAGACAGCATGGCTTCCATGGTTGAAGCAGTTTCAAGGGTTGTGGTTTTAGAGGCACTGACTTGAGAACTTGTGGCTTGTATGGGGTTACTGGTCATCATGTTTTCCACGAAGGACTTTCAAAAGGTTTCAAACAGGTTAGCTATCCCTAGATGGTTAAAAATATCTTTCCATTCTTCTTAGTTCATAGACATACAATAATCTCTTTTGCAGCAAATTCTCTGAAAGAAAAGTTTTGTAATAGATACCATCATGTCGGATTTATAGGCTATTTTAAATTCAAATCTGATAGTTCCCTCCAAATTCTTACCATAAATGCATCTTTGGCGATAGATTGCCAAATATTTACACTATAAATGCAACATACCCACTCCTTCTAATAGGATTTTCACCATCCATTCAGCTACAGTGCATCCAACGACTATTTTTAACTCTACTGCGTGCCACCATCCTCCATGGCACAGTTTCTCCTGGCACACTTCTTTCATCTATTGTGTAACCCCCTTACTTCGCTTTCCATTCTTCGGGCAATGTAGTTTATATTGCCGCACATTATTGAAGCTGCCTAGAGTACTAAGACTATCCTCCCATCATGTAGTCATTGCGCAAGGGAAGGATTCCCTTTATACAACTTTAGTAGACTTCCATTGACTCTTCCTAGAAACAAATCTGCATTCAGCTTCGCGAGCTGAACTGCGCCACCATCTATAGTTTCCTTGACTACATAGGGTCCTAACCAGTGAATTTGAAACTTCCTAGGGAATTTCATGAACTTTCTATCATAAAGTAGCACTAAATAATTCACCATGAAGGTTCATACCTTAATATGTTGATTGTGCTAGGCCTTCTCGCGCTCCTTTTGTACCTGTTGGTGAAATCCTACTAAGAATCGGTCTTCTTATAGCTCCAGTAACTGGCCGAGGCATTTCTCCATGGTCTCGAGATCTTCCATATCTGTCAATGCTGTAATCCACAGACTTTGTACAATATACTCCATGGCCATCACAACTTCTATCCCATAGACCAACCTGAATGGGGTTTGTCCTGCCAAATTCTTACGTATCGTCCTATATAACCATAGGATCGTTGGTATGCGTACATCCCAATCATTCCTATGTGTGTTGCAAATATTTGTCAATGCATTCTCCAGGATTTTATTGAATGCTTCAACTATACCATTCGATTGAGGATGATAGGGCATACTCTTTTGATGATAAACTTGGAATTCTTCAAGCATCACGCAATAATTTCATTTAGAAAGTTCATACCCCGATCCCTCATCAGTAGGTTAGGACTCCCATACCTTGTCAAGACATATTCAAATAGGAACTTTGTAGTTGTAGCAATGCTACAGTCTTTCACTGGTTGTGCTTCCTCACACCATGTCACATACTTAGTCGCGGTGATAACGTACCATGTGTCTGTCTTTTTCCCTAGTGGGCGTATTAGACCTACGAAGTTGATCGCCCATGTTTTAAGGGAAGTTTGATGCTTCGTGATGGTTTTCTAGTCTATTGACATGCATCAGATGCCCTATAATATGCCTTACAATCCTTATGCACCATTGGCCATCATAACCCTACCTGTAGAATCCTCTGCACGGTTGCTTTGCCTACATAGTGTCCTCCTTCCATTCCTCCATGAGCTTCGGTGAAGATGCTAGATTGTTAAAATTTGGGAACATATCGGTTCAATATTTCATCAGTGCCCATCTTATACAAGTGTCCCGCAATCACTAAAAATTCGCTACGCAGGCCACCAATTCCTTTTTTTTTTTAGTAGAATATCCTTCTGAGGTTGTCTTAGTAGTAAAAACTGGATTATATTAGCAAAATGATCATCTGTGACATGTACAACAAAGAGATTTTCATTTAGAAATCCTTCTTCCGCATTAGTTGGTTCTTCATCTGTCTCAATTCTGAATAGATGATTTGGTCTCACGTTTAATCATCTAGGCTTCACAATTACCTTAAAATCATATTCCCAAAACATCAACAACCACCTACAGATCTTCCCCCCCAACATAGGCTTGTTGACTAGGTACTTGAGACCAAAGTGATTTGTATACATTTTGAAATGCGTACCTAACAGGTAATGTCAAAATTTATGCAGCGTGTAGACCATCGCCAATACTTTGCACTCTGTAGTAGAATAGTTCTTCTCTGCCTTTGATAATTTCCTGCTTGCAAAGGCTATAGGGTGATATATCTCGCCTTCGCTTGGTTGGGTCAATACCACATCCCACGTAATACAAGAAGCATCCACATGAACATGAAATTCTTTCTTCCAGTTCGGGAACACCAAAATGGACACAATCACCATCCTTTCCTTTAATACATCCAGACTGCGTTGACACTCTTCATCCTAGTAGAACGTTGAATCCTTCTTTAGTAATTTCTCCATTGGCACAGATATCTGTTTATAAGCCTTGATAAACTTCCTATAGTAGCCGATGTGGCCCAACGTTGCGCGTAGCTGCTTGACATTCTTTGGAGCTTCTAAATTAACAATCACAACTATCATTATGGAGTCTACCATTAACCCCTTCTTACATATGACATGGCCTACAAATATCCCATAAGGCACACAAAAGATACCTTTTTTCAAGTTTAGAGAAATTTTTTATCTGCGAAAAGTATCCAACATCAAGCGCAGACTTGTGACATGGTGCTTTACCAATCCAAACATATTCTAGTCATCAAAATACACTTCTAAAATCTTATGGATGAACTCTTTGAATGTTGCAATTACCACCCTAGAGAAGATCGTGGGCACATTCTTCAGCCCAAATGGAATCACTATGTACTAGAAGCATCCCCACTTCATTGCGAAGGTTGTATTGCTGCGATCCTTTGACGCGATCTTAATCTGATGGTACCCTGAGAACCCATCAGTGATCGAATAGGCTTCCTACCCACCAACATTCTCCAAAAATTCATCTATAAATGGTGTTGGAAATTGGTCATGAATGCATGCATCATTGAGCTTTCTTAGGTCTACGCATATCTTGATTTCACCATGCTGCTTGTTGGCTTGTTAGGGCTTGACCCAGGTTCAGAGATGATTTAGCCAAATAGATCCCGGTACTACTGGCCCTTTTGGCAATAGTTTGTGTAGCGCGGACTGAGGGCTCACCCAAAGTAGTATGGGAGGGTGCTAGCACTAGGTTTCTGCACCCTAGAGATGTCTGATGAGTTAAAGTGTTTCGCGGTTCAACGCTGCACGCCCATCGCTACGCGCACTTACTCGTACCTTGCAGCCTGAGATGCTGCCTTCATGCAACCCTACTCGAGGGCCAAACACTATTATTACCCAAGCCTTTACTAGTATTCTGTTGTTAATTGATTAACTTAGCCTACTTGTATGCATTAAAGTATACTTGGCAATAGAAATCATTCATACAAGTGCATGAAGTAAATAAACAGTATATTCACAAATTATATCAAACATGCATTAACCCAAGAATAGATACACAAAATTATGATAAAACTTCTCTTTATTACTTTCTTCCTTGGTTATAGACTCCAATCCACCCTACACACTCAGCGACAGGGGTCCACGCACTTAGCTGCAGACTACTAGGCCTTTGTGCACTCAGCTATAGAGCCTTCTCCTACTATATGATCCAAGACACACTTCGCACTTCGACTCCATCACTTATACTTTTTCCATGCTCAACCTCTATTCTCTATCTCCTAATTACTTAGAGCCTCACTTTATTTATACAATCCCATGGTCTGCGGACGATGGGTAGGCCGAAATTACATTACAAGACTAGGGCAGACAACCCTGTGACTCTATCATACATTTCGCGCTGCACGCCCACAATTCGCAGATTCTTTACAACAATATCAAGTCAAAACTTGGGCTTTCAGCCCCGAAACATGCATTGCGGGGATTCCATGCCCAACAGTTCCCCAACACAAACATCATGACTCACCCTTGAGTCACTCGGTCAGCGTGGTGATCTTGGCGCGGAGTCCCTCCAACTATTCTCGAACTGTACTAAGGTTTGTAGTGCACTGAGCTGCTGCTTGCTGTATCTGCTGCATCCACTGTTCTAAGACCTCTATATCTGGGGTACTTCTCTACATCAATGTGTGCATCTCCTGTATGTTCGTGATCTTTCGTTCGATGTTTGTCATGATAGTGAAAGCCTCGTCGATCCAAGGCTAAATGCGCGCTTTGAGAACTGCCTCCTTGTGTCGTGTTGCGTCCACCTGCTCCTTCAGTGCTTTGAATTGCTGCATTCTTGCAAGCCTCTAGGTGAGGACTACAGTCTGCACAGTTCTTCGGACACTGTCATACTACTGCTGGAGTTCTCGCACTTCTATCTCCAACTGCTGGATGTTGGGGTCCTCCTGCATAGTTGTGAGGACCTCAAGTGCTTGTTCCAACATGCTGGTACAGTCTCACACTGCACCTCTGATTTCCTCCAGTCCCACTGTCATAGCGCTAACGCGTTATTCTCTGATTTCTGGGGGAGGGATGGTTGCACCTTTAACCGCAGCTCGGTGATCTGAATATTCAGCTCCAGCTGAACCTTTTTCATTTCTTCCCTGGCCTTGCCGACTCCTACTGCTAGTCTATGGATCCACACCTCTATTGGTAGATCTACTGGGATAGCCAGCTTCGGGACACTGCAGCAAGCGTCGCCTACCACCTGCACCAACTACTAATTTTGTGACACAAATTCGTCACGCTGCAAGCTGAGTTGTTCCATGTTCATCTTTTTCTCGCTAAGGAATTGGATCGTGCAAATCTCCCTAGCACACAGCTCTACCGTTATCCCATCTTGTAATAGATATAGTGTCTCACGCGGAAGGATAGTCGAATTAAGGCCAAGGCCTTTCATCATGCTAACCTAAAATCTATCGGCCTCATTCGCTATCACTAGGGCCCCTTTTAGCAACACTATTGTGTTTACCATCCGTGTGTGCATCATCTACTTTACTGCTGAGGATCCTGCTGCGAGGTGGGTTGAAAGGGTACCCACCTAATGGGGACACACCTGTAACTCCTGAAACTGCACTGTGAGGGCCCCCAACACAGTCTGGTGCTCCTGTATAAAATCCTGAAGAACCTCATCGGTGACATTGCACACTATCTCGCTAATGTCATGGAGATCACCCTCGGTTAGGGTGATCGAGTAAATGGCTAACTTCGAGGCCTTGAGCTTCTTCCTTGGTCATTCTCTCTCTTCCATATGTGGGCACTTCAATTGTGTGGATGCAGTCCGTAGGTCCACGCTCCCTTCCACTATTTCTTTTTCCTCTGCCTCCTGCCCCTGTGATGGCGTTTCTTGGCCCTCACCCGCCTTCGTGGTTGCTTCTTTTGTTGTGGTTGCTTCTACAGACTTTTTCTACTTAGTGGGTTTCTGCGCTGCTTCCCGCGCTGGCCGTACCTCATCTGCTATTGTTTCTTTCTACCTTTTCTTGGTCAACTGTGTGACACATAGCTTGGCATTGTCCTTCTTCTTCTGTGCTTCTGCCCTCTCGAGTTCTGCAAGATCTGGGGCACACCATTCTGAAGGCCATGCCTCCAAGATAGTTAAAATGGTGTCGTCAGTGGCTATAAAAGGTAGCTTTGTCCACTACTTCATTGTTTCCTTGCACACCGTGATGTATATATGATGCATGTCGGCTTTGAATTCTACAAAACTCTGTAGACTATTGTACACCGTGGGTGATAAGCGCGGCTTCCGATTGATCCACATCTAGATGTTCATCTCCATGAGCACCCAGAAGATCTTGCTGTCATGTATCCTTTTCGGGTCCCTTGTGGCCTAGAGTGAAGTGTACTTCACAGCCTCTGGTAAATCTCTGTCAATTGTGGGGAATTGACTGTCCCCTGGTAGTTCCCCCACTATGATCACTATGGATAGCAACAGCCACGCATAGTGGAAGGTTTGACCCTGCTCCTGGGCTTCGCGTCAATTCTTTAAGAATTCTGTGTAGAGGACTTTAGGCCAGTTAAACTGGATCCCCTCCATGCATTTCTCGGCCAGTGCGATCACCGGTGCGGGTACCTTGTCTGCGCGACACTTTCGCATAACTTTGCCAGCCATGATTTGTGTTACTACGTGTATCGCTTTTCCCTTGATGTTGGATATGGTGTATCCCCTCTTCTTCTTCTCCAGCTTTTACTTCATCTTCATGGCCTCCGCGAGGGCCAAATCACTACCCTTCCCTTCCGATAAGGTTGCAGGTTCCTTTCCTTTGTATAGTAGCTGGAAAATGCGATGGATTAGGTCTATCGTGATGGGGATAGGTTCCTCCAGCCATAGATACCCATCATGCACTAAGTAGAGCAACTGCCTGATGATGAAAATGGATATTGGGGGGTGGTGGAAATGCAACACCCATAGTAGATTCAGTAGCCTGAACTTTTCCACTCTGCGCAGCCACTTCCGTTGCTGTAATGTTGTCACCATCCCCGCATTGTTCTACTTCATGAGACTCCTGGTCTCCAAGTGAGGAACCTTCTCACAATCAGCGAGGTCCCAATCTTCAAACTTCATGGTTGGCACATGACCCAGGTGTGTGCCTTCAAACATAATGTCGTCTGGGAGGAGCGGGGTGTGGAGTGAACTCTTGGTTTCATCCAGGTCCTTGGGCACTTTGGCCTTACCTTTCCGTAGATGGACATATGCAGGCAGTTTTTTTGCAAAGCAGGTAGGTTGAATATCCTCCTCCATGCCTTTGTCTTCTTCCTCTGTGATGATAAGGGCCTGCAAATCTTCTTCCTCCTCATTTGTTTCTATCATGACAACTTTCCCCTTCTCTTCAATTGATAGTTTGTTGCACAGTGGGTTCCTCAAGGACATGCATACTGGATCCATTGCTTGTTTATCCTTCTCAGGTCTTGGCGTATGCAGTGATTTTGGGATCTCTGCCACAACCCCGACACCTTTTGGAACATCCTCCATAATTGGGGTCTACACGGCCTCACCGGTGGTTACCTCTTCTATTTCCAGACCATCCATAGTTGTTGTCATCGCATCTGGACTGTTATCTGTCACTCACAGATTCAAGGGATCAATCAACTCTCAGCTCACAATGCTTAGGGCTCTGCTCAGTCACTCAATTCTCAAATGACCAAGTGTTGTTTGCTGGGTAGCCCCTTGCATTTTATAGCGCCTTTTGAATTAAAATTTTACCGTTCCCCCCAATTCCGGGTGATCAATGCTTTCTTGGTGGAAGATTTTCGCAAATCTTGCCTATAAATCGTGTCTTAAATGTCAGTCACCCACTCCATTTGGCCTCAAGTTGATCATCCCATCATAATAGTGACTTCAATGGTCACTTTCTGGCCAATATACGTGGCAGCGCAGACCCCCGGGTGCGGTCACGGACCTTGTGACTTTCTACTTCTATGTGCATCTCCAACATCACACAGCTCCCAGGCAGGATAGTTTATAGTCTCGCGCTCCCTTCCAACTACCTGGAGCACTAAGACTATCCTTCCCTTGGCTAGTTAGGTAGTCGCACCACTTGTGTGGAGCGTCATCCTGTCCTCCATC
Source organism: Pinus tabuliformis (assembly GCA_031772625.1). Classification (NCBI taxonomy): domain Eukaryota; kingdom Viridiplantae; phylum Streptophyta; class Pinopsida; order Pinales; family Pinaceae; genus Pinus; species Pinus tabuliformis. The sequence goes on along the minus strand of CM062804.1, from coordinate 1,109,248,455 downwards.
ATAGTTCTTAGAGAATCCCCACCTTCTATGGTTGCGCACTTCCTCATTTGCAATGCGCTACCCTGGTCACTATGCTTGACAATATGCGGTCCAAGCCAAGGCATCAGACTAACCAATTTACGGTGATAGTTCTCAAACTTTTCAGTATGATCGTATGCACCTTGCCTTACCATCCTAGTTTTTTCGAAGAGAAACTTTTCATTTATCTCGTCCTCCAGCTTCTTGACCTTCGCGTCCATCAAAGTGCTTTTCTCTCTTATCTGTACCCTTTCTTTCTCAAGTTCGCAAAGTCTAAGGTTTCCCAGTTGGATTTCTTCCTCAAGTTTCATGTGTTCTATCTCCTGCGGCTATGTGATTCCTTTTTTTTGGGCTTCGCGAAGTATTGTATCTATGGGTGTTGTCATGCATGGACTATGCTTTGCCTGCTCCATAGGGATTACAACATCTGCTTCATACTTCAGCATCGGAAGTGCCTGCGTGGTCAGAGTTTTGCACACGGTCCTATAAGCCCATAGAACCACTAGTATGCACAAGTCCCAATCAGTGTGTCTCACATGGTGGACCGTGTTCAGTACTTCGCATACTTTGTCAAAGGCTTCCATGCAAATAATCTTCAGCGTGCTTGGTTTTATCATACTTCGTCGTTTGTGCCATCGCCTTGCCTGCTCCTACTTGTTGGTCCGGTTTCCTATCGTGAGGACGGTGTGTGTTCATGTAGGTTGCATACTATATGCCTATACCCATCTAGAGAGGTGGGTGTGCAGGCTGTTTCATCCATCATACTTGGCTTTCATCCTCATCTGAGGCTTTCCAAACCATATGAGCATCATCCTTCTGCATTCTTGTCAGTCCTCAAAACTCCTTTGATGTGTACCCCACCATCATGTGGGCGTAGCACACAGTGCCCATTTCAGAGCGTCGAAACGTTGTTTTTTCGGTACTTCTCTTTCAAACTATTTCAGGAAATCATCCACCTCACTTAGCCCGTCATACCTAGGTAGATTCCTTACCTTTGTTGTCACACAATGCAGTGATCTTACCATCATGTTGAAATTGAGTGTGGTTACCTCGTGTAACTGGTTCTGCCATCATTCTATTTCCTCATCCGAATGTGATGTGCAGGAGCTTTCACGCTCCCACGAAATCCTGCCATCCACTATAGGATTCACCAAATCCTATTCCCAAGCGGTTATCTTGTAGATACAATCTACATCGTTGTCACTGTCACTGTCACACACCAGCTTTGTGTAGCGCGATCCTTCCGCAGGGTCTAAAGGTACCGCTATGTGTAGTGACTTTTTCCCAAAAATCATTTTGCGCTTCTTTAGATTTATCACTCCTTTCATGTCAGTGGCCCAGTATATTCCTAGTAGCATGGGATAGGGATTTTTGTCATCGATAATCTCTATCACTTCAAAATCTGCAAGCGCGCTCGCACATTCGATATATATCGTTATTCCCTACAATCTTCCCATCAGTAGGATCTTTTGCTGAATCGCCATTTGCAGTTGAATAGGATACCATTGCAATGCAGGCTTGCCCATGTGCTCTGATGTATACCTTGGCAGGACGTTCGCATCCAATCCTGGATCCAAAATCACTCGATCCATCTCATATTCCCAAATTTGTTCAGTCAATCTCATATCCCTTCTTGTTTGCGTTGTGTGCTTCCCGAGCTTCCAGATTATGTGGAGTTCTCTTGACCCAATGTGCCTAGTGATGAGTTCTTACAGTACCTTCACAACCTTATTGTCATACAGTAGCTTCATGCATGTCTCTAGAAAGGTATTGAACATTGATGGGTCCATCTCCGGTTCTAGTTTGTCTTTAATACCTGAAGTGGAGGCCTCCATGAAGCTCTTCTTAGCTTCCATGAATGTCTTCTTCACGCGGTCCAAATCGAACTCTGGTTCCTTTGTTGGAGCCTTGCTAACCTAGGAACTCTCTTTGGGCTGCTTGCCCTTGCAATCTCCTATCGCGATACTACTTTGGAGCGCGATGTTTACATTTGGGTCCACATTGCGTGGCTTAGACCTCATCATTTGCAAGTTTTGAGTCAGGGGAGGCTGGAGTGTTCCTTTATCACGCAACTTCGATATCAGTGTGGGGCAGTCCTCCATCTCATGATCAAACTAGGTACAATATAAACATGATTCTTGTTGTATTTGTACAATCGCAAGCATAATGCCCAGGCCCTCCGTAATTGTAACAAATTAGCTGTCTGCGTCACCTTCCTATTCCCATTCCACCTCGACTGCATCCGCGCCCCTGAAATCGAGTGCACGCCATCCCTGCATTTTGATCAAGGTCTCGCATTTCAATTTGAATTGTGTAGGTAGGAGTCTGATCCATCATCAGTTCATAACCTCTATAGGTACGCTCATTGCAGCCTACTAACCTGCAGAAATTACTAAACAGCTGTTGGGACATCTGCGTATACTTCGTAATAGGTGGCAGTTATCTGTAGCATTCTTCCCTTCTATCTGACAAATTGTGCATCATAATGTAGGTGCTGCACTAAGTCTTTTTTGTGCCTCTGGTCTCAATGGCATTGGCCCTCCTCCTGCTGGGTAGTTCATGAAGATTGGACAATGGTCCTTGTCATGTCCCTGGCCTTTTCACTTTATGCACCATACCTCCTTGTGCACCTCTAGGTGAGTTGTCCTGTCCTATTTCAAACTCTACATCTCCAGACATAGGTTTTTCAACTGCACATGGATCTGTTGGACTCCCACACTAGGATCTTATATTGGGGTCTCGTGCAGTCTCATTGCAATCTCCAAGGCTTCGACCTGGGTGGATAACTTCTACTGTGACAGCGCAGTCCTTAGATGCGGCGTTAGTGACGCTACAAACCATGCACGGTGCTACCCATCTGTCAAGGTCATGTTGGCTTCGTGAATCATACCCTTTAGTCTCTGGTCCAGCTCCCACGGGGTCGGGCTTGCAAGCATCGTGATTTCCTTAAACTCAATAATTGACTGTGTCTCCAATTTTGGCCTGCTAAATTCCCTGTTTAGCGTAGATTGAATATTTGCGATCCCTACATTTGGATTATCGTTGGAATGCTTAATTTACCATGTCAGTGCACGGTCCCTAATGGCATTGACTAGCGTTGCTTTCTTTATATTGTTGTTTGTGACTCCTTTCGCTTCCCATACAGCCTTTATCACAAACCAAAATTGGTCTAGATCTTCATTCCCTGCTCCTTTGAACAACGACAACTTTATTGCATTCGCCATATTGAACTGTGGTGGTGGCGGAGGTGGTGTGGGAGAAGATGGGGGTGAAGATGGTGAAACTGGTGGTAGTGTGGGTGGGGGTGGTATGTGCAGAATTCGTTGTCTTATCAGACTGATCGCACTTCTTGGTGAAACTTTCACCAGCTCTTCCTCGCCTTCTTGCTAAGGAAAAAACAAGGGGATAGTTTATATTTCTATGCTACCTTAATTTCTATAGATCCTCCTACTTCGCATAGCCCCAAACATCAATTTATTTGCATAACCCGCTTTTCACACAGTAGCATTTTAATCCAAGTGTTCAAAGCTTTAACGTACTTACCTTGTGGTCGTTTGAGGAAGCACCATTCCGCCTCACTATAGCTAACTAACGTATCTACCGTGAACTCAGTGATAAACCATCCTATAATTCGATTGAGCCAATGGTCCATAGCGCACACGATCTTTTCTCTTGATGTTTCTAGTCTGGGCACCAACTCTTGAGTCCACATAATCAGTTTGTCGAGCCTACACCTTCCTTGACTGTCTACGATCCACTCGTACAACTCAAAGGCTAAGGATGCAAAGAAAATTTCGTGGATTTCCATATATAGGTAGTGCTCTAACCACCATTCCTTTGATACTCATAGATTCCTGTTTTCCTATGCCGTGAACTCATGAATTTTTCTATCCAACCACTCTTCAATTTCTTTCTTTGTTAGATTCTAATGACTCGACATCAGACATCTCTTATGTAGATCCCAGTCCTGGCAACAGAACCATTTGTTGGCTTGATGGGGCCTGACCTAGGTTCAAAGGTGATTTAGACAAACAAATCTTGGTACTATTGGCCCTTTCAGCAACAGTACACAGAGCGCGGACTAAGGTCTCACCTGAAGTAGTATGGGAGGGTGCTAGAACTAGGTTTCCGCACCCTGGAGATGTCTAATGAGTTAAAGTGTTTCGCGATTCGACCTTGCGCGCCTGTCACTATGTGCACTTACCCGTACCTCATAGCTTGAGATGTTGCCTTTGTGCAGCCCTACTTGGGGGCCGAACACTGCTATTACCCATGCCTTTACTAGTATTCTGGTATTAGTTTATTAACTTAGCCTACTTGTATGAGTTGAAGTATGCTTGGCAATATAAATCATTCATATAGGTGCGCAGAGTAAATAAACAATATATTCGCAAATTATATCAAACATTCATTAACCCAAGAATAGATACATAGAATTATGATAAAACTTCTCTTTACTACTTTGGTTACAGACTCGACTCTACCCTACATACTCAGCTACAGGGGTCCACGCACTCAACTGTGGACTACTAGGCCTCTGTGCACTCAGCTGCAGAGCCTTCTCCTACTCTACGATCCAAGACACACTTTGCACTTCGACTTAGTCACTTAGACCTTTTTCATGCTCATCCTCTATTATCTATCTCCTATCTACTTAGAGCCTCACTCTATTTATACAATCCCATGGTCCGCGGACCATGGCTAGGCTGACATTACATTACAAGACTAGGGCGGACAACCCTGTGACTCTATCATACATTTTGCGCTCCGTGCCCACAATTCATAGAGTCTTTACAACAATATTAGGTCAAAACTTGGGCTTTGAGCCCCAAATAATGCTTTAGGGAGATTCCATGCCCAACACTGCTTCTTCTCTTGAACAACCATAGGGCTCACCCAATAAAATTCTTCCATTGGCTCAATAATTCCATCTTCCAGCATTTTATCTAGCTCTTTGCGCCCCTTCTCCTTATACTTTGGATTTAGGTGGTAGGGTGTCTGTTTCATGGGCTTCGCATTAATCTTTAAGGTGATTTTTATCACTCCCAGATCCCCTACTATTTCTTTCAGGTTCGAGAACTTGGTAGGAAGCAAGTCTCGGTATTCGCATAGCAGCTCTACAACCTTATCAATTATATCTTCATCCCAATAATGACCTATCTTTGCAAACATAGGCTGCACGTTGGATCCAATGTCTACTTGCCTTGTCTTCAGAGGTTCTGTTATATCAAGGTTCACTAATTTGGGGCCTTCAACCTCACTCTACTTCTCAGTATCTGGAATGTTGATTTATTGTGGATCATCTTCCTCTTCTTCTATAATCACATTGTAGCATTCCAGCACATGGCACAACTTGGTACTCCAGTCTAGTTGAACCCATTCTACCGATTCTTCAGGCATTATAAAGACAACGACCTTAATTTCTTGGAGCACTTCATCAATGCACTTAAATTCATCCTCAAAGTTGAAAGTTAACAAAAATCTTTCCCTCAAGATACCCCACTCGATCATCCCATGACATAGTTCGGTTTCCGAGTACCAATTCATTGGAATAATATATAGGGTATGACAAAAGATATGTATTCATTTTGTTTGAGACTCTTCTCCCCAAGCTTTAGTCCATTGCACCAAGTGTTCGTATGGATCATCCTTTCCACTGTATTTTTTAGCTATACATGTATTATCGTATCTAAACCTCAGCTTCATCATTCACATGTATTCCTTCAAGTCAACGAAGTTATCCTTCTACGTACCCCACCAACAGGCAGGTGTGACATGCAGTGCCAAATCAAGTGCCTAGAATCAATCTTCCTCGAGCACCTACTTTTCAAACTCATCGAAAAATAGATCAACATCATTTAAGCCATCATAATGTGGAAGATTTCTTACCTCCGTAGAGACACATAGCAACGATTTTGTCATCATATTACAATGTAGCATAGAAACTTCGTTCAACCTATTCTGCCAAAGCTCGAGCTCTTCATCTGAATCTGAGGTACAAGAGCTATCTCTATCCCACGTGATTTTCCCATCTACAGTGGGATTGATACTATCTTCATCACGGTGCAGTGATATTGTATATTTGATCCAAATCATCTTCCTCCACATAGTTGCGAACTGGTTAAGTGTAGTGCACTCATTCAGTGAGATCCAATGGTATAGTGACCCTAAGATCCTTCTTCTCAAATGTCATCCTTCACTTCTTTAGATTAATTATTGCATCCATTTCAAAGGCCCAATCAATTCTGAACAGCATAGGGTAAGAGTTTTTGTCATCCACAATTTAAATTACTTCAAAGTCGACCGACGCATTTGCTCCTTCAATATTGATTATTACCCCATACAAGCACCCAATAGGAATGATTTTTTGTTGATTGGCCACACATAGTTGTATAGGAGACCATTGTAGCGCAGGTCTCCTCATCCTCTCCCATGTTTGCTTAGGTAGTGTGTTTGCATTAGATCCCAAATCTAAGATGACTTGATTCATTTCATATTCTCCAATCTGTGCGGTCAGCCTCATCTCGTGCCCCATCCGCTTCTTAAGTTTACCCAGTTTTCTCACAGCGCACTGTTATGAAGGAATCTTATTTTTTCTGGTAAAATTGTCGATGATCTCCTAGAGCCCTTCCACTGCCTTCTTATATCTCAACAACTTCATACAATTCTTCAGAAAAGTGGCTAATAGAGAGGGATCCACATCATGCACTTCACTATTTTCAACCAACTTAACTTGTCTCCCCAACGTAGAAGCTTCAACAAAATGCTTCTTGGCCTCCATAAATTTTTCTTGAGCCTGGTTGAGATCAAATCCAACTTCCTTTTTGGCAGCCTTGTGCACCCATCCTTTGGCTTCTAAATGCTTTCCCTTATCCTCTCCTATGGACATACCACTATTCGTTGCACTATTAATACTGTGATCTTCTTCATGAGGCTTTTCCCTCATCATTTGTATAGTTTGCATAGGTTGTTGCATCCTTTTCCCCTACATCTTAGCTATCAACACCGGGCAATATTCTATCACATGATCAAATTGTCTACAATATTGACAAGATGGATGTGTTGGGTTCTAGAAATTGCATACGAAATGACCTGTTTCGCCATAGTTGTAACAAATGATTTTTCCTCAACCTCTGCCAGCCCCTCCTCCTCTTCCTCTTCCACGACCTTGAAATCCTCTGCACGCTGCACCCACGCCTTGATCCTAAGGCTAATTTTCCGCCTACATTGGATATGTAGGGGTTTGTTCGATCATCAATTCATAACTTTGGCAATTTCACTCATCATGCCCAACCTCTTTACAAAAGGTACAAAAAACTATTGCGGAGTCTGTACAAACTTTTGCAAGAGATGACAATTATTAGTCACGTGCTTTCGAGTTATCTAGCAGATAGCGCACCATAATGGTACTCCTGTGCTTGGTCCCGTAATGTTTTCAGGCTTCAAAGGATCTGGACCTCCTCTGATCAAATAATTCTGATAAACAGGGAAATGATTCTTGTTATGTCCCTTTTCTTTACATTTTATACACCGAACTTCAGCATGCACCTTAGGCCGAGCATCCTTTCCTATCTTCAAACTATGCGACTCCATGTGTAGGATTTCTAGCTGTGACATAATCTATTGTACTCCCACATTCATATCCTGTACTAGTGAGGCCTCTAGCCTCAGTGCGATATAGTCAGCCTCTGCTTGCGTTCCTATCTTTTGCTATGATAATGGTAACCTTAAATGTGGAAGGAGGGGAAGGAGGGATGCGATGTACCAGTCCCTATGCTGAAAATCTATGATCATCATGTTAGCCTACCAGATCAGGCACTTCAACCTTTGATCAAAGTCCCACATGGACTCAATTATTTCTTTCCATATCTCTTTAAAATCCATTACAGACTGTGCCTAAGGCTTAGGCTTCTTAAACTCACTGTTCAATGCCTATTGAGTCTCTGACATCGACACGCCAGGTCTATCCTGATAGAACTTGATATACTAGGTCAATGTCCTATCTTGCTACGTTGTGACTAGTTGTGCTTTGTTTATATTATCATCAATAATATGTTGTGCTATCCACACAAAATCTGCAACGAACCAGAATTGTTCGAGGTCTTCACCCTCTACCCCTTTAAAGAACAAAATCTTCATTGTGCTCGCCATGTTGAATGGTTGGTGCGGAGGTGGAGGTGGAGTGAAGGTGTAGGTGTCTGTTGCGGAGGTGGGGGTGGAGGTGGAGAGGATGGATGAGGTATCCTTGGGATACCCTGGCTTACTACATGTAGCATGATTCATAGTTTACTCAAAATATTCCCTTAATCATCGCTAGAAGAAAATCCTAATAGTGGAATATATTCTAAGACTGATTCTCCATTCCTTCTAAACATTTTTCGCTTTGCATAGTTCCAAACATCAAGGTCATGGCATAACCTATTTTCACACAAAAACATAATAATCCAGGTTTTCAATGATTTTAAGTACTTAACTCACAGACCCTTGAAGAGCATGTGTTCTGCTTCACTATAGCTAATGGTCGTATCAATCGCAAGTTCAGTGACAAATCCTCCTAATATGCGATCAATCCAGTGATCAAAGACCTACACAATGTTACTTTCTGAAGCTTTGAAGCACCTTACTAGCTCCAGAGTCCACACAATAGGGTTTTCAAGCCTCCACGTACCTTGACTGTCCACCAATATAGACAACCACTCATGCAATTCAAAAGGGAGGAAACAGAAAAAGGCTTCAGTTTCATCTGTGTATAGGTATCTATTCAACCACTGTTCTTTGGATAACTACAGGTTCCTATTCTCCTGAGCTGCAAACGCATAGGGAACCATTTATTCGACATCACACATTCCTCAAATAGATCCTGGTCCCAGTAATAGAACCATTTGTTGGCTTGATGGGGCCTGCCCCAATTTTAGTGTTATCTATGCCAACCAGCAAAACCATAACGACTAACCCTTTCCGCAACAACTTGCATAGCGTAGGCTGCAGTTTCACTTGAAGTAGTATTGGGGGATGCTAGAACCAGGTTTCTACATCCATAGGCTTGTGTGATGTGTTCCTTCAGTCCTTATGGCTTAGATCTACCTTTACACAACTCTAACCCTTCTGAACAGATAACTACTGCAAATCTATCTAAAAAACTTCCAGATATTCGCAAGGTATCTAGCTACTTGTTATAGAGTTTACAACCGCCATCTAAAATTTTGGCCTACAGCCAATTTTGGAGCCTCCATTGAGAGTTTCAATTGATGACTGCGGATGATCGAGTTCACTCCGTGAGCCCCTGTGAGTCTTTGCGTTTTCCTTGCTTGTTCATTTCATCCAAGTTTTTGCATGTTCATATCGAAGTCATGCTTGCAACCATGTTTTGATCATGCTCAAGGTATTCACTTCATGTGTACATTTTTTGTTCGCTATAAAAGCATCCGTCACACTCATACACGGAGTCACACTCATTGTTGCACAAGCGTTCTCATGGTTGATCAACGATCAATCACAAGTGTAGTGCTTGTCGCTCTCAATGTTGGTCAGCCATGTTGAGCATGTGTGTCTGGATAGTTTGGGTCATCTCATTGTCAAGTCATATTGGTATGTTCTTACAAGATCACATGTGCATCTTTCACTCATTCACACACTTAGTCATTTTTCTAAAGTTTTGATGACCGAACTCCCCTCTGACAATTGGACCATCAACCCACCATAGAATTCATTGACTATCACCCAGAACAATGCAGAAGCACCAAGCAAGTCATTTCAAGCTGTGCTTCCCGCAAGCATATCAATCAGCCTTCAAGTTGGTCAATCAGAGTATTTGATCTAACAGCCAACCCGTGACTCATTCCCCTCAAAATTTTCACAGAGGTTGTAGACCTTGACTACTCCATTGGCTGGGAAAATTGTGTAGAGAGGTGAGACAGACACCTAGCTCCCTTTTGTGTCCTCCTCAGAAAATTATGCAGTTTTTCCAGCCAGTCCTCCCGATAGTCGACTGGCTACTCATCTAGAAAATTGCGCAGTCTTCATCAGCAGGCCTTCTATTGCCAAGAAGTCCACTCAGCTCAGAAATTATGCAGAGATGATTAGAAGTCTGGCCTCCTAGCCTCAGTGTATTTTCTCTCGCTAGGAGCTCCCAGCATCAGACTGCCAGTTCCCTCCAGTAATTGCACAGTTTCTGCTGCCAGAAACCTGGCCAGCTGACTACCAGTTCCCCGTGGGAATTGTGCAGTTTCTGCTGCCAGTGACTCGGACAACTGACTGCCAACTCCCCTTGGGAATTTTGTAGTTTCTGTTGCTAGTGACCCCGCCAGATGACTGCTAGTTCCCCTTGGGAATTGTGCAGTTTCTGCTGCCAGTGACCCGACCAACTGACTGCTAGTTCCTCTTGTGAATTGTACAATTTTTGCTGTCGGGCTCCTGGCTAGCTCCTCCAATAAACTACACAAATCTTGTCTTCTAGTCCTCCCTGCAGCCTGTCCAGTTCCTCGGAGAAATTGAGAAAAAAATTTTGTCAAGCCCCTGCTGTCTTCTCATTCTGGAAAATGTGTAGATTTTTTCTTCCTCGCCTCCCCACAGCCCGGACTGTTCCTCCAAAAATTTGTGCAATTTTTCCTTCCAGCCGAGCTAGACCTCATAGACAGTCACTGTCAACCGGATTGCCTATCTTCATCACCCAGTGAATCTTGCATAGTTTTCATCAGTAGTGCCTAGAGCCATCATCCTACCTCACCAAACTTGCCGACTCTCCCGGTCACTTGCATGTGAAATTATCATGTGTCATGGTAGACTAGGAGTTTTTTGGAATGGATATCATCTCATCATGAGTGGGTGTAGGCATAGGTACACCAACAAACATGGCTTGATAACAACAAGGATGAACGAAGGGAGCACATGTAGAAGGAGAGGTTCACCAACGGACGAACGAACGATGCATGTGAATAGGTGTGCTCATGAACAGATGATCATGCAAAGAAGTGTTCACAGTTGAATAGACGAGAAAACATGGAAGATGTGCTCATGGATGGATGAATGGATGAACATGCACCTTTCGTGAACAGATGAAGCCTGTCAAGCCTTCCAACGTACAAGAAAGGAGAAATGTGCCAAAGCAACATCAAGTGAACCAACAACCATCGAAGGCTCTGTGCACTTTGCCATGCGGAGGCGAAGTTGTGACATACCATGAAGACATCGATCACACAATAGCACTGCAGTTTAACATGCACTCCGACAACAGCACAAATGTACCAACACTGTCATGTCGAGTCGAGTCATGAGTCATGTCATCCACATCTCTACTATGGGTTGTGTTTTGAATCAATGTAATGTAATGTGGATTTCCAAGATACCCACTTGTTGTACACAAATTCATGTAAAGTTGAAAAAACATGGAATTCAAACAGTCATGAGGGTAGTCAAATAGCCACAAGGGTCAGTTTCACCCTTGGCTATAAATACCCCCTCATTTGTACATGCAAAGGGAATTTTCGCCTCACCTCCTCCCACATAGCCAAGAGAGTCTGTAATCTTTTATTTGAGGAGTAAGTAGTGGCTCCAACACCCCTAACATGGGGTTAGTGATGTATGGTGTAACGATGTGTCTTGGAACTTTTGCTTAATTCAGAATCCTGCTAACATGCCAGCACATTTTCACACATGTTTTGTAACTCTTGTAAGACTAATCTTTAACACTTGTGATGCATGCCGCTTTAACATGTTTTCTACATTTGAACTATTTCACTTGTTGTAATACATACTCTATTAATGGAAATATGTTGTATAAGCTATTAACGTTGTCTTGCCTGTGTAGACTACTCTCTCGGACATCAGACATACCTTTCACATAAAACTTGTCGTAAACAACCATTGCACTTGTGTGGACTAATCTATTGAGTGTTATACATGTTATCTTCCCTTGTGTGTTGTGACTGTTGCATACATGTGGACTGTTCTTCCAAAATCTATGCATGTCCTATTGTGTTGTGTGTTTCTAGCAGATTTGTGACTTATCCCAACCGACTTGGGGTTCACTCTCACCCTCTCTCCATCTACAGTGAAAGAAACATTTACACAAGTAACACTTACACTCATTAGGCACGCGAACCTCACTTCTCGAAGATAAAGTAGACCACTCTCCTGTGCTAACAAGCAAGAGTAGAGGAAAATATTTAAGATAGTGTCAACCAGGCCATCATACTGGATGGGACTCCCACACCAAATGGTGTGAGGTCTAGTTGGGACTTCATACCGGGGTGATCCCCTGAATGTTGGCAGATCCAACACTATCAACACTACTCTTAACATGCAAAAATATTACAGATCTAATAGTTTTACGCAATAGAAAAGCATTAATTCATATCAAGCATATCACAAAGAGAAGATACATAAACTTAGCAAAAGTAAATAATAAGGCATAGATGCATTAAAATGGTCTCAAAACAGTCTTTATTATGTATAAAATTTCAATTACAGACTTCCTTTCCCTGCGCACTCAGGTGTAGGGGCCTACACACTCAGTGTGCGGATGTGCACTCAGCTACATTAGCCTTCCTCTTTCGCCTAAGTACAAGAAGCATACCTTTCCTTCCTTAGCACCTTGCCCTTACAAGGATTCTTCCCTATTTATTCTCCCTTTATCCCTTTAGACTCGCTATGATTCATCTATATATAGCATTCACTTTACAATACCATAGTCCGTGAACCATGGACGGTTCTAAAAAATCTCTATCACCTACCCACCTAAGGGACTAAATCCCATTTGACTTCTAATAGCTTCGCACTCCGCTTCCACATTTCACGGAGAATTTACATTTACTACAAAAAGATGTTACAAAATTGACCCAAAGCTTGACTTACTCACCTGAGCGACCCCTTCCCAATAGGCCCAACAACCATCATATTGCTAATAGTTCGCTTTGGACAAAATAAAACCTTCAACAAATACAAATGATCGATTTATGGATTTTAAACATGTGGAACGCTATGCATATAACAACGACTAAGTAGCATTAACATGAATCCTAAGAGAAGAAGTGTTAGAAAAACTTCAAATAAAACCCATGTATTTGATAGAAATTAGTTCATTGATCATAAATAAGTTCATAATCAACAATCTCATGAAAGCATGTAAAAGTGCACAATCCCATACATAATATATATGCTTAAATCAATAAATAAGTTTACCGACATAAACATAATATAATAACAACACATGTCATCTGATCACCACAAGAGAAATCTTACAATGATTAATGACACAAGGAATTAGACACTTAGGCTCAAAGAGCTTCAAAATCTAAAATACTCATAACATCATCATATGAAATGTCAATGAAACCCATAAGGGTAAGTGGAAAATTACCACTTGCATTCACAAAGGTCTATTAGCTCTCAAACAATATGTGTCAATTCAGTTCAAAACTAAAATTCATTTACATTGAGCAATGTGGGTATATTTATAGAAAATAAGTTGACCTCTCACCTTCCCTAACCTTTAACCTACCGTTAATGACATTTCATATTCCACATGACTTTTCCTATTCTCAAATCTAAAGAATTCTCAACAAAATATAGTACACATTAGTATTAAGAAAATAAGTAATGTTAATCAACTAATCTAGTAATAGAAAGGTCTAGAACATTATGTTATGATTCTCAAACCAAATATGCATACCATGACTTGTACTCTCCTTCAAGAGTTAGAATTTGGTGTTGTAACTTGTCTCCATGTCTTTGTAGGCACTTATGTGCATCTCCTACTAGGGTGGTCTTCTTGCCCTATATCTAGTTTGAAAGGGTCAAAATCTTAGTGTATAGCCTCACAGGCTCAACTGCATATTGGGTGACTGTATCCGTTGTAACTTCCAGGTCATCCCTTGTAGTAGCTTGTTTGATGGGCTATAAGAATACTTGAATCTCTTATTTAAGTTCCTCCTTTGTTCTTGTTTTTCCAAATGTTCCAATAGAAGGAATTGTGTGTACTTTAACAAGAAGCTTTGGTTTGCTAAGTGTCAGTATGATGGTACCACTTTGTTCATATCTCTAGTCAACATGTGATTGCATCTTGATGCAAACAACCACTTTTTCATTTTTTATTATGATCCAATATTTCCTTGGAATTTCTTTAGGTGAATCAGGATATTTATCATACTATTCACAAATATGTTCAACTATTTTTGTGGCTACTTTGATCATCATTCCCCTTTCTTTTGATTCTTTGTGCATGTTAGGGAATGGGGCCATGACTTGATGTAGGGTCATCATTTCATCATATAGCAAGTCCATTGCATCTAATAATATCTGTAATTCATATGATATGGTTTCTTGTAATCCTTTACCCTAGTAGTGGGAAGTGAGCAAGGCTTAGTTCTCATGATGTATTTATACAACCCTTTGTTCAAAGGAAACAATATTTACCTCTAATTATGCATTCCTATTCATTAGTAAGTTGATGTTAAACTATGTAACAATCACAAAATTTCCTCTATCTAAGGCTATCATCTTTGAGTTCATGGTGGTATTCATGACATTTTCCTCCTTCGTGACCATAGATATGGGCTTAGTTGTATTCTTGGCATAGAATTTTCACCTCTACTACATGATTTTACATTGAACCTAATCAAAAGTGAGTCTCGTAAGATCCAAAACTTCTTGTTCTTCTTCTCATGGGATGCCCAATTCCTGTAGTGGGAAATGTCCACCAATAATTGCAGTAGATGGAAATATGTCCAAAGGAGGCATATCTAACTGCATCTCTAAATATTTTGACTACTGGTCCTTCATTCATTTTATCTCTTGTTCTTCAAGCATATCTAGTTCAATTTTCTTGGCTAGTCTCTCTTGTCGCCTTTTGACTTCCTCTTCTTCTTTACTCTTTCTCTCTTCCTCTTCTTTTCTATTTCTCTCTTATTCCATGCCCTTTGCTTGTTCTTATTATTTTATGAATTATTTTTATTTTTCTTTTATTTTGACCTCTTCTGCCTCTTTCCTTTTCATTCTTGTTTCCTCTTCATTCTTCTTCGTAGCTATTTCTGAATTCTTCTTCGTCAAGGCTTCTTTTCCCCTTTTCTCCTCTTCTTGTTTCTTTAGCATTTCCTCCTCTTCTTGCTTATTTTGTTGGGCCTCTTGCCAATAGCCTTCTGCTTCTTTCACTTTTCCTTATTGGATTCTTGTCCCTATTTCCTTTTGATTAAGGTTTCGCTTGCTTCAAGGCTCAATTTATCTTGGGTATCATTCTCTCATTGTTCTGCCTCTTCTTCATTCTGTATAATTGCCTCCTCTACTCTGTGAGAATTGTAGAAGTTTTTTACTCCTTCTTCCTCATCTTCCTTGCAATGAACATAAGCCGACTTGAAGCCTATGGCTTTACAACACGCTTGTGCAACACCACTTGGGTCATATCTGTGAAATCTTAAATCAACAAAATGGAATTCTAGTAGGTCTTTAGCTTCTACCTATGCTTGTTTGAAATTATGGATCATGTATGCTCCAATGTGTATTGGGAAAATAGGTCAGGGTCCTTTCTTACTCTTAACTAAGGTATTAGACAATCTAGTAGTTAATTGATATGCAACTTCTTACAACACAATTTTGTATGTGGCTAGGGTAGGGATAGCATGGAGAGGCTTGAAACAACTAAAATCCATTATGTAGGTAGCTTCTCTTATTATAAATGAATATGTAATATCGTGAAGGGAATTATTACACCTCTTTGACATTCATGGATGATTATCACCAAACAATTCACTACAAAGTGGAGAAATGAAATAATCTAAGATCTTCTCGAATGAGCACTTGTATCCTAAGCTTCACAAGTTGTTGTAGTATATGTGTTATAGTTCTTTCTCTTTTTGGGTCCACTTCAAACCTAAAACTTCAAAATCACATTTTGTACAAAGTTCATCTAGAAGGTATGAAGCTAGGTAGAATTGTGATTGTTCACCTTCAACTTGGTTCTTTACTATCTGTGCTTTTCTTTTGATGGCATTGGAAAGTATGTTAGCCTAGTAGAAAATTGTGCCTTTGGTAGCTATTGTGTGCATAATAGGGACCCAAGTACCTTGGAAGGTACCAATGCTTGCTTTCCCATATAATTTTCTCATCATAAAAATCATTAACTCATAAACCTTCCCGAGAGATTTTGTCTTGTAGATGCCATCTACCCTGAATCTGAACTTATTGCGATCTTACCACGAATTCTCCATTATATCCTTAGTGAACTAATTTAATTCATATAACCACTTCGTACTAAGAACATCTTGAGGCTATGGAAGCTTATATTATTATACAATTTCTACAATAGTTAAAGAAGTTAGGACTTTCATGTCATGTCTCTTAATAACCTTTTTTACTTCATCGGCATCATAGAGGATTGAATCTATTGTCTCAAAAAATTGGAAAAACAGAGGATGTGCTGCCACTTTATGTAACCAAGATATATTTACATTAATATAAACTTGTTAGGTGTACAAAATCTTGTCTTGCAGACAAGACAAGGTCTCCCTAGACTCAATGACTGAATCTAGTAATAAAAAACAAACTAGTAAACATTTCCCTATGTCCATTCTTATTGAATCATAAACTAGAGTACTAGAATATGAAATCCATACCTTTCAAATGAAATTACTAAGGAAGATCCATGCTATGGTTTGACGTGGCTTCCCAATATTCATAATCCAAACCTGTAAATACACAAACAAACACAAGATAAAAGGAGCATGATATATAAATGATTCAATATGACCTATACTAGTGATCAAGGAGACTAATACCTAATATCATAACCAATGGAAAATGAAAGTAAAATATAAATACTTTAGATCCAATGGACAATATAGTGACACAAAAACACTCTTTTGCATTATAATTGCATTAAAAGGAAAGATACAACCTAGCCTTCATGTTGCAAACCTCCTTCCATTTAGCCTCAAATCCTCCCTTCAATGATAAGCTTCCAACCTCAAATTGGAAGCATATGTTTACATTAAAAGGTAACCCCTTGCCCTATGGTATGTGCTAAATTTATAGGCCAAGAGGAGAGGGTTAGAGATCTTCTTTCTAAGGACTAGAACCATAAGATGGGGATTATGGTTCCATAATGAGAGAGGATATATTCATGAACCACGGGATGAGGCCAAAATAGTTAGGGGCTCTAGTCCTTCTTGTTGGTGTAATATTGTCCAACAAGGATTTTAGATCCTTTTTTTTTTACTTATGTTATGCTCTTGACCTGCGAGAAATTCCAGAATGCCAAATATGAGAAGAAATACAACCCAAAACACAGAATAAAATGAGAAAAAAAACAAGTATTTTATTATTCAGAGATAAAGGCAATGTTCACTTGCCTCTTCAAGGGGAAAACTCCAGTAGAGCAGAGCTCGATTACAAAATAAGAATCGATGACCTTTCCCTTCTAAATAAGACTATTTATAGCTAAATGACCTTCAACAACCTAACAACTAGTGGTGCTTTGCATAACATGGGTAAACCACTTTATTTATTAATTATGGCTTGTTGCAACTAACTGTGGTCCCTTTCTTAAATGCGAGTCAACCACTTACAATTATTAATACAAGCTTTATTGACTCTTTAACTAACTATAACTATGACTCGGCCTTATTACATAAATAAATGGGTTAGGGTTGGACCCTAACATGCCATCCCCCATGAAAAGAAGACTTATCCTAAAGGTTAAAGATGCGGAAACTGCTGAAGAATAGTGGCTGGTTCCAAGGTCGCATCTTCTGGAGAGTTGTCTTTCCACTTGACAAGGACTTACTTGATTGTGCAACAGTGCAGATGTCATTCTCGCATATGAAGGACCTGTTCAGGTTGGAGCCAGAGTGAACCTTCTTCATCCAATTCAGGTAGACTGGTTTGAATTTTTCACTTGTTCCCCACCACTTTCTTGAGACATGATACATGGAATACTAGATGGATTTTTGAAGTTGGTGGCAAGGCGAGCTTGTAGGCTACTGCTCCAATGTACTGAAGTATTTGATAAGGTCCGTATAATTTTGGAGCTAATTTTTTGCAGCCCTTTTCTTTGAGCGATGTTTTCTTATATGGTTGCAGTCATGAGAATACTTGATCCCCTTGTTGAAATGTGCACTCTGAACAATGTTGGTATGCTTGTTTCTTCATTCGATTATGAGGTTGATGGAGATTATCTTTGAGACGAGCTAGCATGGTTGCACAGTTTTGTAGGAGTTGGTCAACTACTTACACTTTAGAGCATCCAGGGATATAAGAAATAGGTGAAAGTGGGAGTTTTCCATAAACTGCTTCATATGGAGTCATCTTGGTGGCTTCATGATAGTTAGTATTATACCACCATTCAACTATAGGTAGCCATTGCACCCATTGATGCTGCTTTTCTGAAGTGAAGCACCTTAGGTATGTCTCCAAACATTTTTTGACTGCTTCAGTTTGATGATCATTTTGGGAATGATAGGAAGTACTTAGTTGGATTTGGGTGCCTTGTAGGTTGAAAAGCTCTTTCTGAAAGTTACTGGTGAAAGTCAAGTCACGATCAAACACAATGGAAATGGGCATGCCATGTAGTTTCAAGATCTAGTCCATGAAAGCTTGAGCCACCAAAGTGGGGGTAAATGGACTGTGGGGTAGAGTAAAAAAATTAGCATATTTAGAAAGTCTTTCAACGACCACCATTATGATTGATTTGTTGCTTGACTTCA
Organism: Pinus tabuliformis; assembly: GCA_031772625.1. NCBI lineage: Eukaryota > Viridiplantae > Streptophyta > Pinopsida > Pinales > Pinaceae > Pinus > Pinus tabuliformis. Next base: position 1,109,229,745 of record CM062804.1, on the reverse strand, counting down.
GGAGACCAATAATGAAATCCATAGAAACATCCATCTAGACAGAGGCAGGGATTGGCAATGGTTGTAAGGTGCCTGGTAACTTGATTGTTTCTCCTTTGTGGCATTAACACACATCACATTCAACTACAAAAGTAAGAATGTCAGTTTTCATGCCTGTCTAAAAGAAATAGCGACAAGTGCAAGCATAAGTCTTCTAAAATCCTACATGGCCTACAGTGGGAGATGAGTGTAACTCCGTCAAAATGCGCATTTTTAGGGTGGATGTCAGAAATATAACTACTCTATCCTTGTAGCGAAGAATCTCATCCTTTCAAGAGTAACCAATTGAGTAATTAGGATCTACTCTCAAGTTATTAATGAGTTGGGAGAGAGGGGTGTGAAAACCATTCCTTCTAGGCTTCTTCAATCCAATCTGGTATGAGAAGAGAGATTGATAGTAGGGTTCTTTCATCCTCAAATTGGCATGATAAAGCATCTACTACTACATTTTCGTGTCATTTCTTGTAAATTATCTCATAATTATATCCCAACATTTTGGCCAACCATTTATTTTGGTGTGGCAAGTAGATACGTTGCTCCAAAAAATATTTGAGGCTTTGATGGTCTGTGCGGATTTGGGAATCTCGCCCCGATAAGTATGGTCGCTGGGTATCTACATCATGTAAGATGGCCATCATCTCTTTCTCATAGGTAGATTGTCCTAGATGTTTCCCACACAGTTTTTGGTTAGTGAAAGCCAAGGGTCGACCTTCCTGCATTAACACAACACCAATACTAGTACCTGAACCATCACATTCAATCACAAAAGATTTGGTGAAGTCGGCTAGTGCCAATACTGTAGTGGAACACATGGCCTGTTTGAGATCCATAAACACCTGTTGTGCTGCATCAGTCCGGAGGAATGAATTTTTCTTGAGAAGGTTAGTGAGGGGTCTAGCAATGCGACCATAATTACGAAAAAATTTGCGATAGTAGCTGGTGAGACCAAAGAATCCCCTCAAACTCTTCAAGGTTTTTGGTTGGGGCCAATATTGCATTTCCTGTATCTTTTTGGGATCCACCCTAACACCTTGACGATCCACAATGTGTCCTAAGTACTCGACTTCTTCCATGGCAAAAGAGCACTTGGACAATTTGACAAATAATTTGTGATTTCGGTGCAGTTGTAAGAGCAGGTCTACATGTTGAGATGTTTTTCCCAAGTTAGGCTGTAGATGAGAATGTCATCAAAGCAAACGAGGACAAATTTTCGAAGATATGGTTTTAGCTGGTGATTCATGATGCTTTGAAAAGTGGATGGGGCATTAGAGAGACCAAATGGCATGACCAAGAATTCATAATGGCCTTCATGAGTTTGGAAAGAAGTCTTGGGAATTTCTACTTCTTTCATGAATATTTGATGATAGCTAGAGTGAAGATATAGCTTAGTGAAGAATTGAGCACCATGTAGTTCATCAAGCAGATCATCAACAACCGGAATAGGGAATTTGTCTTTGACAATGAGCTTGTTGAGGGCCCGAAAGTCTGGACACATGCGCCATTCCCCATATTTCTTGAGCACCATGACCATTAGTGATAAATAAGGACTCATGCTAGGATGAATAACGCCAACTTCAAGGAGTTCCTTGATGATTTTTTCAATTTCGTTATTTTGGGTGAAAGGATATGGATATGGGCACACATTCAGTGGTTGCGCCCCTGGGACACAAGTGATTCTATTATCATGTTCCTCTCTAGAGGGTTGAAGCTCCTTAGGTTTGTCAAATATCTACTGGTGGCGGTTTAAGACTTGTTGCATCTCAAGATGAATATGAAGAGTAGTGGGTTTTATGGCTCGGATGGCATTAAACTGGGCGATAACTCCATGATGGCCCTTTTTCAACAACTTTTCCATTCGATGTGTGCTGATGATAGAAGGAGCACCTGCCTGGAGTCCACGGAGGGTATGCATGTGGTCATTCTGCTTAAAGCTCATATATAACTCCTGGAAATCCATTGTGATTGGGCCTAGCATGCGAAGCCATTCAACACCCAAGACAATGTCACCACCACCCATGTTAATCGCAAACATGTGGGTCTTTAGGTGGCAGTCTCCCACCTGAAGTTTAATATTTTCGCAGTGGCCTTCACATTTCATTGTCCCTGCATCAGCAATCAGGACCTGGAAATTAGAGACTACCCTTACAAAACAATAAACAACTTTGGTGAATCACCGATGGATAAAGTTATGATTGTTGCCACTATCAATCAGTACTACTACAGGGCGATGTTTAATAAAGCCTCTGATTTGGAGAGTTTGGGGCGCCGAAATTCCCGCCAAAGCATGTAGCGAGATAACTTGTTTCTCTGGTGTGGCTATGATCTCATTGCCCTGTTGGTTTCTGTCAACTTCATCCTCTAGTCCCCCAAGGGGTGGGACTTCCTCAAACGAGCTGTGATCAGTAACATCGATTTTAAAGAATTTTGGTTCCTTACATTTATGCCCCGGGGAGTATTTGTCATCATAGTAGTAGCACAATCCTTGTTTTCTTATTTCAGCCATTTTTGCTGGAGACACCTTTTGAAACTTAAGTGTTTGGGTAGGGCCCTGAGCCTGGGTGGGGCATCCCTTGGCTATGAAATTTAGATGAGGAGACTGGGCAGCTAAAGCACGTTCCACTTTGACAACCTTTGTGCAAGGGTCTATCCATGTAGGTGGGTGGTGCATCTGGACATCTACTTGGATGGATTATTTCAGACCACTTATAAAACATTCCAAGTAGAATTCATCTCCTAGACCTTCTATTCAGATGGCCAATGTATCAAAGGCTGTAATGTAATCTTTTATTGTGCCTGTCTGTTGGAGCTTAGTAAGACAACCCAAAAAATTAGAGTCTCTGTCAAAGCGGTCACAAAGATATTTTGAGAATACCTACCAAGTTATGTTCCCAGGATAACATTTCTGATGCCACTTCCACCATTTCCATCTCTCTTGGTCCAAGTAAAGGGCTCCCATACGTAGTTTAGTTGTATCATCATGGATATCATTCAAAATGAAATATTGTTCCATTTGTGCTACCCATACTGTTATATTATATCCATCAAATTTATACATGTCCAGCTTGGGTGGCTGAGGGTGGGAAGGTTGGTGATTTCCATGGAAGTGAATATGATGGCTAGACTATCCTTCAAGGTGTTCATTAATACCATGTGCCTCCGGATGCAACCCCGACATAATCCTATTGAATTGTGCCATGAATTTCTGCATCTCTTCCTGGAAAGAATCCAACTTTTGTTCAAGGTGCTCGATCTTCTCGTTGGCCATGACTTAAGCTCTGGTTTCTAACATACACATATCTCAGTCACTTGAAGTCACTTTGAAAAAATTTGGGACTCCCCAAAAATTGAACTTGACAAGTGAAAGGCACCAACGCATTCAACTCGTCGTCCTGAATCTTATGGGATAAGTCTCTTCAAAGCGTCTCGGGAAGGCCCTCGAAAGTGCTCTGATACCACTTTTTATGCTCTTGACCTGTGAGAAATTCCATAATGTGAAATATGCGAAGAAATACAACCTAGAACACAAAATAAAATAAGAAATATAGCAAGTATTTTATTATTCAGAGATAAAAGAAATGTTCACTTGCCTCCTCGAGGGGGCAACCTCTAGCAAAGCAGAGTTCGATTACAAAATAAGACTCAATTATCTTTCCCTTCTAACTATGACTATTTATAGCTAAAGGACCTTCAACAACCTAACGACTAGTGGTCCTTTGCATAACATGGGTAAACTACTTTATTTATTAATTATGGCCCATTGCGATTAACTGTGGTCCCTTTATTAAATGTGGGTCAACCACTTACAATTATTAATATGGGCTTTATTGACTCTTTAAATAACTATAACTATGACTCTACCATATTACATAAATGAAGGGGTTAGGGTTGGACCTTAACACCGTGTGATTTCACCAAGAAGTATAGATTGTTGTAAAAATGTGCATATGAGGCCTGAGCATTGTTAATGAGCGAAGCGATATTGATATTATGGATAAGAATTTGAACCATTTCCTTCTCTCCAACTCTCCCTCTTGCCTTTTTTTCTTGCCCAAATCAAGAAGTGCCCCTTTGTATTACATTGACAATTCATGCATGACAATGATGACAACTTGTACATTCCTAAGAGTTTTAAAAAAATCTTTATGCTTGTGCTGCAAGCCATGCAACTGGAAAAATTCCTTATGCATGGTAACAAGCTCCTCATAAAGACTCTCAATGGTTTCTCCCAGTGTCAATCCTTCCCTAAGTATCACTGCCTTCAGTTCTTCCAGATGGACCTGTGCAGAAGCTATGTTATGTACCTCTTCTCATATCTATTCAACCCTTGCCTAGAACCCTGCAAGTTCTTTTGCTATCTTTTTGTTGACAGCCATAAAATACTCCATTTTTTACTTTGAAGCACCTATGAAGGTCAAGTTTCTTGTGGAAATGGCACCTGGATTTCATCTTGTGTCTGTCACGATCACCCTTTCTCTGATGAGTGCAAGAGATGTGAGGTCGCATCCAGAAAATGTTTCTTCCTCGCTTGTACGAATTTTTTTAAGCTTCTCATAAGTCAGATTGTACATATCCATAACCAGACCATCATCGACATGAACATTTTCCTCTTCCTCGCTTCGGGATTTCTATGTTGAAGGATGGGGATACTGAATGGCGAACTCCTATGTACTTGGCATTAGGTCGACATCTTGGTTCTGCAGCTTCGTTTCCTCCATGTATTGAATTTTTATCAACTCCTCTGCCTCTTGAGCGAGCTCTTTGTCCTGCATATTTTTTCTCTACTCCTCTTACTTTTGATTATGTTCTAGCTCTTTAGCTTGTCTTCACATTGTTTCTTTTGTTGTTACATATGCTCCTCACCATTCTTCTTCTTACTTCAACTTCTCTTCTTCTTCTTTCTTCCTCTGCTCCTGTTCTTCCCTCCTTTTGTTACGCTTCCTTCACCCTATGCTTTGTCTTCTTTTCTGCTACTATAGTGACTCTCATAATGATTGGATCTGCTTTCATCTTGTGGCTTCGCACTGCCCCCAGAGTGTGCACAACCTTCCTATTTCCCTTCTCACACACTCAGTTGTGCACTTCTACAGATGTTGTCTTAGGAGTGCCTTCTTGTTGTGGAGCAACCTGTGAAGGTCCTGCAAAAGTGATTGACTTGCTTGACATGAAGGCATTGTAAGAATTCTTCCATGGTTCCTCCTCTAGCCAGTGAAAATTCCTACTTATCCACTGATAATGAACCCTCGCGCAACGGTCTCTGCAAAGATTCTAGGGATCCTATGAATTGATGCCCAAACTACCGAATTAAATTTTTTCTATCACCTTCCCTTTCATATCCATGACCGCCAAGTTATTAATCTCATACAATCTGATTTTCATAGGAAGAACAGGCCAAGGTGCTTTCTTCTTCTTGTGCAAATTTGCTGACAAAACTGTAGAGAGATGATATGTAACTTCTTAGATGACTAGCTTATCACTGGCATACCTTGGTAAAATATGTGGAGACATTTTTCCATCGAACACCTTGAAGAAAGTGCCATTTGGTGAGGCAAAGAAAACTGCTATCTTCGATACTCCATTACCCCATGTGACTTGCAAGGTGGCTCTTCCTCAAAGTTCGTTTTATACAACGGAATGAGGAAGTGATGAATTATCTTCTCCATTACTCCTCTATCAATACACTCTGAAAGAAACTTGAAATAAAGATACACGATAGGCTCCCATGGTGTCTAAGTCCAATTCATGCCAGGGAATGCATTGTCTGCGCAAATTTCATCCAGTAGATATGCAAACAAGTAAAATCTAGCTTGCCTTCCCTTGGGAGGACTAAGGGTGTTAGATACATGGATATGTAGTTGTTGAGGAAAAAAATATGACCATTTGAATGGTTTACTTTCGTTCATAACCTGGTCCAATAAGAAATCCCACCCTTCAAGAAAGGTCTCGATGCTTTACTGACCATAGATTCTACAACATAGGATTATCAACAACTGATAGGCCCTCCTAAGAGATCTTTTCTTGTAGGTGTTGGTGGGTGTCTGACAAAACTTTGTTGGTTCTTTCACCCAACCTTTAACAATCTCATTGGTTCTCAAGTAACTAGTTTTTCCATAGAAGTACGAATCCATGAGCGATTTTGGCTCAGGAAAATGGTACATGAGATGATATTCTTCTGCCAAAAAAGAAGCAAGTCTTCATGTGTTGGTACTGCTAAGAGTCATAGTCTTTGTATCCATGTGAGAAGTTATGCAACTAATAACATTTACACATGGAAATGCAGGGTACTTGCATGAAACCTTGTTTAACCCCGACTTCTGGACATTGACATACACCTGTTGGTCTTCCAAATCTTCTTTGAAGGTTATTGCTAAGAAAATTTCAATCAATTTTTTCCATGTGATATCTAATTCCTTTTCTACAAACAATTGACCGTATGAGTAAAATGGGAACTAAACTGATGTAGTCTCAACTACCTCCCTGATGCTCCTATATGTGGTATCCTTTAAAGAATGTGTCTTGGGTGTCATGATAATAGTGACTGATGAAGAGAATGCTCAACACCTACAATACCTGTGGGAGGAAAAGGAACTCACGGCAGACATAAGTTAGCTACAACATTTAACTTTCAAGGTAAGATCAAGAAACAAACTAGTGAACCAATGAGGAGGATTGTGAAATTCTTGAGTTCAAGGGAGGGAGACTAGCTAGAGGAACTACACATTGCATAGTCTCAACAAATAGTGATGTAGCCTGAAGCTAGGGACTGCATAATGTACAGTTCTGCCAGGGAAGACTAGGATGGAAACAACACATTGCGAATTCTAAGTGGCCAAGGGTGAGGGATTGAGCCATGGAACTATGAAATTCACATCTAGGTCAGCGTATGACTACGCATTGTGCAATATTAGAGGACAATCGGGAGCTTGAGCCTCAAAGTTGCGCAATTCCCAGCTAAACATGGTGATGCATGGAAAAGGGATGAACATATTTGCTCGGTAAGAGCATGGGAAACACACATATTTGAATGATAGTGTAGTTTAAAGTGCATATTTGACTAAGTATGAATAGATCAGTGAAAAACAAGTATGAAAAATTAACATGAAGAAGGAGAAACAAACATACAAGAAGAGTCACCACAATGGTGACCACTAATAGGAAAAAACATGAAAACTAATGTGACACTTGTGAAAGGTGAATGAAAAGACAAAGAAAAAATGGTACAAGAAATATACATTAAAATGCCAAAAACCATGGAAAGAAACAAACAAAACAACACTCACAGAAACCAAATGACAAAAAGCAACAAAAAACAGACAAAATACTACTAAACCAAAACTCACATGGAAAAGTTCCATGATCTCTATCGAAGGCTCTTTGATCTCCTTGGGAATGCTAGAGCTCCAAGATCGGATTTACAAACTAGGGTTGTCCATTGTATATATCTAGACTGATTAGGGTTTATGACGCACATGCCTAAAATCTAGGAAAAAACAACACTTGGCAGAAAGTTCCAAAATAGTAAGTGTTCCACCTTTGAGAAATTAATTAATGAAGCACTATTTTCTAGGGATGATATTTATTTTTTTCTTTTGTTGGGAATCTTGCTTGAACACTACCAATAATGATTGTGCAATTCTCGAGTACTAGGTAACTTCTTAACTCATTGCATTGTGAAATTTTTGAGCTCAAGGGATGATTTCAGTTTCCATCAAAAAGGTAGGGTTTCCATCCATAATTGCATAGTTTTCATGCTTAAGGATGGCCTGCCAAGAAGACTTGCATAGTTTCTAGATGTAAGAATGGCCTGCCTTCCAAGATTGTGTAGTTTCTGGAGGCAAGCCCAACAATGTTGTAAGGTTAAGTTAGAATTTATCTTGTGTTTGACATATATCAAGCCAGGATCAATACATCATAAGAAAATCTTGAAAAGATAAGTCTTTTATCATAGCATGAATACTTGACACAGTAAAATATAAGCTCATGCCGACAGAAAGAAGGCTGTAAAATTAAAGGAGGAGAAAAATTTTGGAGGGTAGTTGTAGAAGCTACAACACTTGGCGAAACACTAGTACAGCTCCAACTCTTTATATGGGTCTTGTATTATGCAAAACAAGTCTAACTCTTCAGGAAGTATTTTTCAATTGATTGACAATCGTAGCCTCTTCACTTAGCTTGTGTCAAAGATATAATCCCTACCATTCTCTTCATCCACGACACACTTAACCAAGCCAAGTAAAACTAAGTTGTTTCGATTGGGATGAGGAGTATATAGATACACAAGTGAAAAGAATTTTTAGAGTCTTAGTTTTCATCTCTAGTGTTGCTTTGCTACCAGCAAGCCAAGACAATATCTAGACAGAGTCACTTGAGGGACACAAACAATGGTCAGCTACTAGTGAGCTTATACAGTACCCTGGCACAGTTTCTTGCTTCACCTCTCTATTTAGGAAGCCTTTCTCTTCCTTTACCTTTTATTATGTTTTTTCATTTTTCATTTTGTTCAAAGTACTGTGAATATGCACTTATTAATTTAATGAGGTGAAAGAGGGGTTCTCACTTATTGAGAGCAGAAGAGGTTGTCGCTTCATAGAAGGATATTTATATACCTCTGACATACTTGTTATAGTTTCCCTTCCTCCTTACTCTAGTCCACTTAGTTGAAAAGGAACCGATAATAAAAGACTGATTAGAGTAGGAGGTACTAGTTATACATTCAAGCATTTTGATTCCATTGTGGTTTTCTCCTAGAAAGAACGTAGTTTCCATCAAGGTATCATCGACTAAAATATAAAAAGATTCACACAAAGAGAGGGAATAAATAGATAACCAATCGTTGGTAGTAGCACAACTTCCTCATGAACTTCACCATTCTTGCTTTAGAAACCAAACACTATCTCATGCGGAAGCTATCATACAACTGAAATAAATGAAAAGAGTGGGGAAGTAAATCAAACAAAACAAATAAAACAAAACAAAACAAAAAACAACCCCTACTCCTACACTAACCAAGAATAGGCCAAAACTACATAAAATGAAATTTCCAGTGTAACCAGCAATGCATTAGCTAGCCTATATAGGTGAGGAAATGCATATCAAGAAATTTAAAGTGATGCATGCTATAAAAATTGAAGTTTAAAATTCCAAGCAGAGAAATACAAAAGAAAAGCACATAAGACACTTTGCAGAAGCATTATGGTGTTCTAACACACTACGAAAATATTACATGCAAGAACAATCTTTTGAACTCGTAAACTGAGAGAACATAAAGAGCGAATAAAACTTAGATTTCATAACAGACCTTTCCAGGTATGACTCCTCCAATGATTGAGTGATGGGGTCATTCAAAATAGGTGGAGGATGCGAAATTTGAGATACAGACTGATTTTCAATTTTTTCAGAGGAGTGATGAGGAGCCTTGAAAGATACATCACTATTCTGATCAAAATTGGAACTGGACTCAAGACTACGAGAACCTGAAAGAACCATAAGCTTAAGCTGAAGTGCCTCAACAGGTCGGGGAAATTTCAAAACATCAACAGATAGATCATAAAGAAATGATGGTTTAGAAAGATCAACCATTGAAAGAGCAGAGTCATGACCAAATGAATCAATGAAGATATCACGAAAACCATGATCAAAAAGTTCAAGATAAAAAATAGAGTCGTCCTCATGATCTGATGAATCGTAAAGAGGTGAATTTTGAAAACAAGAAATTTCATCCTCTAATTCTTCACAATGATCAGATGATGGATTGGGAATATCAAGAAGAGCATATTTTTCCTCTTCACACTCGACTGAAAAATTGACGTCCCACAAGTTCTGAGTGTTCTTAGAAATGACATCATCATACTAATTCTTTGAAAGATTCAACACGAATGATAGAATCACATAATATGTTATGATAATGAGTGAGAGGTGTGGAAGGAGAAAGATCAACATTCATCGAAAATTATTGTTCAAAGATAGACTCCCATACATAGAAATCGTAAATGATATCGCAGGTTTGCTGCTCAACACTAACTCCATCCTAAAATTGATCCTCCTGAATATCAATAGAAACAGTTGAAACATGTGTACTAAAAAACTCACAATCAGGACAAAAGGAATCAATGAGTGGAGGACGAGGAGATAACACATCATCACAAACATCATATTCATATTCCAAACATGTGCTAAAATTTTGAGTATGTGGGGTGGGAGAAGATGGTGGTAAATCAATAGATGAACTCTCAATTTCTCCCACCTCAACCTATGGAAATGGAGCTGTTAGATGAGGGGAAGATGAAGAGTCACTTGGAACAACAACTTTATTCGTCTCATATTTTCAAGCATTGTAACCAAGGTATGTTGGGAGACTTTCAAAAGACTCATATTCTTGTGGATTCATCAAAATATGAACAAGAAATTCAAATTTATCTTTCATTAAATTCCAATCGATATCATCTTTAGAAAATTCAAAATAAAAATGAATGAAATGATCGTGAAAATCATCAAGAGATTCATCAGGTTCTTTTCGCAATCACATGATTTTCTTGAAAACAAATTTATAATCATACCTGTCAAAGGTGTGGAAAATATCCTTAGAAAGATGATCAAAAGAGTGAATGGAAGTGGCCAACAATGTGTAACACCATTCTTTTATGCACGCTTCGAATGTGAGAATGAAAAACCTTCAAGCAACATCCTTGTAATGAATATTGTGTTTAGTGAAGAATTCATGAAAGCAAGTGGTTTGCTTGAGAATGATTGTTTCACCATCACTATCAAATTTTAAATGTGACAAGTCATTAATTATTCCAGCGGGCACTTTCAAATATGTGGTTCTAGAAAAACATGTTGCGTTCATTAGGGGAATTTTGAGGTCTAAAATGGGCCTCCTAAGAAAAATGTACAACCAAAATAAACTTTATAAGAACTAATAGGATTCAAGATGATGATGTCAACCATGGGGGATGATTCACCATTTTTGGAGTAAAAAAGTGAAAATAATATAATAATAAAACTTATCTCCCTAAGGTTTTATAATAAAAATAATAAAACTTATCTCCCTAAGGTTTTACTCAAATTTTGAGCGAGAGTACTCATTGGATGAAAAATTTAATTCCTCATCCAAGGAGTACCCATGTTGCATACTTTCGATGGAGCTTGCTACAAGAAAAATGAGAAATACATGAAAAAACATGATTGTAATAATGTTTCTCATGTATTTTTATTTTTTGTGTAGTAGGGTCCATCGAAAGTATGCAACATGGGTACTCCTTGGATGAGGACTCAAATTCTTCATCCAATAAGTGTTTCTGCTCGAAATTGGAGTAAACCCGTAGGGAGATAAGTTGAAAAAATAGTTTTTATTTTTTCCCTCTAAAATTTGATGATGTAATCAAATCTTATTTTATTTTTTCCACTATTATTTTATAATTTCCTTAGGAGGCCAATTTTAGACCTCAAAACTCCACTAATGTAATATTTGGGAAGAATCCATTAAAGATGTGCAAATTTCAAATAGACTTCATGGGCTCATCTTGTCATCTGGTCCTCCATATAGCGCTAGAAATGTTGACGGTGTTGGACTCGCCAACATTCATGGGATATCCCCGGAATGAAGTCCCAATTAGACCTGACACCTTTTGGTGTAGGAGTCCCATCTAGAATATGGCCAGGGCGCTGATGTAGTTTCTTTTAATGATGTTCCTAACCGGCAATACTGCATAGAGTGGCGTATGGTGACTTTAGTGGGAACAAGTGTGTGACTATGTAGAAATTCAAATGCAATGCATGGAGGTTCTAACATAATAAGGGAGAATGAGTGAGTGCCTTAGAAATATGTAATAATATGCAGCTTGAAAGGAACACACGAGCATAAATACATCACAAGATAATTTGTGAAATAGTTCACAAGTTAATAGTGATGGAATTAAACAACAACATGCATTCAACAAGATTCATACCAATTCAGATGAAATAGTTCATAAGCATACGTGTAAGTTAAATAACATACATTGCAAACATAACAAGAATAGTCCTACTATATTCACAACATACGAAAGAAAATGTGTCATCTCTGAGCTTTTCTTAAGTTAAAGTTCCACTCATACATATACCATTGATAGACCACTAACCCCAATAGTGGAACATGAAGTCAACACCTTCTCCTTCAAAGAAAGATGCTTCCTCTATGCTACAAAGCAGCCAAAGCTCTCACAAAATCCTAATCTCCAGATTCTAATCCTAATCCTAGCCAAAAGCTTGGCTCCCCAAAATCCATTTACATGAGTTATAAGGGTATATTTATAACAAAAGGGGTGACTATTCACTTCCCCTTGTGACTCTTGGACTTCCCTCATGACTCTTAAAATTATTTACAAAATGACTCATTACATTCATTACATCATGACTCTTCACATTCCAATATTGACGCTTGGAATTCCACTTCCAAATTAATTACAAAAAAAATATTATAATACACTCATACCCATATAAGACAAAATTGGTTAGAGCTAACTGGAAAACGTAATAAGACAAAACAAATAAGCTTGAGTTTGGGGAAATGCCAACTCAACAAGTTCCACTTGATGTTTCTCTTTTATGTAATGATGCCAAGATTTGTATTATGTGATGACATCCCCAAAGTGTGCGATGGTGTCAGGCTAGAAGAAAAATATAGCTTCCATGGAATTTGGGTACACTAACTTGGAACCATTTTGCGTTTCCTTCTTTAGAAGGAGCAACATCATGTTAATTTGGACATGGCCACCAATGTACTTGTGCATGTTTTATCTGTTTAGTTCAATATCTTTTTTGACAGATACATGTCTCAACTATTTAGAGTACTCTTCTATTTTGTGCCTGACCTGATTCCCACGCTTGATCTCAGTGAATGAGTCGACTAATGGGATCCCGTGTGATTTCACCAAGAACTCTAGTTTGTTGTACAAACATGCACATGAGGATTGAGTGTTGGTAATGAATGAGGAGAGTTGTTTTTTATTCTAGATAAGCATCCAAACATTTGCCTTTTCCAACTCTGCCTCTCACCTTGTTTTCTTGCCCAAGTCAAGCGGTGCGTCTTTGTATTGCATTGACCATTCATGCACAATAGTGATTTTAGCTTGTACATTCATGAGAGTTTTAACAAAATATTTACACTCCTATTGCAAGCCATTATATTTGAAAAAATTCCTTATGCATAGTAACAAGCTCCTCATAAAGACTCTGCATTGTCTCTCCTAGTGTCGATACTTCACCAAGTATCGTTGCCTTCAGTTCTACCAGATGGTCCTGTGCGAAAGTTGTGTTTTGTAACTCCACTCAGAGTTTTTAAACCTCTTTCCTAGAAACATGTAAGTTCTTTTCCAGTTGTTTTTTCTTGGCCATTAAATACCCCATGTTTTAATTCGGAGCACCTAAAAAGGAGAAGTTAGCTGCAGTGATGGCCCTTGGATTTCTTTTCTTGTCTATCACGATCACCCTTTCTCTGATCAATGCAGGAGATGCGAGGTCATATGGAAAATGTTTCTTCCTCACCTATACAATATTGTAATGAATCTCATCATAAGTTACATTGTATGTATCCATAATCGGACCGTCATCAAGAGGAAAAATTTCCTCTTCCACGCTTGGGGCTTGCTCTATCAGAAGATGGGCAGACTGAATGGTGACTTGTTGTGTACTTAAAATTAGATCAACATCTTGGTTCTATAGCTCCAATTCCTCCATAGCTTGAATTTTTATCAACTCCTCTATATATTGAGCGAGCTCTTTGTCCTGCATCTGTCTTCTCTCCTCCTCTGACACTTAGTTTTGTGCTAGCTTTTCAGCTTGTCTCCATGTTGTTTCTTCTGTTATTACTTCCACTCTTTGCCTTTATTCTTCTTCTTGCTTCTTCTTTTCTTATTCTTATTTCCTCCTCTTCTCTTGTTCTTCCCTCTTTTTCTATTATTCTTCCTGTACCCTTTGTCTCCTGTTATTTTCCATTGTTATATCCGCTCTCATAATGAAAGGATTTTCTTTCATCTTGTGGCCTCGCTCTCCCCCTAGACTATACACAACCTTCCTCTTTTTCTTCTTACACACTCGGTTACACACTTCTACTAATGTTGCCTATGGGGTGACTTCTTGCTTTGGAGAAATCTATTAAGTTCCTACAAAACTAGTCATCTTGTCAGAATTGGAGGCATTGTAACAATTCTTCCATGGTTCCTCCTCCAGCCAATGAAAAGTCTCACTTAGCCACTGAAAACTAATTCTCACATAATGGTCTTTACAAACATTTTGGATATTGTACAAATTGATGTCCAGAGTATCTATTGTGAAAAATAATCCCCTCTGTGGATAAAGGTGATCTCTTTAGCCCAATGAGTGGGTCTAGCAACAAACTAACATACAATTTCCTAGCTTATGTTTAACGAATGCAGGGAGAGAGTGACCTAACTCGCTCTGATGCTAATCACTCAATCCTTTGGAGATGACTTTGATTCCTTCGCTTCAAGGCTCTCTCCTTACTTGTTCTTCACTTCCGAGTACCTGCAAGAAATATGAAAGAGAAATACAAGGTAGAACAACATGTATGACATACATCAAACATAAACTACTTAATAGATCAAGGAGTATTAAGCTAAAAGCATAAACATTTACATAATTATGGAAAGTGAACATCAGATGTATATATTAATAAGCTAAAAAGGGAAGCATACAACCCATGCGTTTATGTTGAAGACCTACTTTTGGTGGATGTCCAAGTCCAAGCAAAGACCCTTCAAGCGCTCTTTATCCAAGTTATAATGGGTAGCATTTGGGCATAATATTAGTATAGGAATGCATGCAATCAATGACCAACCATTTGGGGAATGAAGGGATTTGATTTATAGGAAGGGAGAGGGAGTTAGGGATCCACAAAAGAGGGAGGAAGGTCCACATATCAAGGGGAAGGCCCATAATGATAAGATCAAGAGCTCCAAGTGGGAGAGATCAACCATATCTACAACAACCAATATCCAGCTCGTTGTTCTCGAAGTTTCTAGCATACGAAGCTTCTCCCCCATTTTGAGAAAACATGCGAAAAGAGGTTCATCGTGGGCTTTCATAACAAAACCCACACTGGAAGCGCTAGGGTAAACCAATGCAACCTGCCATTAGCATAGGCAAGAAGTGGAGAAAACAGTGTTGGCCCTAAATATTATGGTTTTAGCTAACCTTCTTCAGAATTGACTTAGGGAAGTTTTCCTTTGGGTTTTTAGGGATGTTTTTGTTTGTGTATCATGATGGATATATTTCACAGTTGTCAATATTTTGGCACTTCAGGATATGGAATAGGAAGTGAACAAGAGGTGTGACAAAGTATTGTGTAACAGATGGCCCATAAAGCATGAAGGTATAATAGGGAGTGATGGTT
Organism: Pinus tabuliformis; assembly: GCA_031772625.1. Taxonomy (NCBI): domain Eukaryota; kingdom Viridiplantae; phylum Streptophyta; class Pinopsida; order Pinales; family Pinaceae; genus Pinus; species Pinus tabuliformis. The sequence goes on along the minus strand of CM062804.1, from coordinate 1,109,214,318 downwards.
GAGATGCTTTAAAAGCCAAGGAAAGGACTAGAACAACACTCTCAAGAGACTTGGAAATCAAGAATATACATATACATATACATATCTAAAATCTCTGATAAAAATTCAGTGATACACGAATAGCCATTTAATGATACATGAATCCACGGTATTGACGCAACCATCCGAATATAAGTGATCATATGTATAGATCCACAGTATGGTCCCAACCATCCGAATAAAGGAGATCATATATATAGACCATTGGTATGGTCGCAACCATCTATACAGAGGAAAACATGTGTACAATCATGAATAAATCATAACTCCAAACAACCTAGATATTATAAGACAGAATCTAAGGTCTTGCACTCCATCTCGACCCTATCAATGTATGAATTATAACATGTAAATAGATGTGTCGAAGTCGAACATGATAGAAAACCACCTTGTTACCGGTCAATGATATAAATCATTAATAGGCACGAGAGAAACCACCAATAATGAAAATGTCTCTCAAGATAGAATCAGCACGATTCACAAATGTGAATAATGAATTTGAAGTCAAACACCCATGGAATCATTCGATCGAAGGTCAATGATGTAAACATGTCGTTGAATATGAAGAACTTCTCATTGAGCCATGAAATCCCCAAGGTACTAGAAGGGATTTTATAGATCATCTTCCTGGATAATGAGCTGAAGTCAATAGGAAGTGATCCATCGAAGGAGGGCCATAATGGATCCCACATCATCGACATGAAACAAAGGATGTAGTAGAGTAGATAAGTGTGATCTAGAACTGTGGCAAAAAGTCAGATAGTGTATAAGCAGTAAAGAACTACAGATAGGACATCTCTTGAACATATCAGCGACACGACTTTGTAGTTTAACAACATTTGACTCAACATAGGATTAGAGGTCTTGATGATGAACTGGTATAATAATATGAGAGGAAAAATGGATTTGCCAAACCCAGGAAGGTAAGTGACTAAGTGAGGATGTCCCAAACCTGACACGAGCAATGGATGAGTGTCATGTTCAAGAGTGACATGTTGCCTTTACAAAATACAAGAGATGATCTCTTTCACTTTTTCCCCCGCCGTTTCTATTGAGCACTGCATTATTTTTTATTGCAAGCTTGAAGGGGATAGCATATGCTTACCATGCAAGTTCATCCTTCCGATGAATCCATCCTTGTAATTTTTATGATCCCTAGGAAGGAAAAAATTAGTCTTGTCATGGTGATAAGTAATACATCATTTAAGTTTTACGAGTTTGATGGAGGGAAACTTAGCATCTTTTTCATGTTAGAGAGTTTGAAAAAGAAACAGAAAAGAAAACTCCAAAGGTCCCTTTTCGTAACTCGTTTCTTGAACCTGAAAAGGTAGAAAAGAATATCCAAGAGAACCTCTTAGCCATGTTCAACTAAGGTATTACTTTTCCGTACAATAGTCTATCTCAGTCCAAAAAAGGGTTAAACTTATACTATGTAGACGTCATTTCAATTACTTTAATGAGTTTGAAATGAAAATTAGTCGACAATCTTTTCATTTTTTAAGAGTTAGAAAAGAGCTTAAAGAAGACTCCATGAGGATGTTTTTTCCTTTACTGTTGATGAGTACGAAAAAGCGATAAGATAAAACTTGTTGAATCAATCAAAATAAATTACCGTCACAAAGTATAATGACCTGTCGCTGCACAAGTGAATGTACATTACCAATTTTTGAGGAAAAATATTTAAAAATAAGTGAAAATGCCCTAATTTTGGTAAAAATATCATTTGAGACTTATAAAAACTTGAAAAAACAAAATATTTTTACCATTTTACCAAATTGTAACTTGGAGAGAAAATTTACCCTATTTTACCTCAAAATTCATGTGAGGAGTAGGATCTGTTATAGCTCCAAATCTCACTTTTGATGTTTGTGATGCTGCACTCATGGCCTAGGCAACCCCTCCTTCTCGACCTAGTCCAAATACTTAAAAAACAGTGTTTTACTCCCTATACGCAACATTGCCCTGAGCTAAATGTGTGTGTACATGGGTCTGTGTATACCCAACCCACGTATATGTCTTAAAACACTTTAAAATATTAAATCTCCTTAATTTCGGGTGGAGATCATGGGTTTTACCTGTTGATTACCTATTAGTGCCCATGGCCCAACTGTTCCCAATGAATTCCCAACTAAAAAAATACTTTGGGAGAAGTATAAAAAGGCTTCAAGGGGAAGGCCTAAGGAGGAGAGAAGAGAGAGAAAAATCACTCTGCTGAATTATTCTTGATCAGGTCTAAAGATCCTTGTGCTTCCAGCACTTCTCACATTATAGGAAACCCTTGTTTCCTTGAGTTATGATGTCTTTCCATTAGTGGAGATATCCTTGAGTGAGTCATGGAAGGAGTTTGTTGAAGGCTTGAGATTGGATGAATCCAGAGGATGGTTCCGCTTGGAGCCTGCGAAAGGAAGACTCAGGTGAAATCATTCCTTACTGTATTTTAGTTATCTATAATAAAAGAAACACTTGTCTTGTTCCTGATATTAATCTTCTTCATGCTTATGATATCAATGTTATGATTTACATATGAATGGTTGTTTCAATTGTATAACTAACTACCTTTCAATATGCTATGAAGTTGATTTCCTTATGATGCTTGGTCCATATACTACTATGCTTCCTTGAATTGATTGCTTTGTAGGTTGAAGGATCGAAAGGAACTCTGAGAGGGTTTGGACCCTAGCTGGATCTACCCAAACGAAGGACCCCCAGGTGCACCTCTCTTCGCGTAGTTTGTTTATATTAGTATCATGGTTGTATGGAATGCTTGTTTTTCTTTGTAGATAACCCCTGCTCTGCTAGGGTATTGACCCAAGACCCTAGGGTACTTTGTCAATTCTATTGGGTATACACAGACATACGGGTTGGGTATACACAGACCCGCATACACACGCATTTTGCTCAGGGCAATGTTGCATATAGGGAGTAAAACATTGTTTTTAAAGTATTTGGACTAGGTCTGGAAGGAGGGGTTGCCCTAGGCCATGAGTGCGACATCACAAACATCAAAAGTGAGATTTGGAGCTGTAACAGATGCCCCCTAATATATGAGGTCAAAAGGGGTACATGATGGCTGAAATGTATTAAGTAAGTGCATGGAAAGGAAACCTGTCAAAAACTGAGAAGGACTTCACCAAAGTTCAACCTACCAAGCCACAAAAGAAGATCAGAAAGAAACACTCTCTGAGGCAGGCATACCCATGCTCAAAGAAAGTAAAGCATGTCCACATATTAAGTACAAGCGGATCCACTAAGTATACAAGTATAAAATACTAGAAAATACATAATGGATCATCTGATCATGATCGAACAAGTACATGTATGAATATCACATATAAGAATGTCAATGATGCTAAAGGATGAAGCCAATCACCGATATCAAAGACTGATCCCAAAAGTACCAAATGAACATGATGGAGTAAGATGGTACTACACTGCAAACTCAGGTGCCAACATATAGAATGTCGCCATGAATGACTGCAACATATAAGGTGGAGTAGTATCAACTAGCACCAATAGGAGCAACTGCCAAGTGAACCAATGAATGTTGATGCAACTTGAGGTCTTCACTGGTGCCCTGGTACATTTCTACACTATTGGAATAAATGATCTGAAGTCGACCATGTGAGAACTCGTTTGATTCCTGGTCATTGATGTATACCATTAACAAACATGAGACCACTCATCAATAATGATAATGAGCGTCAAGGTACCCAGTACAATCTAACAAGTGTGAATAGATGAACTAGAGTCGAACACTTGTAAGAATCTATCAATCAGGAGACAATGATGGTTTCCCACTGTTGATAGCAAAGGATCTGCCACTAATGACTGCAAACCCCAAGGTACTACCAAATGGACTCTAGATATTTGCCCCAGAGCAATGACTCATGGTCGATAAGGAAAGATCTACTAGAAAGAAGGCATTAAGGCATCCTTCATCAATCTAGATCGAATGTAACCTGTAGGCCAATAATGTGGAAGGAATCAGACAAAAAAGATGTAGTAACTCAACCGAAGCACGTTTCTGGCATACACAAGATGTGGCTAGCGCACGACAGAAACCCTCTGAACTAACCAATAATGAAATCTGACACAAGGCGAGGTATCCACCAATAGGGTCAAATGGAAACCAAGGTACTGCACAAATCCTAATGTGTGATAATGTAAGCTGATGTCGAACACAAGGGAAACCACTCAGTCAAAGACCCATGATACTGATCAATGTTGAGCATAAGGTGACCTATCAATAATGAAAATAGGGCCAGGGTGTGGCTCTACGCTTGTCCTCAGAGAAAGATGTCGTCGTCAATAAGGACAAGACCTGCCAGCAAGAAGTCAATGGAGACCTTCTCAAACCGACACGAGTAAAGGACCAATATAACTGATGTGATGATAGACAAGACACTGAAAACTAGGAATGGCCAACTGAAAAATGAGTCAAGAAACACCGTAGAGAGGCCGACTCAGGCTAACTTCCCTTAAACAAAATCACGACTCAATACAATTATGTGGCATCATATGATGACTCTGTATAAGTTCGTTATGCAGGAGGCACGAACGAACCCTCCATATGATTGGAAGAGATAACCAATCGGGGGAGAACTGACTCAGTAACAAGGTTAAGGTGTACCTAAGTCAAACTAAATCCCACCCAAATGGAGGAGACTTTGTTTTGAGTGCTTCGTTCAAGGGCAACATGATTGACTCTAGCTACCAACAATAAGTGGAAATATTGTCCCGTTCCCACTCTCTTTGGAATATATAATTTTGTTGTCTTTTTCCTTAAGCTGGAAAAAGAATAAAAGAATGCTATAGTACAGTGGAAAGAATGAGTGTTGGTGAAACAGATGATCTAGTTCCTGGGATTGGAACAATCCTATGCTCAATGCAAGGAGGTGAAAACTGGTCAAAGACACTCAAATGTGTGTTCCTTCCATAGCTCAAGGTGCGTTAAGTTGTAGAATTCAAGGGAATGCATGTTTGATTTTGCAATCATCATGGTCAAAATTTGGCTTAAACACGAGTCCAAGTGAAGCTGGCTCAAGGCCAAAAGGTGCAAATGGTCAAAATCCAATGCAGTAGTACAACTCAACACAAAGGAGCCTCTAGAGTATAAGGCTAGAACGAAGCGAAGAAGCAAAGAGGAATGAGCCTTGATCGCATAAGTCATGGCAGGACTAAAGAGGACTCCCAATCCTAAGGACAAAAAATCAGCATGAGTGCCAAGTGATAAGAAGATACTAACTAGGGCACCCATGATAAGTTAGGCTCTACCACACAAGTCATGATACTTCTAAGCAATGAGAAGGTTCTGCACCATAACTTAGTGGGGTTGATCCTAAGGCCAAAATGGGAAAGGAAACTGATAAGTGCATAATGTAGGTGGATAAACCTAACTTATATGCTAGTTTCGATAACCAATACCTGTCAGAATGGATCAACCATAAACTTCCAAAGGAGAAATCTTCCAAGTTCTGTAAACATAAATAGGAACACTAGACAAGAAGTTAATACATCCAACATATAAACTTCATATAAAATCTCGTGTTATAGAATTCAAAACTTGAAAATGCATACTTTATATACAATATGGTACAGGGAACCATGCAACCTTGCGGCTTACGCATAATAGTTCTTCTGGACAAACCACTTGTAGGGCTCAAGCCAAGGACTCCTTTGGTAGTCAAAACTCATGGCTTCAAAGAGTTCCTCCTGTGAAGGCAAATCAAGTTCTGAGAAATCCTGAGAACTACAAGGATCAAAAGAGGGAATTAAGGGATCCCATGTCCCTATAGGAAGAATCTCTCGGTCAAGGATAATTTTAGGGGCGAATGTTCGCCCTTTGGCGAAATTAAGGGGTTTTAAATTTTTAGTGGGCGAATATTTTGTATCATAGTACATTTTTACAAATCACCTCAAATAGCCCACCTTATTTTAAGGGAGAGGGTAGAAAAGGTAAATTTAGCCCTTGAAATTAGGACTTACAACCTTCCATTCGCCCATTTTCAAGAATAGGTTTTATTTAAGTGAATCCATTCGCCCATTTTCAAGAATAGGTTTTATTTAAGTGAATCATATGGGCCAAATACCATATTTATAAAAGAGGTATGGTAAATTAATAAAAATATAAATAAATGAGAGGTATGGTAAATAAATAAAACATTTTTTATATTTACTCCATAAGTCACCTTATATACATCTAAGGGTGTAAACAAATAAAAATATAGGTAAAGTGGAGGTATGGTAAATAAATAGAACGTCTTTTTATACTTACTCAAAAGGTATGGTAAATAAATAAAAATATAAATAAACTAGACGTATCGTAAATAAATAAAACGTCTTTTTATATTTAGTCCATAACCTTCGTTCTATTTATGAAGGCTCAAGAAAGAGGTTTTATTTAAGTGAATCCTATGGGCCAAATACCATATTTGTAAAAGAGGTATGGTAAATTAATAAAAATATAAATAAACGAGAGGTATGGTAAACAAATAAAACATTTTTTTATATTTACTCCATAAGTCACCTTATATTTACGAACACTCAAAAAATGGGTTATATTTAGGTGAAACCTATGGCCAAAATACTATGGGACAAATACCATGGACTAGATTGTTATTAATACCATGAAAAAAACCATTATTAACCCTAATATTAGAATTAATAAAAATAAAAATGGCACATGGTATTGACCCATGGTATTCACCAAAATGGCACATGGTATTGACCCATGGTATTCACCTGGAATGTAGCCTATTTAAATGGGGGAATTAAACCAGCATGTAGCCTATGCTAAGATTCACTAGGACTTTACAAAGTTTTATTATTTAGTGAAAGACTCGCCAAGGTCTTACAAGATTTTATAATTGAGTAAAATATTCGCCATGCCTAGTGAGAGATTCGCCAAAAAATTATATATACATATTATATTATTGATAAAATCGCCTTCCGTTTTTCCTATATACCATGGAGATTCGCCCATTTATTATATTTATAAATTTAGGGGTGGTTCTTAAAATTTTCCCTGCTCTCGGTCAACTGCCAGGACCAAGTCCCAAGAAGGAGAATAATAAGTCAAAGAATCCTTCTTAGAAGTGATTGAACATTGAGGATTCAATGCCACATAATTCACTTGTGGTATGGTAGAGTCTACCTGAACACTTGGAACAAACGAAGGGGTATTCTGCAGTAAGGTCGAATTATGGTGGTAATTATCAAATGCAAGCTGATCAATAATGACAATATTCCATTCATGAGGAAAACACATCACTCGAAAGAGTGAAGACACCACAACATTCATAGCATAGGCATAATCATGCCCAAGTAGCATATTAAAGTCTAAAGGGCTATCAACCACCATCATATCGATTAAGACAGTCTCCCCACCTAAAGTAATAGGAAACTGAGGGAGAACACCCATAGATTCACCAAGTCTTCTATCATAGGCTAACAACTGACTCTGAGCTATCAACAACTTTGGGGAACCCAAATCTTTCCAAGTCAAAGAGGATATAATACTTGCAGAGGATCCTTCATCCACCATACATCGATAAATGTTTTTGGAATTAACTCTGACCTTTATTTGTAAAGGTGCAGCGGAAGGAAGACGAGGATCGACAAGACTATCCCAATCAAAGGAAGCACTCCTAGAACTTGGAGGGGGAACATTCGAAGAAATCGGAATGCCCCCTATACCAAAAGACTCTGTGCTAGAAATCAAATAGACTCTTTTGTTAGGCACTTCAACCCCCCAAAGAGGAATGTAATCAGCCAACGATTTCACTGGCTCAACCACATTACCAACCAATGGTTGATGGGATTGATGAGAAACCATATCAGATCTAGGAGTAGAAGTACTTTCAGACTTAGACCATATCCTTTGTACCTCTAGAATACCAGGGCATAAATGAGTAAGATGGTCTCCCTTGCATATATTATAAGGGAAATTAGGTTTAAAACTTGTATGTCTAGGTTTCTTATCAATCTCTATCCCGCTAACATGACTAGCAGTGGTTTGCGGAGAGTCCTAAACATGACTTGTAGAGGTCGGTGACTCTTTGCTAGTATGACTTGCAGTGACTAGACTTATGTCCCCAGCATGACTTACAATGGCTGAAGGCTCATCTCCAACATGACTAGCAGAGGTTGATGATGAAGTGCTAGTATGAGATGTAATGACTAGACTCATGCCCCCAGCATGACTCGCAGCGGTTGAAGGCTCATCTTCAACATGACTTGTAGAGGTTGATGATGAATGGATAGAATTATTCTTCTTCTTTGTCTTCCTCTTTCTCCTCTTTTTAGATTTCTTATTACAAGAAGGAGGAGAAAAAGGAATCCCAGATTTCTCTTCGAAAGAAGATGAACAATTAACATCCATGCAATGCCCCTGAAATAAATTATTCAACTGAGAAGCTTCAAGAGAATTTGGAATATTCGGAGTGGACCACAGCCAAACAAGTAGTCCAACATTTAATCCGGGAATGTTCAAAGCGGCCATCAAGGGAGTACCAACGTTTCCAAAGAAAGGAAAAGCACAAGGATCCCCTTTTTGGAGGGTACCTTGGTTGGTTTCCACAGGAATATTGGCCATATCTAACTAATTCACAGACCCTTCCCTTACAGGAATGTAGAAATGACTTTGTAAGGAAGATAGATACACAATCAAAACTTTTGCCCTTGAGGAGGCAACTCCACTACTTCTGAAAGAACGACCAAAAATCTTTCAAGATCGGCGAAGTGGCAAGTTAGTCACTCAGGATACAAAGTCCAACAAGTGACTAGACAAAAATACCTAAAGCCAACTTTATACAAAGAGCAAAAAGCACTCAACTATAAATTCCCTAAAGGAAATCAGCCAGTCAAACAACTTCCAAGTATTTCCGCTCCGGGTGATTAGGACCAGACACCAAAATACAAGAAAGTGAAGTAGGAGCCTTTCAAGGATAGTCTGGGATAATAACGGCCTAGGCCTACTAGCGAAGATATCAGAGGAAGTTACGCTAACCTCCTAACAACAGCCTGCGCTGGTGTAAGCCCCCATGCTTTGCAAGGGTGCCCTCCAGTAGTATCGTTGAGAGTGATACAACGTCGACCTCAGGTGCCACAAGATTTCCCTCCATAGCCACCTATGTAGATCCCTAGGAGAAGCAACTAAGGTTACCAACTCGTGTCAGAAGCCAGGCGGAACAGTCTTGAGGTAAGATCTGACAAGTGGGAAAGGGGGTATCTCTCTTCCTTATCCTAAAAGCCCTTGTGCTTAACTCCAAAATCCGAAGCTTTCCTAGTCTTCCTAACGCTATTGGATTTGCACTCACTATTTAGACTCCTATGTTTGATAGTTTAAATGGCCTTGGAGAGTTTTCTCTCCACACGCCTAATCCAAGGCCCTAAAATATCCTAAAACTTGTTGGTGTATCTAAATTGACAATTATAAAAAAGTTCTAGTGTATTTTAATTCGTGCTTGTTTTTAAATGGGTTGTTCTTAAGTCAAGGGATAAGCGGAAATGAAACTTGTGGTGTTTTGATGCAAAAGAAATTAATAAAATCTAAACTATATGCAAATTCACTCATTTTGTTCTTCGATGAAAGAAATTTCACTAGGTTCTGCGGAACTTATAAGAAAGCAATAAATTTTTCTTTTCTTTTATTTTACTGAAGCTTCACACTCACAAAAATTAACAAAACTATGGATGTCCTAAAATATGCACAAATTTATCCTAGTGCAATGAGCACATGCTGATGCAAAACTTAAGACTACTCAAATCAAAGAAATGAAAGTAACTTGTTTATCAATTCTAATTAGCCACTTAAGATGTTTAGATAGAATATAAGTTGTTAACGCTCATTTTCGTCCAAACACTAAAAGCAAATTTCAAGAAAAAGAAAAATGCACTTTCACTTGCAAAAAGGAAACTAAATCAAAACAAGGCCAAAGAAAGCAAAAACCAAGTTTTCAAGAAGTTTTCTTCAAAAGCAAAAACAAAAATGACTTTTCAAAAGTGCTCCAAATACCATTGAGAACTTTGAGACCGTAGAATAAGCAACCAAAACACTTTGCAAGTTATCAACTCAAAATGGGCGAAAACTCAACAAAATAGGTGTTTCAAGATGCTCTCAACAATCAAAGAGTAGCAAAAAGAGCTTGATGACAACGATCAAGAGATCAAGAAAGACAACTCTCAAAATTGTCACACAACAACTTTCAAAAAGCAAGAAAAGTAAATGGCCACAAAGATGTAGTTTTGACACGCAAATAAAAATATCACCAAAACATGGTTTGTCACAAAGATTGACACCAATCTTTCTGTCCTGGAAGACCATAACAACCAAGATTCCTAGAAAGAAATCTTGTGTGCTTAAATAAAAATGATGACGCTTGCAACAAAGCAAAACAAGAACAACACTTTCCACAACCAGAGAGAGTTTGAAATCATGAACTTGCTGTAATAATAAAGACTGACACAGAAAAGTAATTGTTCAAGAAAGACTCAGACAAACAGACAGATCTTCAGGAACAAAAATATTTGAAAAATCTTGAAAATTTTAGGGTATACGTGACTGTGTCAATACACAGTTGCATGTATACACTATTCAGTCCACAGAGACCTGCTTATATGCGGGCTCATATGGTGAAACTTGCATACATACGCGACTATAACCTGACCAAGATGTGTATATAACAGATCACAAGAAAAAACAAAAAAAAATCTGAAGAAACTAATCAAATTTATAGTTCAAGTTCCTACAGGAACAAACTACTCAATCACAGCAAGTAGATAAACAACTGAGCCCTGATTGGCTTGAATAAACCCAAACTAGGAACAACAATATTATTGTCCCCAGTGGAGTCACCAATTTTGTTGAGGGACAAAGTCCCCTAGGGTCTTGGGTCAATACCCTAGCAGAGCGGGGGTTATCTACAAAGAAAAACAAGCATTCCATACAACCATGATACTAATATAAAAAAACTATGTGAAGAGAGGTGCACCTGGGGGTCCTTCGTTTGGGTATATCCAGCCAAGGCCCAAGCCCTCTCGGAGTTCCTTTCGATCCTTCAACCTGCAAGGAAATCAATTCAAGGAAGCATAACAGTATATGGACCAAGCATCTTAAGAAAATCAACTTCATAGCATATTGAAATGTAGTTAGTTATACAATTGAAACAACCATTCATATGTAAATCATAACATTCATATCATAAGCATGAAGAAGATTAATATTAGGAATAAGACAAGTGTTTCTTTTATTATAGATAACGAAAATATAGTAAGGAATGATTTCACTTGAGTCTTCCTTTCGCAGGCTCCAGGTGGAACCGTCCTCCGGATTCGTCCAATCTCAAGCCTTCAACAAACTCCTTGCATGACTCACTCAAGGATATCTTCACTAATGAAAAGACATCATAACTCAAGGAAACAAGGGTTTCCTGTAATGGGGGAAGTGGTGGAAGCACAAGGATCTTCAAACCTGATCAGGGATAATCTCAGCAGAGTGATTTTTCTCTCTCTTCTCTCGTCCTTAGGCCTTCCCATTGAAGCCTTTTTATACTTCTCCCAAAGTAGTTTTTTAGTTGGGAATTTGTTGGGAACAGTTGGGCCATGGGCACTAATAGGTAATCAATAGGTAAAACCTGTGATCTCCACCCGAAATTAAGGAGATTTAATTTTTTTAAGTGTTTTAAGACATATACGCGGGTTGGGTATACACAGAACCCCATACACACATGTTTAGCTCAGGGAAAAGTCGCGTATAGGGAGTAAAACATTGTTTTTTAAGTATTTGGACCAGGTCTGGAAGGAGGGGTTCCCCTAGGCCATGAGTGCAGCATCACAAACATCAAAAGTGAGATTTGGAGCTATAACATGATCAACTCGAGAGACCATTCGTCGAGTTGTCTCCTGCTAAGAGCTCTGTCTCTTCCCTTCATTTTGGTTTATATTTCATGCATTTTTGTCCATAGATTAGGTTGCTAGGATGACTGGTAAAAAGATTAGGTTGAGGGCGATTAGCGCAGGTTTTACCCATTAGACCCACATTGATCACCCTGTGTCAATAGTGTCAACGCATGAAAAATAACACATAGTCATGCTAGAACAGAGGTAAAAAATTCTTGGTGAAATCCTCTATGCTTAATTATTTAATTTGTCTTCATGGAAGCTCATGAAATGTTGTTTTATTGATTTCCCACATGATAATCAATCCAAAATGGTGATTGAATGGAAGGAACGAGAACATGAAGCTAAATACCATCAAGCAACTCAAGATCCAAATTGCATTGCTGCTCTTTAAGACTGTGGGCTACTGAGATTATTCATGATTCTTAGAATTAGGACCCAGCTTGAGTTGTTACAACATCTAGTCAGTTGGTGGGATGTAAACCTCCAAATGTTCATTATTGGATATTAGGAGCTCGAGATAGATATCTCAGACATATACTTCATCACTAGGTTATCCAAGAGGGGAGAATGGATTCAACTATCTGGTTCTCGTGTTGTTGGGGAGAGCACAGACACATTGATTTCCAGGCACTACCCAGGTTCCTGAAAGACCAAAAGTGGGAAGATCGATATAAAAATGATCACAAATCTCCCTTTGAGAACTATCTTACATACTATGGCTCGAATTGATGGAGCCCAAGCATTACATGAGGCAACGAAATCTAATTTCCAGTATGCTATTGACTATTTGAACCTCACAATTTTTAATTGGTATGAGGGTCTATTGGTCAATATGAAAGACCAATTGACCAAGTGAAAAATAGGAAAACTGAAATAGTTTGGGTACAATTCCATTTTTGTGACGTTCGTTTTGGAACATGTGCCATTGTTTCGTTATCATTGAATAAAGGTGGATGCCCCAGTGCCCAAACATCCATGATTACTTAGATGGGGTGAGATGATGCCTCAATGGGGAGGCGGCCAACATATGTGATTCCATTCAGCATTCTTCGGATGGTTGCATCAATAACTAATCATGGTTGACGATTGGGCATATGCAAGCACAAATTTCCAAGGAGATTCGGATCTTCCATTTCCACCAAGTGCACAGTGGACTGATGCAAGTAAAAACTATTTTTTATGTTTTTTAATTTTATATTTTTTTTTTATATGTACCGAGATTTAACTTAAGATTATTTGCAGATGTGGGACCAGAGATACCTCCAGGGGTTTCTCTGATAGCCAGACAAGTGGCATGCCAAATTGAGGAGGCTCCTTATGAGGATGGATAATATCCTATTATCGAGGTATAGTGTAACCTAAAAGCCTTAACCATGGGCATTCTAGAGTATGCCTCGATAGATGAGGTGCCATTGTGGTACTAGAGACACATTGTAGGGATTACCGCCAAATTGTGTCAGTTTTTTAGCCGAGTTATCATGGCTATTTCATGCTACCATGAGCATCATGTGGGCAGATAGACAACTCTAGTTTTATTTCTGCACTCATGTAGGCTTATGAAGCCATGTGTCTCGGAACACGAATTTTTTCATTTTGATGTATAAAACTCTTTTGAAAATGTTATATATACATATATATACATATATATACATATATATAGATATATATATATATATATATATATATATATATATATATCTATATATATCTATATATATCTATATATATATATATATATATATATATATATATATATATATATATATATATATATATATATATATATATATATATATATATATATATATATATATATATATATATATACATATATATATCTATATATATCTATATATATCTATATATATATATCTATATATATGTATATATATATATATATATATATATATATATAGATGTATAGATATAGAGATATATATATATATATATATATATATGTATATATATATATACATTGTTTTTTGTATATATATATATAGATATATATATATATATATATATATATATATATATATATATATATATATATATATACATTGTTTTTTGTTCACCGTGTCTATTATGTGATGTTTTATGCTTTACATGTTTTACAAATGTCTATCTAACACATAGTTAGACAATTCCTATGTTAATGTGTTCATGTGTCTCAAAATATCATGATAAGTAATAAAATCAAAGTTTCATTCCAAGAGACGACCTCACAAATACATTCTCAAAATTTTAGGGTTTCTAACTAATCATTGTCTAATAAGTTGTAGTATAATGAGCTGTGAATGAAGATTCATGATTAACTCTCTAATGCCAAGAGAAATAGACTTTGACAAAAGTTTGATGACTGCACTATATTTGGCAATGTTATTAGTCATATGACCTAAACATATACCTTGTAAATTCACTAACTCACCATTAGAGTCATAGATTTCCCATGTAGCGGAAGAAAGATTTCATGTACTATGACAAGCACCATCATCAGAACCGATTTAACGGTTCGATGACATGTACAAACCAAGTAGAGCATGAGGTAAGCAGAGGAAAACCCATTTGAAAAAGAAAACTAACACACCAAAACCACACTACACACTAATGAAACACACTAATTTACAAAAGTATTTACACGAAAAATCATGCATAATACTTCTTAAGGTAAATCCTATTTCGGGGCTCAACCAAAGAATTTCCTTCATAATCGACTAACTCATAGGCACATTTTTGTAAAACTTGTTTAACAATGTAAGGCCCATGCCACATTGGTTCGAATTTCCCATCTCCCAATTTGTCATTGGCTTGATCATATAACAAGACCAAGTCACCCTCAACAAAAATGAGGGGAGAAACAGTTTTATCATATTGAGCCTTAACTCATTTCTTCTAGGCTTTAATTTCTAATGCAAAAATACGGTGAGTTTCATCGAGCCTTTCGAGGTAAAGTAAACGTTCCTCCTTAGGTGAGGTATCAGGGAGTAATTCCATGACTAGTTTCAGTGAAGGAATTTCACACTCAATCATAAGAGTTTCCTCTGTATCATTCACCAAGTGGAAGGGTTTGAAGCAAGTGGCGGTCATAGTTGTGGTTTGGTAAGCTCATAGAGCTTAAAATAGCACAAGAAGCCAATTTCGTTTATGCATCCCAATGGTGCGTCGAAGCATGGTAACCAAAACTTTGTTGACTTCCTCAACTTGGCCATTGGCCAGTGGATAATAAGGAGTTGATTTGTCGTGACGCAAACCCAACTAAGCAATAATTTCTGCCATCATGTAATGTCATAAATGAGATCCATGATCAATGATGATGGCTTGAGAGACACCAAATCGAGCTATGACATGGTTGAAAAGAAATTGAGTGGCAGTTTTACCATCAACAACATATGTGGGCATCACCTCAACCCATTTAGTGAAATAATAAATGGTGACGATGATATAATGATGCCCCCTAGCTAAGTGAGGGTTACATGTCATGAAATCAATACCGCATTTAGCAAAGCAGCTAATGATAAAAACTAAGTGTAAGGGTGCAGGTGGGGCACATTGTTTATGATTGTAAATCTGGCAAGAATGGCATTTTTGGACTGCTAAAATGCAATCTTTAAATATTGAAGGCTAAAAATAACTTGTGTGAAGGATTTTCTAAGCAGTAGCATATCCTGACATATGACCACCACAAGACCCAGAGTGACATTCATTTAGGACACTCTTAGCTTCTTCAAGTGTCAAACATCTACGAAGGATAGAATGGACACCAACACAGTACAAATTATAGCCAATAATCTGATAGGGTAGGGACTAATTTCAAATGCGACGACGTTCAGAATGGGGAAAATATGATCGAAAAGTTTGAGTTTGGAGATAAATAATGATAACCCCGTACCATGGGTCAAGAGTGCTGATGAGAAATAGAGTTCCGTTAGGAATTAGCTCACCAGAAGCCATAGATGTGGTTGTAGAGGGAATGTCACAAATTAACTTGGGGAAAACCAATGATTTTTTTTATTTGGTTGTAACAAATTTCAAATCAAATCCCTGAAGGATAAAAATCCACTTAGAATACTTTCCCCCCCGAAAACGAGGAGTCAGAATGTATGTCATGGGGTTGCAATCATAAATGACAGTGAATTTCCACAAAAGAATATAGTGTCGAAAGCATTGAACAACGTGAACAACTGCTAAAGCTAGTTTCTCGACATGGGCATATTGAGTTTTGGTGTCAATAAGATTTTGGCTTAAGTAGTAAATCATGTGTTCATTTCCATCATCATCATCTTGAACTAGTACCATGGCAATAGTATTGTCGAATCCGGCCAAGTACAAGAAGTAATCGTGGTGGTAATTGGGGGGATGCAGTAAAGGAGCACTAATGAGGGTGTTCTTTAATGCATCAAAAGATATTTGAACGATTTCATCCCAAATAAATGGGATCCATTTATTTAGAAAACGAGTAAATCCCTGGCATGTTCAACATAATTGGGTACAAAATGGCGAAGGAAATTAACTTTCCCTTGCAAGCTCTAAAATTGGTATAAAGATGATGGAGGGGGTAAATTCACAATGGCCTCTACTTTGAGCGGGTCAATCGATATGCCTTCTTTAGATACAAAAAAACCATAAGAGACAACCAGATTCATTGCAAAAGACACACTTATGAGAATTTAAATGAATATTGTAGTGTCTACAGTGAAGAAAAATTGCTCGAAGGCGGTTAGGATGGTCATGATGATTAGCAGAATGTGTTGGTAAGCTGTGAAGATATGGTTGAACGATGTGTTTAATTTCATGAAAAGCATAAGGCATTGCTCGTTGGAAGGTAGCACTAGTGTTTTTCATACCAAAAGGGAGTTTTTTATAGGTAAAGGTTCCCCATGGATGGATAAAAGCAGTTTAATGATGATTATCGGGAAGAATGTTAATCTGGTTGAAGCCAGAAAGAACATCTATAAAAGAAAAAATCTCACTTCCAACAAACTCATCAATGATCTGGTCTATAAAAGGATTTGGATAATTATATTTCGGACACACATGATTGACATCATGATAATCAACACAAAAACAAATAGTCCCTTGTTTTTTAGTCACAGGGACAATATTCGAGACCTAATCTATTAATGGAATAGGGTAAATGAAACCAACCTTAAGAAGTTTTTCAACTTCTCCCTTTATAGAAGTTACCTTTCTAGGGTGAACTGGGTGAAGACACTCACGAACAAGATTCACATTTATATAAGTAGGTATTTCATCCACAACTATACACAGATACATGCTAGGAATTTCTTCATATGACCAAGCAAAGACATCACGTAACTCCTTGAAAAGGGCAGCATAAATCTTTATCTCATATAGAGAACAAGAAACCCTGACATGGATGTTTTTGACAATTCTTGGTTTAACAGAAATGTCAATGGGCATTGTAGCAGTAATGTTCCCCATGTTTCCTTTAAAAAATCTTCATGTACCAAAATATACATTTGAAGTGGATGAGTCGGTGCACTGGAAACAAATTTTTCTAAACACGATGAAATCTGATTGAATAGATTATCAATCTAGCGCAATGGGTATTTGTTTTTAACGGTTAATATATTTAGCTATTTATAGTCAATACATAAATATAATGTATCGTATTTCTTCCTCACAAATAATAGTTAGGCACCCCATGGAGAGACACTGGGACGTATGTATCCTTTGTCAAGGAGCTCTTGTAGTTGTCACTTCAATTCGGTCAGTTCTGGAATACTCATGAGGTAAGGGGTTTTTGACACAGGAGTCGCTCTTAGAACCAATTCGATTGTAAAATCAATATCTCATTTCGGTGGCAGCCCCATAATTTCTTCCAGGAATACATCATTGAATTCCTGTACCACTGGTATGTTTTCGAAAGAAGAAATCTTGTCCTTAGAATTAGTGTATCCAACTTGAAAATTGTAAATCTGAAAACCTTTCCTCATGCATTTACTTAATTGATTAGCTATGATTACACATAGTCTAATTCCTTTCTTAATTGCCTCGATTTCCTGTCTACTTCTCCTTTTGTGAGGAATTGATGGTATTCTCTCTACAGTTTACCACAGACCAATGTTTTTCCAACCAATCCATGCCAATAAATACGTCATAAGATCCTAGTGGAAACACATTTAAAGTTGCCTTAATCTATTGGCCACTGATCTCTATCACACATTCCTCCACCTTAGAGGCCACTCTTCATTTTGTTCCGGTAGAAAACTGTACCAGCTAACTGTTATTAAACTTATCAATTTATAAATGACATGATTCAACTACCTTAGGACTAATGTAACTTAAGTTTGCATCAAGATCTATTAAAAAAAATGTAATGGTCAACTAATTTACCTTCAAATTCAACCATTGTTGGTTGGTATTCAGCTCGGTGATCCTCCAATGCTACATTAATTCATAGAATGATCCTCGCCACCTCTCTAATTGTAGGGGCTTCTTGATTATTCGTAGTTTACTTTGGTTTGCCCCGATGAGGATAATTTTATAATAATGAGGTTCTACACAACCCCAACACTGTAGAGGGGGTCTCTAAACTTGATTTGGATTGGGATTACTAGATGCTTATGTTTGTTGGGTCTCATTAGGAGTGCGAGTTTTCTATTGATTCTTTTCTAGGGGTCTATTAAAGGGACTTTTTGTAGAATTCCTGTTGCCAATAACTAGTTCCTTTCATATTCTGTATGCTTTTCTATCCTTTTTAATGTAACCATCCTTTGTTTCTCTCATTTTTCAACTTCATTTGTTGATAACAAATCCTGGATTTCTGAGTAGCTTCATTCATTCTTTTTGAATTGTCAAATTCCAACCTCTCCTTCATGAACACTAGTAGGCTACTGATAAAACGTTGTACCTTAGCTTTCTCTTCCTGAACATAGGGAATGCATCTCAACAGCGAGGTGAATTTAGTGAGAAATTCATCCATGTTCTGCTGACCCAGCTTTAGGTCGTGGAATTCCTTTTCTTTTTCATCATAAAAGCATTATGTCAAATATTTGTCTTTAAAATTCTTTTGGAATTTGTCCCATGTTATATCTTGCTCATCAATCTGTCGAATCACTTTTTATATTTCTAGACGAGCCTTCAAATTATCATCATACTCATATATATGAAAATATGTATTCATGTTAATCAGCCACGCTTCAACAACTTCCTCTACCTCCCCATCAAATGTTGGGGGTTTAATTTTCTTAAACTCCCCATGTAGTTCAATTTTTTGTTTCTTAGTTTTACCAACAGACACATTTTCAGATTCCTCTTCATTATTCATTTGACTTCCTTTGACTTAAGGATGTCCTTCCCCTTGGGGATTCATTTATACTCTATTTTCATTGTCTGCACTTGGGTTTGGATTCCTTTGGTTCTACCGATCTGACATACTTCTTATCATCCTTTCTTGTTATAACCTTAACCTTTCATTGTCATCTCAAACATTGGTCATTTCTACCAAAAATTGTTGGATGATTTCTAGTAGTAATGCATTTGTATTCCGAGATTTTTCCCCCAGCTGAACCCACATTTATGGGTTGGTTTCCATTTGGTGTCCGAACTCATCTCTTGTTTGTCCATATGGGGTAGTTTCCACTCCTCTTCTCATGGCACCTAGATTTCACTTGCTCATTGTCCCTTTCTCTCTGTGAATCATACTACAATTTTATTTTGTTATTCTTTCATGTGCCCATATAGGCCTCAGCTTGTAATTGGGCTCTGATACCAATTGTAACAACCATCTACACTGGTCACGATATAGGTAGATTAATAGTACAAAAAATAACATTTAATCTATATACATATATCCTATGCAAGAATTACACAAGCTAATGATTACATATATTATATAAATAGTCAAAGGCGGGTATTCATACTACGCAACAACATCCAATTATAAACCAATTATTATTAATTCATTCACTTGTAAAAATTTATAGTCGTGCCTACAATATTGTTTATAATATTTCAATCACATTAATAACTTGTAAGGTCTACAGAGTCACATTTAAGTGAAAACACTACCTTGGATACTTCCTATTAAAAAGTTTGGATTCATTACACAATCGTGACACATGGAGGCAAACTGGCCCTTGGATGCTTAGGGTAATGATCGAATGGTTCAAAAGGATTCTCGCAGCAAATGAAAACTGTTTCCCTTGGGCCAAAAACCCCTTGGCATTTTATCATTTCTCTCAGTGACAAAGCTCTGCCAAAATGAGGGTTTTGTTCCTATGTTTCTCAGGTAAGGTTTGCATGCCTATGAACTGTAATTTCCACCCCTCTTAGGTTATTTCTTTACTTCTAAAGCTAAATCCTACTAAATTGCAAAGGGTTATGCCTGGAAGGGAGGGTTTTGATGACTCTTAGTACTTATGTCGATTCGTTGTTTCCGGCTGGTAGATAAACGATCACCATTGTTTGCTAAAAGTGCTAAAGAGTTTGGTGTACTATTTCCACTAACAATAAATCCAATTGCAACTCCTGGCTAGGTTATCTTCCATTAGAACCCTTCGTGCAGGTGAGTGCTTCTCTCCCTTTAATACTAAATTTATACAGTTAAATTAGCGTTTAGTCTGACAGGGGTTTATCTTTATATATTTTAGGTAATTATTCCAGTCATATCCCTATGCATTGGGTTGCAAGGAAGCCTTCACTTTTAATTTCCAGGTACTGTTCCATTCTTGGTCGGGTTTTTCCATTCCTCAGGAAGGTTATTGCAAATATGCAACTCCTTATTTTGTTTTTTCTCTGTGGTTTCCCACCCCTATTCCGGTGATGTCTCAACCACATTTGGAGTAGGGTTTTAGTGTTTGGTTTACCACACTCCCTTTGTTGTGGCTCAAAGGCTTCAAAATAGCAGTCCAGTCTAAATTTGATTTCTGAGCCTTGGTTTTGATAGTCTTATTTAGAAAATAATGTATTTATATTAAACTCAATTGGTTCCCTCATAATTTATTTTCCAGTTCGACTTATGAGCAATATTATGCCTGTTATCATGATACTGCGGGGTTCATACTTTTTTTTATTACAACGACTGGAAATGTTGATATTCATGGACCATGTTCTTCTCTTCTTTGAATGGCATAAGCCTCATGCAATTTATAATGTGTATGGATTTAATGTCCTATTTTTTTTAAATGGCAGTCAACCCAATATAATGTTATCTATGAATTCAATGTTCTTTACTAGAAATGGTAATAAGTCTCTCTTATAGTTCCTGTGGTTTTTAGTCTCTGCATTTTACCGTTAATAATTGCAACATTTATTTTAATATCCCTCTCATAATGAATTTCTAGTTTCTAATTCCATATTATTGCAAAACCCCACTTATTTACCGCTAGCTCTATATTATCTACATTGATGCCTGATGAGCCCCATAAATGGGTAATTATATGGGCTCATTTTTCCTCCTAACTTAGCTTAATCCACCATTCTCATTATTTTATTGCATGTTTCTATTATATTTATGCTAGTTGGGTTGGTCATTATGCCATGGAGTCTAATGTGTGCTTAATGCAGATTTTTGGTCAATTTTGGAGACAAATTCATAGATTTAATGGAAATTTGGTAGCAAATATTCAAAGAAGACAAGGGAGAGGATTTATAGGAGGGTATCCCCCTCATTTATGACTCCCCATTTCGAATTCTCCATCATGCAGCTCAGAGCACAAGCAACCACATCAATGCACCAAAGAGGCAGCCAAGCAAGTGGAGGATAACTTCTATTTATCTCAAGTTTTGGGAGCCAAGCCTCCCTGATTTTAAGGAAGCTATTGGGTGCTTTAGTTGTATAAGTAGAGAGGCCTAGGGCTTCATCAGGTTGTTGGAAGTTAGTCAAATTTTTGAATTTTTGTTGCAGCCTTGCTCTACTCAACTTCAAGCTTACTTTTGTTGACAGATTCATGTAATCCTATTATTATTTTGATAATGAAGATGAGATCTTGTTTGAGCTAGCACTGAGTTACCACAAAGGGTTGAAGCTCTTGGGTTAGGGCCTAATCCAAGCAACCAATCTCCTCTTGTTTTGTATTTATATGCTTTGTCTCAGTTTATGAATGAGTTGTTGTCAGATAGATTTCTTTCTTAGTTAAGAATATGTTGCTTTTGGTGATTTAAAAGGTTGTTTCCATTTCAGTTTGCTGTAGCGAGTTGAACAATGATAGAAGAAGATACAAAAAGGCCATCAACAGAGCCTTGGCCTCCTTTCTCCCCTTTGGGACCATGAACTGAGGCCAAGACCCTCTTGCTGCCACAAAAAACACATATTTGCCTTTTCCATAGGATTTCTTGTGTTGCAGTTTGTTAGAAGGTTAATGTTTTTGATGTAGATCTATTTCACCATGCTCATTTTTATCTTTGCAATAAATTTCCTTCTATGCTTTCTTTCCATGTAACATTTTTCAGCATTTACTTTCCTAGATCGTAATTTAGACTAGCTTGATGTAATGTTCTGTCTTTTATGTAGCTAGTTTCCTTGCTTGCTTAATCTCATGATGTGAGTTTCAGTTCTCTTGCAGCAATTCTCCTCTCACAATAAGTCAGCCAACCAATGATCACCATTTCTCTTTGATCTATGTTCCACAGGTCACCTAAAGTCCCTCACAAATCTGCCTTAAGTTTCTGCACTTTTCTCATGAACTTTCTTCTCTTTCCTTGAAAAATTCTAGCCATCTTTCTCTTTCTTGATCCTTCTTGATGAACCATAGACACCTTAACACATCACCCTTGCATTCAACTACCCTTTCCACCCGCTTTCCCACCTTCAAAACCTCCAAAACTGCTCTCAGCATCCTCCTGTAGACCTCTTGTAGATCCCCTGCAGCCTCCTATAGATTTTCCTGTAGGTGTCTTTTTGAAGTCCGATTGCAGGAAAAGCCTCCAGAAGGCCACTTGGGACCTCCTAGGACCCATCCACACCTTCCTACACCTCTGCAAACTCCAAAGTTGCCCTCCATCGCCACCTAATCGCTACCACATTCACAAACAAATAAATTACATGCATGACAATTTCACCTAAAAATACATAAAAATCCAAAAAGATGTTTTTTTCTCATTTCCTTCTAGAAATAGCTTGAGTAGATGTTGTTTACTTCCTAAGTAGGTAATGGCATTCATTTTATGGTTTTTCATCTCTCTTTCTGCAAAAGTAGGATTAGCTGGTTAATTAGGGTTTGCTAGGTTTACTTCACATTTTAGTCTCCTTTTCATCTTTGCAAGTAGAGTAGCCTCTGTAGAGTAAGCTTTCTTTTCTTTCATCACATATAAAGCTTCTTCTGGAATTCATAGAAGTTGGTTTGAGCTCCTAGTGATCTTGCGCCAGCTGACCAAGTGACAGCCTGCAGTAAAAACTAGTACTTGTGCATACAGCACCATCACTTCCAAGTTTGTTATGAACTATCAGGTTGATAAAAGTAAAGTAGGAAGCCTAGGATTTGCAGCACTATTGCTACAATACTGGTGCTCAAAACTTTTTGGTGTCATTTCCGGGGAAGCGTCATAGTATTTTGTGATTACTGCTTTTCTTCTATTTTCTACTGCAACATTATGCTAAGTAGTTTATTTCAGAAAAAGTAGAGTAGTTGTTCCTTTCAGTTTCTACATTTCCTTTTCAATTCTGCAATTTCCATTTCAACAAAAATAGATTAATCATTTCCCTGCTTTCCTTTCAATTCCACAATTTCCATTTCAACAAAAGTAGATTAGTCATTTCCCTGCTTTTTTCTCAATTCTGCAATTTCCATTTCAGCAAAAGTAGATTAGTCATTTCCTTGCTTTCCTTTCTGCATCTCATTTGCTTTCCTTTTTAGTTCTACAATTTCATTTCAGTTAGTTGAAATTTGTTTGTTCCATCAATTTCAATTTTGCAGGTACAAGCAGAAAATAAAAAAAAAAAAAAAATAAATAAAAAATCAACCAAAAGATTTCTTTTCATGCCTCGTAGGAACAGATATAATTCAGGAAAATTATTGCCCAACACCCCCACCACATCACATAGCCACCCCCGCTCTCTTCTTCGGTGGCAGTGATCAGGAAGAACCTATAGGTGAACAACCAAAGATATTTGAAGAACCTATAGGGGAAGAAGAAGAAAACATCCCTCCTGAGACAATGGCTGAAAACAGAAATGCTAGGGGGAATGGAGAAAGAGTAGAGGGTACCTTTCCCATCCGAGAGACCAATGAGGACACTAAAATGAAAAACATAAGCCCTTCAGCCCTGCCTCACTTCCATGGATTGAGTACAGAAGATCCTGACACCTTCTTGTTTGAGTTCGTTGTTATCTGTCAAACCTATGACTATGCAGAAGATGAGAAAAAGTTGAAACTATTTCCTTCTACTCTTAAGGATGCAACGTTGCACTGGTTCATGGGGTTACCTAGCAATAGTATCACAACTTGGGTTCAGATGCAACATGCCTTTAATAACAAATATCGAGACTACTGTAGGCCAAAAGACACCAAGGAAAAAATCTTCTGAATGACCATGGAAAGTGATGAATCTTTGGAAGATTATGAAGAGAGGTTCCATCTCAGTGATTCCTTCGACCCCGAACCTCTGAAGTTGGTCCTGCTCAGGGGAATTCCATAAGACCTTCTAGACACCCTCCACCTACTGGCTGGAGGAGACATCTACCAACTACCTTATGAAGACATAAAGACTGTTCTTAAAAACCATTCTAGGGTAGCCAGAAAAAGAGGTAGGGGGAGTCAACCCATAGCCAATACCTCCTCATCTAGTTCATCCCTCAAAGGTGAACTTAGAAACATGTTGGAAGATTTCAAGAGTGAGATGTTGCAGACTCTTTCCATGCAAATGGATACCTTACATATCAAAAGGAAACAAGAGGAAGCAGAGAGGGCTTTGGCCATTTTCTGTCCTAGGTGCACCAAAAGGCATCCTAGGAATGAATGTCCATTGAACTCTATAGAGGTTTGTTTAATCTGTGAAGAAAATCATTCTACAGATAAGTGCCCTTCCTTGCCCGGACTTAAAGTTGTATACCATGGGGCCGAAGGAGCCACTGAACCACTCTATTTCACATAGAAAATTTTAGGGGCGAATGTTCGCCCTTTGGCGAAATTAAGGGGTTTTAAATTTTTAGTGGGAAAATATTTTGTATCATAGTACATTTTTACAAATCACCTCAAATAGCCCACCTTATTTTAAGGGAGAGGATAAAAAAGGTAAATTTAGCCCTTGAAATTAGGAGTTACAACCTTCCATTCGCCCATTTTCAAGAATAGGTTTTATTTAAGTGAATCCATTTGCCCATTTTCAAGAATAGGTTTTATTTAAGTGAATCCTATGGGCCAAATACCATATTTATAAAAGAGGTATGGTAAATTAATAAAAATATAAATAAATGAGAAGTATGGTAAATAAATAAAACATTTTTTATATTTACTCCATAAGTCACCTTATATACATGCAAGGGTGTAAAAAAATAAAATTATAAGTAAAGTGGAGGTATGGTAAATAAATAAAACGTCTTTTTATACATACTCAAAAGGTATGGTAAATAAATAAAAATATAAATAAACTAGACGTATGGTAAATAAATAAAACCTCTTTTTATATTTAGTCCATAACCCTCGTTCTATTTATGAAGGCTCAAGAAAGAGGTTTTATTTAAGTCAATCCCATAGGCCAAATACCATATTTGTAAAAGAGGTATGGTAAATTAATAAAAATATAAATAAACGAGAGGTATGGTAATCAAATAAAACATTTTTTTATATTTACTCCATAAGTCACCTTATATTTACGAACACTCAAAAAATGTGTTATATTTAGGTGAAACCTATGGGCAAAATACTATGGGACAAATACCATGGACTAGATTGTTATTAATACCATGCAAAAAAACATTATTAACCCTAATTAGTATTAATAAAAATAAAAATGGCACATGGTATTGACCCATGGTATTCACCAAAATGGCATATGGTATTGACCCATGGTATTCACCTGGAATGTAGCCTATTTAAATGAGGGAATTAAACTAGCATAGATCCATCTTTACTCTGGATCTACTAACCCCCGAGAGGTATCAAATATCGTGATATGCAAACTAGCATAGAGTGAAAAAATATTTGATCCCTCTGGGGGCTTGGTGGATCAAGAGTAAAATTGCATGTTGTAATTTAATGTATGTTAAACATTTTAGCTTGGTTAAAATAAAAAATAAAATAAAAATCAACTATTAATTTTATTAATTTTTATAAATTACTAATAGTAATTTTTAAGCTCCAGGTTTATGATAACCCATGGTAATACCAAGATCTTACAAGATTTTATAATTAAGTAAAATATTCGCCATGCCTGGTGAGAGATTCGCCAAAAAATTATATATACATATTATATTATTGATAAAATCGCCTTCCATTTTTCCTATATACCATGGAGATTCGCCCATTTATTATACTTATAAATTTAGTGGGGGTTCTTAAAATTTTCCCTGCTATTTCATGAACCAAAGGAGACTGCATGGACCTAGACCATACCAACAGGGGATGCAAGGGACATCTTAGGCATACTACAACCCCAACCAAGCCTACTTCCATACCTTCTTGGGGCCCTCCTGCTCATCCTTCCTAGTCCACACCTCCTCCTTGGTCCTATCCATCTCAATATCATGCCCAACCAACTACTCATGCATTTCAATCTTATGCCCAACCACAACCTCAGTGGAATTCATCTCATCAGGGGTGGACGCCCCAGTACACCTCTCCTCCTACTCTTTTGCCTCCACCACCTACTCAACCACAACCATTACCTCCTGCTCCACCAAGGCAACCCCAAACGCCTACCCAACCAAACCCGAACCTAAACAACAGATAGGCCCAGCAAGTATATAGTGGGGAACCATCATGCCCAACTTATGCTATGGAGATTCAGGAGATTAACCTATGATTTGGGAAGATTCTCCCAGATAGCTAGCCTCCCCCTCATGAGGTTGAGGAAGATAACGAGGAAAGTGAACCGAAAGTAATTCCACCCTTTCCTGAGAGACTATCTGGGACAACACAGCCCACCCCAGAAGAAACTGAACTTCTGGGAGAATTGAAACAGTTATGTGTAAACATACCACTTCTCCAAGCCATAAAGGATGTGCCTATATACAATAAGATGATCAAACAAAAGTGTTTTAGGCATCTGGGCAGGCGCAAGAGAGATGCCCCAACCATCAATGTCATAGGACAACTATCCGACCTGATGTTGGGGCAGGTAATCTGTCTGAAATATCTAGACCCTGGAAGCCCAGTAGTTGATGTCCACATCAATGGCACCATGATCCCACATACCTTGATTGATCTGGGAGCTGCCATTAATGTGATGACAAATGACACCATGCTCAAACTCAACCTCCAGGGCTCCTTGAGGAAGACCATGATAGTACTACAGCTAGCAGACTGCTCCACTGTGACCCTTGAAGGGATTGTGGAGGATGTGATGGTCTCCATTGATTCTTAGGAGTACCCTGCTGATTTCTTAGTTCTCCATTTGAAGGCAAAGCTAACTGGGTATCCTCTCATCTTGGGAAGACCCTGGTTGGCCACTGTCGATGCTTACATCAGTTGTCGGGTTAGGAACATGACAATCAAGAATGGGCATATGTCCAAGCAGCTAATCCTATACCCTCCTGCCCAACCCTTGCTAGTACATGATCTACCTCTTTGATTGGAGGAGGAGGATGAGGATGAAGTCTATTCTGCAACACTATGTGCATTAGAAACTATCAAGGGGGGGGGAACCACAAAATAAGGATGATATCATTGGAAATTTAATTCAGAATCCAGCTCCCAGTATTTTTCCATTAGAAGATCTAGTGAAAGAAACCCAAGACAATCCCGTAACTGATCTCTGTGTGGCCGACCCGACCTCTATCCATGTTAAGAATATAGAGTTTGGCCTAGAAAGAACCCTGAAAATCAACTCCTCCCTATCCACCTCCTAGGAGAAGGAACTGTGCAGCTTATTAAGAAAACATTTAGATGCCTTCACTTAGAGTTATAAGGAGATGAAGGGAGTGCACCCTTTAGTATGTACTCATAATATATACATTAAGGAAGACTGCAAACCAGTCAGGTAGCCTCAAAGGAGGATAAATCCAGCTTTTAAAGACATTGTTAAGGAAGAATTGCAAAAATTACTTGATGCAGGATTCATCTAGCCCATCTCTGACAGCGAATGGGTCTCTCCTTTGGTCCTAGTGCCACAGAAAAATGGTAAGTGGAGAATCTGTGTCGATTATTGGGAACTAAACAAGGCCACTAAAAAAGGACCATTTTTCATTGCCTTTCATGGATGAAGTGTTAGATGGTCTGGCAGGGAAAAAGTTTTTCTCCTTCCTAGATGGGTTTAGCGGGTAAAATCAAATTCAAATCAGCCCAGAAGACCAAGATAGGGCCACTTTCACTTGTCCTTGGGATACCTTTGCATACCGGGTCCTTCCTTTTGGTTTGTGCAACGCTCCAACCACTTTCTAGAGAGCAGTATTGAGTATATTTTCTAAACTGGTTCATGACGCAGTGGAAATATATGTGGATGATTTTACTCCTTATGGTTCTAACTTTCAAGAAGCTTTATCTAACCTAGGAAAAGTTTTGGACAAGTGTATTGAAATGAACTTATCCCTCAGTCCAGAAAAATGTGAATTTTTTATGACTGAAGGGACCGTGCTAGGTCATGCAATATTTCAACAAGGATTGCAAGTGGACCCCAACAAAATTGTCATCATCCAAAGGGTCCCACCTCCTCAAAAGGTGAGAGATGTCCGAAGTTTCCTAGGCTTAGCGAGATATTACAGAAGATTCATTAAAGATTTCAGTAAGTTAGTCTCTCCATTATTTGGTCTTTTGGGAAAAGATGTCAAGTTCATAAGGGCTGAAACCTCTCAAGAAGCCCTAGATTCCTTGAAAAGCAAACTTGTGACTGCCCCACTTTTGAGAGGCCCAAACTAGGCCCTACCTTTCCACATTCACACAGATGCCTCGAACAAAGCAATAGGAGCAACCTTGGGACAAATTGATGAAAAGTTACCTTATGCCATATACTTTATAAGTAAAAATTTGTCAAAGGCAAAGTTAAACTACACGGTAACCGACAAGGAACTCCTAACTATAGTGTATTCCTTAAATAAATTCAGACATTACATCATAGACTATCAAACCTTTGTACACACTAATCATGCTGCAAATAGGTATTTAATGAATAAACCAGATGTAAATGCTCACATTATTAGATGGTTGCTTTTACTGCAACAGTTTAATTTAACCATTGTTGATAAGCTTGGTAAAGAAAATGTTGTTGCTAACTTTTTTTCTAGAGTAAATTTGCTTGTAGGTGAAGAAGGAATGGTGGATGATCAAATGCCAAATGAACACCTATTTTCTATCTCAGTACTCTCTCCATGGTTTGCTGATATAGCAAATTACTTGGTTTCAGTACAATTCGCACCACACCTGTCCTCAAAAGAGGAGCAAGATTATGAGGAAAAGCGCCACTTTCACTTGGATTGGGGGAAATCTCTTCAAACTTGACCTAGATCAGATTTTGAGACAATGTGTGAGGGAGGAGGAATTTTTTTACATTCTCCTAACTTGTCATGATGGGCCTTGTGGAGGCCATTTTGCAGCAAGGAGGACTGCCTTCAAAATCTTTCAAGCAGGCTACTATTGGCCCACTCTTCATCAAGATGTGAAGAGATATACCAGCCAATGTGATCGATGCCAAAGGATGGGGAAAGCTACTCCAAAGGATGAGATGCCCATGCAAACTAAAGTGACCTTTGAGCCATTTGAGAAGTGGGGCATGGACTTTATGGGTCCTATCAACCCTCCTTCAAAACAGAGGCAATACATCATTATGTGCATTGATTATCTGAAAAAATGGGAAGAGACAAAAGCAATCAAGGCAGCAACAGAGGAAAAAGTAGATGAGTTTTTAAGAGAGAACATATTCTATAAGTTTGGGTATCCAAGAGAACTAGTTACAAATCAAGGCAGTTAGTTCACTTCCAATTTGATTGAAGACCTGCTCACACATCATAGAATCAAGCACGGGACTTCCACCCCTTACCATCCACAAGCCAATTGGCAGGTGGAAGTCACTAATAGAGCTTTGTAAGGAATTCTGACCAAGGTAGTGAGCAGCAGCAGAAAAGATTGGGTGGATAGACTAATTGAGGCCACCTGGGCCTATAATACAACATGGAAGACCACCACAGGGTTCACACCCTATGAACTGGTCTATGGGAAGAAGGCTTTGTTATCAATAGAATTTGAATACAATACACTAAGGATGGTAGCTTAGCTAGACCTAGACCTTAGCCATGCATAGAGGGTAAGGCTACTCCAGCTCAATGGATTGGATGAACAACGATTGCAGGCCCTTCTCCACACAAAAGTAGCTCAGCTTCAAAGGAAAATATGGCATGACAAAAATATCAAGGAGAAACAATTCCAGGAGGGAGATTGGGCACTGCTTTATGACTCAAGGTATAAAGACTTCAAAGGAAAGCTGAGGACAAGATGGTTGGGACCCTACACTGTGGAAAAATGCAATGACAATGGTTCAATTCTGATCAGAACCATTGATGAGGAAGCCATCTCCATGCCTGTCAATGGACATAGGTTGAAAATTTACAAGAAGCCCCTCTCCAAGTGAGAGTTCATTGAAGATCTGAATAAGACAGTGTTTGTAGTGGAGCAGGTCTTAGCCTCCACTCCACCCACTCACTAAAGAAGCTAAAAAAAAAAAGATATAATAAGGACTCAATTGAAAACCTCCATGAGGTGCTTGAGTCCCATCATTTAGTTGAAAACCTCTTTTGAGGCGGCCCAGTGATGAAAAAAACAAAAGAGAGAGAGAATAAGATCCATGGGTGAAAACCTCCCTTAGAGGTGCCCAGGGCAGGGAGTTAGGGTGAAAACCTCCTTGAGGCGCCCTAGTTGTCTTTCCAAAAAAAAATAGAGAAAAGAAGGAAGAGAAATTGAATTTTAATATGCATTGCAGGTTAATGGTGGACCACAGGAAGCAAGAGGAGATGCCACAAATCCTATTTCACCTTCTCCATGCTCTTCTCCATCATTTCTGACCTTTCTTCCACCTCACTGTGTTTTTTCGAAAGATTGTGTATCCTACAGGAGGCCCTATGTGTTCTACAGGAGGCTCTTGTAGAAATCACAGAGAGCCAGAAATGGTCTCGAAAAGCAGTTTGAGGGGTTGAGAGATTTCATGAAGAGCATCTAGGCCTTCCTACAGCCATCCACCCTCCTGTCCATCCATCCCACACCTGCACCACCTCACCATCATCGATTTCTTTCCTTCCTATAAAAAATAAACACAGAAATCAGTTTTTTTAGAAAAATACAAAAAAAGGAACAACATCTCCAAATCTCACCTACAGCTTACCAAGTACCTCTTTGTCCTCATCAGCATCTCCAGTATCATCTTCATAGCTCCCAGCACAAAAATCAGCTAAAAATTTTAAAGGGAGAAGCGACTACAGGAGCTCTTGTAGGATTTCCTATAGCAGCTGATCCCCTTAAAATGAAGCCACGGCAGCAAAATAGGTGAAGCCATAGGATCAAAGAGGATGTCTGAAGCTAGATCTAGCCAAATGGTACCTGCAAAAAGAAAACAAGCTACACATTAGGGAGCAGAAAGCATACAACAGAGGAGATACAAGCATGCAACAACTGAAATACGAGCATGCAGCAGCAAAGGAACCAAGATGCACCACAACATGAACATTCGACTTGTAGGTAAGTGTCTAACCCTCTTCTCTGTTGTATCTCTGTAATTCAAAAATATGCATAAGAAAATGAGATGGTTAGGGTTGAACGAGGAAAGGTGGCTAGTTAATTGGCCACCCTCATCCAGTTGACTGTGCTCATTTGGAGATGCCACCACACGTGTGCTTAGTCAACTCACAGAAAATCCAAAGGACAGGTAGTGGATGGTATACGAACTCCAATGCAATGATGGGAAGTGATTGCGGGAAGGAGTCATGATGACAAGGCAGTGGGGACCAACAGTTCAAATATGGCAACGTACCTTTTTTCCAACTCACCCCATCACTGGAAATATCTCAAAGAAAACATAAGTACTCCTCCTTGAAACTCCTTCACCACCTTTTCTTCCATTTCATCCTTGTCGAATTAGCTGCAGCAAGCTCTATACCACCTCCATAGCCTTGAAACCATCATTCTCTATCATTTTCAGTCATCCTTCTACTATTGGCGTTCTACAGGAGCAGTAGCAGGTTCTTCATGAGCACCTACAGCCAGTTCTATAAGAGGGGCAGTAAGCAGTTTTTAAGAAGAAAACACGGGATTTTTGCTCGATTTATGGCTTGAGGAGGTAGGTTCTTTGCATACCCACTTTAATTATTAATATGTGCAAGGAATGATACATTTTTAAGGAGGAATTGAGCTTGTAGGAGAAGAGGAATTCCATAAAACGTTTCTGCTTGTTTTCTTAAAAAAACACAGTTTTTCTCTGTTTCCCTGTTTTCTTAAAATTCTTGTCTCCATCTCCATTTTGGGTGTTCAAAGGGGGTATAAGAAAAATGACAAGGGGATTCATGAGGAAGGAGCCCAAAACTTCAGCTAGGATCCATGGGCATCCCAGGGTAGTAGCCATTTTTACCAGAGAAAATTGGATGCCATTCTTTGAAAAATTCCTAGGGTTTGACGAAGAAGTGGCTCAGGAGTTTGCCCTTTCTTTAGTCCCTCACTCAAAGACCCATGCCACTGTTACTTTGAGGGGTCTCTCTGTTATCACCCCAAGAAACGCACCTAGGTTGTATCTCAGTGATTCTCGGGAACATTACAATCTCAACAAAATGTTGGATAAATGGTGGATGAATGAAAGAAATGCTGCATATTCAAGCCAGATAACCACTTCTACTATGCTTAACCCCAGACATGGGTGAACACTCCCAAACTACAAGGATTTTAACCACCAATTACTCATAGTTTAAACAGAATGTGATGATGGAGAAAACTGACTACACCAGTAGAACACAGGACCCTGTGATGGCCAGCTGCAACCAGTAAAGAGGTTTGTAAAACTATTATCTAATACACAGACAGGATGACAACTCTCTATGTATTAGAACAATAGAAACTTGTAAGCAATTTCAATGAAGAGATAAATTCTAACACAGAGGTGGGATGACAACCCCTCTACTGCTAAAAATCAACAACACATGAAATAATGCATGACAGGTACAGCCTGGAACATAGAAGAAGTGAAAAATGAGCAATTGACAGCAAAAGAAGCATGTATTAGTTGGAAATGAAGACCAGAAGCTGCAGGTCTCAAAGTAGTTACAGTCTCCAGAAGTTGAAGCTCACAACACACTAACACTCACCTCACACTCATCAAACTGATTACATTGTCTTTCTGAGTATATATAGAATCACTTTACAAAAATCTTTGCTAGGCTATGTGTGGAGGGGTCATAATGGATCACCAACCACTTTAACTATCTAACATGGGTCTTCTGCTGCAATCTGACTGTGTCTGCAAATGAATTTGACCTTCTCGAATGTTCTGCTGTCCTTCTTGAGCCGGTAGAGTGAAATATGAAAGAAACTCCATAACTGATAAATGTTGTGGCCGGCTCGAGGCATGTCCTTTTTCTTCTCGGCCATCCTGCTTGTTAAATGCGGTGGTTGAAGATTAATTGCGCAGAGTGCTAAATACTGGCCAGCTTCTTCCTTGGGATGCACGAGACCGGCTATGGACGCAGACAATATGGCGGAGGCATGAGCAAGGACGGGGAAAAGATATTTGCCGTTGGATCGCGTAGATGGACGAAGGATATGACTTGGCGGGGGAACAAAGGCAGGAAGACTGAGTATAGGAAAATATAGTATTAGAGGTAGAAAAGCGGACATGAGACTTTATACAAAGGAATGGTGAGTCATATCGGGTCCGGCCCTTGATATCGCATCGGCGGAAATGGAGTGGTCTACATTAACATCAAGCCCTGACCCTGCGACTTGTGATCCACGATGAACATTGCATCGACACTTCGGAAGCGGGCGCAAACAAATGTGGGCCACTGGATCGTCGAGACTGATCGGAAGGCGAAGGAGCGGTCGCGATATTGCATCGGCGGAAGACAAAGGGTGGAGCCTTAACACACATGGGTGCAATTTGCAATAGCGATCATATCGCATCGCAAAATCATAGCGGCAGAAGAAAAGGGCTGATAGGAGGCACTAGGGTAAATATGCAATTGCGACCCGCCGATTAGATCTGGACCGTTGACCGGCCAGATCCAACGGTTGCTGTGCCACCATCATTTAAGCCTTCGCCTAAGGCTTTTTCATGGTTTTGTAGCATTTCCGCCTCCCGATAGTGCATTGTCGACCCTCCAAGGGCTCTCCTCTTGAAACTATTTTGATCGGTGAAAGACCTTTGACCAAATTGGAGATTTCAACAGCATGCATGGATCCCTTGACATGATTTTAAGCAGATTTGCAAACTTTGGGAATGTTTCTGGATCCATTTTTATCCTTTTATATAGCAGTGCTAACACTGGCTCCTTCTGGGGATGAGATCCTCCCTGTGAGGTCTCAAGAACCTGTAGATCAATGCCTTCCTGACGAGAAACAAATTAGCAAAATCCCTAGTGTTCCATTGGGCATGGAGTCTGACTGATCCTACACTACAACTGACAAAACAAGATATTTACAATTTTTAAGGCCAAAATATCTTAAACAACATAAACTTTCAGAAAACGCCCATTGACTAGGCCATCAAAAACTAACTCTCCTCCCATACTTTTCAGTATGAATGTGTTATTCCCTTGAATCTATGAAATAGTAAAAGGGCCTGTCCAGAAAGCATCAAACTTTCGATGATTGCCTTTCTTTTCCTTTAGTGCATCCCATTTCAGTACCAAGTCTCCAACCTGAAAATTATTTGCTTTTGTCTTCCTATCAAAAACGTCCTTTATTTTTTTCTAATGTGCTACAGCATTTTCAACTAGTTGTTCTCTAATCTGATGTAACTCTGCCAAATCAGTGATCCTTCTTGCCATGTCTTCTTCCTCATCCTGCTCTTCTTGAAGGAACTTTGCCACAGGGAGAGTTAATTGAATTGGGAATACAGCCTCTGTGCCATACACCATCTTGAATGGAGAACTCCCTGTGGATTTCTTTATGGTCACTCTGTCAGCCCACAGTGCATACTTGAGCTTTGAATCCCAATTCCTTTTATTGTCCTCTAGCAGCTTTTTAATTATCCTTATTAGACTCTTGTTGGAAGATTCTGCTAGACCATTTCCCTGAGGATAATATGAGGTGGAATGAACAACTTTAATGCCCATTGAATCAAACATTTTCACCAGCTCTTTCACCCTGAAGGCTGTTGCATTATCTGTTATTAATTTCCGTGGACAACCAAATCTGCTGAAGATATTCTCTGTCAAAAACTTCATGACCACATTATGATCAGCCTTCCTTGTCGGGACTGCTCCAATCCACTTAGTGAAACAATTAGTGGCAACTAATATCCACCTATGCTGGCCACTGGAATGTGGATTTATTTCTCCAATGAAATCCAAACCCCACTGCTGAAAAGGTCCTTTTGCAATTATTGGTTTTAGGGACAGGGATTTCAGCTGCTGCTTTCCTTCAAATCTTTGGCACCTGTCACAAGATTTAACAAATGAAAATACATCAGAAAATAAAGTGGGCCAATAGTACCCAGCCCTGAGAATTTTATGGGCCGTGGTTTTCCAATAATGGTGCCCTAAACACATGCTGTTATGAAACTGCTGCATGACTTCTCTTGACTGTTCTTTGTCCAAACACCTTAAAAATATTCTAGATGGGTCCCTCCAGTAGAGAAGATTATTATTCATTCAATATTTTGCTGCCCTGAGTTTTAAAGTTCTGGCCTAGCTTTGAGTAAATTCTAAAAGGATTTCTAGCTTCAACAAGAATTTAATTATTTCAGCATACCAATTACATGAAGCTAGATTCTCGGCCACTGACTGTTCTTTCACTGTTTCAGCCACATTTTCCTCTTTTTCTGCTTGACCATTTTCTGCAATTGTGCACAGGAAGTTAACATTTAAATACCTGCAATTTTCTTCAGCCAATAATTTGGCAAGCCCCTGACCTCTGACCAGCTTGGTGGGCTTTAGCTCTATGTTAAATTCGATCATTTTAGCAATCCACTTCGCCCTTCTTCCATCAGCATCAGGTTGAGTTAAGACGTCTTTTATTGCAGCAGAAGGCACATATGCAATTATTTTTTAATGCAAGTTATAAACTCTAAAAGCCTTTAAAGATTTAATAAGAGCATATGCCTATTTCTCTATAATATCATACCTCAATTCAGCATCCCTCAAATTCTTGCTGAAAAATTCCACTGGATGCTCTGAACCTTCTTTGTCTTGCTGCAACAAAACAGCTGCAATAGTATCCTCAGAGGCAAATGAAAACAGGTGAAACTCCTTACTGTAATCAGGACTTATTAATGTGGGAGCTTCCATTATAGCCTTCTTGATGGAATCAAATGATTTTCTCGTTGTTTCAGTCCATTTTACCTCTGCTCCTTTTTCCAACATGGAGGTTACGTGCTTTACCAGCTCTGCAAAATTCAGAATAAACCTCCTGACAAAATTAATTTTGCCCAAAAAAAACTGTATATCTTTCTTTGATCTGGGGACAGTCAAAGCCTGAATTTATTTGACTCTTTCTAGGTCAATTTGAACACCTGCAACAGACACAATATGTCCTAACAGCTTGCCCTCATGTAAAGAAAATTGTGATTTTTTTGGATTGACTGATATTCCAAACCTCCTGCACTTCAAGAACACTTTTTTCAAATGCTGCAAATGATTTTGATGGTTGCTGGAGTAAACTGTTATATCATCAAGGTAGATAAGGACAAATTTGTCCTTCTCTCCCACAAATTCTATATCCATAGCTCTCTGAAAGGTAGCTCCAGCGTTCATCAATCCAAAAGGCATTTTGGCATACATAAAAGTGCCCCACGGAGTGGTAAATGCAGTCTTTTCTTGGTCATCTAGGTGCACAACAATCTGATTGAAGCCTGAAAATCCATCTAAAAATGACATCACCTTTTCTCCTGAGACCTTTTGCAACAAATGCTCCATCTTTGGTAGAGGATAATTATCTTTCTTCGAGCACTTGCTCAAATTTCTGAAATCGACACATAGTCTGATTTCACCACTCTTCTTCCTCGCCACCACCAAATTAGCTACCCATTTGGAATATCTAAGAGGAACAATGGTCTTGGCAGCCAGCAACTTTTTAATTTCTTTTTCAATAAGTGGAAGAAGCATTGGATTAATTGGTCTCAGCTTCTGTTTGAAAGGAACAATGTCCTTTTCCAGAGGGATTTTATGTTGAATTATATTTTTGTCATATGTTTTCAGATCACTATATTCCTAGGAAAACACATCAGCAAATTGCCTCATTAAATTGCAGTATTTAGCACTTTGGTCAGCTGATAGATGAGTTGACATATTTATAAATTTGGACTGACTTGGACTTCCTATATTATGCTTACAAACTACTGATTGATCTTCTTTTTGGGCAGCTTTGTAAGGCACATCATTCTGGTCAAACAGTCTTTCAAGAGGAATTAGGCCCTTAGGAATATGATTACTAGGAAGCTGGACTACATTGTTTTTACCAACCTTATTTCTAAGCTGGGATTTGGGGTTTTCTAACAAGGCTTCATTCTCTTGGTCAATTTGCATCTCTGAAAATTCATCAATGACTTGAAGGAATCTATTCAACTCATTATCATCTTCAAAAACTTTCCAGTGTAGGACATTATCAGGCAAGGATGGTCTATATTTCATTTGGACTTCATACACTAGTCTGGGAGGCATTAGAGGGATAAATAGACTAGCAGACATAGCAAGGGAATCAGCAAGCTGATTTTGGGCTCTAGGAATGTATGAAATACAGAAATAATCAAAAGAATATTTGATTCTCCATACCTCATCTCTGTATGCTTTCAGCCTTGGGTTCTTTGCCTGAAATGTTTTATTTACTTGCTTTATAATCAAATCAGCATCTCCAAACACCTTTATGCATCTGATTCCTCTATCTTTGGCTACATGAAGCCCCAACAGCAGTGCTTCATATTCTACTATATTTTTTGTCACATTAAAAACCAGCTTAAAAGACAGCTGAATGCTTTCTTTTTCTGGAGACACTAGCACCAACGCTGCTTCTGCAATCTCCCTGGAACATGCTCCATCAAAGAACATCTCCCAAACCTGACTTCCTTGCTTTTCTTTGGCCTGAACAATTGGTTTTCTGATCTACATTTCGGCCTTATGAGATTCTTCTATTTGGAGAATGCATGCTCCAAAATCAGTGTCCACTGCATATATAGGATGATTCGTAGGATTCTTCTCGTCACTGATAATATATGCCAGCTGTGCTTCTCTGTACAATCTCCTACTTTCTCCTCCCAACACTAGGACAGTGGCATAAGAAAGATCATTTTGTAATATCCCACCTAGTCTCTTAATCCACCCTCTAGACAACAACATACCAAACTTGGGAGAGACATCTGCTACCACAATATCCATCATCATACTCTTCATGGGTAGTTGAGTTAGGGTAAAAGCTAGATCTTTAATCAATCCAAGACTTTTCACCTTCCTTGAATCAAAAGAAAATAAATCATGATAGGGTCCAGTGATATCAAGGCCCAACTCTTCCATTATAGCCTTAGCCATTAGATTGTGGCTGGCCCCTGTGTCTAGGAGGCAATTGTGGAGGATTTTGTCATGAATGGTCAATGAGACATAAAAAGATGGAGAATTGTTATCAGCAGGTTTAACCATAGGACTGAGCACAATGGCAGGTTTTTCATCTTGCAAATTGATAGAGTCAGTGGAGGTTTGTCTGGTTTCTAGCTCCAGGGCTTCAAGGATAGGCTTTCTAAATATTTCACTCTTCACCAACTCAACCAAAGGCACAAATATTTTCAATTTCTGAACTTCTGACTCAAAGTTGAAAGAAGAAGATGACTTATCAGAACTTCTTACCTCTTGAACTGGAACTTTGATGATGACTGGATCAGCCGCTGGTCCCTTTTGCTTGACATTTTGAGGTTCTGTTTGGACAGCAGCTCTTTATGCAGGTTTTCTTTGACATTCTTTGAATTGGATCTCAGATTTTATCTCTGCTACTGCTCACCAGATTGTAGAATAGCTTCTTTGTCCCACTCCTGACTATTTTGTTCTTGCAGCAAAGACTCTTCATATGCAGCCAATGTCAAAAATGCAGTGCTACCTTTATCTTCCATGCAGTGAATTTCATCCTCATCTTCTTCAAATTGTTCTTCCTCCATGACCACATTTTGGAAGGGAGCTTTTACTTTATGATCTTCTTTTGATTCTTCACCTCTCTGCATTATTTTTAGCTACTCATTTGCTCTTCTGAATGGATTCTGATTTCTTGGAGCAAATGTGTTTTGTTGCCTTGTTTTTCCAGAATTCTGCTCAACCTTTAGCTTAGAAATTTCAGCTGTCAATGACTCAATCATCTTAGCCATTTTGTCCAATTTAGGCTCTGACGATGAAGCAGAAGAAGTAGAAGCCTGACTTCTCTGTCTTCTCCTGTCAGCTTGACTCTTTAACTTCTCTGCAGCCATAATATTAGACTCCACCTCTAGTGTTGCATCCTGCATATCTGCAAGTGTTGCACATCTCCTTTCTCTTAATAACAGGCAGAAATCAGAGTCAAAAGCATTGGCATAAGTGAGTTTGGCAGAGGTAGAAGTAGGCTTTACCTCAGCTGGAATCTTACTATACATCCGATTGAATCTTTTATTAAAATCAGGAATTGATTCCCCATTTTCCCTCTTCAAATTACCAAACTCAGTATGATAATACATCAAGTCTTTTTTATCTCCCCATTGCTTCAAAAGTGCACCATATAATGCTTCAATATCAGCAATAGATCATTGGGGTAATTCTCTAAACCACTTCCTAGCCTCTCCATCAAGATTCTGGACAAAAACTCATCCACACATCGTTTTCACTTATATCTAGATTATCAACATAACTGTAAAAAGCTTCTAAGTGTTCTTCTACTATTACTCCCTCTGTACCAGTAAATTTAGGCATATATTTATGATATTCTCCCACATGCATAGGACTTAAAGGCACAGGCAACACCAATGGTCCATATCTGGCAGCTACAATTCTCTCAATCCTCGTAGGTGCTTGCTGGCCTGCCATAGTCAGAAAATTTGGAAGAATACTAACAGATGAAGGAGTAGGAAGTAATGTGATGGATGGGAAAGAATAAGGGATGCTTTGCAGTGAATGGTAAGCTTTCTTTGGACTGAGATTCAAAGGGGAACTAATGGAACAAGGGGCTGAACTAATATCTGAAGGTTTCTCTTTATTAATGGTACTGACTTGCAAATCTTCAACAACAACTTTATCTTTGAGAGATGAATTAGATTTCTTAGGCTTACCTGATTCTGATGCCCCTTTCTTTGATGATTTCTTCGATTTAGAAGTTCTCTCAGGTTTAGGCACTAGTTCAGCAAGAGATTTCTGAGGATTTCGTCAAGTGTGTCTCATAAACTGAACCAGAACTTCAATGTGGAGTCGCAAAGGATGGTCTTCCTCTAATGGAGTCGTCAAACAGATGATTACAACTGAAATACTGTGTTCAAACCTTGTCTGTCATCAATGATTGAAGCTATGTCATTCTCCCAGGGACGCTGAGCTTCGATTCTCCTCTCCCCTGCAACAGCACCAATTAATGTTATCACTCCAAGAAACTCACCTAGGTTGTATCTCAGTGATACTCGAGAACATTACAATCTCAACAAAATGTTGGATAAATGGTGGATGAATGAAATAAATGCTGCATATTCAAGCTAGATAACCACTTCTAATATGCTTAACCCCAGACATGGGTGAACACTACAAGGCTTTTAACCACCAACTACTCACAGTTTAAACAGAATGTGATGATGGAGAAAACTAACTACACCAGCAGATACACAGGACCCTGTGATGGCCAGCTGCAACCAGTAAAGAGGTCTGTAAAACTATTATCTAATACACAGACAGGATGACAGCTCTTTATGTATTATAACAACAGAAACCTACAAGCAATTTCAATGAAGATCTAAATTCTAACACAGAGTTGGGATGATAGCCCCTCTACTGCTAAAAATCAACAGCACATGAAATAATGCATGACAGGGATAGCCTGGAACATAGAAGAAGTGAAAAATGAGCAATTGACGGCAAAAGAAGCTTGTATTAGTTGGAAATGAAGACCAGAAGCTGCAGGTCTCAAAGTAGTTGCGGTCTCCAGAAGTTGAAGCTCACAACACACTAACACTCACCTCACACTCATCAAACTGATTACATCGTCATTCTGAGTATATATAGAATCAGTTTACAAAAATCTCTGCTAGGCTATGCGTGGAGGGATCATAATGGATCACCAACCGCTTTAACTATCTAACATGGGTCTTCTACTGCAATCTGACTGTGTCTGCAAATGAATTTGACCTTCTCAGATGTTCTGTTGTCCTTCTTGAGCTGGTAGAGTTAAATATGAAACAAACTCCATAATTAATAAATGTTGTGGCCGGCTTGAGGCATGTCCTTTTCCTTCTCGGCCATCTTGCTTGTTAAATACGGTGGTTGAAGATTAATTGTGCAGAGTGCTGAATATTGGCCACCTTCTTCCTTGGGATGCATGGGACTGGCTATGGACGCAGACAGTATGGCGGATGCATGAGCAAGGACAGAGAAGAGACATTTGCCATTGGATTGCGCAGATGGACAGAGGATATGACTCGGCGGGAGAATGAAGGCAGGAAGACTGAGTATAGGCAAATACAGTATCAGATGCAGAAAAGTGGACATGAGAGTTTATACAAAGGAATGGTGAGTCATATCAGGTCCGGCCCCTGATATCGCATCGGCGGAAATGGAGTGGTCTACATTAACATCAAGCCCTGACCCTACGACTTGCAATCGCCGATGAACATCGCATCGGCACTTTGGAAGCAGGTGCAAACAAATGTGGACCGCTGGATCGTTGGGACCGATCGGACAACGGAGGAGCGGGCACGATATTGCATCAGCGGAAGACAAAGGGCGGAGCCTTAACACACATGGGTGCGATTTGCAATAGCGATCAGATCGCATCACAAAATCGCAGCGGCGAAAGAAAAGGGTCGATAGGAGGCAGCGGGGTAAATGTGCGATTGCGATCCGCCGATTAGATCTGGACCGTTGACTGGCCAGATCCAACGACTACTGTGCCACCATCATTTAAGCTTGCACCTAAGGGATTTTTCATGGTTTTGTAGCGTTTCTGCCTCCCGATAGTGCATTGTCGACCGTCCAAGGGCTCTCCTCTTGCAACTATTTCGATCGGTGAATGACCTTTGACAAAATTGGAGATTTCAACAGCATGCATGGATCCCTTGACATGATTTTAAGCAGATTTGCAGACTTAGGGAGTTTTTTTGGATCCATTTTTATCCTTTTGTATAGCAGCGCTAACACTCTCCATAGAAATCACCCCAGAATTTATTAGTAGGGTTACCAGCCTTCCCCTTGGATTACCTTGGAGCAAAGATGAAAAGCCAATTGGGCAATCTGCCAAGAAAAACTTCTTCCAACCAAATGAACATCGTGTAGAAGGCAAAAATGGCATTAGAAGAACAAGCATACCTTACCCTTGGGATGGGGACAGTTACCAAATTATCAAGTATATTTCTTGTGAAGGAAGGTATAGCATAATTTATGGCTACCATTTCAGACTCCTCCATGAGCTGAGATATGGTATGAACACTCCAACACCCCAGAAACTCAACATTCCCTATTTTCTCCTATAGTCCCTTATAGACTCCAGCATTAAGTTGAAGGCAAGAGGTCTAGATCAGTTGATTCACCATGGGTTGATTAAACTATTAGTGGAAGAAGGCCTCCATACCTTCACAATCCCCATTGCATGGGAAATCTTCAGAAATATGATAGGAGAAGATGATATAAAGGCCCTCACATATGACCACAGTCCTTTTGAAAGTGAGGGGAAGAGAAACAAGGGGAAGAAGGGGAGGAAACTGAAGA
Source organism: Pinus tabuliformis (assembly GCA_031772625.1). Taxonomy (NCBI): domain Eukaryota; kingdom Viridiplantae; phylum Streptophyta; class Pinopsida; order Pinales; family Pinaceae; genus Pinus; species Pinus tabuliformis. The sequence continues at coordinate 1,109,171,231 of CM062804.1, read as the reverse complement.
ACAAACAGAGGAGGAAGACACCAAAATATAGAAGGAGGAAACTAAACCAGAGGAGGAAGAAACCAAAACAGAGCAAGAGTAAACAAAACCAACAAAGACGGAGAAGAAAAAGTAGAGGAACAAGGGGCAGAAAAGACAGAAGTGTCTCCTGAGACCCTGGAAAGGGAGGTAGCAGCTGCTCTTGCTACCCTCAGCACCCGAGTTAAACCCAAACAAAAGATGAAGAGGCAAACATCAATGTATTTCAGGGCTTGGAAAAGCACAAGGATAAAAACAGGAAAATCACAACCATCTTCAATAGTACCTATTGTAATTGAAGATTCACCCACTGTCAAAGGGGAAGAATCTCCCTCTAAAACCCCCATCACATATGAAAGAGGAAGTCCCAGATCATCCACCTGGAAGGAAAGAGTGCAACTATAGGACTCAAAAGCAGCTCTACAGGAGGCACAGATTGTTCTACAGGAGACCTTAACTAAGCTACAGGAGACCGAAAAACTTGAGAAAAGGGTCGAATAATAGTCAAAGGGGAAGGAGGAAATAACAGAGACTCAAGAACCTAACCCCAAACCTAGTTTGGGCTCTTACTACAATCTTCTTGAGGGGGGGGGGGGGGGGGGGAAATCATTCCACAGAAATTTGCAGTCCCACTTTTCTTTGAGCTAGAGAAAGAAAGGATAAGGAGCCATAGATGGATGCAAATCACTAAATCCAAGGGGGTATAGGATATTGGCCACATGGAGAACAAGCTTATAGAAATGGGCGGGGAGTTAAGTGTTGTAAGACATAGAGAGGCAATCATAAGAACTCACTTGGAAGCATAAAATGAGTTGTTAAGAAGACAACTACAAGAAAAGGAGACATAATTGGCATGCATGGCCAACTGATCTATGGAGGCACTACAGTGCAGAACACCAGAAAAATCATATGGAGTATACCTCAAAGACCAATGGCTGCAGTTTCAGATCAAGACTTTGGCACAGAGAGGCACCATGCCTTTCTAAGATTATAAACAGTTTACGGACCTATGTGACCAAAGTTCAGCAGAAGACAAGGCAAAGATAGCAGAGTTCTATTTGCATAACATGGCCCTCACTGATATGAACCTATGGGACCCCAATGCTAGGCTAGGGGACTTGCAGCTGATGGCCATGGCATCATGGATGAATCATGAGGAGAAAAGGGCAATAGAAATAAAAAAATTGATGGCAAAAGAGAAAAATGAACCCTTAATGATCAGAGCTAAGCCATTAGACCCCATGGCTCTCATCAACACACACCAGCTGCTTGAAAATAATCCTCAAAGTGCCCCTAAGTATATCAATGATCAGGCTCAGGCCATTGCACATTTTGAGGACATGGAAAGATTACTTGGGGAAGACTGTATTCATGCTTGTATGAGGAGGTGGAACACTCTCCCACACAGTCTGCAAATCAGGGAGTATCACTCCCCAACAAGGATGAAAGAAGCATTAAGGAGAGTGCCACTATACAAGTGCTCTATGCAAAGTTTGAAGGCCAATTGGATTGGCCTCAAATTGAGTCCCCCACTACTGCTAGGCCTACTGGAAGGTAGAAAAGAGGAAGAAGAACAACAGTAGTGGGAAGAGGTGGACAGAAAGGTAGGATTCCATGACAAAGAAGAGGACCTCACATCAGAAGCATGGGATGTCAGGGAGGCCATCAGGGCCATCAAAGATGAGGAGATGGACTAGTTGCTCAGAGGATGAGCAACACATTCAGTAGGGGGGTTATGATTAACCCCATAAATGGGTAATTGTATGGGCTCATTTTACCTCCTAGCTTAGCTTAATCCACCATTCTCATTAGTTTATTGCATGTTTTCAATTATATTTATGCTAATAGACTGAGTTGGGTTGGTCATTATGCCATGGAGTGTAATGTGTGCTTGATGCAGATTTTTGGTCAATTTTGGAGACAAAGTCAAAGATTTAATGGACATTTGGCAAGATAAGTGAGAGGATTTAAAGGAGGGTATCCCCCTCATTTATGACTCCCCACTTTGAATTCTCCATCAGGCAGCTCAGAGCAGAAGCAGCCACATCAATGCACCAAAGAGGCAGCTGAGCAAGTGGAGGATAACTTCTGTTTATCTCAAGTTTTGGGAGCCAAGCCTACCTGATTTTAAGGAAGTTGTTGGGAGCTTCAGTTGTATAAGTATAGAGGCCTAGGGCCTCATTGGGTTGTTGTAAGTTAGTCAAATTTTCGAATTTTTGTTGCAGCTTTGCTCTGCTTAACTTCAAGCTTACTTTTGTTGACAGTTTCATGTAATCCTATTATTATTTTGATAATGAAGATGAGATCTTGTTCGAGCTAGCACTGAGTTACTTCAAAGGGTTGAAGCTGTTAGGTTAGGGCCCAATCCAAGCAGCCAAGCTCCTCTTGTTTTGTATTTATATGCTTTGTCTCAGTTTATCAATGAGTTATTGTTAGATAGATTTCTTTCGTAGTTAAGAATAGGTTGCTTTTGGTGATTTAAAAGGTTGTTTCCATTTCAGTTTGTTGAAGCACGTTGAACAGTGATAGAAGAAGATACAAAAAGGCCATCAATAGAGCCTTGGCCTCCTTTCTCCCCTTTGGGACCAAGAACTGAGGCCGAGACACTCTTGCTGCCACAAAAAACACATATTTGCCTTTTCCATAGGATTTCTTGTGTTGTAGTTTGTTAGAAGGTTAATGTTTTTGTTGTAGATCTATTTCACCATGTTCATTTCTGTCTCTGCAATAAATTTCCTTCCATGCTTTCTTTCCATGTAGCATTTTTCAGCATTTACTTTCCTAGATCAGAATTTAGACTAGCTTGATGCAAAGTTCTGCTTTTTATGTAGCTAGTTTCCTTGCTTGCTTAATCTCATGATGTGAGTTTTATTTCTCTTGCAGCAATACTCCTCTCACAATAAGTCATCCAACCAACCATCACCATTTCTCTTTGATCTATGTTCCACAGGTCACCCAAAGTCCCTTACAAATCTTCCTTAAGTTTCTACACTTTTCTCATGAACTTTCTTCTCTTTCCTTGAACAAGTCCAACCATATTTCTCTTTCTTGATCCTTCTTGATGAAACCTAGACACCTTAACACATCACCTTAGCCTTCATCTACCCTTTCCACCCGCTTTCCCACCTTCAAAACCTCCAAAACTACTCTCAGCATCCTCCTATAGACCTCCTGTAGATCCCTTGCAGCCTCTTATAGATTTTCCTGTAGGTGTCTTTTTGAAGTCCGATTGTAGGAAAAGCCTCCAGAAGGCCACCTGGGACCTCCTAGGACCCATCCACACCTTCCTACACCTCTGCAAACTCCAAATTCGCCCTCCATCGCCACCTAATTGCTGCCACATTCACAAACAAATAAATTACATGCATGACAATTTCACCTAAAAATACATAAAAATCCAAAAAGATGTTTTTTTCTCATTTCCTTCTAGAAATAGCTTGAGTAGATGTTGTTTACTTCCTAAGTAGGTAATGGCATTCATTTTATGGTTTTTCATCTCTCTTTCTGCAAAAGTAGGATTAGCTGGTTAATTAGGGTTTGCTAGGTTTACTTCACATTTCAATTTCCTTTTCATTTCTGCAAGTACAGTAGCCTATGTAGAGTAAGCTTTCCTTTCTTTAATTACATATAAAGCTTCTTCTAGAATTCATATAAGTTGGCTTGAGCTCCTAGTGATCTTGCGCCAGCTGACCAAGTGACAGCCTGCAGTAAGAACTAGTACTTGTGCATACAACACTATCGCTTCCAAGTTTGTTATGAACTACTATGTTGATAAAAGTAAGGTAGGAAGACCAGGAGTTGTAGCATTATTGTTGCAATACTGGTGCTCACTAATGTCTCTATTCAGATACATACAGTTAACTTATAGAGGGTTTATTTTGTCTTTGTCGCATTTATATGGTAAACGTCATTTCTATTTAGTTTATATTTTCTTGGTTACCCTGTTTAATACCTCGGGTTGTAGGTTGTCCCCCTAACCCACGAGGGTATCATTATTTGGATAGAGGATTGTCCACTCTAGTTTTTCGTAGAGAGAACTAACCCTAGCTCTGTTTGATAGATTTACCTCTTTTTTTATTTTTTATTTTTATCTTGAGGTTATTATGTTTACCCAATAGCAAATAAATTTATCTCACACTGATTAATTACAGAGGAAAAACATAGCAACATAGAACTTTTCTTAAAGAAGAATGCAACTAATTTACCATATTAGTTTAGAATTTACATAGTTAAGATTTCATTTAAAAGAAAACACCAATACTAGTATATACTTATCTTCACTGATGTCTTACAAAAGAATGCAACTAATTTACCATATTAGTTTAGAATTTACACAGATAAGATTTTATTTAAAAGAAAACACTAGTACTAGTATATACTTATCTTCAATGATGCTTATGCAGTTAGGGAACTGTTAGCTCTACTACATACTTCAGCATTTTTTGGGTCAAAGACAACTTAGCCGTGTTGTTTGTGCTTAAAGAAAGCTCGCATTAGTCGCCTACTTCTTTTCACCCCACTGCCTCCGTTTTTTCCCATTCACTCCACCTATACTCTCATAGCCCTTGCTATCTCTATTTTCCTCTGTAACCCTGTATAAATCCATATTCCCTTTAAACAGTTCGGGCACTGAGTTTAAACTATTATGTAACCACGATCATGTGACCTCATGTTTCTGTAACTCGTCACCATCCTTCGTTCACAGTTGTTGATCGTTCTGAAGCAACAGTCCTCGCTACCAAAACCTTTTTCCCCCTGTGAATTAAACCGCATCTATTTCCCTCGCCATCCGATCGTCCATCACGCGATCCCACGATGTTCGCTCCTCGTGATTCCGCGGACCACCTGCGTGTTAACTTGCGGGGAAAACGGTATTGATCCTATCCCATCTACCATGCGTCACCACCTGATTGTGATCGCTCGCCAGCATACCTTTACCACTTGACTCCCAAAGGTAGTGCAATCGATACCACTTACCACTCGTTCACCTGTCCCCGCGCATTAACTCTTCGTGCACCTTTGCCATCTAATAGCCATCGGATCTGTCCGCTCGAGATCTGATGGTTCACGTTCGATTGATCTGTTTCTTCCCGTTTCCTCCCATTGTCTCCTGCCAAGAGATCTCTGTCGTCCATCTGTGCGATCCAACGGCCCTCGTCTGCTCTGCTTCCGAACTTCCCGATACCTCCCGCCAAGTTGTACCCATCATCCATCTGTTTCATTCGACGGCCAATCCTGCTCTTCTGACCATATCTTCTACCCGCCATGTAGTGTACCACCTTTGATTGATCTGTGCACCTGAAGGACGACAATGATCATCTACCAAGTACCTGGTGCATTTCCTCCCCAACAACCACATTTAAGAAACAGAGTGGCTGAGAACGAAAATGACATGCCTCGAGTAGTTGAATTCATTCAGCAGTTATGGAGCATTCTTTCATACGACATTCCACCTGCTCAAGAAGGACAACAAAATATCAGAGAAGATCAAGTCCGTTCACCAAAGTAAGCAAATTGCAGCAGAGACCCATACTGGATAGTTAAAGTGGTTGGTGGTCAATTATGACCCCTCCATGCATAGAATCGCAGAACATTTTTGTAATCAACCTCTATATATACCCAGAAAAAAGATGTAATCAGGGTTGATGGTTGTGATTCTGATGTGAGGTTCAAATTTTGGAGACTGTAACTACTTTGATACTTGCAACGTCTGGTCTTCATTTTCAGCTAATACAAGCTTCTTTTACTGTTAATTTCTCACTTTCCACTTCTATTCTATTCTAGGTTGTGCCTTTTATGCATTTGTTCATGTGCTCTTAATATTTAGCATTAGAGGGGCTGTCATCCCACCTCTGTGTTGAAGTCTAGTATGTATCATTGAATGCGTTATGCAGGTTTCTATTTACTTAGTGCCAAAGAGCTGTCATGCTATCTATGCATTAGGAAATAGATTTGCAAACCTCTTTACTAGTTACAGCTAGCCATCACAGGGTCCTGTGCATCTGCTGGTGTGGTCAGTATTCTCCATACTCACCTAATCCTCAAAATGTGAGTAATTACTGGTCTAAAGCCTTGTAGTCTGGGGGTGTTCACCCATGTCTGGAGTTAAGCAAAGTAGGAGTGGTTATCTAGCTTGAACAAGCATCATTCCTTCCATTCATCCATTTCCAACATTAAGTTAAGTTTTGTAATGTTCCTGAGCATCTCCGAGATACAACCTAGGAGAGTTTCTTGGGGTGATAACATTAATTGGCGCCGTTTTCGGGGAGAGGAGATTGAAGCTCAGCTTCCCTGGGAGATGACACAGTTCCAAACTTTGATGATAGACAAGGTTTGGACACATTTTTGGAATCATCTATCTGGCGACTCCACTGGAGTAAAACCAACCTTTGGTGACTCCACATTATAGTCCTGGCTTAGTTTGTGAGACATACTCGAAGAAATCCTCAAAAATCACCAGCTAATCTAGTGCCTGACCCTGAGAATATAGTTAAGCAGAAGAAAACATCACAAAAAGGAGCATCAGGATCAGGTAAGCCTAAGAAATCTTATGTATCTCTGCAAGATGAGGCTATAGTTGAGAATATACAGTTTGAAGATCTAAGAGCCTAGTGTTTCTAGTGAAAAATCACCTTCAGAGATTCATAAAGCGCCTTGTTTGTTCAGTTCCGCTTTGAATCTTAGTCCAAAGAAAGCCTCCCATACAGTCCATCATATTCCTCTATTTTTGTCATCCATTACATTGCTTCATACCACTCAGTTTACCAGTAGCCTTACACCTAACTCCAGTCATGGCAGGCCAACAAGCCCTCACAAAGATAGAAAGAATCGTAGCTGCTAGGTATGGACCCTTGGTCTTGCCTATTCCTTTAAATGCCATGCCTGCAGGAGATTATCAGGAATATATGCCTAAGTTTACTGGTACAGAAGGAGTAACAGCTGAAGAGCATCTAAAGTCTTTTTATTGTTATGCTGATAACCTGGATATCTATGAAGAGGATGTGTGGATGAGGGTCTTTGTCTAAAGCCTAGAGGGAGAAGCTAGAAAATGGTTCAGAGAATTAGCCCCTAGGACTATAGTAGACATTGAGGCCTTAGATGATGTGTTCCTAAAGAATTGGGGGGATAAGAAAGATCTGCTCTATTATCATATTGAATTTGGGAACTTGTAGAGGGAAGGTGGTGAGATGTTGTCTGATTTCAACATCAGATTCAACCATATGTACAGCAAAATGCCAGCTGAAGTGAAACCTATCCCTACTTATGCTATGCTTATTTATGTCAATGCCTTCGATTCTCAATTCTGCTCGCTGTTAAGAGAAAGAAGATGTGCTTCTTTGGCTGATATGCAAGATGCGGCCTTTGAAGTAGAATCAAACAGCATGGTTGCAGAAAGACTCGAAAGAAATGCTGAAAGGAGAAGACAAGGGGTGAGTCCTCATCATCCTCAGATCCTGAGATCGATAAACTGGCCAGGATGATTGAGCTATTAGCCTCTAAAGTTTCCAAAATGATGGCCGAGTAGCACTTTGAAGAAGCAGGAACTCCTAGTACCTTTGCTATTCCAACTCCAAATCCATATAGAGGAGCACAGGAGCAGTTCGAGATTTTGCAAAGAACCAAGGAGGCAAACGAAGACAAAAGGGTGAAAACCCTTTTTCAGAATATAGTCATGGAAGAAGAGTAGTTAGAAGAAGAGGATGAGGTCCATGGGATAGAAGACAAGGGTTGTGTCCCTTTCTTAACTAGAGCTGCATATGAAAAGTCATTATCCAGAGGCACTGCTCATGAGTTTGTTGTACCTGCAGAACAACAAGCTTATCAGTAGTGGCGACCAGTAGCAGATCCCACCATCCTTGAAGAATCTGAGCCCAAAGCCAGCCCATCTTCTAATGGCTATGAAAATCTGCAAATTGACCAACCTGCTCTGATCCCCAGTCCATTAATCAAAAAGGGAAAAGAAGGTTCCCCATCATCTTGTGCTTCTCTGTCCACTCAAGAGACAATCCCTCATAGTTTCCCCCTAGGCACTGAGGCAGGCCATAGCTTAATGCACGAGGCTAATACTGATAATTTTAGTCTTGATATTTTGATGTCTGCCCAGGTGGCCTCCACATAGCTTAAAATGGCAGCTTTCCAGATCACAGAGGAAGAGGGTGCACAGTTTTGGGACACCTCCTTGGATGCGAACTGTTCTAAGAAAGATGCAGGAGCAGTTGAAGTCTTTGTGTCCTCCACACAAGAATACCATGGTTCACCATTCATAGTAATTGTGCAGGCCACAAATAACATAGACAAGTACACAGAAATAATTGTTATTCAGCAGGTGTACAAAAGCTCCCATGAAGAACATCCAAGGATGAGAGCATACAGAAAGGGGACAAAGTATAGATCATCTCTACCTGATGAGATCAAATGCCCTAAACTTTTTGAGGTAGATGATCAAATAAATCCAATTTTGCAACTCTTTGATGAACCGGCTAATAGGAATGTTGACCCGGAGAAGGGGAGACAATTTTGGTGGCCCAGCAATGGGCAGTTTTTGAAGTTTCAAGTTTTCAAGCCTTAATGTTGTAATTGTGTTCTTTTTAGCGTAGACTTAATTAGACTCCATGCCCAATGGAATACTAGGAAAATGTTTTTAAGCTTATTTTGTATGAAGGCATTGGTCTACGGTTCTTGAGACCTCGCAGGGAGGATCTCATCCCCAGAAGGAGCCAGTGTTAGCTCTGCTACATAATTCGGCATTTGTTGGGTCAAAGATAGCTTGGCCATGTTGTTTGTGCTTAAAGAAAGCTCGCATCAGTCACCTACTCCCTTTCACCCCACTGCCTCCATTTTTTCCCCTTCACTCCACCTATACTCTCATAGCCCTCGCTATCTCTGTTTTCCTCTGTAACCCTGTATAAATCCATATTCCCTTTAAACAGTCTGGGCACCGAGTTTAAACTATTATGTAACCACGATCACATGACCCCGTATTTTTGTAACCCATCACCATCCTTCCTTCGCAGCCATTGATCGTTTTGATCCAACGATCCCCGCCACCAAAACCTTTTTCCCCCTGCATGTTAAACCCCGTCTATTTCCCCCACTGTCTGATTTTTTGTCACACGATCCCACGACGTTCGCTCCTCCTGATTCCGCAAACCACCCGTGCGTTAACTCGCGGGGAAAATGGTATTGATCCTATCCCATCTGCCATGCATCATCACCTAATTGTGATCTCTCGCCAGCGTACCTTTACCACTTCACTCCTAAAGGCGGTGCGATCGATACCGCTTACCACTCATTCGCCCATCCCCGCGCGTTAACTCTCCATGTACCTTTCCCATCCGATAGCCGTCGGATCTGTCCGCCTGAGATCTGATGGCTCGCGTTTGATTGATCTGTTTCTGCCCATTTCCTCCCATTGTCTCTTGCCAAGAGATCTCTGTCGTCCATCTGTGCAATCCAACGGCCATCGTCTGCTCCGCTTCTAAACTTCCCGATACCTCCCGCCACACTGTACCCATCGTCCACCTATTTCATCCGACGACCAATCCTGCTCTTCTGACCATATCTTCTACCCACCGTGCAGTGTACCACCTTTGAATGATCTATGCACCTGAAGGATGACAGTGATCATCTACCAAGTACCTGGTGCATTTCCTCCCCAACAACCGCATTCAAGAAACAGAGTGGCCGAGAACGAAAATGACATGCCTCGAGCACTTGAATTCATTCAGCAGTTATGGAGCATTCTTTCATACGACATTCCACCTGCTTAAGAAGAACAACAAAATATCAGAGAAGATCAAGTCCATTCACCAAAGCAAGCATATTGCAGCAGAGACCCATACTGGATTGTTAAAGCGGTTGGTGGTCAATTATGACCCCTCCACGCATAGAATAGCAGAAAATGTTTGTAATCAACCTCTATATATACCCAGAAAAGAGATGTAATCAGGGTTGATGGTTGTGATTCTGATGTGAGCTTCAACTTCTGGAGACTGTAACTACTTTGATACTTGCAGCGTCTGGTCTTCAATTTCAGCTAATACAAGCTTATTTTGCTGTTAATTGCTCACTTTCCACTTCTATTCTATTCTAGGTCATGCCTGTTATGCATTTGTTCATGTGCTCTTGATATTTAGCATTAGAGGGGCTGTCATCCCACCTCTATGTTGAAGTCTAGTATGTATCATTGAATGTTTTATGCAAGTTTCTGTTTACTTAGTGCCAGAGAGCTGTCATCCTGTCTTTGCATTAGGAAATAGATTTACAGACCTCTTTACTCGTTGCAACCGGTCATCATAGGGTCCTGTGCAGCTGCTGGTGTGGTCATTATTCTCCATACTCACCTAATCCTCAAACTGTGAGTAATTGGTGGTCTAAAGCCTTGTAGTCTGGGGGTGTTCACCCATGTCTGAAGTTAAGCATGGTAGAAGTGGTTATCTGGCTTGAACAAGCATCATTCCTTCCATTCATCCATTTCCAACATTAAGTTGAGTTTTGTAATGTTCTCGAGCATCTCCGAGATACAACCTAGGAGAGTTTCTTGGGGAGATAACAGGAACTTTGTTCGAGTGTGCTCTCCTCCCTACGAACAAGACCAGAAATTACATCAGAGTCTCCCCCAAGCCCCTAGATTTGCATAGTTCCGTTACAATTTTTCCTTGAGTAGAACATTGAGATGTCAAGACCACCTGGGTCCAATCTAAAAGCTCCAAACCTTGTCTGTAGGATGAATAACTCCATTGGTTCAAACCATCTCAAGAGTTATACACCTAGAGTAGCTTCATATTACTTTCTTGTCCCATTTGAGTCTCCTCTTAGTTATCTCTCCTTTCTCTTTTAGATTCCCCAAGATTTGAAGAAGAATCTATTTTTCATTCACAGAGAACTTTATTCTCCAAAATGAGGACGAGACTCATAATTGTCGTAGGTTTTCTTGCCAAACATGAGCTCCTTCGAGAGTTCCTTTCTTGTAAAAAGTATTCTTATCATTTTTCTTATTCCGAAGAAAAATAAGAACATTCACTTTTATCATATGTGTTTCCACAATTAATATAATTACGTCTTTTAATTGTCAACTTTTACCTATGGTAACAAACTACAAAAAAGATTACCAACAGTTGCTTATGTAAAACAACTTCATAGAATAATCATTTTCTATTAACTTACATATATGAAAATAAATATATTACTCTTCTCCATATTATACTAATATCAATTTAAATATTTCATGGTATGGAATAATCATTTTCTGTTAACTTACATATATGAAAATATATATATTACTCTTCTCTATATTATACTAATATCAATTTAAATATTTCATAGTATATTTTATACTTTGTTACACCCCGTTCCAATGGTTCCTGAGCTCCCAGGAGCTTTGGAATTATATGGGAACGTTCCTTTTTCACCGGGAGCTATAATGGGAGCTTGGGAAAGTTAGGGGAGTTTTGAAGACTGTTTTTTTTGGAGTTCCCACGTTCCGTAGGTTACAGAATACAAAGCATGTAGATAAATATGCTAAATTGCCCACAAAACATAAGCCTAATTTGAAACCTTCGCAGTAAGAAAGGCCAACGACATCCTTAACACTAATATCCTTAATTGAGAAACTGGAGCACTCTCTTGATGGGTTAAGAAGTGTGTGGCACCTCGATGTAAGGGCGATATTAGGGATGTCATTGTGATGATTATTTCTTTTGTTGTTTATGTATATATATGGCATAAGATTGTGTGTGTATATTGTATGTGGCAGTCAATGCTTAAACATTAAGGTTTATTTACTTTTTCTCTTAAGAATAACTAGAAAAAGATATGTCAAATTGTTCCTTTGTAATTTTAAGCTAGATTGTTTCAGACTCGTCATGTGTCATAATGAACTTAACATTTTAATATTTATATATATAAAAGGGAGAGACTCAAGGAGAGAGACACCCAAAGAATATATTTATATATAAGAGATATTATATATTATATATTTATATATTTTAATTGATTTTAATATCTAAATATTTGGTTCCAATATTAATTTTGATTGTTTTTTATATATATATATATATATATATATATATATATAATATTACCACTCTCCATTAGTCGTTTTCTGTAAATTTTGGGGAAATCTCTAACTCACCCGTACTCAAGTTCCCAAAGATCCCACGTTTCAGAGACTCATACAACATAGGTTTTATATGTATAATCTTTAATTTCAATAGCAAAAACTATGGTGTTTTACAACACTTAATTGGTAATTTAACAACTCTCTATCCAAATATTCCATGTAAAAAAAAGATCTCATAATTTTTTTTTAAATATACACATAAAAATCTACATTCATTTTAACATAAAAATATTATTTTAAAATGTTATCTATATATATATATATATATATATATATATATAAATTTAAATTATATAGATCAAAAACATTATATCATAATTAATAAATAATTAATTAATTTAAAATTAAAGTTAATATATAATGATAAATATGTCAAATATAAAAACTTAGCATCCTCTATTATTACACCGTAAGGCGTTCTCTCTGGAGAAACTCCCCTCCCATGCCACCTGTAACTTTATATACCGTTAATTTGGATATTAATTGGGTGTTAGACGATTGAAATGACTTGGACCATTGGATCTGGTTGGGTCAGTTACAAGTTATTAATTTAAAAAATTCATACGTTATACATTTAATTCAATTATTAGAATTGTAATCGCCTTTATCTTGAATCCGATTTAAGATTTAACTGTTTCTTGAATCTATATTACAGATTTATAAAAGTGGGACGCTGAGTCTCCCCCTCCGGGTATCTCACACAGAGTTCGAATGTTAACTACAGATTTATAAAAGTGGAACGTTGAGTCTCCCCCTCCGAGTATCTCACACAGAGTTCGAATCTATTAGTTAACAGAGAATTTGAATTTCAGGAGCCCACGATGGAAAGAAGTGAAAATGAAAATGGTGGAAGATGGCGAGGAAGCAGGAGCCCACGATGGAAAGAAGTGAAAATCAAAATGGTGGAAGATGGCGAGGAAGTGGAAATCAAAATGGTGGAAGATGGCGAGTGATTTCCTCTTCCTCATCTTTAGTCTTGACATGGCAATGGACGAGGACAACCCCGTGTTCGAATCCCTCCTCGCCACAGGATACTCAGAAATGGCTGCCATTGTCACGCGGATGCTCCAGGGTTCGACATCCGGACCTGCAAGAACATTTATTAATTTAAAACTTCATTCCTTATACATTTAATTCAAGTACTAGAATTTTAATCGGCTTATCTTCAATCCGAGTTAACATTTAACTTTTCGTTGAATCTGTGTTACAGATTTATAAAGGTGGGATGTTGAGTATCCTCCTCCACGTATCTCACACAAAATTCGAATTTATAAGTTAAGAGAGAATTTGAATTTCGGGCGCCTACGATGGAAAGAAGTGGAAATCAAAATGGCCGAATATGGTCAGCGATAGGAAAGCACCTGGTGCCTTGATACTATTTCATCATCCTCATCTTTAATCTTACCATGGCAATGGACGAGGACAACCCCCTCCACCACGTGGAATCCCCATCCACAGATCAAGTGTTCGAGTCCCTCATCGTCCTAGGATAGGCAGAGATGGCTGCCATTATCCGCCACGCGAATGCTGCAGGGTTCGACATCGCCACCTACAAGAATGTAACAATCTTTGCCCCCGCTAGACGTGGAATTGTTCCCTGTTGTTAGTTCCCCAGCTCTTCCCCGCCACGTGCTTTGCCACGTTGAAGCGTAGAAGCTTTCGTACGGAGACCTGGTGAACAGGACCTCCAGCGTTCGAATCCCCTCATCTGAAATGTAAAAAGATGGCACGTAACAAAGAAATAACCGCATACTACAATGGTTTTTTTGGTCTCACTTTGTTTCGTTACCTTCTTTGTTCAATGTGAATAGCTGATGTTACTTTTCTTTACGCAGATAAAAAAATAAATTAATATAGTTGGATTTTATATATTTAAAACATTTTATTATTAAAATTTAAAAATCATAAAAATTAATTGAATTATTATTATAATTTAATTTATTCACTGGGTTACTCCAAAACATGGCACCCAAACAGTTATTTTAATTTACGTTACCCCTTCGAAACGGTTATTTTAATTTGTGTTTGTTGGTAGGGTAGTTGTGTGCGTCTAAACTATTATTTTAGTTTTTGTTTTGTTCACTCTGATTTACCCTTCACGTTTAGTATTTTTCGAGTGAGTGGCGGTTGGCTTTCAATTCAAGATGGGACCGGAACAAGAACTTTTGGATTAAGAAATGTGCCATCTCTCTTATTCCCATCTATATCAACTCAACTCATTAATATATTTCTTGAATCCAAACGCTCGAAGTCTCTTTAGGCTTATATCAACTCAGCTCATGAATATATTTTTTAAATCTTAAAGGTTGGAAGTCTCTTTAGGCTTTTGTTTTTAGTTTTTTCTTTGTTTTAACCAAACACCAGTTACATTAGGTTTAGTCATGTTTCAACGTATTTTCAAAGAATTTAGCTTTAAAGTTTATACGTTTGAGTTCGGTTCCCCAAAGATGCGAGTTCCCTAGGTCGAGGTTCAAGTAACTAGGTGGATATGAAGAGTGAAAGGTTGGTGATCTCTTGTTTTAAGGGTTTTGGTTCCCTAGGTCGAGGTTCAAGTAACTAGGTGGATATGAAGAGTGAAAGGTTGGTGATCTCTTGTTTTAAGGGTTTTGGTTCCCTCCGAGGCCTATAAAGTAGTAATTCCCCTGATTCCTATCCTATTGTTCCTGAGAGAGTCTGAGTGAAGTCTAAGTCTAATATCATTGTTTTTCAAGAAGAGTCTCGTTTTACGTAAGTCGTATCAGAAATACTTCCAAGACGTGGCGGCACGAAGATGAATATTCCTTTCTTTTTCTGTTTAGAAAAATTAATAATTCTAATATCTTTAATGATAAATGTTTTTTTTATAATGAAGACAACCTTTCCAAACTTACGTGGATTGAAATGATGATGTTTGTTTCTCTCAATTATTTATTCATATTCTATCCTCCCTCAAATTTGGTCTCCATTCTCCACCATCATAGTAGTAGAATCCGGTTTCAAACTCGCTTAAATCAAAGGTAGTTTTAGTTGGAGCTTTGAATTAGTTTAAGACTTCTTTTTTAATGGGTTTGCATGTAGTTTAATTGGTTATAGATTAGGTATGGGTGTATTGCATTATAAATTTTATATGTTTTCATATTTAAATAATGAAAAAAAAAATTCCCTTATTCATTTCCAAATGTTTATATATATATATATATATTTAATTTCATAATTATTTTTTTTATTTTTCATTTATTTTTTTTTCAATATTTCAATTTAATTTAATTATATTAGTTCTTTCAAATTATTATTATCATAATTTTTTTGGATTAAATTATCATTTATATTTATTTGTCAATATTAATAATCATATTTTTATTTGAACCTTTTTTTCTTGGCTTATTAAGATCATAAACATTCATCACTATTAGAATTATATCATTAATATAAGGAGAAAAAAATAATGATTATAACTAAGAAAAAAGAGCTAAATGACCATTATTTTATTAAAATAAGTTTACCTATACAAATATATCCAACACTAAATATAATTATATCCAATTATTAAAATAACTTTACCCATATAAATATATCCAAAACTTAATGATGATGATGATTATTAAAATAAGTTTACCCATATAAATATATCCAAAACATCTAAAACTTAATGATGCTGATGATTATTAAAATAAGTTTACTCATATAAATATATCCAAAACTAAATATAAATTTATCCAAAACTTACCGATGAAGACCGATGATGATGATTATTAAGGTGAGACCGATGAGGTCTATTAGACCTTAAGAAAAGAAAGATATTAATTGAAACTACCATTATTTTATTAAAATAAGTTTACCTATATAAATATATCCAAAACTAAATATAAATATATCCAATTATTAAAATAAGTTTACCCATATAAATATATCCAAAACTAAATATAAATATATCCAAAACTTAATGATGATGATGATTATTAAAATAAGGTTGGACTTTTGAGAGAAAATTCGGGAGTGAGGGAATTTGCGGAAGACCAAGGTTGAGGGCTTCTGCGCGGTAGTTTCTCCATGGATGGTCGCAGAGGAGGGAGCTCCACTCCATCCTTTAGAGAGGTAGTGGTTAACAAGGGCAAGACACCTCCGGAATCAGAGGTAACTCGATGGAAGAAGGAGAAAACAGGGATAAGGAAAAAGTAAGTAACAAGGAGAAGAAAAATGATGGCACAAAAGACAAGGAGGAAAATGACAAAGAACAGGGAACAGCAGACAGGAAACAAAAGGGACCGTGCAAGCCCAAAGCTAAAATAACTCCCAGAGTAATCTTAAATAACCCAAAGCTGCAGGCCCACAAGGAGCACATGCAGACTTATGCAATCATATGCAAATTCATGGGACTATGGCCCACCGAAAAGGCTTTACAAACATTGATCAGATACCACTGGAAGCCAAAAGGAAGCATTGATCTTCATCTAGGATCCAAGGGTTTTTTTACAGTGGTGTTTGCAAACATTGAGGACAAAGATAGAGTGTTTGAAGGTGGGCCCTACTTCTTTGCAGCAGCAGGGCTCGATATGCGGCCGTGGATGATGAACTTTGTGCCGGATGATGAACTTCATGCCATGGATGATGAACTTCGTCCCAATTTGGGTAAGACTCTATTTGCTACCTCTGGATTATTGGAAAATAAAATCAATAATAGCCATAGGCAATAAATTTGGGAGGTATGTCAAAACTTTTGAAGCCATAAGAAGGGGAAAATATACCTCCTTTGCTAGGATTTGTGTAGAGATGGACCTATTTGGAGCACTTCCGGACGAGGTCATATTGGAGGTTTATGGTGAGGAATGGGTGCAGACGTTGACTACGAGCATATTCCTTTTAGATGTAGAAAATGTCATGAACACGAGCACCTTCTTCGAGACTACCCTCTCAGTAAGGCAGAGAACAAAAGCAATCCTAACACATGAAAGAAACACATGGCTTTCACAAAGTAGCTCATAAAGGTAGAAATGGCAAAAAAGGGCCAAAACAACACCAAAGCGGAGACCAAAAAGTGAGGCCGAATCAGTTCCAAGTTCTTGAAGAGGAGGAAGATACAACAGTTGATAAAGTAATGAAGGATGGATATGATAAGCAGGACAAGGAAGAAGAACAAGATCTAGAACATGTAAAGGAAAAGTAGAAATGGATCATGATGAGTGAATCAGAGATGGATATGGATCAGGAAATGACTCGGAGCAAGATGGAAATGGAAGACAATGAGTTGCAATAGATTCTTGACAGAGAAAACCTAGATCTAGAAGGGTTCTTGAGTAAGGGAACAACGGGTGGGGTAGAATATCTACCACAAGAAGAATGGAATTGAATAAAGCAGTTATTCTTATGGAAAACTCGGGCAAAGGGCTTGGGCGAAGATAACAGCATGGAAAGACGGGGAAACCATGAAATGAAAGTAGTAAAATCAACTCCAAGATTAGCTCCAAGAAACCTGGGGAAAAAAGGGGCAGAAAAAAGCAGAATGAGCTATTAATGGAATGTGGAAAGCTCATGATAGACTCAGGTACGATGAAAGATCTAACCAGTTACTCCATTACCAATTTGTAATTATGAAGTTTACAACTTGGAACATCAGAGGTCTAGGAAGAAAAAGAAAGCAGAGAATACTGGATAATAGAATGAAGCAGGTAGCTCCGGATATTATTTTTGTCCAAGAAATGAAATGCTCTGTTCAAAAGATAAGACAAATTCATAGTAAATGGCTCAGCAGATATGAGTTTATAGAAGTCAAAGCAGAAAATACAGCAGGGTGTATCCTTATCCTCTGGAAACCCCAAAAAATAGGTATTATTGATGCGGAGGCATCAAGGAATTATTTATCAGTTGTTATTCAGCCTGTATGTGACAGGGACACTTATCTTGTAACAAATGTTTATGGCCCTCAAAGGTTAGATGACAAAATCAGGTTTATTGATTCCTTAGTGGACCTTCGAAACAGATTTGCAGGGCTACCGTGGGTTATAGGAGGAGATCTCAACATGATAAGATATCTCTTAGAGAAAAAAGGGGGTACAAGAGCACTAAACAAAGATTCCTCAGCTTTCCAATGTTTTTCAGAAAACATGAAGCTGGTGGACATTGAGACAAACAATGGCCTTTGCATATGGAACAACAAAAGAGGAGGGGATTCCCAGGTAGCTTCCAAGCTAGATAGATTCATGATCTCTGAAGAGCTCATGCTTCTAGACAAGGAAATAATAGCAGATATTCTTCCTTTTGGAGGCTCAGATCACTGGCTGATTCAAATGGAGATCAAGGGCATTGGCACCCCAAGAAACAAACCGTTTAGATTTGAAAATATATGGCTGTCACACCTGAATTTCAACAGCAACATTGAAAAATGGTGGGCTGAAGACCTGCAAATTCAGGGATCATCTATGTTCCTGCTACATAAAAGATTAAAGCACATCAAGCAGAAGCTAAAGGAATGGAACCAAAAGGAATTTGGCAATATTTTCACAAGTAAAAAAATTGTAGAAAACAAAATCCTAGAGCTCAATCAAGCTTTGATCAGGAATGGCTTTGATAAAGACAAAAATGATCAAGCAGAGAAATATCAACAAGAATGGGAAATGCTATGCAAACAAGAAGAAATTTTTTTGAAACAAAAATCTAGTGTTCTATGGCTGAAAAAAGGAGAACATAATACCAAATTTTTTCACAGATCTACCATTGTGAACAGAACTCACAACAGAATCTCTTCGATCACGGATGAAAATGGCCAAAATCATCAATCCCATGAGGAGATAGATGCAGTGTTAGTAAAGCATTTTCAGGACATTTCCAAGGAAAACTTTTCAGAAAGAGAACCTTTCATTAAGAACTTAATTAAACACATACCTAAACTGGTATCCAGAGAGGATAATGGTAATCTCAACAGACCTGTAACTGAAAAGGAGATCAGTGAGGTCCTCAAGGAAATGCAAAATGGCAAGGCACCAGGGCCGGATGGATTTAATGTGGATTTCTTCAAAGCCTGTTGGAATATCGTTAAAAGGGATATTGTGGAGATTGTGGAAGACTCCAGGCGGAACAAGACCATTTTGAAAGCTCTCAATACCTCCTTTATTGCCCTTATTCCAAAACAGGATAATGCTCAAACACTAGAGAAATATAGGCCCATTGCCTTATGCAATGTTGTCTACAAGATAATTTCCAAAGTTGTGGCTGACAGACTTAAACCCCTACTACCCATGCTCATCTCCGGGGAACAAACAGGGTATGTAGAAGGAAGACAAATTCTGGACAACATAATTCAAGCTCACGAGGTGGTTCACTCGTTAACATGCAACAAGAGAGCGGGCATGATCATGCAACTGGACATAGCCAAAGCATATGACAAAGTGAATTGGATATACATCAAAAAAGTGCTCACAGCATTTGGTTTTGATCATAATTGGGTTAGATGGGTCATGGCCCTGGTGACTTCTTCCAACTTTTCAATTTTAGTGAATGGCTCTCCTTCTGAACTTTTTCTCCCTTCCAGGGGTCTTAGACAGGGAGATCCGCTATCTCCTTTTCTCTTCATCCTCATGATGGAAGGGCTGGGGCGATCCATCAAGCATGCAAGAGCAATAGGAAGAATTCAAGGACTCCAACTTTCGGAGAATGGGCAAGTTCTGACTCATCAACAGTTTGTAGATGATACCATGTTACAGGGAATTCCCACAGTTAAAGAAGCATTGGCTTACAAACAAATTTTGAATGACTTCGTGAAGGCTATAGGTATGGAAGTAAACCTTACCAAATCAAAAGTCTTTTTCTTTAACACTCATATTGCCATCTAGAGAAATGTCTCCAGAATTTTAGGCTTTCAAAGAGAATCCCTTCCCTCTAAGTATTTGGGAGTTCCTCTTACAGCTAAACCCCGACACAAGAGTATATGGGATCCTTTAGCAACTAAAATGCAAGACAAGGTCAGGAAATGGACAAACAGATCTCTAAATTTAGCTGGTAGACTGGTTCTTACTAAAGTAGTTCTCCAAGCTATCCCAATCTTTATGCTATCAGCCCTCCAAGCTCCAATAGGAGTCTTACAGCAATTTCAGAATATTCAACAAGATTTTCTTTGGGAAAAGAGGAAACAAGGAAAAAATGGGCTTTAGTCTCATGGGAAAAGATCTGCAAACCCAAGAACCGAGGAGGCCTGGGTTTGGACAATCTAGAGATTCTCGGCAAGGCTCTAGGAGAAAAACTTTGGTGGAGGTGGGTTAAGGATCCTAAAGCTCAATGGGAAAGCATCTGGAAGGAAAAATATGCCAATGCCTGGCCAACTTCTGAAATCATACATATGACAGGAACAGTGAAAGGCTCCCCCATATGGAACAAGGCATGGGAGAACAGAGAAGTGGTACAAAAGAATAGTTTCTGGAAAATCAGAGAGGGAGATCTGGCACTTTTCTAGGAGGACAAATGGCAACAAGAACCTAATCTACTAAGGGAAGAATTTTTAGGCCTCAAGCAAGAAGCTGACAATCAAGGATTAGTTAAGGTGAAAGACTTTTGGGAGAATCCACATAAAGCAGGAAAGTGGAGAATTTGGAAAAAAATAGAGAGTAGAGAGGATAGGACCCTCAACAGTAAAGCTGAGTCCCTTAAGAGAATGTTGCATCAGAGAATAATTCTAGTAACGAAAGGGCAGGATCAACTGAGATGGGGTAACAACAAAGAGGGAAACTTTAATTGTTGGCATTATGATGCATGTGTTGTACTTAATGGCAACCCACTCATAGAAGAACATCTCATTTAGTTATAACTAGATGAATCTTCAAGAAGAGACATCAGATGTGACTGAATGCCTGGGGTGCAGGACAGCTCAAAGGAATCAGATGATAGTTCTACGTGTGACAAGTTAGCTTTGGCATCAAGTCCAAAGGGGGAGATTGTTGGCATTATGAGACAAGTGTTGTCCTTGATGGCAAATCACTCAAATGATAAATTATAGTGCAGCAAAGTTATTTTCAAGTTCACGCACTTTCATGCAGAGAAAAGTTTCTTTCATATAGCGAAAAGTACACGCACTTTCATGCAGAGAAAAGTTTCTTTCATGTAGAGAAAAGTTCACGCACTTTCATGCAGAGAAAAGTTTATTCCATGTAGAGAAAAGTTCACGCACTTTTATGTAGAGAAAAGTTTATTCCATGTAGAGAAAAGTTCACGCACTTTTATGCAGAGAAAAGTTTATTTCATGTAGAGAAAAGTTCATGCACTTTTATGCAGAGAAAAGTTTATTTCATGTAGAGAAAAGTTTACGCACTTTCATGCGAGAGAAAAGTTCACACACTTTCATGGTTGGTTCATGGTATTAGTCCGACAGTTTTTGATCCTATGGTTTTGGTCCGTGGTATTGCATTCAAAAGTGTTGATCTCACGCACTTTCATGGTTTGTTCATGGTATTAGTCCAACAGTTTTTTTGATCCTATGGTTTTGGACCGTGGCATTGAGAAAGGACTAAGGCTATAAAAGAGGAAGGAGATCATTTGGCAAAGTATCTTCTGAATGTTTGAATATCTGATAAGTGCTAGATCTGGAATATGGTGATTGGGTTATGGTGCAGATCTGGATCTGAATGAAGAAGGAACCTGAGCGCAAGGAGAAGGATAAGTTCTATTGATGGGTCAAAATCTTAAGGCTGGAATAGTGGTATCTCTATATGATTTTGATCTGTGATATGTGGTGCATGCTTGATCTATAAATCTGATAAGTTGGGTTAACTAATATCTGAATATTTGAAAGAATGAATTTATAGATCTATATGCAGCTTATGCACAAGGAAGTTGGTTGATTGCAGATCTATTTGATACTTGATGGATCGGGATCTTAAGGATTGGAATGTTTATCATTATCTGGTTTGATAGACTAGATCTGAATTATTGACGTATGTTTTATGAATGGTATGATCTGGGTATGTCTGATGTATGGAACAACTGCAAAGTTATAAGGAAATATTTGTAGATCTGTATGCGGGTTGGCTTTGGTGAAAGCATTGATTCAGTATTGGGTAATTCAGAGATTGATGATGCTAGTATTGATTGATTATGAGCTTCAATGATATTAATGGGTCCAGTATGAAAATTGGATGAAACGTGGCCTTTCAGATTATGATGTTGTGCTTCAGTGTATCTAGTCTGAAAATTGATGAAATGTGGTACCTGGAGGAAGAAAGAGAAGGTTGTAGCCTTCGGTAGGTCCGCACCTACGTACTAGTACATCAGCTAGTACAAGAGTCAAGGGAGTGGTAGCTCCCTTCTAGTAGCAGCTGGAAAACAAGTAAAGGTTGGAGCATCTCAGCAGGTAGCAGCCTGCGCAAAGAGGGTTGTAGCTCCCTTCCAGGAGAGTCTGGAGAACGAGAGAAGGTTGTAACCTTCTGCAGGTAGAAGCATGTGTACTGGTATAAGTCTGCACCAGTACAGAACTATTGTAAAAGGTATTTCTTATTAAAGAAGATTGGGACGACTTGCAGAGGTGGTTTTTACCCACATTGGGTTTCCACCTTACATCATGGTGTTCATGTGTGCTTCTTGTGTGTGATGATCTGTTCTATTTTACTGCTCTGGTTTACTGCTCATATGGTTAATAATGTTCTGATGCACTCATTAGAGATCAACTAACTGAATCATATGTTTAATGGATATATACTTGTTGCATCACATATGAATCTTAATATGGAAAGAGAAAAAGTTATATTGATCTGATAATACTGATTCACCCCTCCCCCCCCTCTCAGTATTATTTCCAACAATTGGTATCAGAGCAGGTCCTTTGGTAGAGGCTTGATCGCTTAAAGGAGATCCGTGGAACAATGGGAAAGAAGCTTAAGAAGAAAGCACATAAGCAGAAGAAGACATCTTAGAAGAACTATGACAGTGGGAGAATCGATTGGGGATTAGGTGTAAGAAGCTCTTCAGATTCAGAATCATTTCAGAATGAAGATGAACTATCAGGTATGAATTTGCTATCCTCTGATGTTCTAGCTATCTATCCATTTGGAAAAGATGAAAGTGATAGTGAAACAACTGAATATGCTCTTATGGGTGAACAAGAAAGATATCAAATAGAGGCAGAATTTAAAAGGCTTTCGGACAAAATCAGAGATCAACAAGATCTATTGAACAAAAGGGAATGTGACTTCAAAGAAGAAGTTGCCAAACTAAAAGCTCAACTAGAGGAAGGAAACAAGGTAAGGAAGTTATTCAAGGACAAATATCAAAAGTTGCAGGATGAAGTCAATGAAAGAAGCACAACCATCAAGAAACTCAGAGATAGATCCAGTTACTATGAAAGTCTTGAAGCCACGATCCGCTCGCTAAAAGAAGATCTTGAAGAATCAAAGAAGCAGAATAAAGAACTACTCCAAGCTCATGAAAATGAAGTTCTTGAACTAATACGTCAGTTGGAAGAAGAAAGAAATGTTGAAGAAAATGTGAAGAAGCAGTATCTTGAAAAGGAAGAGCAACATCAAGTTGAGGTAAATATTCTAAAAGATAAATTAGAAGAAAAGGATAAACTGTTACGATTTCAAGATAGTACTAAAGTCTTGGATGATATTCTTAATAGTCAAAGGTCTCCTGCTATCAAAACTGGTCTTGGTTTTCATGAATCTATTGAAGGTGAATCTAGTTCACAAAGTAAGACAAGGGACTCGACTGCAAAATCTGAAATGCTCAATAAGGAGATGAAAGGTCAATCTCATCATCAACCAAGGAAAGAAATTCTTCAAAGAAAATCTTTTACTCCTCCTATGAATAATGTTGAATGTTATGTATGTCATAATCTTGGACATGTTGCAGCCAGATGTAGAAGAAGAAGGTTTCAAGACCATCATGCAGAAAGATCATCACATTCAAGGTATTTTAATGGATATTGCTTTGCTTGCAATATGTTTGGTCACAGAGCTGTTGATTGCTATAGAAGAAATATGAGACATGTAAGATGTTACACATGTAACAAGCTTGGACATATAGCTAAGGAATGCAGGAACAAAGTATGGGCACCATACCAAAAGGAGAAAACATCATCATCACACTTGAAGATGTGGAAGAAGAAAGAAGTACAGTCAGAAAGAGGTGGCACAACACAACATACAAACATAACAGAATCAGAGGGAGCTGGAAGTGTAAAACTTCAGTGTCCTAAATCTCATACGCAAGTTTCTTAAAGAGAAGTCACGTATATACGCAAGTTGGTTATGACATAGTCGTGTATATGATTTTTTGAGGAAAGGCAGTAGGGACAGGTTCAGGAAAAGGATTAGTTATGATTCGGTTTATTATTTGCGCTGTTTGATAATGGTTACAATTTGCTGATGATGTGTGGAAATGACTTGATGGTTAGAAGTGTTTTGTTTCTAACTTGATAATGAAGATGTCTTGATACTTCTTGCTGATATGCATGATCAGATCTGACAGTAACCAAGATGGCACAGGTTTAGGGGGAGCATATGCTTTTAATGCATTGTTGGCATTATGGTTAATAGTCCTTGGTGATGATGCTTATATGGATAAATGATTCATCTTGCTATGATATGGTTATGAATTGTTCAGATGATTCTTGGGGTTACATAGTTGATATTTAGATCAGATTTGTGGTTGATTCTCTAATGGTGCTTACATGGTGATCTTCATAAGGATAAAGAGAAGTACAAAGCTGGAATACACATCTTCATTACTTGATGAGTCACTCATATGCTGCTATCGTCATATGCATAAAGATCATATAATACAGTTATGATATATTCCCAAGAGATGATACATGGATAATCTTGTTGATAAGATGGCTATGGCATTTTACACATAGGATATAATGTGAGTGATTTTATGATGATGAGTTGATATCTATCTGCAGACATATCCTGTCATAGGACATTTACAGGTTTCTGTACGCGAGTTTCATAAGGAGTATCCGCGTATATATGCAAGTTTCTGTGGATACAGTCGCGTATATGTTGGTTTGAATAAAATCAGTGGGCCAGACTCTGGGTGAGAAGAGTCTGATATGGGTCTGACAGAGACCATCTGACACAGATTCAGGGGGAGCAGATTAACTTCTAATAATGCATTGTTGGCATTACCTTAGAAGCTCTTGGTTCGTGTACACAAGCTGTTTTGGTTAGAACAGGTGCAGAAGGAGAACAGAAGGAGATCATGGTTGCTGATCTGAAAAGTGTTTGACAGATGCTGCTGCTATCAGTTACTGGTGACTTTCATAAGTCTTGCTCTAGATATTTCGTCTCTATGTCATGTATCTCTTTTATGGTGTCAAGGTCATGTAACGGCCTATATTGGTTTCTCCACTATGCCTGGGATGAAGATGTAATGTTCTTCTTTTATCATGTGTAAACTTTTGGTGTATCCCCACTTGGTTGGGTGGATGAGTCAATTCTAGTATATCCCCACTTGGTTGGGAAATGGATGTATGTATGAGTCCTTGGTGATAGGAAGGTCATTTATGATAGAGTCATGTTCTTCTTGTAAAACACCTTTTTGCAGACCTTGCTTATAGACAGGGGGAGCATGAACAGTACAATTCAGTAAGAGCAAAGCTTTCAGCATGTAGCATGGACAGATTGGTACACCTTGGCATATACAAAGGGGGAGCTCATTCAGAGATTTCAACAGGTTCTCAGGGGGAGTATGGACAACGAAATGTTTATCTAGGAAAGAGAATATCTTGGTTCGCCCTTTGCCCTTGATGTCAAAGGGGGAGAGTGATTTGGTGTTGTTGCCATCAAGTCCAAAGGGGGAGATTGTTGGCATTATGATGCATGTGTTGTACTTGATGGCAACCCACTCATAGAAGAACATCTCACTTAGTTATAACTAGATGAATCTTCAAGAAGAGATATCAGATGTGACTGAATGCCTGGGGTGCAGGACAGCTCAAAGGAATCAGATGATAGTTCTACGTGTGACAAGTTAGCTTTGCCATCAAGTCCAAAGGGGGAGATTGTTGGCATTATGAGACAAGTGTTGTCCTTGATGGCAAATCACTCAGATGATAAATTATAGTGCAGCAAAGTTATTTTCAAGTTCACGCACTTTCATGCAGAGAAAAGTTTCTTTCATGTAGAGAAAAGTTCACGCACTTTCATGCAGAGAAAAGTTTCTTTCATGTAGAGAAAAGTTCACGCACTTTCATGTAGAGAAAAGTTTATTTCATGTAGAGAAAAGTTCACGCACTTTTATGCAGAGAAAAGTTTATTCCATGTAGAGAAAAGTTCACGCACTTTTATGCAGGGAAACGTTTATTTCATGTAGAGAAAAGTTCAAGCACTTTTATGTAGAGAAGAGTTTATTTCATGTAGAGAAATGTTCACGCACTTTTATGCAGAGAAAAGTTTACGCACTTTCATGCGAGAGAAAAGTTCACACACTTTCATGGTTGGTTCATGGTATTAGTCCGTGGTATTGCATTCAAAAGTGTTGATCTCACGCACTTTCATGGTTGGTTCATGGTATTAGTCCAACAGTTTTTTTGATCCTATGGTTTTGGACCGTGGTATTGAGAAAGGACTAAGGCCATAAAAGAGGAAGGAGATCATTTGGCAAAGTATCTTCTGAATGATTGAATATCTGATAAAGTGCTAGATCTAGAATATGGTGATTGGGTTATGGTGCAGATCTAGATCTGAATGAAGAAGGAACCTGAGCGCAAGGAGAAGGATAAGTTCTATTTATGGGTCAAAATCTTAAGGCTGGAATAGTGGTATCTCTATATGATTTTGATCTGTGATATGTGGTGCATGCTTGATCTATAAATCTGATAAGCTAGGTTAACTAATATCTGAATGTTTGAAAGAATGAATTTATAGATCTATACGCAGCTTATGCACAAGGAAGTTGGTTGATTGCAGATCTATTTGATACTTGATGGATCAGGATCTTAAGGATTGGAATGTTTATCATTATCTGGTTTGATAGACTAGATCTAAATTATTGACGTATGTTTTATGAATGGTATGATCTGGGTATGTCTGATGTATGGAACAGCTGCAAAGTTATAAGGAAATATTTGTAGATCTGTATGCGGGTTGGCTTTGGTGAAAGCATTGATTCAGTATTGGGTAATTCAGAGATTGATGATGCTAGTATTGATTGATTATGAGCTTCAATGATATTAATGGGTCCAGTATGAAAATTGGATGAAACGTGGCCTTTCAGATTATGATGTTGTGCTTCAGTGTATCCAATCTGAAAATTGATGAAACGTGGTACCTGGAGGAAGAAAGAGAAGGTTGTAGCCTTCGGTAGGTCCGCACCTACGTACTAGTACATCAGCTAGTACAAGAGCCAAGGGGGTGGTAGCTCCCTTCTAGTAGCAGCTGGAAAACAAGTAAAGGTTGGAGCATCTCAGCAGGTAGCAGCCTGCGCAAAGGGGGTTGTAGCTCCCTTCCAGGAGAGTCTGGAGAACGAGAGAAGGTTGTAGCCTTCTGCAGGTAGAAGCCTGTGTACTGGTATAAGTCTGCACCAGTACAGAACTATTGTAAAAGGTATTTCTTATTAAAGAAGATTGAGACGACTTGCAGCAGGTGGTTTTCACCCACATTGGGTTTCCACCTTACATCATGGTGTTCATGTGTGCTTCTTGTGTGTGATGATCTGTTCTATTTTACTGCTCTGGTTTACTGCTCATATGGTTAATAATGTTCTGATGCACCCATTAGAGATCAACTAACTGAATCATATGTTTAATGGATATATACTTGTTGCATCACATATGAATCTTAATATGGAAAGAGAAAAAGTTATATTAATCTGATAATACTGATTCACCCCCCCCCCCCCCTCTCAGTATTATTTCCAACATTAATATCAAGGAAGCTAAAGGTCTTCTCCTTGATCTAGAACCACAAGCTCCAAATAAAACTTGGCAGAAGCTTTGGAGGCACAAAGGTTGGATGAAAATCAAACTCTTCATGTGGTTAGTTCACCATAGGAAAATTTTAACCTGGGACAACCTTAAAAGAAGGGGCATGCTGGGACCCTCCAGATGTTATCTCTGTGAGACCCAAGAGGAGACCATTGAGCATCTTCTTAACAGCTGTATTTTCACAGACATGATATGGGATTTCTTTACCAACATCTTCAAACAGTATGATAGAGACAAAGAAAGTATTGGTAACACTCTAAACAATTGGAGGAATAATTTTTCTGATAATGAAGTTCTCAATTCGGCCTGGGATCTCTTGTGGGGTTTCATTATATGGAATGTGTGGAAAGAAAGGAACAAAAGAATATTCAAAGAGGTAAAGACTGCCTCTCTTAGCCTGGTGAAGCTGATTGTAAAACAACTTAAGGAGACAGTTGGTACCACTGTTAGGAATCTCCCCAAAAATCCTGCCTCAGTAGAAGAGTTAAGAATCCTACAGCTGTTAGACATGCAGGGGCTTGTTCCTCAAGGTTTAGACAAGAAAGCAAGCGTGAGAGATGAGGTGGAGGAATTTTGGCATCCTCCCCCTGAAGGTTTTTGAAAGTACAACATTGATGGAGCTTCCAAAGGCAACCCAGGGGAGGTTGGCTTCGGGGGAGCTCTAAGGGATGAAACAGGTAGCATAATCACCCTCTTCCATGGACACTTAGGAAAAGCCACTAACAACATGGCAGAACTAATGGCTTTGGAACAATGCTTAGAATTTTTGATACAGAACAATTGCCAAAATGTCATAATAGAGGCGGATTCAGAGTTAGTCATCAACGCAGCTAGGAGAATCAATAATGGAATAGGGTCGGAAAAGGTCACAAAACACTGGAGGTTAACTCGGGTTCTACAGAGAATTCAAGTACATCTACAGGAACTTCGTACTCTCATATTTATACATGTGAGAAGAAAGGCCAACAAATTGGCAGACATTCTTGCCAACCAAGGTGTCAGCTACAAGGACAGTGCAATCTTATGGAGGTGGAACACAATGGCGCAGAGCAACCTGAAAAAACTCTGTCATAACCAGGCGGAGGAAGACAAAGAAGAGTATAGAAGCAAAATGATAGAAACCAACTAGTAATGACCAAAGGTCATAGGGCGGCTCAAGGTTGGACAAAAAGGTTCGTGATGGAAGATAAGCCTAGGTTAGCAATTAAGTTGACCACGATCAGGATTATTCTCAGTGATGGGCATCAGAGTTTCCCTAACCGCAGAAAGTTGCATCTCAAACTTCCACATCACTTCAAGTGTTTGCATGTCAGCTGGTTCAGAGTCATCCCTGGCTGGCTCTTTGGCGGTTGTTTCCTCTGTCTTTCATTCTGAAAGAATGGGCACATCGTCTGGCTCTCTCAGCGGTCGTAACACCGGGAGTTTTTTGTCCGGAATCTACTTTCTGGCCTGGGAGTGGTTTTCTGGCGATCGCAGGCCTCGAAGGCGGAAACAGGTTTTCCCATTTTGGCAGCGATCCCATTTAGAGGATTTCAAGTGGCGGTGGAGCCGGTTGGAATACCTCCCTCATCACACACTATTGTTCTACATTTTTGGGGGGTGTGATATGTTCCAAGACCGTCCGATCATATGAAGCGAAGCGATGGTTGGGATGGTTTGAGCGGTTTGGTGGCCAGGTTAGTTAGGTGTTGGGCTTCTTTCCATCGTGAAGTGGTCCTCTGTCGTTGGATAGGGTTCGAAGGATTAGAGGTGAAGATTATTGAGACAGGTTGGTAAGTTGGCGGGAAGCATGTTTGCCCTTTTTGGATGGGAGTTGTTAAGGTGGGCAGGTTTCCTTTCGACTCGGTTCGCTCCATTTTCCAAGGGTTGGGGGGCCCCTTGATCTAAACTGTTGTTTGGTCCACTGTGTTGATTCCGCATTTGGTTTTTTCTTGTTTCGATCAATTATTTTGAAAGACTAAGTTTTTTAGGGCAGAGGCTTTTGCCTCGGGTCCATTTTCAGGTTGATGTAAATTTTGTAAATTATTAATGAAAAAGAAGGTCCTTGTCTTGCTTCAACAAAAAAAAGATGATTATTAAAATAAGTTTACCCATATAAATATATCCAAAACTTACCGATGATGATGATTATTAAGGTGAGACCAATGAGGTCTATTAGACCTTAAGAAAGAAAGATATTAATTGAAACTTTTTAATATTTACACAACTCTCCCCACTTTGAGAATCATGTCTCATTGTGCATTGTTGATTTGTGTGTTAGATGATTAAAATAATTTGCATTGTTGGATCATATTGGTGGTGTTTGCTATCATGTCTCATTATGCATCGTCCATTTGTGTGTTACATGATTAAAATAATTTGCATTGTTGGATCATATTTGCGGTGAAGATCTAAAAATAACTATTTGGAACTACCCAACAATGATATCGGATTTTGGATCTCGTGTTTTTTTAATTCATATATCAAAATTGTTGGATCATATTGGTGCTGAAAATCTAAAAATAACTATTTGGAACTACCCAAATTGTTAGATCATATTGGTGGTGAAGATCTAAAAATAACTATTTGGAACTACCCAACAATGATATCGGATTTTGGATCTCATATTTTTTTAATTCATATATAAAAATCTCCATTTTCGAACACTTTGTGTGCCCAAAAAAAATCAAGGGATTGTCTGTCAAAAAAATATGGAACAAGCACGCATTTATCTCGACACACCTTCCAAGCATCAAATATGGAACAAGCACGCATTTATCTCGACACACCTTCCAAGCATCTACGTTCATCTGCAAAACAAATCCATAGGGACACACCTTCCAAGCATCTACATTCATCTGCAAAACAAATCCATAGGGAATATGTTCTGGAACCATTACCATATGAGGCAATGAAAGACAAAGAGAGAAATTTGATCTGGAACCATTACCATATGAGGCAACGAAAGACAAAGGTTTGGTGTGAGATGCAATTGTTAATGAAAATAAGCTATTGGATTGAGCACTTGGGAAGGAAGTTGCACATGCCTCTATTTTGAGTAGTGATTGTATTACATTTAACATTAGGATTTTTTTTCACTCAAATTCAGCTATAGTTAGATCACATAACTTACATATCACATCTTTTTTCATCTATGCTCTTCTTCCAAATGCACCACCGACTTACGACATTTCCTTTGCAACATTTGATGCAAATACTAGTTTAATAAATTTGGAAATATAAATACATCTAATCCTAAATTATGTTCGTTTTAACAGAAGATTTTAAGCTCAGAAATTTATACAAAAAATTAAATTTCAAATGGCAATAGGTTGAATATTTCAAATGGCAACAAAATTGATAACCAAATTGGTATTAACGATGATGAAGACAACTAGATAACAGGTGCGAAAACAGTTTACAGCATGTTGCAATCCCATCGCCAGATACGTCGTAATCGTCCACGTTGCACAAATCACGATTTCATAGTAGTTTGACAGCGTCCTTTCCTTATTGTTATTGCGCTTTTAGATGTTTCATTTTTTAAAGTTTGTTGAGTTTTCAGATACCTTTACATGTATAGTTAATTTATGCGCGCTGATGGAATGTATATTTTTATTTTTTTAATTTAATTTTTATATAAAATTTTAAAATAATTTTATCGATATGAATATATTATTATTTTTATTCATGGTCGAGATAGTTTATTATTTATTAAAAAAAATCAAAATATTTTATATTAAAAAAATTAGCCCGTGCATTTGTTAATTTGAGAAAATCTTATTTGTTAATGGGAAAGAATTGCACCAAATGTTGCAAAGGAACGTCGTAAGGCATAAATTGGAGAAACATCATAACATAAAAAATCATTGAAGATAAAAATTAGTAAACAAAATGTTATTCAGCAGTCTTAAATCATAAACAACAGTTTCATGTGAGCTATTAAATCCTTGAAATTGTCCATTACCAGTGGCATATCTCTGAAATGAAAATTCATTTAGCAACATTTAACAGTGGAGAAACTTTTGAAAATCCTTGTGACCCAACTGAAATTTGATAATCCTCACCATATCACTGAAATGAAAAGTCATTTAGCAGCATTTAGCAGTGGAGAAACTTTTGAAGGTCCTTGTGACCCAACTGAAATTTGATAATCCTCACCATATCCAAAACCTTCAGGTAACAAACCATTATAGAAAAATCACCTGAGAAATTGTTGGGTCATGCATTTTTAGGCATATAATAATAGCTTGAACCACCTGAAATTTGACAATCATATTCTGTTTTTTTGTTGAGCATAACCATACCAATTTTCACTATAGGAAACTCTCACCATATCCAAAACCTTCGAGTAACAAACCATTATAGAAAAATCACCTGAGAAATTGTTGGGTCATGCATTTCCAGGCATATAATAATAGCTTGAACCACCTGAAATTTGACAATCATATTCTGTTTTTTTGTCGAGCATAACCATACCAATTTTCACTATAGGAAACTGAGAATCACGATTTTGGGGACTAGGTAAGGTATCTCCTTCCCAAACATTGTGAAAAGAAATTAATAAATTGTGTTATAAAAGTAGGAAAACTGAATACATGGTCCATGGTGTTGTGAACATTCAGGACAGAGTAGAAGAAAACTTGGTACTCGTTTAGAGGTTACAAAAAAAAAAAGGAAATGCCTTTGGAAGACATCGGGGAAAAGCGTTTTCCCTTATTTTCTTATATATCCTTGGCCTTGGCTCTGCTCAAATAAAGAACTTGGTACTTCTTTAGAGGGACAAAAAGGAAATGCCTTTGAAGACATGGACAGAAAGCGTTTTCCCTTATTCGCTTATATATCTGTGGCCTTAGTTGCGCACAATCCTATGTAAATAAAATTGTCCAATCTAATCAAAAGAACCCCAATTTTTTTTACATTTGCAAAGAAAAATGAGGTGGAATCCTAGAGCGATCGATCCATCACCAATACATTCTACAATACTAGGTGTATTGAATATTTCTAGGTCAACAATAGTGATATATTGCGTATGTTCTACACGAAAGTCATAGCAGTTAAGATATCTATGATTTTCACAAAAATACGCTGTAGAGGATACAATTCATTTGCACTTGCTGGTAAATACAATGTGCATTTTCTTTTCAAATGACACATTCCATACACAACTACTATTTCTCACTAAGAAAACCATAGTGAATCTCCTATGGAACCAAAAATCTGTCTCTTTCTTGGTGGCTACACAAATTTCATATTCCAGCGATTTCGTTCATATGTTCGCACTGATTGCGACAAAGCTCGCTCCCAAAGAATAGAGGCTCTCAGGCTACTACTCTGCAATTTCATATAAATTGTTGCCACTTGAACCTGGGTTTCTAATTAACACCAAGTTCAAAATTCTTGCATCCCTGCTACCAAACTCCCTCAAATATTTTATTGTCTCATCTAGTACTAAAAGCGGCCCCATAGTCTCCAAACCTGCTACTGGAACCTCTCTGAGAGCTGGAAGACTCCCCATAGTCACTAAAACGGCGCTTAAACGGCGGGATCTAGAACCACCATAGCCACCTCTTGACCCACCACTATAGCTAATTCCGGATCCACTACCATAACTGCCTCCTGATTTGCCATAACTTGAACCCCCATACTGGAACCTCTCTGAGAGCTAGAAGACTCCCCACAGTCACTAAAACAGCGGGATCTAGAACCACCAGACTACCTCCTGACCCACCACTATAGCTACTTCCCAATCCACTACTGTAACTTCCTCCTGATCTGCCATAATTTGAACCCCCATAATCTCCTCCTGATCCACCATAGCTTGAACCACCAGATCGCCCCCCTCCTGAACCACCGTAGCTTACAAAACGGCTCCCCCCTAAACTGCGAGAACTTCCAAAACGACTCCCTCCTGAACCGCCATAACTTCTAAAACGACTGCCTCCTGAATCACCGAAACCACCAACTCCATTGTCTATTTCCTCTTTCATCTGAGTCAGCTCTTTAAACTTGGAACCTATATCATTTTCAATCATCTTAACTTGCCTAATCTGTTGGTCGGTATGGATAAGGATAGCATTATCGGGCCTACCAGCATGCCCTGTTCGCCCTGATCTATGCACAAAAATATCTGAAGTCGTTGGGAGCTCATATTGAATAACGAGATCCACATTAGGAATATCAAGACCAGATGCCCTGTTCGCCCTGATCTATGCACAAAAATATCTGAAGTCGTTGGGACTCATATTAAATAATGAGATCCACATTAGGAATATCAAGACCAGATGCAGTGACATCAGTAGCAATCAGCACATTAAAACACCCCTCACGAAAGCCAGCAAGAGTCCTCTCCTGCTGATTCTGTGAGATATCACCATGAAGAGGTTCGCATGTAAGTACCCGACCCAGTGCCACCAGCAAACTATCCGCATCTGACTTTGTTTGAGTGAAAAAAATACATTTTCCTCCTTTGGCATATTCAGTTATCAATGGGTTGAGAATCGAACATTTCCCATAGGTGGATGCAACAATATAAGAAAGTGAGATTTCTTCTGCTTACTTCTGAGATGATTCACCAACACCATCGATAACAACAGGATCATTTAAATATTTCCTTGAAAGCCTTTGCACCCAGACATGCATTGTAGCAGAAAAAAAGCATACTCTGACGCCTTTTCGGCCATCTTTCCATAATCACCTCAACATCTTCATCAAAGCCCACATTCGGCATCTGGTCAGCCTCATCCAAAACAATAAACAGTACTTATGAAAAGACTAATGCACCACGATTGATTAGATCAATAATGCGACTAGGTGTTCCAGCAACATCTAAACCCCTTCTAGATTTGGCTCATTATAGGTACACCCCCATAACATCAAAGAGTATCTAGGCTTGGAGCAGATTCTTGGAATTCCTTGGCGTGCAAGTTCTCGTGTTGGAGCCAAGATGAGTGCCAAGGGATATGATCCATGCCCATTCTTACGGTTGTGCTGAATGATTTTTCCAAGATTGGGATTCCAAAGGCAAGAGTTTTTTCCAATTCCTATCCTGGCGCGACCAATCATGTCACAACCTTGCATTATTGGTTCCAACACTGCTTTTTGAATGGGGAACAATCTAGTAATATCGCGCTTATTGAGAGAATTAATAGTCTCTTCATCCATTCCGAGCTTGGCAACATCAACCCTTCATCGTCACCGCCGACTTTCCTTTTGGCTTCGACTTTTTGTATCATAGTCACCGTATTTTGTCCGAGGCGTCTCGACCTCCTGACGCCCAAGATGCGTGCCTCTCATCCTCTGCGATTCCATATTCCGCCAACAACTGGGAGAGTGGAAGTATCTCACTTGGCTAATATCGCCATTGATGATTTTAACTCTCATGATGTCATACTGACTGGCAGATTGTAGGCTTCAGAGGATTGAAACACTTCGAGTCAAACCCTGAGAGACAGGGGACAAAGGGTTTATCAGAACGGAGACAAAGGGTTATCAGAACAGGATTCTTTAGAGGAAACCAACAAGAGGAGAATCAAAGCCCTGTCGGACCTCCTCCATTGAGGGATTTCGATAGGGAAAAAGCCACAATGGCTTTGGCTACCTTCGAATTCAACTGTCTACCTGCTATGCTGTTCAATTTCGGAACAATTGCAGCAGCCACCTCGTACTGACTGGCAAATTGTAGGCTTCAGAGGATTGAAACCCTTCAAGTGAAACCTAGAGAGACAAGCAACAAAGGGTTTATCAGAATGGGGTTCTTTAGAGGAAACGAACACAAGGAGAATCGAAGCCCTGTTGGTCCTCCTCCATTGAGGGATTTCAATAGGGGAAAAGCTGCAGCAGCTTTGGATGCCTTCGAACTCAGCGGTTTTCCTGCCATGCATTTCAATTTCAGCACAATTGAAGCAACCACATCGTAGTGACTAGCAGATTGCAAGCTTCAGAGGATTGAAACCCTTCGAGTGAAACCCCTAGAGACGGGCGACAAAATGTTTATCGAAACGAGATTCTTTAGAGGAAACGAACATGAGGAGAATCGAGCAGCCAACGAGGAGTCCAAATCCGCCCAGCCCAAATACTCTACCAGTTTCTTGTCTGGCAATTTCTCCCCGCGGAGCAATTTATCCGGAATGCTTCCAGTGAATCAAAGAAATTAGGTCGAAGCAAGTCATTAATATGAACAAGAAATGTGCATCAAACTGATTACCGACCTTCGAAGAGGGGTGCCGTCTGGAAGAGCATGCTCACATGGCACAGGAGGGCGAGCACGTTGAGGCTGGTGATGTCGTCGTTCTCGATGAAGACGGAATTGAAGGGCGGTTCCCAGAGCCTGTTCAGTGCCCTCAGGAATGTCGACTTTCCGCTCCCCCTCGGCCCTAAATCGAAAGGCTAACAAACTAACTGAATAAATAATAGTTTGGTAATTGAATAAATAATAGTTCGGCGGAAATGGTGATATCGAACAGCCAATAACATTTTAATCGTCTAACATGTCATCTAACGGTCGAAACAAGATCCACGAATCACGTGAGGAGAGTTATTTTTAAAGGGGAACGCCTTACGGTGTAATTATTATTTTTATTCATGGTCGAGATAGTTTATTATTTATTAAAAAAAATCAAAATATTTTATATTAAAAAAATTGACCTGTGCATTTGTTAATTTGAGAAAATCTTATTTGTTAATGGGAAAGAATCAGGGTGTGGGAAAAATAAATAGATTTGAGGAAGAGGAAGAGGTTATTAATTTATCTCAAAAAAATATACAAGTTTATGTTTTTGTTTGGGTTTAAGTGGAGTTATATTATATTAAATATAAAAATATTAATTTTGTCTAATTAGTATTAACACATGTTTTAAGTTGCATATTAAAAAGAGAGACATTTATTTAAAGCTAATAAAACTTTTTTTTAATAATTATAAAACATATGCTCCCAAATTTCCTCTTAAATCAAGTTCAAATTCAAACTTGATAACTATGTCTATAGGCAGCGCCTAACGAGCCATATATCAAATATTAAATGCACCCGGAGATGCACGTGACATAGCTCGTTAACACGCAAAATGCCTTTTTTTTATTTAGTGACGAGTTTTGCATTTTGCGTGTTAACGAGTTATGTCGCGTGCATCTCCGGGTGCATTTAATACTTGATATATGGCTCGTTAGGCGCTGCCATGTCTATAACTGATGACAATATTGACACGACGGGTGTAACTGATGACAATATTGACACGACGGGTTTCCGGACCTGGTTTGAGGCAACGGAAATTCGTCTACTGTCTGCTATTCACTTTGTGACGGGCACAATATTAGTCCTGCACTACGTAGGGAAACAATCATTACTGCTATATCTTTACGTAATGATTTTTTAATAGGATTATGTTTTATTTTTTTTTAAAGATTAGTCTAAAGAGGTATTGATTTTATTTTAAAAATAATAATTTTTTTTACAGGGTTCTGAAAAAATAAAATTGGAAATCTAGTTTGTAATTCGTAAGTTTTAAGATTTTGTTTTGTGTTTAGAAATTTTTGATGTTGTTAAATTTATTTCCTGTCATAAAAATAAGACTCAAACATTCTTACTAAAAATATTTAAAAAATAATAATCAGATTTTAAAAATATTTTTGGCATTTTCATAATAAAAAAGTAATTTTTCTTGAATAATTATAACTTGAGAAAAATTTAGTAAAAAAAATTAATATAATTGAAATTTAATAAACCCTTTTTAAAATCACAAAGTTAAATTATACATTCTACACCATTTAAATTTCTAATTTTTCAAATTTTAAAAGTTCATTTTCTATAATAAAAAGTCACTACTAAACAAAATTCTCGACATCTCCACGACTTTTTTATGTCATGATTTGTTCTTTGTTTTCCTTTTGGATTATACACTGGCTTTTTTTGCTTCCCAAGAAATTGGAGCACACGTTTACACATGCACTTTGCCGATATGTGTGGCAGTTTTCCAATGACGTTCAATGCACGCACTTATACGTCAAAGTCTGCCATTCAGTAAGGCAGATCAGTGAATTAATTAGTGCCTTGGAAAGATAAGTTTATATTCGCTAGAATTAAATATAGCCTACAATTTCAAATTTGGAATGATACGAATCACAAAGAATTTGTAATACAGGACAAGAAAACTCCTCAAATTTTCTATTATACACTTGATATTATGCATTTACATTCCAAAAGTCTGAACCTTGAACCTAAAAGGTAGTGCACAAATTCCTAACTTATTGCTTTCCATAATTGTTTCTAAACATTGATTATCCACATACATGATTAAAACCCACACTTATGGAGTATTATTAGTATTTAAAAAACATATTATACATCTTAACCAAAATATATCATTATATAGGTTCAATATATTGTATAGATTCATTTTAACTATGAATTAATAGTATTTAAAAAACATATTATACATCTTAACCAAAAGATATATCAGTATAGGTTCAATTTATCGTGTAGATTCATTTTAACTACAAATTAAAGAGGTAAGTTGAGAAAGATCGAATTGAATGAGAGGTAAGTAAGAAATATCGAATTGAATGAGGTTTGAAATATTTAATTATCACCTTATATATTTTTAAATATATATAAATATTATATTTTTAAATACATATAAATATTATTTAATTTTGTACATTGATTTTTTTTATTAATTTTTTCAATTATTTGATGTATTTCAATATTTTGTTATGGTTAATATTTTTTTTTTTTTCATAATATCGATATTAAAATTAATTATCTAATAAGTGATAGTATGGAGTCCAGTTAATTTTTTTTGCAAAAGAAGGCACATTTATGTGGGAAAAAAATGGCTTGCTAGAGCTCCAGTGCTAAAAGAAAATAGGTAAATTGAGGGTTAAAAACAACCCCTCAATTGAACTTTAGGGCTAGATGGAGCCATTTTCTCCTATTAAATTTCCCTTTAGTCTCTGCACATGCATTGGCAACAACATGACATTTTAGCCTTA
Source organism: Pinus tabuliformis (assembly GCA_031772625.1). Classification (NCBI taxonomy): domain Eukaryota; kingdom Viridiplantae; phylum Streptophyta; class Pinopsida; order Pinales; family Pinaceae; genus Pinus; species Pinus tabuliformis. The sequence continues at coordinate 1,109,132,241 of CM062804.1, read as the reverse complement.
GACCAAGAGTGTTTAAGTAGTTCAACCGAGAGTATTGGAGCTCGATCAAGGAATTGGAGCATGGAGCGCTCAAATCAATCTTGTGAACTACCTAGAGCACATCACAAAAGCTGAAACAAAGGTAAGTATTCTATCTTTTTTGTCTTTTTTATTTAATTTTTTTTGTAAAATAAAACAAATTAATTTGAAAAAAACAAAACAAAACTTACCATATAAAAACCATAAAAACCACAAAAAAACTCTTCAACGTAGAAAACTACAAAACCATCCTAGACAGTAAAAAAAAAAATAACCATAGAAAAAACTCTTCAAAACAACTTAGAAAAATACAAAACCAATGTAGAAAACCACAACAAACCATAAAAAAAACTTTCAAAACAACTTAGAAAACCACAGAAAACAATTTAGAAAACACTTTGAAACCACCAAAAACAACTATAATTTAGGTTTTAAATTTTTTTCTTACTTGCAACGTTTTGTTTATTAAATGCATATTTTCTGATTTTAGGTTTTAAACTTTTTTCTCAAAAATATTTGTGAAATAATTTTTCAACCTTTTTTTTAAGTTTATGTTTGTGATATCTCTCGTTAAATTTTTTTTTTTACATTCACACATACATAAGAAATAACTTTGATTATTTTCTTTTTGATATCATGACCGTAAAGTTCTTGGCAATAACTATGGTTTGGCTCTCGAAGTTCGAGGTCCTTATTGTTATTAAGTATACACATTGCATGAGATATATGAACCATGCTTTACCGTTGGCGCCGGCTGGGTTCTCACGCCATTACATTCCCGGCTGTCAACTCAGGGATTATATGACTTGGTTTGTATTTATTTGGTTTCCACCTGGCACTTGGAGCTGTTGTCCGGCCGGGGTCTTCACATGGCCACCATGTGGTCTTTGTTCCCGCGAGCCGAGTTGGTGTGCTCAGCTCACTTCTGTGCAGTACTAGTGCCTACCGCCAAAACCTTCCTCGGGGTTTGCTATACCGTAAATCAACGACGAGGAGGAGCTCTACCAGATCTACGGTTCACGTTTGGTCCGATGATAGAGAAAGGGTTTTGGGAAAGGTTTCCTCTGTCATTCGAACTTTCTCGGCTGATCTTTTGGAGAAGCCTCGGCTTCCACAGAACCTCGGCGATCTGAGTTTTTCCTTACTCTTACGATGGAACTCTTTGTTATCGCAGGTGCATGTTTATGGCGTCGTGACCTGCTTCCAGGTTGGCGACCAAACCAAATCTTCCATGTGGACTTCGCCCTCCGGGTAAGAAGCGGTTATCTTCATTGTTTTTAGGGAAGAAAACACAGTGATTTCAGATGGGTGGTGGAGCTGCCCCTTTCTCTGGGCGAGCCCACGGGGGGTTCTCTTTCTGGTTACGGTGTCGTCGTTTGTTTTATTCTTTTGATAGGGTCTCCGGCCCATTCCGGTGCGTGTAAAATATAAATTTTGTTTCCAGAACAGTTACAAATTTTAAGTGCTGGGCACTAGCACCGGTTATTGACTTTGCTCTTAATGTATTTTTCCATATGGGGCCGAGGGTCAAACCCTTGAGTTTTTCCCCAAACTGCCATCAATATATTACTGTAATTGCAGGACTGCTTTCTCATATGCACTCTTTGGATTTGTTTTGTGTATTATTTTCATTACGCCACAAGGAATTGTTTAATATATTTTGTGCTATTATAACCCTGCTCTATTTGGTTTGCTTATTATAACGCACTCTGTGCGATGCGAAAGGTTGTTTCCTTCCATCGCAGTCTATGCACAGGATTTGGTATCTGGGTTATTTTTTTAAAGTTGTTACGCGGTTACCCAACAGATAACTAACGATTTCAGGGGATAAATGTTTTGTTTTCTGTTCCTAAAGCTCGGTACCATTTCAAGCCGGATATCATCCCTCATTTTGTGGCAAGCTTGTCACGACTTCCTGTGTAGCTTGAGCATGTTGTCTCGCTCTTGTTTACTGAGCAGTGGTTTTTCTTCTGACTATGGTTAATCTAAGGTTTGATGTCCTGTTCTTAATGGTTGTTCCGACCATTTCTTGAAGGAAGAAGCTTCGGTGTTTTCTTGAAAGTTTCTTTTTTTAGCTTGGACTCTTATATGCATAAGGCTAATTTCATTGTAATGACTCTGCTTACAAACCCTGGAAGCTCTCGTGTACAGGTATAACCCAGTCTTGGTTATGGTTTGCAGTTATTATATGTATATGTAAGCAGTAAACGAGCATAATTGTTCTGTGCTTACTCGGTTGCTGCTAATTACAATAGTTTATCACATTTATAAATAGAAGAACATGCTTGATTCCTTTCTCAATTTTATAATGATTACCTAGCGCTCTTAATCTTGATTACCCTACGCTTATATTAAATGCCATCATTCATTGCTTGTTCAATTCATAATTCTTTCATGTAAATGCTTACAGTCATAACTCTATTCTCTTTTCTTTTCACAATCACAGAATTCTGTGCTTTTAAACTGGTAAAATCCAAAACTGTTAATTCGTTAATCAATGCTTACCTGACAGAAAGAAAATCACCTTATTATGCTTGTCCTCCTCCTGCTCGACCTTCCACCCCCAAGCGCTCCTGCAAGTCTTCTGTTGCCTACAAGACTTCTAGCGTTGCTAGACCTGAGCTATCTGGTCATTACCAGACATAGCAGCTCTAGGAAATTCTCTGTTTCCCAGTTATACGCTATCTGGTCACAACCAGACTTAGCGTTCGTTGTCTAGATACAGCTCTCTGAGCCCTGCTATCTGGTCCTTACCAGACTTAGCTTTTCTTTTGGCCCCTCTTTCACTATCTGATCCTCACTGTCTGCAACTCTCTGGCTATACCAGAGTCACACTATCTGGTCCTTACCAGACGTAGCGGTTCAGGAAGCTTCCGCCTTCCAAACACATGCCATCTGATCTTTACCAGACATAGCATTTTCTGTTTCCAAAGAGCAACTCTCTTTTTTTTCCTTTCTGCCATCTGATCTCTACCAGACTTGGCATAATCTTTTTCCCCTTTTCCTATGGGGTCTCAACCGTCTCATGAAGGTAGTTAGGTTTTCTTTTTCCAACTACCTCAATAGCTACTAACAACAATTAATCAACATACTTAATTAAACAGTAGTAGCAACAATTAATTAACAGCAGTAGCAACATAGTTATTTTAATTTTACCAAACATAACCTTAGTCAACAGTTAAATTTTACTGCCTTACTTAAAACATTATCGATTTACTAGGGGCATTACATCTCCCCCTCCTGAAGTTCAACATCGTCCCGATGTTGTTGTTCACCCAGAAACAATTCGGGATAGGCTTCTTTCATGCTCTGCTCATCTTCCCAGGTGGCCTCATCCGGCCCAAAGTGCTGCCATTGCACTTTAACCTGGGTGATGACTCTTTTCCGCAGCTCGACCCTTCTCCGATCTAGTATGTTCACTAGCTCGACCAGGAATTCTCCTTCCGGTTCCACCTGAAACACATAATATTCAGATTAGCAGTTTCTTAACAATCCATCTTTGGTTTATGTTTAACTTACAACATCTTCTTACCTGAATGTCCTGCCAACTTATTATGTGTCTAGGGTCATAAACATATTTCTTTAAAACGGATACGTGGAAAACATTATGGACCTGGATGTGGCTAGGTAGGGCTAGCTGATAAGCTACCGGCCCCACTCGTGCTAAAATCTGGAAGGGCCCACAAAAGCGGGGTGCCAATTTGGCACAACCATTCCATTGTAGAGTACTTCTCCTTGCCCGAATTCTGACATATACATGTTCACCCACTTGGTACTCTCTAAAGGTCCTTTTCCGATCTGCAAAACTTTTTTGTCTGTCCTGAGCTATTTTTAAATTAGCCCGCACTCTCTTAACCATTGCTTCCATCTCTTTTAACATTTCAGGACCCAGCATGAGTCTGTCTTCTGGTCCACCCCAACTGGATGGCGTGCGGCATTTTCGGCCGTAAAGTACTTCAAATGGACTCATCCGCAAGGATGCATGATATCCATTGTTATAGGCAAACTCTACAAGGTATAAATACTCTTCCCATCGAGTGGGTTGTTGCATCACATATGACCTCAGCATGTCCTCCACCACTTGATTCACCCGCTCAGTCTGTCCGTCAATCTGTGGATGATAAGCGGTACTAAAATTCAATTGAGTCCCCAGACCTTCAAACAAGGTCTTCTAAAAGGCTAATGTGAATTTAACATCGCGATCAGATATTATAGTTTTTGGCAGCCCATGGAGTTTAAATATGTTCTGCATAAAAACATTTGCAATTTGTGTTGCACGATACGTAGATTGAACTGGTATGAAGTGGGCTGACTTACTGAGTTTGTCCACTACAACCATAATAGAGTCATTATTCCTCTTGGACTTTGGTAACCCTGTAATAAAGTCCATGGTGATAATCTCCCACTTCCATTCTGGTATAGGTAATGGCTGTAGCAAACCCGCAGGGTGTTGATGTTCAGCCTTAACCTGTTGACATTCTAAGCATCGTGCCAGATATTCTATTACATCTCTTTTCATGCCTAGCCAGTGATATTCCTTCCGAAGCGAAGTGATTAACTTTTGATAACCCGGATGTCCCGCATAAGGACTTTTATGATATTCATCCAGAATCTTTTCCTTAATATCGCCCTGATTGGGTACATATATTCTTTTCTGGTAGCATAAAATGCATGTTGCATTCAATTCATAACCTTGTTGCATTATGTGGATATTTAAGTTCTGCACTAATTGCTTCTTTTGTTGGTAGATTTGATCTTGTTCAGCAACCTCTTTAATTTCTTTGCCAAGGGTAGACTGTCCTTCACTAATGCCAATTTCATAAAGACAATGCACCTTTCGGCTCAGTGCATCTGCCACCCGATTTTATTTTCCTTTTAGGTGTTTGATTTCAAAATCAAAACCGCCCAAAAAGTCCACCCACCTAGCTTGCCTAGCGTTTAAAGTTGGTTGACTAAAGTAGCTAGTTAAGCTATGGTGATCTGTCATCAATAAAAAATTTCTTCCCACCAAATAATGGCGCCACATTTTTAGTGCATGTACTACAGCAGTTAGTTCCAGATCATAGGCAGAATACTTTTGCTCATGTTCTTTCAATTTCCTGGATTCGTACGCGATCACTTTCCCTTCCTGCATCAGCACCCCGCCTACACCCTCTTTGCTTGCATCTGTGCAGACTACGTAATCTTTTTCCGGGTCTGCAATACTCAGCATAGGTGCAGTGGTGAGCAGGTATTTGAGCTGTTCAAAGCTCCGTTGACATTCCGCTGTCCACTTAAATATTTTTCCTTTCTTCTGCAAGGAGGTGATAGGGTATGCAACCCTGGAGAAATGTTAAAATTGGAAACCAGGGCAAAACTTCATGTGGGTCATCTTATTCATGGCTAATAATATTTTTATTAGCTTCCTCTCGTCGAGAGGTGTAGGATTGATATAAAGATCATCCAATTCCGATAAGTATTCATGGAGATATGAATTTATTTTGATTATGGAATTATTATCAAGCCGCCCTACAACTCATGTAGGCTCAGAAGCCCAACAGTTGCATCTATTCACCCACCAACATTGTATATAAATATAAGAGGACTTTTCCTCATTTGGACTCACTCATCTCATCACATCTCTCTCTCTCTCTACTGCGCAGATATGAGTCTCTTCTCTACTGCGCTGAAATGGGTCTCTCTCTCTCTCACATGTGAAGCCAGAAGCTGTTGAATCTGAAGCTGCAACTGCAAAAGTAAAGATTGACTTGCGTGGCCTAGAAGATCTCCTCTTTGGAACTGCGTTGTAGGTTCATCTGAACCTCCTTTGAAAGCCGCAACTTTTGGTGGTGGAATGAAGTCAATCCGACGAACGGTTTGCAAGATATCGACTGCCCTAGTTTGAAGTCGGAAACTGCTGAAACTGAAGCTGCAACTGCAGAAGTAAAGATTGACTTGCGTGGCCTAGAATATCTCCTCATCTGAACTGCGCTGTAGGTTCATCTGAACCTCCTCTGGAAGCCGAAACTTTTGGTGGTGGAATGAAGTCAATCCGACTGTCGGTTTGTGAGATATGGTCTGCCCTAGTTTGATAATGAAGCCGCTAATGCTGATGCTACTGATCTAGGTTTTGCTACTGCTGATATGAATCAGATTTATTGTACTATTTCTCTCTGCTGAATTATTGAAGATAAAAGAATATTTGATCAAAGGGTTTCCCCACACATTGTGGGGTTTGCCGCTGGCTAGCCGCCACATCTTGTGTCTCTTGTCTTGGCTTGTTTTCTGTCGATCGTTTAATGTTCTATCTGCACTTTACTTTATGTACATGTGATTGCTAATCGGTGGAATATAATAAGAAAAAGAAGTAAACTGTTATAAGCATAGAACATACCATAACTTAACATGGTATCAGAGCTGAGGTGAAGACAAAGCCCGAGCAAGAGCAAGAGCAATCATCAAAGAGAATATTGGCAAGGCTATCCTAAAAGAACTATGGGGTCCTCAACACTCTTTCCTGCTGAAGACAAGCTCTGTGAGAAAGCTGACTATCACGGATGGAAGATGTCTATCGATCTAACCCTTGAGAATCAAGGAGTGTTGGATCATGTGAGAGGCAATATTGTTGAGCCTCCATCAAATGCATCCACTGCTGCCTGGAACAAATGAAAAATGGAGAAGTCAAAACAATAGAAGATCATACGGGACTCTATTGACAAGCACTTGGTGGCCTTCATCTCTGAACTGGAGACCTCCAAGGAAATCTGCGATAGACTGGTGAGTTTATTTCAAGTTAATGATGCAAATCAAGTTTTGTTTCTTAGAAATAAGCTGAGGGAAATCAAGCAGGGTAAAGATGAAAGTATGCAAGCATACTTCTTAAGAATCACCGAGATCAAGAACGATCTCCTATCTATTGTGGAAACTATTACTGACAGAGAAATGGCACTCACAACTCTTGGAGGATTGCCATTTGAATGGTATGTGTTCAGGACTACTCTTTTGAACTATAATGTAATTCCTGGTTTCGAGGAATTAATGGCTAGATGAATTCAAGAAGAAACAAGGGAAGAAGTGCAAGAAATGCCCATGCCTAAAGGTCCTCCTGCTGCCTTTTTCTTCTCATGCAAAGAAAAGAAATAATTCTGGGACTAAATCAAAAGGAAAGGCTGGACCTAAGGCTAGAAGAAAATGACGATGTTACATTTGCGATAAAGCAAGTCACTATGTATGAGATCATGAGCATCATGATGAATGAGATCATGGACATAAAGGGCAACATGAGATCATGGACATATAGGATAGCATGATGATGATGCACACTAGTTTGAGCAGCATTATGATGGATAAAATCATGGACATGGGCAGCATGATGATAATCATGATTGGAGAAGCATGGTACAGTATGTAGTGGTGCAACTCGAAATCCCTCTGATGGTAATCAAAGGAATGACAAATTCAATAGCAAAGGTAAGAGGAGAGTTGGGAATCAAGGAAGAGGACAAGCATTCAAGAAGGCTAGAAATTCCAAGATGTATTAAATGCACCTGACCTCAAAAAGAACCTAGTGTCCATCTCGGCAATGGAAGACAAAGGCTACAAGGTAACCTTCAGCGATGGCAAGGTATGTATATGGAAAAATAATGTTAAAGATGCCTTTGCTCTTGGGTTTAGTGTTGATTCATTATATCAGGTCGATGGAAGTCCGCTAGGTGTCATGTCTTGTGACACAACTATTTAGTCCGAACTTTGGCATCGGAGGTTTGCCCACCTTCATTACAAAGCTCTACCCGATGTAAGACATATGGTGACAGGGATGCCCGAATTCTGAGTAGAGAAAGAAGGTGTATGTCCAGGATGTGCCGAAGGAAAGCTCAAAAGGGGACCACTCCCCTCAAGCCAAAGCAAGACCTCCAATATATTACAATTGGTTCACTCGGGCATACCTGAGGTTGGCATTAAGAGGGAGACTACTACACCACATACTCCTGAGCAGAATGTTGTGGTGAGAAGGAAGAACCGCACGATGATGGAAGCTATCCGGGCCATGCTACATGATCAAAGACTTCCGAAGTTTCTATGGGCTGAAACTACAATCGCCGTTGTATATGTACAAAATCAATGCCCTCATCAAGCATTGGGTTCCTAAACTCCTGAAGAAATGTTCACCATCGGTCAAAGGGAAGTCGTGATTAGTCGTGATGTCACCTTTGACAAAGATATGGCCCTCAGCAAGGTGGACAATCTGCTGACTTTGAGTAGCTCTCAAGAAGCCGACACCAGGGAACCGAAAGAAAAGGATGATGAATCAATGCCTGATGTAGAAGAACCCATGGATCCGATTGATCCTCATCCACATGAGCCTTCCTCTTCTAGGAAGAGGCCTTCATGGCTCAGGGGAATACTTGATGATGCTGAAAGACATGTTGCACCCTGAGGAACCTTCCATCAAAGTAAGAAACTTAACAGGTATCAGGGATACCTGACCATCATGAGCAAGATCATACAAAATGAACCTTCATCATTCTCAGATGTCATCAAGCATTACCTATGGAAGGATGCTATGACCATAGAATATGGGTCTATTATGGAGAATGATGTCTGGGAAGTAGTTCCCAAACCCTGGACAAGACAATTGTTACTTCAAAATGGATTTACAAGATAAAGCATGCAGCAAATGGAAGTATGGAAAAGTATAAGGTTCATTTTGTTGCTCGTGGTTTATCCCAGAAGGGAGGTATAGACTATGATATTTGCACCTATTGCCAGATATACGACCATCCGCTTGATCATAGCCCTTGTGGCTTCACAAGGATGGAACCTACATCAGATGGATGTCAGATCGCGTTCTTACATGGTTCTATCAAAGAAGAGGTCTATGCGGAGCAACCTGAAGGATTTGAGATTTATGATTGAAAAAATCATGTATGCAGGTTGAAGAAGGCTCTCTATGGGCTGAAGCAAGCACCCCGAGCATGGTATGAGAGGATTGATAGCTACTTGATGAAGTTGGGATTCACTAGGAGTGAAGTTGATCCTAACCTTTACTTTAAGGTTGAAGATGACAAGCCTCTCATATCGGTGTTGTACGTGGATGACCACTTTCTAATAGGTGCAAAACCTCTCATTCACAAATGTAAGAGGGAGATGGCTTCTGAATTTGAAATGAAGGACCAAGGACTTGAACTGTGGCAGAAGCCAAGGGAAATTGTCCTATCTCAAGGAAAATATGTGGTAAATATATTGGAAAGATTCGGTATGATGGACTGCAAGCCTGTGACTACCTCAAGGATCTTAACTTTTAGAAGTTATATGGTAGTGATGTCGGACCAGACTTGGGAAATGCCTTTGAGTTTCAAAAACTCATTCACATTGATGTTCTTGGTGAACCTCCGTCCGAACATATGTTTTGCAGTTAGCATTGTGAGCTCATATTTGGTTGAGCCTCACTAGATTGATGCCAGGAATCTTCTGAGATGTTTTCAGGACACAATCTCTCATGGATTAAGATACACTGCTGGAGATGTGAGACTACTTGGATATACTGATGTTGATTGGGCAGGCAGTGTGGTGGATCATAAGAGCACTTCCGGTTACTGTTTCACCTTGGGATATACTTCGATATCCTGGATGAGCAGGAAGCAGAAGTCGGTGACTTTGAGCACCGCCGAAGCAGGATATATTGTTGCTAGCATAACCTCGTGTGAGGCAGTCTGGTTGCGAAAGCTCTTGAGTGAGCTGTTTGGATTTACATTGGATACCACTGTGATTCTCTGTAACAACCAGAGGTGGGATTCGATTATTGAGGAATCCCGTATTCGTTAATTGCTCCAGCACATAGACATCATCTGGGATATGGTAAGTCAATGAGCAAAGAAGCTCCATCACATTAAGATGATGTACAGGTTGATACACCTTGTCAAAGCCCCGAGGAAAGATCTAATTTGTGATTTTCCCAAACGACTTGGAGTCGGCAAGAAACCCTTGTACAAGGGTCCTGCATATTGCATACATTGAGCTCTGGCAGCTCTGAGGGCTTGCGGTTCCTACTGGAGCAACATATGACCACAGGGTGACTCACCCTCCCCTAGTGGTGCACACTGGAACAAGATGATTCGCTCTCTTGTGGGACAAGATGATTCGCTCTCTTGTGGAACAGGATGATTCGCTCTCTTGTGTAGCAGGATGATTAGTTCTCCTGTGAGGTCTGGATTGATGTGTCCTCCATGGCAGCCTGGATTGATGTGTTCTCCATGGCAATTGTAGCAGGATTGATGTGTTCTCCTGTGAGGCCTGGATTGATGTGTTCTCCATGGCAATTGTAGCAGGATTGATGTGTTCTCCTGTGAGGATAGGATTGATTAGTTCTCCTGTCGAGGCATCCTACCCATGCAGTCTGGGACTCATGGGAAGTACCTCTCATCTGATCAATGAGCAGGGAAATGAAGTTAGGAACCATAGTAGTACCGATGGATGCATCGTTGTAACTACTGTACTCCCTACGCTAGGATGATCTCCATTGATCTGGGATCAATGATACTGGTCTGGGACTAGTGGTAGGAGTTGTACCATACTATGACGCTGACTTCAGGTCGGTTGAGACTGGTCTGGGATCAGTGGTACATACTCTGAGATTGACTTTGAGTCAGTGGAGGATGATATTGGTCTGGGACCATTGGAGTTGTACTCACTATGACGCTGACTTTGGGTTGGTTGAGACTGGTCTGGGACCAGTGGTACATACTCTGAGACTGACTTTGAGTCAGTATGATACATCCTTGATCATTTCTTCTTCTTCATAATTCAGACAAAAGCAGAGTAGAACAGAACAATGCAAGAGCAAAGTAGAACAGAAAAAAACAGTACAGATCAGTGCGGGGCAGAACAAGACAAAGCAGAACAGGCAAAATAGAGCAGAGCAGGGCAAGGGTCAGGCTGTACAAGGAAGTGCATTTGATGGATGAATAGTAACGACCGATAGACAGATTGCAGATGAAGTTCTCCATGGTTGAGAGGGAGTGTTAAAATTGGCAACCAGGGCAAAACTTCATGTGGGTCATCTTATTCATGGCTAATAATATTTTTATTAGATTCCTCTCGTCGAGAGGTGTAGGATTGATATAAAGATCATCCAATTCCGATAAGTATTCATGGAGATATGAATTTATTTTGATTATGGAATTATTATCAAGCCGACCTACAACTCATGTAGGCTCAGAAGCCCAACAGTCGCATCTATTCACCCACCAACGTTGTATATAAATATAAGAGGACTTTTCCTCATTTGGACTCACTCATCTCATCACATCTCTCTCTCTACTGCGCAGATATGAGTTTCTTCTCTACTGCGCTGAAATGGGTCTCTCTCTCTCACACATGTGAAGCCGGAAGCTGTTGAATCTGAAGCTGCAACTGCAGAAGTAAGGATTGACTTGCGTGGACTAGAAGATCTCCTCTTTGGAACTGCGCTGTAGGTTCATCTGAACCTCCTTTGAAAGCCGCAACTTTTGGTGGTGGAATGAACTCAATCCGACGAACGGTTTGCAAGATATCGACTGCCCTAGTTTGAAGCTGGAAACTGTTGAAACTAAAGCTGCAACTGCAGAAGTAAATATTGACTTGCGTGGCCTAGAATATTTCCTCATCTGAATTGCGTTGTAGGTTCATCTGAACCTACTCTGGAAGCCGAAACTTTTGGTGGTGGAATGAAGTCAATCCGACTGTCGGTTTGTGAGATATGGTTTGCCCTAGTTTGATAATGAAGCCGCTAATGCTGATGCTACTGATCTAGGGTTTTCTACTACTGATATGAATCAGATTTATTGTACTATTTCTCTCTGCTGAATTATTGAAGATAAAAGAAGATTTGATCAAAGGGTTTCCCCACACATTGTGGGGTTTGTCCCTAGCTAGCTGCCACATCTTGTGTCTCTTGTCTTGGCTTGTTTTCTGTCGATCGTTTAATGTTTTATCTGCACTTTACTTTATGTACACGTGATTGCTAATCGGTGGAATATAATAAGAAAAAGAAGTAAATTGTTATAAGCATAGAACATACCATAACTTAACAAGAAACCTTCCACGAACCGTCTATAATATCCAGCCAACCCCATGAAAGACCTGATATCTGCCACATCCTTTGGTGTTGGTCATTCCATTATGGTTTTGATCTTTTCAGGGTCCACAGCAATGCCTTCCTTGGTGATGATATGCCCCAAATACTGGATCTGTTCTTTATAAAAATCGCATTTGCTAAATTTACCATATAGCTGATGTTCCCGTAGTGTCTGTAACACGAGTCTGAGGTGCTCCTCATGCTCTTTAATATTCTGAGAGTATATAAGTATATCATCAATAAAAATTAATACGAATTTGTCCAAGTACTGATGAAATACACTATTCATCAGGCACATAAATGTCGCAGGTGCATTGGTCAACCCGAAAGGCAGTACCACAAACTCGTAATGCCCATAACGGGTTCGAAAGGCTGTTTTGGCTATGTCCTCCTCCTTAATTCTGATTTGATGATAACCAGACCTCAAATCGATCTTTGAAAAGATTGTCGCCCCTTTCACTTGATCAAATAGTTCATCGATGCGGGGTAGTGGATATTTATTTTTAACTGTCAATTTATTCAGCTGTCTATAATCTATGCACATACGGAGGGTTCCGTCCTTTTTTCTAACAAACAGTACAGGGGCTCCCCAAGGGGATACGCTGGGACGGATATACTTCTTGTCTAACAGCTCTTGCAGCTGCATTTTTAATTCTGTTAATTCCGGCACACTCATCCGGTATGGTGCTCGGGACACTGGGGCTGCACCGGGTATCAATTCTATGGTAAAATCTAAATCTCTTTTGGGCGGCAGCCCTGGTACTTCTTCGGGAAATACATCTGTAAATTCTCGCACTACTGGTATGCTTCCCATAGCAGCAATTTTATCTTCAGATTTGGCATAACCTACTTGTACTGCATATATTTGACATTTTTTCCTGATGCTTTTAGCTAGCTGTGAGGCAGTAATTGGCTGGATCTGCACTGGTTTCAGGATACCCTGAATTTCCTTTTCATTTCTCAGTTCGTCTCGATAAGAAATTGTTTTTGTCTTGCAGTTTATTATAGACCACCGCTTTTCCAGCCAATCCATCCCAATCAGCACATCATACGAACCGAGAGGGAGTACATTCAATTCTGTCATCACTGTCTGACCGGCTATCCTTAATGGGCAGTTGCTGACCTTAGCCAGCACTCGTCTTTTTGCCCCGGTTGCAAGCTGTACTAACCATGGATTCTTAAACTTAATGGATTGCAAACTACAATTTTCCACAACTTTGGGACTAACATAGCTTAAGGTAGCTCCTGGGTCTACTAAAATGGAAACAGTTCGATCAAAAATCTTACCTTCAAATTCTATCATCGTTGGCTGGTAATCAGCTTGACGATCCTCGAGGGCAGCATTTATTCTGGGTATGGACCGAGCCACGTCTCCCACTGTGGAGGATTCATAAACCTGGGACACCTGATCACTTTCCTTTCAGTGAGGGCAATTTTTAATATAGTGTGGCCCGCCACAACCCCAGCACTGCACTGGTGGCCTAGCTGATCCCTCATTATCAGCTCTACCCGGCTGCTCACTGTATTTAGATTCATTAGGTGGCTTTAATCTGAGCTGATTTCTGGACTGGTTTCTATTGCTGGCCCCTTTGGAGAATCCCTTGTTGAAATTGCTGCGAGCTCCCTTAACTCCCACAGTCATTCTGCTGCCTTTTTTATCTACCCAGCGCTTCCCAGAATTTTCTCCTTTTTGTTTATTCTGCTGATAACATATTCTAGCTTTCCGTATCACTTCGTCCATGGTCTTCGGATTATCAAATTCGATCCTTTCCCGCATTGCCTGGGGTAGGCTGCTAACGAACCGCTGCACTTTTGCCTTTTCCTCCCGAATATACAGTACATAGCGAAGCAAAGATGTAAATTTAGTAATGAATTCATCCATGGTCTGCTGCCCAAGCCGCAGATCATGAAATTCCCGTGCTTTTTCATCGTAGAAACGTTCAGTCAAGTATTTCTCCTTGAAGTATCTTTGAAAAGTTTCCCAAGTTACATCTTGCTCACTCATTCCCCGCACTATCTTGACTTCCTCCCACCATAGAGTGGCTTTTCCTTGCAACTGGAAAATAGCGAGCCGCGCCTTAAGGTTGTGATCATATTCGTAAACTTGGAAATACTTGTTCATATTAATTAACCAGGCTTCTGCTGATTCCTCCGATTCCCCATCAAAATGTGGTGGCTTGATTTTCCAGAACTCACCCTGTAGCTCTATCCGCTGCCTTTTGGAAGTTCGATGTTCGGAAGCATTATCAGATCGCTCTCCCCGAACCTCTTCCCTTCCTTCTGTCTCTTCCTGTTCAGTGTGATAGCCTTGTTCCTCTGATACATGCGTTCGCTCTGGGCTGGGATTCGGTTGACGCTGGTTTTGTTTATCCGACAAACTTTTCAGGATCTTTTCCTGTTCCAAAGTTAATCTGGCGTTATCCTCACGCAGACGGGCCATCTCGTTCTTCAGCTCCTGGACTGTCTCCAATATGGTCAAATTGGTGTTACGAGTCTCTTCCCCCAGTTGCACCCAAATTTCATGATTCCCCTGAGGTTGAGTGATGGTCTCTGGTCTGGCCTCATTTCTGTGTGGAGCACTGTTTGATCTCCTCATGATTTTGCTGTCACCTGCATTTAGCAGATTAGTACATTTCAACAGATATGTGACATCCCTGTCTGAGAGACCTTAATTATTTTTTTTAGTTATTCATATTTCATCTTACTGCTATAGTTAATCCCGAGGTCACAGTGTTGTAACCTGGGCTCTGATACCACTTGTGATATCTCTCGTTAATATTTTTTTTTACATTCACACATACATAAGAAATAACTTTGATTATTTTCTTTTTGATATCATGACCGTAAAGTTCTTGGCAATAACTATGGTTTGGCTCTCGAAGTTCGAGGTCCTTATTGTTATTAAGTATACACATTGCATGAGATATATGAACCATGCTTTACCGTTGGCGCCGGCTGGGTTCTCATGCCATTACATTCCCGGCTGTCAACTCAGGGATTATATGACTTGGTTTGTATTTATTTGGTTTCCACCTGGCACTTGGAGCTGTTGTCCGGCCGGGGTCTTCACATGGCCACCAAGGATAATTTTAGGGGCGAATGTTCGCCCTTTGGCGAAATTAAGGGGTTTTAAATTTTTAGTGGGCGAATATTTTGTATCATAGTACATTTTTACAAATCACCTCAAATAGCCCACCTTATTTTAAGGGAGAGGGTAAAAAAGGTAAATTTAGCCCTTGAAATTAGGACTTACAACCTTCCATTCGCCCATTTTCAAGAATAGGTTTTATTTAAGTGAATCCATTCGCCCATTTTCAAGAATAGGTTTTATTTAAGTGAATCCTATGGACCAAATACCATATTTATAAAAGAGGTATGGTAAATTAATAAAAATATAAATAAATGAGAGGTATGGTAAATAAATAAAACATTTTTTATATTTACTCCATAAGTCACCTTATATACATGTAAGGGTGTAAACAAATAAAAATATAAGTAAAGTGGAGGTATGGTAAATAAATAAAACGTCTTTTTATACTTACTCAAAAGGTATGGTAAATAAATAAAAATATAAATAAACTAGATGTATCGTAAATAAATAAAACCTCTTTTTATATTTAGTCCATAACCCTCGTTCTATTTATGAAGGCTCAAGAAAGAGGTTTTATTTAAGTGAATCCTATGGGCCAAATACCATATTTGTAAAAGAGGTATGGTAAATTAATAAAAATATAAATAAACGAGAGGTATGGTAAACAAATAAAACATTTTTTTATATTTACTCCATAAGTCACCTTATATTTACAAACACTCAAAAAATGGGTTATATTTAGGTGAAACCTATGGCCAAAATACTATGGGACAAATACCATGGACTAGATTGTTATTAATACCATGCAAAAAACCATTATTAACCCTAATATTATAATTAATAAAAATAAAAATGGCACATGGTATTGACCCATGGTATTCACCAAAATGGCACATGGTATTGACCCATGGTATTCACCTGAAATGTAGCCTATTTAAATGGGGGAATTAAACCAGCATGTAGCCTATGCTAAGATTCACTAGGACTTTACAAAGTTTTATTATTTAGTGAAAGACTTGCCAAGATCTTACAAGATTTTATAATTGATTAAAATATTCGCCATACCTGGTGAGAGATTCGCCAAAAAATTATATATACATATTATATTATTGATAAAATCGCCTTCCATTTTTCCTATATACCATGGAGATTCGCCCATTTATTATATTTATAAATTTAGGGGGGGTTCTTAAAATTTTCCCTGATGGCCACCATGTGGTCTTTGTTCCTGCAAGCCGAGTTGGTGTGCTCAGCTCACTTCTGTGCAGTACTAGTGCCTACCGCCAAAACCTTCCTCGGGGTTTGCTATACCGTAAATCAACGGCGAGGAGGAGCTCTACCAGATCTACGGTTCACGTTTGGTCCGATGATAGAGAAAGGGTTTTGGGAAAGGTTTCCTCTGTCATTCGAACTTTCTCGGCTGATCTTTTGGAGAAGCCTCGGCTTCCACAGAACCTCGGCGATCTGAGTTTTCCACCCTTCGGCATCTACCCAGACCACCCTGGCTACCCTGGATTTGTCGTTTACCACTTATCAAGGTAAGTCGACATGTTTATTGCTCTGATAATTAGTTTACTTTCGTTTGTGGAAAACGTTATTAGTTTTTTCCCCGTCTTTTTCCTTACTCTTACGGTGGAACTCTTTGTTATCGCAGGTGCATGTTTATGGCGTCGTGACCTGCTTCCGGGTTGGCGACCAAACCAAATCTTCCATGTGGACTTCGCCCTCCGGGTAAGAAGCGGTTATCTTCATTGTTTTTAGGGAAGAAAACACAGTGATTTCAGATGGGTGGTGGAGCTGCCCCTTTCTCTGGGCGAGCCCACGGGGGGTTCTCTTTCTGGTTACGGTGTCGCCGTTTGTTTTATTCTTTTGATAGGGTCTCCGACCCATTCCGGTGCGTGTAAAATATAAATTTTGTTTCCAGAACAGTTACAAATTTTAAGTGCTGGGCACTAGCACCGGTTATTGACTTTGCTCTTAATGTATTTTTCCATATGGGGCCGAGGGTCAAACCCTTGAGTTTTTCCCCAAACTGCCATCAATATATTACTGTAATTGCAGGACTGCTTTCTCATATGCACTCTTTGGATTTGTTTTGTGTATTATTTTCATTACGCCACAAGGAATTGTTTAATATATTTTGTGCTATTATAACCCTGCTCTATTTGGTTTGCTTATTATAACGCACTCTGTGCGATGCGAAAGGTTGTTTCCTTCCATCGCAGTCTATGCACAGGATTTGGTATCTGGGTTATTTTTTTAAAGTTGTTACGCGGTTACCCAATAGATAACTAATGATTTCAGGGGATAAATGTTTTGTTTCCTGTTCCTAAAGCTCGATACCATTTCAAGCGGGATATCATCCCTCATTTTGTGGCAAGCTTGTCACGACTTCCTGTGTAGCTTGAGCATGTTGTCTCACTCTTGTTTACTGAGCAGTGGTTTTTCTTCTGACTATGGTTAATCTAAGGTTTGATGTCCTGTTCTTAATGGTTGTTCCGGCCATTTCTTGAAGGAAGAAGCTTCGGTGTTTTCTTGAAAGTTTCTTTTTTTAGCTTGGACTCTTATATGCATAAGGCTAATTTCATTGTAATGACTCTGCTTACAAACCCTGGAAGCTCTCGTGTACAGGTATAACCCAGTCTTGGTTATGGTTTGCAGTTATTATATGTATATGTAAGCAGTAAACGAGCATAATTGTTCTGTGCTTACTCGGTTGCTGCTAATTACAATAGTTTATCACATTTATAAATAGAAGAACAGGCTTGATTCCTTTCTCAATTTTATAATGATTACCTAGCGCTCTTAATCTTGATTACCCTACGCTTATATTAAATGCCATCATTCATTGCTTGTTCAGTTCATAATTCTTTCATGTAAATGCTTACAGTCATAACTCTATTCTCTTTTCTTTTCACAATCACAGAATTCTGTGCTTTTAAACTGGTAAAATCCAGAACTGTTAATTCGTTAATCAATGCTTACCTGACAGAAAGCAAATCACCTTATTATGCTTGTCCTCCTCCCGTCCTTAGGAGGGTCCTGCTCGACCTTCCACCCCCAAGCGCTCCTGCAAGTCTTCTGTTGCCTGCAAGACTTCTAGCGTTGCTAGACCTGAGCTATCTGGTCATTACCAGACATAGCAGCTCTAGGAAATTCTTTGTTTCCCAGTTATACGCTATCTGGTCACAACCAGACTTAGCATTCGCTGTCTAGATACAGCTCTCTGAGCCCTGCTATCTGGTCCTTACCAGACTTAGCTTTTCTTTTGGCCCCTCTTTCACTATCTGATCCTCACTGTCTGCAACTCTCTGGCTATACCAGAGTCACGCTATCTGGTCCTTACCAGACGTAGCGGTTCAGGAAGCTTCCGCCTTCCAAACACATGCCATCTGATCTTTACCAGACATAGCATTTTCTGTTTCCAAAGAGCAACTCTCTTTTTTTTCCTTTCTGCCATCTGATCTCTACCAGACTTGGCATAATCTTTTTCCCCTTTTCCTATGGGGTCTCAACCGTCTCATGAAGGTAGTTAGGTTTTCTTTTTCCAACTACCTCAATAGCTACTAACAACAATTAATCAACATACTTAATTAAACAGTAGTAGCAACAATTAATTAACATAATTAATTAACAGCAGTAGCAACATAGTTATTTTAATTTTACCAAACATAACCTTAGTCAACAGTTAAATTTTACTGCCTTACTTAAAACATTATCGATTTACTAGAAGCATTACAATGTTATTTAAAATGCATTTAAATTTCTAACAAATTTGACCAAGAATATACCAACAAAAAATCTAAAACAAAAGATATCTAAATAATAAATAAGTAAATTAAGAATTTGAAATTGACATGATAAATATAATTGCTCATAATAACTTATTTATATATATATATATATATATATATATATTATTTCAAATTTATACATATAAATTTGGTTAGGGTGACTCAATATATATATATATTATTTCAAATTTATACATATAAATTTGGTTAGGGTGACTCAATTGACAATCGCTATAAAAATGAAATCTCACCAAACCAAAAATTTTAAGTTCAAATCTTATGTTATCCTTGCTCTAAATCAAAAAATTAAACATGATAAAAATGTAATTCTACCCAACTTATAAAAATAAATAAATAAAATTTATACATAAAATAGAAAGTTCTGTTATAAAAAGCCAACACATATTAATGAGAGACTGAAATCGACGGAAGATGACTGCCACGTCATCAGTTGGTTAGCCAGCACACCACGTCGGCATAAGATGCGAAGGCTTCAACCACCGATATTACGATGGCGAACGTCTATAGTGTTCGAGTGTGCTGGCGGCCTTCTCGAGAAGAGCTAGATTGAAGGCAAAACGAGTTGATTTCTTGCGTGGATGGTTTTCTTTTTAAAATTTATTTCAAATTTCATAGAGACTCAATTGTGAATTTTACACAATTTAAATGTCTCATTTTTCTATCTATTATATTCATTTCCACACATTAAAGAAAACCTTAATCACTGCTATAAATGATTTCATCACATTTCCAAAAAAATCTCCTAATCCTGGAATAATTACACCATACTTTTAATGATTTCATCACATTACAAAAAAAATCACCAAATCCTAGGATAATTATACCACACTTACACCATACTTTTAATGATTTCATCACATTACAAAAAAAAATCTCCAAATCCTAGAATAATTATACCACACTTTTTGGGTTACTTTTTGTTTTTTATGTCATGTTTTGTTCTTTGTTTTTGGATCATAACCTCTTGTTTATTTCACTTCCCACTAAATTGGCGCACACGTATACACATGCAATTGTTCACACATGCAATTTGTCGATATGCGTGGCTGTTTTCTAATGATGTTCAAAGCACTCATACGTCAAATCTATTAACTTGTCGCGGGCAGGTATAACGTAATGCAATGGATATTAGGTTAATATTTAATTAATATCATCATTTAGGGAGGAGGATTTGCTTCGACAATGAAAAGTAGTTAAAATTTTGGTAAAAAAAATTGCAATAGTAATGTTTGAATCATGTTAATCAAAAAAATTTGGGCATCTAAAATCTGGAAGTTTGAGAGTAGTAATTTGGATTTACTAAAAAAATTTGTCTAATGCCCCGAGAAAATGTAAATATTTAATTTTACTGTGATAAGAGATAAACTGAATATGACAATATTAGTCGTTTGAAATTTAATAATCTTTTTATTATTATTATAAAAAAAAACAAATGAGTAGGAAATGTTTTCTTGATGTGCTGGCAACTTCTTGAGGAGGAAGTTGGGCAAAAACGGTTGCTGTGGTTGCAACCCTAACTACCTCCCCTAACTGGAAGGGCTTCCAGAGAAAAGGAGGAAGGTAGAGGAAAAATCTGCGCTGTAGGGACAGGCAGAGGAGGAAAAAAAAGAAAAACAGCTAAGTCTGGTAAAGACCAGATAGCCAAGCACTAAGTGCAATCGTTCTTGCTGAGGACGGTGGTCCTGCAAGAGAGCTAGGGGGGAGATTTGGTCTCGAAAGACAATCTCACAGTCGGGTGGTGTGACTAGCTACATCTAGAGGTGATCTCTTTCTGTGAAGATACTTAATTAAAGCGACCAAGTATGAAATACTCTCTGTTGAATTGTGATATTATGATTGTGAATTGTGATATTATGACTGTGAATTGTTGATATTATGACTCTGTGGATGTGATGGTGCTTGCAGAAGGTTCTTCTAGTAGAATACTATAATTATTATACTTTTGAAGGAACCCAGATGCGTATTTTTATTTTAGAAATCGATATTTCTTAAGCACGGAAAATAATGACTGTGGAAACCAAATCTGCCTGTAGAGGAACTATCTTGATGTGGTTTGGACTACAGTACATTCGACTCATTTATTTGTTTTTGTGTTCCTAAATACCTTTCATCATGAATATAATTCTTACTAGAGGTGGGAAAAAACTCGGTATTGACCATTTGAAATTCTGAGAAAAAATTGAAAGAGTTAACGCCACCGAATTACCATATACAGGAAATAATGTGAAAACATACAGTTCTGTTTCATTCTTTCCTTTAAACAGATTATCAGAAATCCTGAAGGAATGGTGAAAGTTAACGTATAGTGCCATCACATACAAGAAGAATAGTATATATATATTTATTGCTGCACCATACTATAGAAAAGACAATCTGAATGCGGAAGAATTGTAGAGAGAAGTTCATGCAACAGTTCTAGTATATAGGAAGGAGATAACAGTGATACATCACACTGCACCATTCTTGGAAGTAAACGAAATACACAGACTCCATTAAAACTGTATTGATAACCAATAGTAGGTCTTGAGGGCCAAAGTATACAATTCTTACTTCTGAGAAAATACAGACAAACAAAGACTAATACGAAAGAGCTGAGAATCGCATACCAGAATTGTTAACACTGAAAGAGAATAATTGTGCGAGTGTAGGGTCACAATCCCACAGATTTGAGAAAAACGACCTCGTACAGGTCATCTGGGACTTGAATCCTGGAGGGTCCTAATGGAATTCCGAGGTCAAGTCTTACAAAAGGATCCTCTCTTGCCAAATTAGAACTTCCAGGGATGAAACCCTCTATATAGGCTCCAGAAAAATTTAGCAGTGCGAATAATTTCACAATGAGACCAGCGGATAAAGGAAAGAGTAAATCAAATAAACCCAACCCTGTTGACGAGGCTTCAGACCCAGTAGGAACAAGGATAAACTGGCTAGGACAATGCGGTCGAGGAAGAACCTTGAGTGGGGGTTTAATGAGAAATTCTTACGTGATATTACCGAAAGAATAGGGATACCAACAATGATAAAAAAAAGGGCTCGAGGCCACACTTCAGAAATAAACATAACCCTCTGTGCACAAACCATATAACCAGAACACAGACATAGGATTAATTATTAGGAGAAGTAAATCCGGAGACCTACACATATATATACATTCATAAACGTTCAAATGCATAAAGGAAAGTTAACCAAGAATCCACTAAAGCAATTGCACCAGATGGTGAATTATAATCGGAAGTATACAACAGACTTACAGCCGATAAATTCCCTTCATACACTTTTAAATTAAAAAAAAGAACTGTCCAGATCAGGGATGGTGACACCACTGTGGGTGAAAAGCCCTGAAATCCCGGAGTATACAAAGAAGACCATTAAAAGTATTCTGAGGGCGATTCTAGTCATCAGGGTGACTACCCTCCAAACCCTCTAAACGTTTAACGCGCATGCAATATAAACAATAACTTAAGGTGTGGACCGGCAAGAGCCAGATTCATTACACTATTCAGAACTGAAATTCCAGCTAGGGATCACTTCCACCACGGTGGATCTTACCCGGAAAGGATGTCAAACCGATGTTGTAGGGGCTCCTCTCCTCCTGAATTAACCAAGGGTAAGTTGCCCCTCATTCTGCGAGACATATGAAACCGTAAGAGGAAAAGCCTGATTAGAGCTGCAGTAAACGACTTCATCATAGGTAAAATATACGCAACGACAAAACAATAGCTCAAAGATTACCTATAGGATGTATTAGCTGTCAAATACTGGGTTTGAGGCGGAACACCGGTAGTGACCAAGCGCTGTGCACCAACAGAACAGAGCTGCTGAAGAATGAGCGGGACTGGAGCAGGTTTCGCCAGAGGTTTTCCTCCAAATGAAGTCACGCTCATAGCAATCCACAGAAGAGGTAAACCCCGAGGAGACTGCCGTCGTTGGATTGCGGAGAGAATAGTGCACCGTTGATTAGGGCGGGGTTTCCAAACAGATAGATGAGACCGGACAGCTCTGCTCAGGCCACGTACCGAACGGAGCAGAGGAGTTAATAAAAGTTACAGTAAGTATTACCTGCCACGTGATGGCAGTAGGGTAAACAAATACTGGTAAACAAATATGTGCCGCGTGGACCACCAGGTGGTAATCAAACCTTAGTGTTAAAGGCGATCATTAATATGCTGGCGTGTTCTTTGAAATTTCAAAAACTGTGGCCTCTGGGATAAACACCGAAACAAATTAAACAAAACTGATTGGAAATAAACGAAGTAAAACCATTATAAATTTTGTAGTCGCAATTTTACTTATATTTACAAAAAATAGTTAATATGTTAACTTCTCTTTTGGTTCCAATTTTAGGCTAAGGCAAAGGAAACAATAAAGAGACAGAAGATAGTAAGCATGTGAAGGGGAGACAGCACTCCGCATAGGTTTGTAGCAGGCCAGGGACCTGTAACAAGCCCTGGGGATGACCCAGAACTATGGGTACAGCTTGGGGAGGAGACTCATAATACAAACCTTGCAATATTAGAGACGGTCCAGGAACTGAAGAATGAAATGGCTCGGTTACGAGAGGATAACGCCAAATTAACCATGGAGCAGGAAAGAATTCTAAAGAGCCTATCAGATAAACAGAATCAGCAACTGTTGAATCCCAATGCTGAGCAGCAAAGAGTGTCAGAGGAACAAAATCACCACACATAACCATAGGGGTCAGAAGGAAGGAATGAAGAACGGGAGGAACGATCTGATAATGCTTTCAAACATCAGACATAAAAAAGACAACGAATAGAGTTGCAAGGTGAGTTCCGCAAGATCAAACCGCCACACTTTGACGAAGAACAAGTGGAAGCAGCTGAGGCGTGGCTAATTAATATCAAAAAATACGTCCAGTTGTACGAATACGATCACAACCTGAAAGCATGATTAGCCATTTTCCAGTTACAAGGGAAGGCCACCTTGTGGTGGGAGGAAGTCAAGATCGTGAAAGGAGTAAGTGAACAGAATATTACCTGGGATAAATTTCAAAGATATTTCAAGGAAAGGTACCTGACAGAATGTTTCTACGATGAGAAGGCAAGGGAATTCCATGATTTGTGTCTGGGATAGCAGACCATGGATGAATTCATTACTCAGTTTACATCATTACTTCGTTATGTACCTTATATTAGGGAGGAAAAGGCTAAAGTACAACGGTTTATCAGCCGCCCGCCCTCGTATATGAGGGAAAGAATTAAGTTTGACAATTCGAAAACAATGGATGAAGCAATACGCAAAGGCAGAATTTGTTAGCAATAAAGTAAATAGAAGGGAGAAGTTCCAGGTAAAAGATGGAATGATAAGAGGAACAACAGATTGGCAGGAAATAGTAAAGGGAGTTGGGGTGGAGGTAGTAAGGGCTTGGTAAAAGGGCAAAATAGTAAAAATCTACAGAAAGGCCCCCTCAGGTCAAAGCCCACGGGTGAGTCCAGGATCAGCAAGCCATCTGGAAAATTTGACCATGAAGGGACAACAAGGCCCCCCGTGTAGTGTTGGGGGTGTGGTGGACCTCATTATGTCAAAAACTACCCGCAACGGAAGGGAACCGAACAAATTTCCCAGGTCCATGAAGCATCAACGGTCGGTGATGTGGGATGTAGTCTGCCAAGGATTAATGCCACCTTGGAAGATCGTCAGGCGGAGTACCAGTGGACTATGGTGGAATTTGAAGGTAAAATCTCAGACCTTATTGTAACTGTTTTAATTGAACCTAGAGCCACATTAAGTTGTATTAGTCCTAACATTGTAGAAAGCTATAAACTACAACCTGTTAAATTCAAGAATCCTTGGCTAGTACAACTGGCTATAGGGACCAAGAGACGAGTGCTTGCAAAAGTCAATGATTGCCCTTTAAAGATAGCGGGACAACCAGCGTTAGCAGATTTAAATGTGCTTCCCCCTAGATCATATGACATTCTAATCGGTATGGATTGGCTAGAAAAACATTGGTCCCTTGTCAACTGTAAAACCAAGACCATCTATTACAGGGATGAATTTGGAAAATAGTAGGAAATGCAGGGAATTAAGCGACCTGTGCAGATTCGGCCGATAACTGCCTCTCAGTTGGCAAGATGTACTAGGAAAGGGTGTCAAATGTATGCCATTCAAGTAGGGTATGCTAACTCAAAAGACAAATCAGTTGCATTAAACAACATCCATGTGATACAAGAATTTGCGGATGTGTTTCTAGAAGAGATTCCTGGATTGCCCCCTAAAAGAGATATAGAGTTTACTATCGAATTGGTACCAGGGGCAGCCCCGGATCCGGAGCACCTTACCGAATTAGTACACCTGAGTTGACAGAGTTAAAGATGCAATTGCAGGAACTGGTGGACAAAAATGACATTCGCCCTAGCATGTCTCCCTGGGGAGCTCTAGTACTCTTTTTAAGGAAAAAGGACGGGACTCTTCGTATGTGTATAGATTACCGTCAGTTGAATAAATTGACCGTCAAGAATAAGTACCCTTTACCCGGATGGATGAACTTTTTGATCAAGTAAAGGGAGCAACATTATTTTCCAAGATCGATCTATGATCGGGTTATCACCAAATCAGGATCAAGGACGAGGATATAGCTAAGATTGCTTTCAGAACAAGGTATGGGCATTATGAGTTTGTGGTGCTACCCTTTGGGTTAACTAATGCCCCTGCAACCTTTATGTGTTTAATGAACAACATATTTCATCAATATTTGGATCGATTTGTGCTAATCTTTATTGACGATATACTTATATATTCTCGAACCATGGAGGAACCTAAGGAGCACCTTAGGTTGGTGCTACAAACCCTTCAAGAACACCAGCTGTATGCTAAGTTCATCAAATGCGACTTATTTAAGGAGGAAATACAGTATTTGGGGCGTATAATCACAAAAGAAGGGATCGCAGTAGACCCTGAAAAGATAAAGACCATAATGGAATGGCCTGTACCAAGGGATGTGGCAGACATCTGATCCTTCATGGGACTAGCCGGTAATTACAGGCGATTTGTAGAAGGATTCTCAAGAGTAGTGTACCCTATTACTTCCTCGCAGAAAAAGGGAAGAGCTTTTAGGTGGACCCCAGAATGCCAAGCAAGTTTTGAGCAACTTAAGCATCTACTCACCACCGCACCCATTCTAAGCATAGATGACCCTAATAAGGATTATGTGGTGTGCACTGATGCAAGAAAGGAAGGCGTCGGAGGTGTGTTGATGCAAGAACCTAAGGTAATCGCTTACGAGTCAAGGAAACTGAAAGAACATGAGCAGAATTATTCCTCTTATGAATTAGAATTGGCAGCTGCCATACATGCTTTGAAGATGTGCCGACATTACCTTATGGGAAGAAAATTTTATTGCTGACAGACCACCATAGTTTGACCAACTATTTTAGCCAGCCCACTTTAAATGCCAGGCAAGCACGGTGGATGGATTTCCTAAGTGATTTTGACTTTGAAATCAAACATTTGAAAGGGAAGGAGAATCGAGTGGCAGACGCGTTAATTCGAGAGTTACAGTGCTTATATGAAATTACCTTTAGTGAATGGAAAAGCCCCTTCGAAGAGATGATTAAAAAGGAAGCCGAGCAAGATGCTGTATACTAACAGATAAAATAGCAAGTACAACAGCCTACCAGTAAGGAAAATTAGCTAGATTATGGGGTAGATGATGCTGGAATGTTGTACTATAGGAAGAGGCTATATGTGCCCGAACAGAACAGCATCAAAAATATGATTTTAGATGAATTTCATATCAGCCACTATGTTGGACACCCAGGTTATCAGAAAATGATCATTGCCCTCCGAAAAGAATATTTCTGGCCAGGTATGAAGAGAGATGTGGCGGAATACCTGGCATGTTGTTTAGAATGTCAGCAAATCAAGGCAGAACACCAGCACCCTGCGGGACTAATGCAACCATTACCCATTCCAGAATGGAAGTGGGAAACCATTTCTATGGACATCATAACAGGTTTGTCCAAGACAAGGAAAAATAACGACTCCATCATGGTGGTGGTGGACAAATTAAGTAAATCAACACATTTTATCCCTGTGCAATCTACTTATAGAGCTGTGCAGATTGCTCATATTTTTATGCAAAACATATTTAAGTTGCATGGGTTACCAAAAACAATAATCTCCGACCGTGATGTAAAATTCACATCGGTCTTTTGGAAAACATTGTTTGCAGAACTAGGAACTCAACTGAATTTTAGTACGGCATATCACCCTCAGACAGACGGGCAAACAGAATGGGTGAACCAGGTGGTGGAAGACATGTTGAGGGCATATGTTATGCAACAACTGACCAGGTGGGAAGATTACCTGCACTTGGTCGAATTTGCATACAATAATGGCTATCATGCGTCACTGCAAATGAGCCCATTCGAAGTGCTGTATGGACGGAAGTGTCGCACACCCTCAAGCTAGAGTGGACCAGAAGACAAATTAATGTTGGGGCCAGAAATGCTTGGGGAAATGGAAGAAATGGTCAAAAAGGTACGGTCAAATTTAAAAGCCGCCCAGGATAGGCAAAAGAATTTTGCCGACCGGAAAAGGAGGTTTAAAGAATACCAAGTCAGCGATCATGTGTATGTCAGAATTCAAGCAAAGAGGAGCACATTGCAGTGGAGCAAGTGCACCAAATTGGCACCCCGATATTGTGGACCGTTCCAGGTCTTGGCAAGGATTGGGCCATTGGCTTACCAGCTCACCCTGCCAAGTCACATCCGAGTCCACAATGTCTTCCATGTCTCCGTATTGAAAAAATACGTCTATGACCCTAAACATGTAATCAGATGGCAGGATGTACAGGTAAGAATCATTCCAGTAACCAGTCTGAAAGTTTTTCTTTAAAAGAAACTAACTTAAAATGTTGCATGTTGTAGGTCGAACCGGAAGGAGAAATCTTGGTCGAGCCGCTGAACATTCTCGACCGGAGAGAAGTACAGTTGCGGAAGGGAGCTATTACCCAAGTTAAAGTGCAGTGGCAGCACTTTGGGCCTAATGAGTCCACCTGGGAGGATGAAGAGCTTATGAAACAAGCTTACCTGCGGTTTTTTATGGTCAAAAGACATCGGAACGTGTCCAATCTTAGGAGGGGGAGATGTGATGCCCCGAGAAAATGTAAATATTTAAATTTATTGCGATAAGAGACAAACTGAATATGACAATATATTAGTCATTTGAAATTTAATAATCCTTTTATTATTATTTAAAAAAAAAAACAAAAGAGTAGGAAATTTTTTCTTCATGTGCTGGCAACTTCTTGAGGAGGAAGTTGGGCAAAAGCGGTTGCTGTGGTTGCAACCCTAACTACCTCCCCTAACTGGAAGGGCTTCCAGAGAAAAGGAGGAAGGTAGAGGAAAAATATGTGCTGTAGGGACAGGCAGAGGAGGAAAAAATAGAAAAACGACTAAATCTTGTAAAGGCCAGATAGCCAAGCACTAAGTGCAATCGTTCTTACTGAGGACGGTGTTCCTGCAAGAGAGCTAGGGGGGAGATTTGGTCTCGAAAGACAATCTCACGGTCGGGTGGTGTGACTAGCTACATCTAGAGGTGATCTCTTTCTATGAAGATACTTAATTAAAGCAACCAGGTATGAAATACTCTCTCTTGAATTGTGATATTATGACTGTGAATTGTGATATTATGACAGTGAATTGTTGATATTATGACTCTGTGGATGTGATGGTGCTTGCAGAAGGTTCTTCTATAGAATACTATAATTATTATACTTTTGAAGGAACCCAGATGCATATTTTTATTTTAGAAATCAATATTTCTTAAGCACAGAAAATATTGATTGTGGAAACCAAATCTGCCTGTAGAGGAACTATCTTGCTGTGGTTTGGACGACAGTACATTCGACTCATTTATTTGTTTTTGTGTTCCTAAATACCTTTCAACATGAATATAATTCTTACTAGAGGTGGGAAAAAACTCAGTATTGACCATCTGAAATTCAGAGAAAGAATTGAAAGAGTTAACGCCACCGAATTACCATATACAGGAAATAATGTGAAAACATGCAGTTCTATTTCATTCTTTCCTTTAAACAGATTATCGAAAATCCTGAAAGAATGGTGAAAGTTAACGTATAGTGCCATCACATACAAGAAGAATAGTATATATATATTTATTGCTACACCATACTATAGAAAAGACAATCTGAACGCGGAAGAATTGTAAAGAGAAGTTCATGTAACAGTTCTAGTATATAGGAAGGAGATAACAGTGATACATTACACTGCACCATTCTTGGAAGTAAACAAAATACACAGACTCCATTAAAACCGTATTGATAACCAATAGTAGGTCTTGAGGGCCAAAGTATACAATTCTTACTTCTGAGAAAATATAGGCAAACAAAAACTAATACGGAAGAGCTGAGAATTGCATACTAGAACTGTTAACACTGAAAAAGAATAACTGTGCGAGTGTAGGGTCACAATCCCAGAGATTTGAGAAAAACGGCCTCATACAGGTCATCCGAGACTTGAATCCTGGAGAGTCCTAATGGAATTCTGGGGTCGAGTCTTACAAAAGGATTCTCTCTCGCCAAATTAGAACTTCCAGGGATGAAGCCCTCTATATAGGCTCCAGAAAAATTTAGCAGTGTGAATAATTTCACAATGAGACCAGCGGATAAAGGAAAGAGTAAATCAAATAAACCCAACCCTGTTGACGAGGCTTCAGACCTAGTAGGAACAAGGATAAACTGGCTAGGACGATGCGGTCGAGGAAGAACCCTGAGTGGGGGTTTAATGAGAAATTCTTACGTGATATTACCGGAAGAATAGGGATACCAACAACGATAAAAAAAAAGGGCTCGAGGCCACACTTCAGAAATAAACATAACCCTCTGTGCACAAACCATATAACTAGAACACAGACATAGGAGCAATTATTAGGAGAAGTAAATCCGGAGACCTACACATATATATACATTCATAAACGTTCAAATGCATAAAGGAAAGTTAACCAAGCATCCACTAGAGTAGTCGCACCAGATGGTGAATTGTAACAGGAAGTATACAATAGGGTTATAGCCGATAAATTCCCTTCATACACTTTTAAATTAAAAAAAAAAGAACTGTCCAAATCAGGGATGGCGACACCACTGTGGGTGAAAAGCCATGAACCCCGGAGTATACAGAGAAGACCATTAAAAGTATTCTAAGGGTGATTCTAGTCATCAGGGTGACTACCCTCCAAACCCTCTGAACGTTTAATCTGCATGAAATATAAACAATAACTTAAGGTGTGGACTGGCAAGAGCCAAAGTCATTACACTGTTCAGAACTAAAATTCCAGCTAGGGAGCACTTCCACCACGGTGGATCTTACTCGAAAAGGATGTCAAGCCGATGCTGTAGGAGCTCCTCTCCTCCTGAATTAACCAAGGGTAAGTTTCCCCTCATTCTACGAGACATATGAAACTGTAAGAGGAAAATCTTGATTAGCGCTGTAGTAAACGACTTCATCATAGGTAAAATATACGTAACAACTAAACAATAGCTCAGAGATTACCTATAGGACGTATTAGCTATCAAATACTGGGTTTGAGGCGGAACACCGGTCGTGACCAAGCTCTGTGCACCAACAGAACAGAGCTGCTGAAGAATGAGCAGGACTGGAGCAGGTTCTGCCAGAGGTTTTCCTCCAAATGAGGTCACGCTCATAGCAATCCACGGAAGAGGTAAACCCCGAGGAGACTGCCGCCGTTGGATTGCGGAGAGAATAGTGCACCGTTGATTAGGGCGGGGTTTCCAAATAGATAGATGAGACCGGACAGCTCTGCTCAGGCCACGTACCGGACGGAGCAGAGGAGTTAATAAAAGTTACAGTAAGTATGGCCTGCCACGTGATGGCAGCAGTGTAAAGAAATACTGGTAAACAAATATGTGCCACTTGGACCACTAGGTGGTAATCAAACCTTAGTGTTAAAGGCGATCATTAATATGTTGGCGTGTTCTTTGAAATTTCAACTGCGTAAATCCCAAGAGGTGGATGTATTATAGTTGCGGTAATTTTTTTTTTTTTAAAGTGGAGATGTTACAAGTGGTATCAGAGCCAGGTTTAAAAAACTGTGGCCTTTGGGATAAACACCGAAACAATTAAACAAAACTAATTGTAAATAAACGAAGTAAAACCATTATAAATTTTGCAGTCACAATTTTATTTATATTTACAAAAAATAGTTAATATGTTAACTTCTCTTTTGGTTCCATTTTGAGGCTAAGGCAAAGGAAACAACAAAGTGACAGAAGATAGTAAGCATGCGAAGGGGAGGTAGCGCTCCGCATAGGTCTGTAGCAGGCCAGGGACCTGCAACAAGCCTTCGGGATAACCCAGAACTATGTGTACAGTTTGGGGAGGAGACTCGTAATAAAAACCTTGCAATATTAGAGACAGTCCAGGAACTAAAGAATGAAATGGCTTGGTTACGAGAGGATAACGCCAGATTAACCATGGAGCAGGAAATAATTCTAAAGAGCCTATCAGATAAATAGAATCAACAACCGTTGAATCCTAGTGCTGAGCAATAGAGAGTGTCAGAGGAACAAAATCACCACACAGAACCAGAGGGGTCAGAAGTAAGGAATGAAGAAAGGGAGGAACGATCTGATAATGCTTCCGAACAGTAGACATCAAAAAGACAATGGACAGAGTTGCAAGGGGAGTTCCGCAAGATGAAACTGCCACACTTTGATGGAGAACAAGAGGAAGCAGTTGAGGCATGGTTAATTAATATGAACAAATATTTCCAATTGTACGAATACGATCACAACGTGAAAGCACGATTAGCCATTTTCCAGTTACAAGGGAAGGCCACCCTGTGGTGGGAGGAAGTCAAGATCGTGAAAGGAGTAAGTGAACAAAATATTACCTGGGATAAATTTCAAAGATATTTCAAGGAAAGGTATCTGATAGAACATTTCTACGATGAGAAGGAAAGGGAATTCCATGATTTGCGTCTAGGACAACAGACCATGGATGAATTCATTACTCGATTTACATCATTACTTCGTTATGTACCTTATATTAGGGAGGAAAAGGCTAAAGTATAACGGTTTATCAACGTCCTGCCCTCGTATATGAGGGAAAGAATTGAGTTTGACAATCCGAAAACAATGGGCAAAGTAATACGCAAAGCCATAATTTGTTACCAACAAAGTAAACAGAAGGGAGAAGTTCCAGGTAAAAGATGGACTGATAAGAGGAATAACAGATTGGCTGGAAATAGTAAAGGGAGTCGGGGTGGAGGTAATAAGGGCTTGGCAAAAGGGAAAAACAGTAAAAATCTACAGAATGGCCCCTTTAGGTCAAAGCCCATGGGTGAGTCTAGGATCAGCGAGCCATTTGGAAAATTTGACCATGAAGGGACAGCAAGGCCCCCCATGCAGTGTTGGGGGTGTGGTGGACCTCATTATGTCAAAAACTGCCCGCAACGGAAGGGAACCGAACAGATTTCCCAGTTCCATGAAGCATTGATGGTTGGTGACGTGGGACATAGTCTGCCAAGGATTAATGCCACCCTGGAAGATCGTTAGGCGGAGTACCAGCCGACTATGGTGGAATTTGAAGGTAAAATCTCACACCTTATTGTAACTATTTTAATTGACCCTGGAGCCACATTAATTTATATTAGTCCTAACGTTGTAGAGCGCTGTAAACTGCAACTTGTTAAATTCAAGAATCCTTGGCTAGTACAGCTGGATACAGGGGCCAAGAGACGAGTGCTTGCAAAAGTCAATGACTGCCCTTTAAAGATAGCGGGACAGCCAGTGTTAGCAGATTTAAATGTGCTTCCCCTTGGATCATATGACATTCTAATTGGTATGGATTGGCTAGAAAAACACTGGTCCCTTGTCAACTGTAAAACCAAGACCATCTATTACAGGGATGAATTTGGAAAATAGTAGGAAATGCAGGGAATTAAGCGACCTGTGCAGATTCGGCCGATAACTGCCTCTCAGTTGGCAAGATGTATTAGGAAAGGGTGTCAGATGTATGCCATTCAAGTAGGCTATGCTAACTCAAAAGATAAATCAGCTGCATTAAACAACATCCCTGTGATACAAGAATTTGCAAATGTGTTTCTAGAAGAGATTTCCGGATTGCCCCCTAAAAGAGATATAGATTTTACTATCGAATTGGTACAAGGGGTAGCCCCGGTATCCCGAGCACCTTACCGAATGAGTACACCTGAGTTGATAGAGTTAAAGATGCAATTGCAGGAACTGCTGGACAAAAATTACATTCGCCCTAGCGTGTCTCCCTCGGGAGCTCCGGTACTATTTGTGAGGAAAAGGGACAGGACTCTTTGTATGTGTATAAACTACCGTCAGTTGAATAAATTGGCCGTCAAGAATAAGTACCCTTTACCCCAGATCGATGAACTTTTTGATCAAGTAAAGGGAGCAACAGTATTTTCCAAGATCGATCTGCCATTGGGTTATCACCAAATCAGGATCAAGGACGAGGATATAGCTAAGACTGCTTTTAGAACAAGGTATGGGCATTATGAGTTTGTAGTGCTACCTGGGTTAACTAATGCCCCTGCAACCTTTATGTGTTTAATGAACAACATATTTCATCAATATTTGGATCGATTTGTGCTAATATTTATTGACAATATATTTATATATTCTCGCACCATGGAGGAACATAAGGAGCACCTTAGGTTGGTGCTACAAACCCTCCGAGAACACTAGTTGTATGCTAAGTTCAGAAAATGTGACTTATTTAAGGAGGAAATACAGTATTTGGGGCATATAATCACAAAAGAAGGGATCGCAGTGGACCTTGAAAAGATAAAGACCATAATGGAATGGCCTGTACCAAGGGATGTGGCAGACATCCGATCCTTCATGGGACTAGCCGGTTATTATAGGTGATTTGTAGAAGGATTCTCAAGAGTAGCGTACCCTATTACTTACTTGCAGAAAAAGTGAAGAGCTTTTAGGTGGACGCCAGAATGCCAAGCAAGTTTTGAGCAACTTAAGCAGCTGCTCACCACTACACCCATTCTGAGCATAGCTGACCCCAATAAGGATGATGTGGTGTGCACTGATGCAAGCAAGGAAGGAGTCGGAGGCGTGTTGATGTAAGAAGGTAAGGTAATCGCTTACGAGTCAAGGAAACTGAAAGAACATGAGCAGAATTATTCCGCTTATGACTTAGAATTGGCAGCCGTCATACACGCTTTGAAGATGTGGCGACATTACCTTATGGGAAGAAAATTTTTATTGCTGACAAACCACCACAGTCTGACCAACTATTTTAGCCAGCCCACTTTAAATGCCAAGCAAGCATAGTGGATGGATTTCCTAAGTGGTTTTGACTTTGAAATCAAACATTTGAAAGGGAAGGAGAATCGGGTGGCAGACGCATTAAGTCGAAAGTTACAGTGCTTATATGAAATTACCTATAGTGAATGGAAAATCCCCTTCGAGGAGATGATTAAAAAGGCAACTGAGCAAGATGTTGTATACCAGCAGATAAAACAGCAAGTACAACAGCCTACCAGTAAGGAAAATCAGCTAGATTATGGGGTAGATGATGCTGGAATGTTGTACTATAGGAAGAGGCTATATGAGCCCGAACAGAATAGCATCAAAAATCTGATTTTAGATGAATTTCATATCAACCACTATGTTGGACACCCAGGCTATGAGAAAATGATCACTGCCCTCCGAAAAGAATACTTTTGGCTAGGCATGAAGAGAGATGTGGCGAAATACCTGGCACGTTGTTTAGAATGTCAACAAATCAAGGCAGAACACCAGCACCCTACGGGACTATTGCAACCGTTACCCATTCCAGAATGGAAGTGGGAAACCATTTCTATGGACTTCATAACAGGTTTGCCCAAGACAAGGAAAAATAACGACTCCATCATGGTGGTGGTGGACAAATTAAGTAAATCAACACATTTTATCCCTGTGCAATCTACTTATAGAGTTGTTGAGATTGCTCATATTTTTATGCAAAACATATTTAAGTTGCATGGGCTACCAAAAACAATAATCTTCGACCGTGATGTAAGATTCACATCGGTCTTTTGGAGAACATTGTTTGTAGAACTGGGAACTCAACTGAATTTTAGTACGGCATATCACCCTCAGACAGACAGGAAATTAGAACGGGTGAACTAGGTGGTGGAAGACATGTTGAGGGCATATGTTATGCAGCAGCTGACCAGGTGCGAAGATTACCTGCTCTTGGTCGAATTCGCATACAATAATGGCTATCATGCGTCATTGCAAATGAGCCCATTCGAAGTGCTGTATGGACGGAAGTGTCGCACACCCTCAAGCTGGAATGGACCAGAAGACAAATTAATGTTGGGGCCAGAAATGCTTGGGGAAATGGAAGAAATGGTAAAAAAGGTACGGTCAAATTTAAAAGCCGCCCAGGATAGGCAAAAGAATTTTGCCGACCGGAAAAGGAGGTTTAAAGAATACCAAGTCGGCGATCATGTGTATTTCAGAATTCAAGCAAAGAGAAGCACATTGCAGTGGAGCAGGTGAACCAAATTGGCACCCCAATACTATGGACCGTTCCAGGTCTTGGCAAGGATTGGGCCGGTGGCTTACCAGCTCGCCCTGCCAAGTCACATCTGAGTCCACAATGTCTTCCATGTCTCCGTATTGAAAAAATATCCTTATGGCAAATTCCCGACTTCTTGCTTTTCAGAACTGCTTGTAAAGATTCGTTATTTACCCACAAGATTAAGACCCAAACTCCATATTACTCGTATTTAGAAAAGATATTACACATCCCAACCAAAATAGATGTTCAATATATGATGATTTGGATAGAAGTGTATACATTTATTTTAAACAAGGAATTAACCAGGGTTGAGAAAAATCGAATTTATCATGTTTATGTTTTTTAATTATTATATATTTTAAATCAGGGTTAATTTTATATTTTTATATGTTTTAAGAAGTAATTTTTTTTTCTCCAATTGGAATATTTTATTATAATTAATATATTTTTTTTTTCTATATATAACATTAATATTGAAATAAATTATCTAATATAAATATTCAAATAATTTATTCAAGTTTTATATTGAAATATTTGTAAAAAGTATAATAGTTTATATTTTCTTCACATTCAAAATGAAAATATATTTTTTATTTTTGTTTTCTTAACATATATATATATATATATATATATTATTTTTAGTGAGAATGAAATATTTTTAGAAGTGAAATCTTTAATATTTTATAATACTTTTAATTACAACTAACCACATATGTATATTCATTTAAGTTTTTCATTACAGCTGACATTTCTTTTATTTAATGAATGTTTTATTTTTATTTTTATTTCTAAAAAGTATGTGTCAACTCCACATTTAGCATGAATCGAATAACATATAACCCTCATACTGGGCTATGGAATGTGCTATGTTTTCACATTAGTCATTTATTTATCAAAAGAAGAATCCTCTCAATGTATTTATGTTTAATCTTGAACAAGAGTCTAGAATTAATCACTCATTTGCATACTAGTTTCCATAGAGTCTCTTATGCATCATTCTTTAGTATAGATTTTTACTCTTCTAACATAGCATCCCACCATAGCTATTTAAAAATATGGTGTATCTTAAGGATTTATATTTATCTTAAAGTACACAAATCTTTCCAAATTCTACTAATTCATAACATTCTAGTAATAAAATTATTTACAATATATATATATATATATATATATATATATATATATATATATATATATATATATATTTTGTAAGCTGAGGCGAGATACTATATTTCTATTACTGGAAAAAAAGAACAGTACATACATGAGCAGGTCTCAACCCGCCCTTAAGGGAAACCGGGTTTCTTGACCACCTGAAATTTTTAACAGCCATCCAAAAAAAGTATACAACCAGTCTTTCTGTCCATGCTAAATATCCATCTAATCTTACTACATTCAAACTAAGTTTCATCTGAGTCATTAGTAACTAGTATATCAAAACAAAACTGAAAGTAAAAAACCTCCTTGCAGCAGCTCCATCTTCTACTGATTCCTTGTCTCCGGGTTGGCCTCTTTCTCTGTCTTGACTCCCACACCGCTTGCTTGGAATAGCTTCATAATCTCGTCCATCTTCCTCTCTTGCATCAGTAAAGTAACTTGGATATTTTTCAGCTCCTTTTTCAAGACAGGGATACCTTGAACCAATTCAACCATTTCCATGGCTACCTGCTCCATTGCTTTGGCTAATAATCTCTTCATTCCCCAATAAACATGTAAAGATTGTTTATACAATGACATTCTCCCTCTTGTATGCCCCGGGTCAGGCAAATACTGCTCCCAATCTTCCATTTCTGGCTCTGAGATCTCCTGCATAGCTTCATCTTCCAATTGCTCAATGATTCTTCGAATATTCGAGTTGGTGTCCTGATAGTAAGCCTCTTTTGCCTCCTGCAATTTCTTCCTCATATCTCTTTTACCTCTTTTCCTTCCCCTTGCCTCACTCACAGTTCCTTCTTCAAACTCTGATCTTTCATTCCTACTCACTCGTCCTCCTCGTCCGCTCGATCCCCCTCTGCCTCGCTGGTTAACACATTCCTTCTTCTGCCCTCGCGTTCCAATTCTCCTCCCTCGTCGGCCACCCGTTGTTTGTTTGCCCGCTTCCTTATACTCATCATCTGCTTCCCGGTCCTCTTCCTCAGTCTCATGCTCCTTCCCCTTACCATCTTTACCTGCCTGTACTCGCCAGGGTTCCTCCTCCAAAATATAATCCCGTATATCAAACTCATCCTCTGAATCTTCTGAGATATTCAGCAAAATCTTTTTCATGGTCTCCTCGACTTGGCGCTTACCTTTTAGCTCTCGACTAGCCTCCTTACTTCTCGTCCATCTTCCAACATCTCTGTCTTGACCCTCTGCCATTTCTTCTACCCCCGTCTGCTCCAAAATCCTATCACTTCCCCTCACCTTGCTCTGGTTCACGAATAATTTCCTACTTCGGTTTATTCTACTGCATGCATAGCTTAATGTATTGTTGCTCGACCACCTTAGCTTCTTGAAGCTTCCTTGCGTCCCGTCGTCGTCATTAATCCGCATTCCATTTGTGTTATCATAATTGGGAGCGATCACCATCACTCTGACAAAACTATCTCCCGTCCTCGGTACCTTGTCCCCTTTCCTTCTTGGAATGAGCAATCGGCCCTTGGGTTGATTAATCCTACCCTCCTGAACATTTAATTCATATGCGCGAGCCTGCAGACACTCTAAGCCATCATGATTTATTGTACGATTATCCCTCCTTACCATGATCAGGAGGTGACTATGCATTCCCTGCTTGTGCGTTCGCTTCATTCAAATCCTGGGTTAATATATTGTTTAACTCGATCCACCTCGGATCATCTTTTACCGACATCCAACTACCGTCCACTCTCCTGTCCGCTCCTCCACTTCCCCAATTAGCCAATAAGTCAGCTGCCCGGTTGCCATTTCTCAATACATGATTAATAATCGTATAGTCGATCCTCCTCAGCAGTCCTTCAAGGTCCTGTATTATCCCTGCTGTCCGCCAACTCTTCGCAACATGATCCCAGCGCTTGCCATCCCTTAGTTTTCTCAACATATCTATCGTGATCCGGGAGTCTCCTTCAATTTCAAGATTCATATAACCGTTTCTAACCGCTATTCGGAGTCCCTGGTATACTGCCCACAATTCCGCTTCGTTATTCGTCATTTCTCCTCCGAATTCAGCATATATCCATCGTGTAATACCGCTGCTATCTCTAAATATGCCTCCCAGACCTGCTTGTCCGGGGTTGCCCTTCGAGGCCCCATCGAAACTTAATTTAATCCTTCGCTCTCCGGGCAAACTAAAATGATTGGGGCTCTGCACTCCGCGTATGGGTCTCTTCTTTGTATTAGGGTAAATCATTGTTACATCCATATTCAGTTTCGAAACAATTCGCTGTTCCTCCGGATTCAGCTTCCAATCCTGTTCATCCCAAACTTCAGACAACACCGTTTCTTTGATCGATCTACATATTACCTCCCAAATTCTCGATTCATGACTTCTTTTATCTTGAAAGATTCTTCGATTTCGCTCTTTCCAAGTTTCCCAAATTATAAATCCCACTGCCAGAGTCCATATCCTTCTTACAACTTTGCTTTGAAAATTCCCCTTTCCCCATTGAAGCAAAGTGTTCCTGAGGTTATCTGGATCCCTGTTTGTTTTACCAAATAGTATCCTGATCTCTTCCCACAAACTTCGAGTAAATAGACACTTGTTCAGTAAATGCTCCTGAGTTTCTATTTCCTTACTACAAAGATAGCATCTTGACGGTCCATACATACCTCTCTTCTGAATATTATCCCATGTCAGGATCCTTCCTCTACACACCAACCAAACAAAATATGTTACTTTTGGCCACCACTTACCTTCCCAAATCTTTTTCCATTCCACTGGATCCTCCTCTCTTTCCTCCCTCGTTGCCCAGTAATATGCTTCTTTGACTGTAAACAGACCCTTCATCGCTTTGCCCCATCTAAGGATATCCTTCCCGTCTCTAATTTTAATTTTTCTCGATTCTAATTCCCTGTTATACACCTAGCCAACCTCTTGACTTATAGTTTCATCCAATTCCTCTGGTCATTTCCAGACTCTCCATATGTCATTCACTGTTTCGCTCTTCCAATAATCCCGTACATACTGCATTCCTGCTCTTTGCGCTCTTTGTTGGACTATATGAAGAGTTTGGATTCGATTCATATTATCCCACTGTTGCCACCCTTCCTCCCAAAACCGTGCTGATCTGCCATCACGGATTTCCCAAAAGGCAAGATTCCTTACTATATCCCTATTGCTACTTGCTAACTCCCACATTTGTGATCCCCTTGGAATTTCCTCAATTCGTAAACGCCCTTCAGTTGTATCAGGCATTCCATATTTCTGATTCCATATGTTTTTCCATACATCTGTACCCCCCTGTACCCATCGCCACCATAATTTCGCCCCTAAAACCTTATTTACAATTTCAGGATCTCTTACTCCAAGGCCCCCTTCCTCTTTCCTTTTTATTACATTCTTCCATGAGACCAGAGTCCATTTCTTCTGCTGCTTAGGACCCCCCCATAGAAATTTGCCCATTATTTCTCTCATTTTGGAAAAAATCCCTTTTGGAGCAGCCATAAGTGATAAGGAGTATATTGGGATAGATAATAAAACCGATTTCAAAAGAACAATTTTGCTTGCTATATTCAGTAGTCTGAACGACCAATTTGCTAATCGTTTTCTGAGCTTTTCCAATAAACTCTGCCAATTCTTTATGCGGTTAGGGTTTATATCTAATTGAATACCCAGATACTTGGTGGGTAATTCCCCCTGTCTGAAACCTAGAACTCTAGTTAAATGAGCTTTGACAGCCTCAGGTGAATTAAATATAAATGTACAAGATTTGTCGTTATTAATCTCCATACCTGATGCGCTCCTGAAGACTTCTAATACCTTCTTGAAACTTCTCACCTCCTTCAACGACGCTTCTCCAAAGAGCATTAAATCATCAACAAACTGTTGATGCGTGATAATCAGATTATTCCCCCATAACCTTATTCCTTTGATTCTCCCTTCACTGACTTCTTTTTTAAGTTTTCGACTTAATCCTTCCATAGCCAAGATGAATAAAAACGGGGAAATTGGATCCCCCTGCCGAATACCCCTGGTGGCATTAAAAGTATCTGTAGGAATACCATTAACCAAAATTGAAAAATTCGGGGTGGATATCATACTGACAATCCAAGCTATCCATCTGCTCTCAAAACCAAAAGCTCCCAAAACCGCTCTGAGATATTCCCAATTCAGCCGATCGTAAGCCTTAGACAAATCCAATTTCATTAACATCCCTTTCTGTTTTCTCAACTTCAATGAATGTATCACCTCCTGAGATACCACGATACCATCCAATATTTGTCGGCCTTCCACAAAGCCAGTCTGTTCAGGTGCTATTAAATTGGGTAATAGAGGTTTCAGCCTCTTCACTATGAGAGTGGATATTATCTTATAAATAACATTACACAATGCTATGGGTCTAAAGCCCTGTGGTTCCTCCGAGGTATTGCTTTTAGGAATCAAGGTCAGAAAAGTCGAGTTTATTCCAGGCCATATTCGCTGTCGCAATCGTGATTCTTCCACCGCCTCCAGTATCTCATTTCCCATAAAATGCCAACTAGCCTGGAAGAATTCCACTGTATACCCATCCGGACCTGGAGCCTTATTCGTACTCATGCTCATCACTACTTCACTTAATTCTTCCAAGGTTACTGCCCTCATTAATGACTTATTTTGTTCCTCAGTTACTATTCGTGGTATCTCCCTACAAATAGTATTAATAGCTTCTCCTCTATCCCTTTGGTTTTCTGATAGTATCCCTTTAAAATAATCAACCAAAGTCTTCTCTATATCCTTCTGTTCGAGTACTCTTTCCCCATCAGCATTTTTAATTGAAAAAATTATGTTCCTCTGTCTGCGTTGAACCATAGCCTGATGGAAGAATTTTGTATTCCTTTCCCCTTCCCTTAACCATCTTATCCGTGATTTTTGCCTCCACAAAATCTCCTCCTGTTTCCTTCTCTCTTCCAGCTGGCTTATAATTCTTCCTTCCTCCCTACTCTTTTCTTCATCCCTACCTTCAGTGATTATTTTTTGTTGGAGTTCCTCCATCTCTCCTTCTAATTTCAGCTTTGCCTCAAAAATATTCCCAAAATCTTTCCTATTCCATTCTTTTATTCTCTTTTTAAGTTCCTTGAGCTTCAATTGTATAGTATGCATCTTCCCGTTACCCCTGAAATTGCTCTGATTCCACCAATCCTCTACTTTCTTTATGAATTGTGGATCTCTAAGCCAAAAAGATTCAAATCGGAAGGGCTTCCTCCCTTTCACCTGCTTAATATCAATATCCAATCTTATGGGCCAGTGATCAGACCCAAGGCAGGGAAGGATTTTAGCTTCAATAAACACATCCCGGTTCAAAATTTGCTCTGACAGCAAGAATCTATCGAGTCTCGAAGCAATTTGATTCTGTCCTCCTCTTCGATTGTTCCAGGTATGAACCCCATTCGTTGTATGGATGTCAACCAATCTCAAGTCCCTAATCATGTCGTTGAACTCTTCCATATTCTGATCCTCCCTCCTTAATCCCCCTCGCTTTTCTCCTAAATTCCTTATCATGTTAAAATCCCCTCCAATTATCCATGGTGTATGCGGGATGAAACTTCTCATGGTGTGGATATTTTTCAAGAAATCTTTCCTTTCCCTATAACTATGGGGTCCATATACACCTGTGAACAGGATTCTTTCCCCCATCCCCACTAATCGAAATACTCCTGAAAGGATTCTAGGCAAACTAAACCAATGATCAAAAATTACCTCTTCCGGGTTCCACAAGATAGCCAAACCCCCTGCTGTTGCTACTGCATCCAGGGCCATGACCTCATAGCCGATTTTCAAATTGTTTATAGTTGCTGCCAGCTGCTGGCTCTCCATTTTCGTTTCCTGAATTACCAAAATGCTTGGTTTATCTTTCTTCACTCTTTCCTGCAAATATCTCTGTTTCCCTTTACTATTTAATCCCCTAATATTCCAACTTAACACAATCATTTATAACTTTTTAGGTGTTTGTAAGAATACCTCAGACAGAGGTATTACCCTTCCTGAATTCACTAGAGTCTCACCCACTGCTTGAATTGACTCATTTAATGTTCTTCTCCCTTTTTTCCTTCCACCCTTGCCATGTCCTTCCCCTTCCAGGTTTTGGGATTCCTGATTTCCTGTTTGATCTGACCTATTTTCTATTAATCCTACCTTCTTCTCCTTATATCGTTGAAAGGTTTCCTTATATAACTGTTTCTCTTTTTCTGGGATGAATCTCTCGTCCAGTTTCTTCCACTCATTGAGTAATTTCTTCAATATTTTCTCTTCCTCCGAACCCGCTTCTTTTGTATTTTCCATACCTATCATTGATTGTTCTTCAATAGTACCTAATCTTACCTCCGCCTCCTCTTCAGGTTCTCTACTGGGACTCCTGCTCTTTCTTTTTCCATCCTTGATGATTTCCATTGGGGCTGTTCCAGTAATCTCCTGTTCCTTTTTCCCTCCCTCAGATTCTTCTTCGTTCTCTTGAAGAATTTTAAACTTGTTTTGACTCTCAAGTTTGGAATTTGTTTCCTTAGATGTAGGCTTTGATGGGCCAGGATTCGACTTCCTCCTCCGCTGTACTTCCTGGAAATCATTTCCTTCCCCTCCCATACCTTTTCCTTTGTCTACCCTTATTTCTCCCGTATTGTCCTTATCTGCTTCCACTGGTCTATCTGCTTCCACGGGTCTAATTTGTGGGCAATCCTGTGCAAGAT
Organism: Pinus tabuliformis; assembly: GCA_031772625.1. Classification (NCBI taxonomy): domain Eukaryota; kingdom Viridiplantae; phylum Streptophyta; class Pinopsida; order Pinales; family Pinaceae; genus Pinus; species Pinus tabuliformis. Next base: position 1,109,088,828 of record CM062804.1, on the reverse strand, counting down.
GTCCATATACATGACATCGTCGGCATCTGAACGGTATATGTTCGTAGTCTATAGGCTGCTGCCATACCTCATCCTGATATTCAAGCTCAATGGATTCTGGTAAAGGTTCTGATATATTCATGTATACACAGATCCTTGCATAAGAATTATATTTCCCTCTTTTCGTCGATTCCGCTACCTTTACGAAAGTTCCAATGTGCAAATTACTGTTTTTATACTCTTTCTAAAAAGAAATGACAATTTTTAGATGTACAAATTACTGTTTTTATACTCTTTCTAAAAAGAAATGACAATTTTTAGAGTAAAACACTTTTATCCTATAGAATTTGATTAAATAGTTATAAAAAACAAAGCATAGAAAATTAGTTCATAGAAGAAATTTGATCCTTAGAATTGTTAATAAAAAAGGAGAGAAAAATAAAAACATAATAAACACATAAAATATCTTCAATTTTATTATGGCGAGGCTTTGGATTCACAATGAATAAATGCATTTTTGGGCACTCCTTAAATAGGTCCCATACTAGCAATTAAAAAAATGATAACAAATTTCACATGTTACAAGAGGATTTAACTCAACAAATAGTATGTAAGAATGTATGCCATGAATTTTCTAAGATCACTTCTATAAAATAATAAGGTGTATGAAAAGTTACCATCATATTTTAGGAATACTTGAAACAAGATAAACGGAAAAGTAGAATTCAAAAAAAGAAAAAAGGCAACTTGACTTGATATTTTTGCATAAATATTCTTTATTATTTATCTTGAAACTATTCTAAATAATTGATGAATTATTGAAATTATTTGTTAAATACTCACCATTAAATTCTACATCATTACGGAATTAAATACTACATCATTAGGGAATTCTTGATGTACACATAAGTAATTTAATGTAAATGTCACATTAGTCATAATCAAATGTTTAAAGTGTAATGAAACAAAATGCAACTTAAAGTATAATTTGATCTCACGTAATTTATATTAATGAATCAATAAATAAGAATAATATTATATATAAATAGATAAAACAATAAATGATAAAGAAAAAATAATAGTAAATAAATAAAATGATATATAATAAAATAAAGTTATGAATAAATATACAAAATTAAATTATAAAAATAATAAGAATAAGTAATGTTAATGAAATGTAAAATGAAATAAAATAAGCCAGAGTTAAATTAAAAAAAATATGGTTAAGAAAGAGTTAAATTAAGAAAAAAGTTGATTTAAGGAAAATTTAAGACAAAGAAAATAAAAATTGGCTTGGTGAAACATAGATTGTGTGCATGTGGATTCCTTATAAATCCCCTTTCCATTTAATAGATGAAAATACGAGATACATTCATTCTTCCTAGAGAAGAATGCTGGGATAAAAATGATTCACTAACTATAGTAGTTGATAGAGGGCTTGGGGATGGTGAGTTGTAGAAGGAATATGTGCACCTAATCTTACATTTGAGTGGAGAGTCATACCTAAAACTTTGTTGGGGTTAATAAGATCCAAGTAGTGTTATAACTCCAAAATCACTAATAATGTATATTGTGGCATTATAGGTAAGTCTTATGTTCACATGTTTTTAAAAATTATATGTTTATAAGTTAAAAATTTCGTATTGATATTCAAAAGCATAAATATGTAAATAGTTTGTATGTTTTGATTTTGGTTTGTTACATATGATATATCAGAACTAAGTTACAAAAAATATGACTTATAAGTCATTATCATGTTCTCCATAATATTATGATTTTTTGAATTTAATTAAATGAAAACATAAAAATACCATGCATTTATGATTAATTAATTTTACAGCTTGAAACAAAAGAATAAAAAAAAAATTACCAACTATAAATTGATCCATACATATATATATATATATATATAATCAAAAAATTATATAGAGATTAATTTGGATTTTTATTTTAATTAAAAGAATTAATTTAAAAAATAATTTTCCTTGTTTTCAGAGTTAAATACACTTTTATATATATATATATTTATATATAAATGAAATAAAAATATGCATCTATTTATTTATTAAATTATTATTATTATTTCTTAAATTAAATTTGAAGTATATTATAAAAATAGTAACTAAATTTCCAAGACATCTATTTACCTGGCTTTAAGAGAATAAAGGAGTATAAGTCCTCGAAAGAGATGTTTAAGAATCCATTTTGAAACTCTTTATCTAAACGTATATCTAAACGTATGGTGAGACACTACTATATGGGGAGAATCCAGAATCCAAGGACTCTAGTTATGATTTTATTCGTTGTAGCTGTATATACGGTCGAGAGAAAATAACAATATGATATATTGATGCCGTGATTCAACCTCTTATGTAAGTCAAAGGAGATTCAATTTATTTTTATACTGATGGTTCGAAAATGAAATTCGTTGTTCGTATTATGAGAACAAAAATAAAGCATTAAAGAAAAGAAAAATTAAAATAATTCGGGAAAAATTAAGGTTTTTTTTAAGACTGTTTTGTATGAAGTTTGATTTATATGGTTGAATTGCTTCGGCCTTGGTCACATTAGCATAATTATTATTTTTTTCATTGAAACACAAGATTTAACCTTAAATTTTATTGTTTACATATTATTTTATATCTACTTGAACTATAAGATTTGAACTTTAAATCTCATTGTTTGCATATTACTTCATATCATAGTGATCATTAATTCATCCACACTATATAGTTTATGTTTTTATATGGAAATAATTCTATAGTTCAAAAGCCATTTGCCACCTGATTGTTCATTTAAGGAGTACTTTTATAATTATAACTATTCCAAAATCTTCCATCATCTTCTAAAATAGATTTTCCCTTCTTATCAATTTTTTACCATTTTGTGATGCTTCCACTCAACCCCCTTAAGTATTTATCCAATGCAGTTTTTATTCATCTCATCAGCCTAAGTTGGTCATTGTTATGAAGACTAATATTCATTGTCATTTTTTTTAATTTATAAATTCCTCATTATTCTTCCCATGAACTTAGTAGTGCATGCCCACAACATAATTCATGTGTCTCCTTGATTTATGAACACCAAACATATTATAGAAACTGTATCAAATGGTGATATCATCTCCTTCTAGAAAAATTATAAGTTGTCGATATTTCTCCCCAATAAAATTTTTTCAAGGTTATATTGTGACTATGAGTTTAATTTATCCTCCTCCTTCCACGTTGGTTATGGTTACAAGGCTACCATTAATTACTATTAATAAAAAATGTGCAAGTTCCTCCTTTTCCCTTTCATCCATATATCAAATGAATGTTGCTAAATTGAATTTAGAAACTTCATTTCCTAAAATTATTATCTATTTATACTTATTTCTCCATCATCTCATTCTACTAATAGATTTACTATCCTTATAGGTAGTTGCATGCTATCATAATATATATATGTTTATTATATAATGCCATTTTCATAATAAAAATCATGTAATATTTAAAAGAAGAAGAAAGAAGTAACATATATTATAAGTATTTTTGTAGAAAATATTATTCATTTTCTCAAGGACATTATGTTTTATTGTTATTCTTACTTGGACATTTATTGATAATTTGTATGTTTAGATAAGGATTTATATACAATTTTTATATTGATATATGTAATTTCTTAAATATCAACTTCGATGATAATAATAACTTGGAGATTGTCGTCATTGACAAATCACGGTTCTTTATTGATTTTTTTTTTGAAGATTCTTTGTGAAACCTGCTTTTAAGATGGGGATTGCATTGTATAACATGGAATTTCTTTGACTCAAGTCTTAGGGTGGAGATCAATGATTATGATATATTCATTACTTCCTTTAACTTCAGTGTTAAGTGTTAGGTTTGAATGGTATTTTTAATGGTAATTTTCTGAATACTTGCATTCACACTCATCCATTTTTAGCATACCAATTAGTGGGACAAACTATAATGATGATAGAATTCTAGTTGATGGCTTAATACCTCATCAAAATCATAAGAAAACTATTAAATGATGATATAGAGTAAGTTTTTTTGAACAATTTTGAGATTAGACTTTCTAAGTTTGTTTAATAGGATCATAAGTGTGGTAAGTATCAATGTCGAAAATAAAATAGAGAATAAAATTTTTAGAGACCATACAATTGTAAAAATTGAACAATCCATGGAAAGTATAGAATTACAATATTTTTTTTCTTAGATGTACCAATTAACAAGGTAAAATCTACTTACAACCAAATTAACAAAAAAGGTGATACAGTCATGGAAAATAAAAAAATGTAGGATAGAGATGGAAACCATTTGACTAAGACTAACCAACAACAAGGCATAGGTTCAATGTTTCCTAAATGAGGGAAACCATCCCCAAATTCTCTAGGACTTTAGATAACTCTAATAACCACCTTGAAATGAGAATGCATTACCAAAAAAATACAATTTGGGTAGTGGAAGTGTAGAACAGGACACTATGTAACCTAGTGAGCCAAAAGGGAGGCCACCATTATAACCAAACAGAACCATAAGTATACATGAGAAAGAGAAAAAATTAGTACCTATATAACAATAGTTCCATGTACCTAGTCACACTATCTTTAATAAGTATTTTTTATATGCGTATACTTGAATGATTTCATATGTTATATTTGTAAAAATAATTCTTTAATATAATGAATATCTGATGAGTTAGTGACAAAATTCAATTAGAAATTGTATAATTATTCTTATAATATAAGTTTCCCCCCTCTCATATTTGTCTCTTTTATCATATTATTAATAAAACCAACTCATTTTTTGTATTTAATAGAGACATCCTATTGATTTACACAAATTTGTATGTGTAATATACCCTTGAGTGAAAATGACTTCATTCTTTCCTTAACTCCAGTACTTAATCTTTAATTATATTTAAACCGAGTCTTTCGGTAGAAATCACATGAGAGAATTTTTTGGCTAACGTGTTTCGAACCAACAAGTGTGGTTCATCATCAGGACCAAATGAAGAGTTGGACCATGGCAACGGCTTAAATAGAGAGCAATGTAGAGACATAATTTCAAGTAACGGCTATATTTGAACAATAATGTTTAAATTGTAATATTAATTTATTAATATATTAAAAGCAAATGTTATTAAGTAACGACTATATTAAATGGCTAGTTTTTGATAAAAATATTTAAATAATGATATTATTTCATTAATTTATTAAAAACATTAATAGGTAATGGCTATATTAAACAGCTATTTTTTGAAAAAAATTATTTAAAATAATTTATTAAAACCAAATATTACTAGTTCTTGAAAAATAATAATAATTAAACAATGATATTAGTTTATTAATTTATTAAAATATTAATATGTAATGGTTGTATTAAATTTATTTATATCTTATTTATTTCCGGAGTTGCAATAATTATATTATTTTAGGTTCTTAAGCACTAAAAGCTGGTATTAGAGGTCTAACCAATTTTTTATCTTATCTTATTGTGGTCCTTTAGAAAGGAAGCAACTAAACAAAAAAAATGTTGAGGACTAAATCCCAATACTTTTTGGCCAAGGAAGAGTTGGAGATTTTTTTCATGAATTTTCTAGAATAAATGTTGTTATTGGTGTAAGGAAAATGGCTAATATGCTACGATTCTTATCTTTATGGCCCATTCTTTAAGTAGGGAAGAAATACACCTAGACATTAAATACATGTCATAATTATACCCCGTTATATAACTACTGCAATAAGGTGGAAGGGCATACTTTCTTAAGCCAAGTCAAGTTAACATTCATTATCCAACACATGCACATGAACTAATGGCATCTAGAATACGAGATGAAAACATATGATAATTTGTTTAACAAGTGACATTTCAAGGCATGAATAACTCAAGCTCCGTGGATGGAAAGAATTTCTCTACAAACTTATGGTGTACACATCTCTGTCTTTAAAAGTATAAAATATAGTCTTCTAGGGATGTTGCACACATGAAAACACCCACCAAATGGGCGAATACAACATGTTATTGATTTGAATCCAAATGTACCTATTGTCTCTGCTACAACACCCTCCAAAATTTCACTACAATCTAATTTTAGAGCCTACTTCATGGTCGTACTGTGTGTCACCTTTGTCGTCAAGTATCATTTTGTATTGCTTCATATGTCTAAAGTATTATTGAGCCTTCTCAATTGTCATCGCATCAATTAGAACATATTTACGTGCTTTTCATGGTCACAACACCTTTCTTGTTGTAAAACTACACTTTTAGGTTGTAGTCGCATACACTTTATTTTTTATAGTTGGGGAACATGTATAAAGTGGTGTTTTCATGAATATTAATTTTTTGTTAAGTTTTTCTAAGATTTCTCGATGAATTAGTATGTTTCATAGGTAGTTTTATGTCTAGAACTCATCTTGGCCACCCCTTGATCAATCATCCAGACTTAGACAAATTTTTGTTTCAAGTGAGTCCATTGAGGTCAAGAGCACACGAGCGCACTCCAAAGCCTTGATGGGTGATCCTTTGTTGTTCATAACTGCACCCAGTACCCTCCTACAGAATTGGGTGCACTCCAAAAGCACAAAGCCCCTTCCATATTATGAACTGCATACTAAAAAAGAGACTAAGTATTCCTTGAGCACACTCCTTCGACTCAAAGAAGTGTGCCCTCCTTGAGCACATTGGCACATCCTGAGCACTAGAATCTCATCCGTCTAGCATTCCCTGATGGCCCTACACCCTCTTGACCTAACTTGAGCACATTGTCACACCTTGCAGGCACGAATCTCAAAAATTCAACCTTCAAGAGTGCATCTTGTGTCCTTATTGAGGCCTCCTAGGTGCATGAGCACACCTTGAAGGCACGAAGCCTCAACCTTCAGTATCTGAGAGTGCACTCTACGACCTATCCCTTGGGTGCACAATGTACTTGGGAAGCCTGAATCCTTCCCCTTTGTCCTTCAACTTGTGACATGTGCCCTGCCTTGATTTCTTTCTTCCTTAGGGCGTATGAGCACATCCCGAAGCTCTAAAGCTCCTCCTCCTCCATCCTTAAACCTTTCTAATTGCACCCTCGCACCCTAAAGCTCTAGTTACCATTTTAAGCACATCTAAAGGACATAAACAATAATATATATATAAAACATGGTAGAGTAGGATATTTTCAGACTAATGGTTTCTTGTTATGACTGATTATAGAAACATGTACTCCAGGAACCTTATGTCAAGAACAAACAACGAAGATCTGGAAAAGAGGATAAATGAAGGAAGCACAAGAATAACCAATAACACACCTAAAAACTGATGATCAAAGCACCATGAAGACTCTAAAGTTTGAAGACCCTTTGGAGGGTGAAAGCACCATGAGAAGATGATCATAAAAAATGGACATAGTGGTAGCCATGTCACAACTAGAGAAATCCCATGTCATCAGTCACTATTAGTCCCATTCATCAAAGATAGTGGCATGTCAAGCTCATCATATGATGATGTGGAAGTCATGATGTAATATTGCAATCATTGTAAAAGACAAAATTTAATGTGTGGAAGTCCAAGAGTCATATGTGAAATGTGGAAAGTTACTTACTCATATATGGACAAATTGTCTTTAAGTGAAGTCTGAAAGTCATATAGAGAAGTCCAAAAGACATTGAAATTTCAAGAGTTGTTTGGAAGTCCAAAGCACACATTAGAAGTCCAAGAGTCATGGGGTAATTCAAGGGTCGTGGGGATATGAAAGGTCATTCCTCTGATTATAAATTCAACCTCATAACTCAAGCAAGAGGATTTTGGAGGCTTAAGATTTGGAGAATTAGTCTTGGCATGGTAGAGAAAACTGTTCTTTGGAGAAGCAAGGAGTGACTTAATTTTCTATTATTGGAAGTAGTGTTCACCACTGTAATTGATGTACTTGGATCTTTCACCTTATAATTGGAGCTCTATGAGCCAACACATTTTCATGCATGTATCACATATATTTTAGGGCTATTCTTGGGATGTTATGGTATATGTTGGTTCATATGTACTAGAGAAATTGAACTATTTCGGTTGCTTCGTACTCATCTTGTTGAATGTGTGTAGTATTCGATTTAATATCATCGTGTGAATGATTTCACTAATGAATATTTCTATTCTCTTTTGTGCCTATTTTAGGATAGTACTGTTACTTTCCTTTTAGAGACTCATTTCTTGTCTCCCCTGGTGAAGGTTTCCTTTTATATCTTGCAATTTGTGCTTCACAATGTCAACTTACTTGCTTATTTAAGGTTTATGTATATATTCTCTTATGTTATCTACTGAAACGAAGACAAACCTTTGTGTTATGGTGGTCAGGCTAATACTCTGGTTGGGGCTCCTACTCCAAGCAGTGTGAGTTCTAATTGGGACTTCACATCAGGGAGACCCCCTATATGTTGGCGATATCCAACACCATCAATATTTTGGTGCAAGAAGGAAGGCCAAATGACAAGTTGTTCCCATTGAGTCTGTTTGGAATCTCTTATCTTAAATGGATCTTTCCGTAATCATAATCTCAGTATATTTTTCTAAGGATATTGATTTTGACATCTCTATGGAAATCATTCATCACTTGTCTCAATTCAAGTTTGATGGTGAGAGTGAACTAATTGGCCTCAAACACTTCTTTCAATTTATGCATTTTTGTCTCTATAATGGAATACAGTGTAAATATTTCATGGTCAGGTTTTTCACCCTCATATTTGATGTTTAAGTTAAGAAATGGTGTCATATGTTAAGAATTGTTTTGCTTAGATTCGAACTTGGTGAATCTGCAGAGGAATTTCTTAATCGGTTTCTTTACCTTTGCTATGAATTTCCCTATGGAGTTATTGATTTAGATTTTATTATGGAAAAAATTCAGAATTTGATTCTACTTGTTTTGAGATCTTTTGAATCTAAACCCCCTGATGATTCTCTCTCCCCAATTTTTACTAACCATGGGATATCTCAATCTTTTGAGGAGGAACCTATTATTCCTTTTGTTCCTTGTCCCCCTCATTTTCCAATACCAATTCAGGTGCCCCTTTGTGATGATGTTAAAGTTGAGAGATCTGAAAGTCAAACTATCGATCTCTCCCTTCAACCTCCATCCAATTCTTATGATTCACATCTTACTAATGAAAATTTGGAATGTTTCAGTAATTGCATGGAGCTTGAAGTGAAAGTTGATCCCTCAATTTTTCAATGTCATAATAAAGTACATCAGTCCAATATTGAATCTGATCCAAGTGAAAACCCGATTGTCTCTAGGGATATTGTAAAACCTCTACCATCTATGTTTCATGATTCTTTGATTTATGATCCACCTCTTTCACCTACTTCAAATTTTGATGATGTTTAATCTATTGTTTCAAGAGGTAGTCGAGAATGTGGTAGTATTTCACATGAAGATGAGAAAAGTGTTGAAGATATGTTTTATCTTTCCTCCCTCTTTCAAGATGATAATATTGCCTTCTTGGCTAATCTCCAATAATTTAAACTGGATAACTTGTCATATGACCCTGAACCCCACATCCAAGTTGAGGGTTTGGATAACCATCACCATGATATCCATTTTTACATTAACACATATGGTGGTAAATATCCAAGTATATCAGGTGATATCTTCTCTTCTTTTGAGGGCTTGGATTTGTACAATATCATTTCGTAATATGTCTCCCACAGTTTAATATCTCCATTTGTGAATTGGGATGCTCTTTTAATTCAAAATGATCCTAAATTTTCTTTAATCCTTACATATTTGGATGATAAATCTAAAGTGTTTACTTATCAGGTTCTTGAATCTTTGGAAGATCCTAGTTAATCTGAGTGTCATATTGGTATGCATATATTTGACCATTATATTGATGACAATGAATCTAAATCATTTTTCTTTCAAGTTCAATCTAATTTAAGTACAAGTGCTCCTCCTCCTCCTGAGTCCTTCAATTTTTATTATTCTTTAGAACATTATTCATTGCATCCAGATATATTTGATAAGTTTGTCACACCAAGAGCTCCCTAAATCCTCTTTGCTGGCTCGGTTGGGCTTGATCCAGGTTCGGCTTGTACTTCACACAAAAAAAACCCTCAGACACCGACCCTTTAGCAATGACCTGCAAGAAGGTCGAAGTCTCACTCGAGCAGGGTATGGATGATTGTAGAACCAAGTTTTTGCAACATTGAGGGACTACGCGAAGTGGCTCTTAACTTCATTTTTATGTATCTTAATTATCCTTCTAATATTCATAACATTACTGCATAATGTATTCTAACTACAGACTTTATGCACAAACATATCAATTACTTGTAATTACTTCACACAAACAAATAGAACACAATTAAAAAATACAGATACACAAGTCTTCGCCAAATTTTTTTCTTCTTTATTAAGATACATCTTTCAATACATACAACTTCTTGACTTGCACACCCAGCTATAGGTGGCCTATGCACTCAGCTGTAGACTCTTCCAAGGCCCCTGTGCACTCAACTGTGGAGCCTTTCCTTAGACCCAAAACATAGAACAAAAGACTCGATCACTTATGCTCTTTCTATTATATGATCTAGTGATTCTATGGATGATCTTTGACAAAGCATTACATGTCCTTATGAATATTTCATTGGTACAAAAACCATGGTCCACATACCACGGAATCAACAAGAAGGAAAATTTTAAGGATGGAAAATTTTCTTGAAGTTTAAAAACATTGGCGAATCTCACTAATCCCTAATATGCAAACTATAAAATGTTTATTGATATATTTTTAAAATTATTCTAATTTATAATGCTTTTATATATAGTCTCTGTATAATGTTGGCGATTTTTATGGTAAAATAATTATATATTCTAAAATTTGGCCGAATCATCTTTTATAAAAATTGGAAATTGGTGAATCTTTTTTGTGGAAAATCATGGAAAATTAGCCCACTGGGTGAACATTAACCCCTAATATTTTCCATGCTCAACAAAACACTGAAATAAAACCCCGATACCCATTACAAAATGAGGGGATTCAACCCACATTGAAGCCCCTAGACACATGCGTGGTAAATAGAACTTCAAAGACTCTGCACACCACGCTCATCAAAATGTGGAGTCTTTGACCAAAACTAGAGAAATTGGGTCATGCCCAACACCCACTCCTATAACTATCTCAAAACTTACTTTCTAATTTGTTTTCATTATTTTCTTGAAGTAAACTGAAATCATAAACTAAATAAAGATCTTTGTACTTTTCATGTGAAATCAGATTTGAGCAGCATTTTTCTCATTTTTACGTGCCCAGCAGTGGGAACTAAACAATTTTGATAAGGTTGAACATAACCTTTCTACTTGGACTTTCGAGAAATGAACAATATTAAACATTATATCATAAATCTATTAGCACAACATAGAGTAAGCTAATCTTTATGAAAAGGACCTCTTTTTTAGCCACAAATATGGTAAGAATCTATAAGAAATTTCAAGCACGACCATTGTTCCACTATGATCCATGTTCAAGTTCCATGCATGGTGGAACAATGTTGTAAGGGGTTTCCCAATTCTGAATTGAATTATATCATCCAAAAATTGATCAGATATTTTGATTGAAAGGAACTCTACTTCTTGTGTCACTGGATTCCATCAACCAGAGGGAAGTTTGCTTCAAGAATAGACAACCTTGCACAATGCCAACCATGTATCTTAAAACAAGATCAATGGGGGGAAATTAATTTGTTTCTCCATTCATTTAACATGACCAGTGCTCCCCACAAGAGCCGTGACCATGCATAAAATGATGGAATTGGTCAGCATCCCCCACAAAAATTTCTCACTGCACTATTTTGGATATGAATTTGGAAGTTGTGTGACAGTCCCTGCACATGTTCAGGTTATTGAGAATTCAAATAGGTAGCAAAATGGTGTGCAGATAAGCCCAAAGTAATTGTTAAATTTCCACTGTGATGCCAACGATAATGTTATGCTCATGTTGCACATCATATAGAGTTTGTGTCAAGCACATACCCTGCCATCTTCATCTGCCAAATCAGGATCTCCAACATAGCATGAATCTCCTCCATTTGCGGGTGTGATCCATCTTGTGCAACAAATTTATGTACCTTTCTCTTCATTTCAATCCAGCTGCATCCTGGTTCTTTCTTTACAACCTTGTCTTTCATCATGCTTCTCACCTTTTCTATGTCATTTCACCTGCCAGCAGAAGCATAAATGTTAGACAACACATATGTTGCAGAATCATTTGGTTCTAACTTAGAACAATAGTCTTCTCCATGTTTTCCTATTTCCTTATTCCTGTGGACCGTGGAAGCACCAAGAAATGTTTTTCATACCACAATGTCAGGCTCAAGTGGCATTTTGTTGATGAAGCTCTTAGCTTCATTAAGGAAACCTTCTTGCCTGAGAAGATCAACCACACATGTATAATGTTCCACTCTCGGTGTAATTCCATAGTCTTGACTCATGCTATCAAAATAGTGACAACCCTCATCTACTAAGCCTACATCACTGCATGCAGAGAGGACACCTATGTGGGTTGGTTTCGTACCTACTAGTTCCATATGTTCAAACAATTGGAGTGCATGTTTGCCAAGTCCATGATGAGCATATCGTGTAATCATTGTATTCTAGGAGACAACACTCCTAACAATTTTTTCAAAGATCCTCCACACATCCTCAATTCTCCCAAATTTTTAATACATGTTAAAAATGGCACTTCCAACAAATGTATCTAACTCAAACCCAGTTTTGATGATGCAAGTATGGATGATACTGCCCTATTCCAGAGCTTCTATGCTAGAACATGTCCTAAGAACACTAGAAAAGGTAAAATGGTTTGGCTTCCTACCTGCTCTTCGGATTTGGAGGAAGAGTTTTAGTGCTTGGACCTTCCATTTTTCTCTCCATAATGATTTGAATTGGATCCATGGAAATGATCAAAGTGCTATGATTGTATCAAATCAAGATAGACTTCAAAAACTTGTGAACAAAGAGCTATTTGGAAGACCTCTGGGCAGTGGCAGTTTGTAGCCAGCAAGGAATGACGAGGACCTTAGTCAAAGCACGTTGACCAAGGCCCATGGAGACCATGCAGGATGCAAACTAGCAGTTAGGAAGTCCAGATCGGAAAACGGAGGCCGTTTCTGATGCGCGATGGCGCATTGATGGGAAAAACCCCTCGAGAAGGAAAAGCCCCGAGCGCTCAATCGCATGGGAAGCTGGGAAACCGAAGGGAAAGCACTAAAGCAAAAGGTGGGCCCTGCGCTCCAAAACTGGCTGAATATCGGAGGCATGTTGGGCGGTAAGTGGATTTGGTAGGAGAACAAGCGATTCCACACATTGCACGACATGTGTCTAGCAGATGAAAGAGAAAACCACCTCTCATCATGGGCTAATGGTTAAGCAAGTCAACCACACGATAAGAGTGAACACTGTAGGATCTGGGAGCTCCAGATCTGATGCCAAATATTGCACCCAATGAATGACCGAATCTAGAGGGAGAATTAAGTTGTGGCGTATAAAAGTCTGAAGTATGATTTGACTGCTGAGTTGGCGAATGAATCATTACACGGTGTAACCAAAATACCGAACCATTTGAGGAAGAGATGGCACAATTCGTGAGAGGACAAGTGGCCACATCCCTGCGAGATGTTACACAGTGGTGATGGCACAGAGGCAGGGAACTTTAAGCGAACAACAGCAGGCTATCCGAAGGGGCGGAAGAGGAAGTGAATAGTCATGAGACAAATTGGTTTAAGCCATGAACAGACAAAAAATAGAGAGTGCGAAGCGAGAGCAAAGCGAGCAGTGTAAGGAAGAAGGAGATAGTGAAACAGAGAGACAGAACAGAAAATAAGCAAGAAGCAGAAAACAAAGAGCTAGGCTAACTTGCAAAGTAAGGTAGCATCGAGTAGACAGAGGGCTTGGGAGGTTCGAGCAATCCCTGAGAGGATATCTGTCAGGAACTGAGTACCAAATTGGACTCATCACATTCAAGACCAGTTGAGGTCGAGACTTAGTAAGGAAGATTTTGTGCACTCTAGTGGCTTGGGGAATCCAAGAACCACCCTACTAAGCATCATCTATTTCAGGAGACTCAAACTGAGCTCCTAATTGTAAGAACTCTACTTCAAAGACACAATAATTTAAAAGGCCACCACTGAAAGCTAGACCAGAGACATAACCCAGGAGGATTGGGTGAAATCCTTGTTAATTTGTTGTGTTCTTGTATTTGCTTATTGTGTTTCCCTTACTGTTTTCCAGTGTCTATGTATTTTGCAATCTGATCAATCCGTTGCCTAAGATAACATAGACACATTCTAGCACATGAGTCTGTGATACCTTCATTCATTAATTAATTAACTAAGATCACTCACGAGTGATTTTTAGATCAAGTGGTATCAAATCCCAAGGTTGTTAAGGTTAGACAAGCTTATGTTTGATTTTTATGTTGAATGCTAACTAGATCAAAGCTCAAATTAGGAGAAGGAGAGTTGGTCGAAACTAATCCTGAAATTGGGAGAGTCTATCCTTGGAAGATAATGTCAGAGGAAGGTTCTATGGGGACAAACCCTCAATTCATAGATAGTTTCCTAGCAATAAAGTCCATGGTAGAGGAAATGTATAGGGACTTTAGAAAACACAAAGATGAATATTCATTAGGCTCCAAACAAGATAAAGGAGAAGATGAGTCTCGCTTCCATGACCACTCAAAAGGCAAGGGGAAAGAAGAAAGCTTTCTCACACCTCCTAATGGCCCTGAACATAAAAAGAAGGCATCTTTGATTAAACTGGATGTTAAATTTGATTTACCTATATATGATGGAGATTTGAATGTAGATAAGTTGGACAATTAGATTAGACAAATTTATGTTTATTGCATAGTGCAGAATATCAATTTAGACAAGAGCAAGATTTAGCTAGCAAGCCTACGCCTTGGAGGCACTGCCTTGGTTTGGTGGGAAGCCAAGACCCAAGCTGACCTGAAGAGACATGGTAAGACTATCTCTGTCTGGAGTGAATTTGTTTCTGCAATAAAAAAGCAGTTCTATCCATTGGCCTACATGTACCAAGCCATGATGAGCTGGCAAACGCTTCGACAATTGAAAGGGAAAAGTGTACAGTGATACACCCAAGAATTTAGAAAGAGAGCATTGATTCTAGGAATCTCATTAGACTCACATGAGACTTTGTTGAAGCACATTGGTGGTCTACATAGATACATGAGGCACACTAACCTCATGTTTAATCCCACTAGTATAGATGAGGTATCTGTTCAAGCTACTCATCTAGAAGCTAGAGGAAAGAATGGAAGTCCAGAAGTTGGGGGATCATCCCAACCCATTGCAAGCAAGAATAAGAAGAAAAGAAAGTAGAAATGGAAAGCAATGAAGGCTAACACTGCATAGAAAAGCAAGGCTTCATGCACTCACTGTAAAAAGGATGGGCATGATAATGAGCACTATTGGATTCTGCATCTGGATCTGAGACCTAAGAAGTTCGAGGGAAAGAAGAAGAAGACTGTTGCAACTATTTAGAAAGAGCTGGGGTTAGACTCAGGAGATGAAACAACTATTGCAGCCATAGGTATAAGAGGTAAGAATTCTGAAGTATCTACTAGTAATTCTATAAAATCTACTATTGATGAAGAAAATGAGAGAAAAAGACATGAGATTTTCCATATTCGAGTTATTTTAAAACATCAAAAGATTGATACTTTGTTTGATAGTGGCTCACAAGTAAATTTAATTTCTAAAGCAATTGTAAAGAAGTTGGGATTAGTGACTACATCTCACAAGAAACCATACCCATTAGGATGGTTAAATGATAAAGAACAACTACAAGTGACTGGACAATGCAAACTCAAGTTTTCTTTTGGGTCAACATTTGTAGATGAGGTTGAGTTAGACATAATTCCTTTGGATATATGTGGAATTGTTTTAGGAAGTCCTTACTTGTATGACAGAAAAGCTATTTTCTATAGAGCCGAGAACAAGTATCTACTTGTTAAAGTGGGAATCGAATACTTTGTAAGAGCTCAGAAGCTCAAGAATAATTATACTCTCATAAACTCAGGACAAATGAAAAGAATGATAAATTCATGCAAACAATTCTTATTGATGATTGTAAAGGAAAAGAAACCTGATAAAACCAATGTATTTGAGGGTTGTAATGCTAAACAACAAGCTGATTTAGAAAAGGTTGTTTCATAGTATGATATCTTGTTTCAAGAACCTAAAGGTCTGCCACCCAAAAAGGAAATAGTGCATGATATTATTTTGCAGCAAGATGCTCCATTGCCTAACATTGGAATTTACAGGTTTTCCTCTTTAGAGAACGTAGAAATCAAGAAGAAGATACAGGAGTTGCTCGAGAAAGGGTTCATCAGACCTAACACATCACCATGTGGGTCACCAATCATTTTGGTGAGAAAGAAAGTTGGCTCGTGGAGAATGTGCATTGACTATCGTGCACTGAATAAGATAACAATAAAAAATCGTTATCCCCTTCCTCGCATCTATGATCTTTTAGATCAATTGAATGAAGTTGTTTATTTTTCCAAGTTAGACTTTCATAGTGGATACCATCAGGTCAGAGTTGCAGAACAAGATGCATGGAAGACTGCTTTCAAAACAAAGCAGGGATTGTATGAGTGGCTAGTTATGCCTTTTTACTTAATTAATGCTCCTACCACCTTCATGAGATTAATGAAAGATGTACTCAAACCTTTTCTTGGTGATTTTGTTATTGTGTATCTGGATGACATTCTGATATTTAACAAAACGTAGGAAGAACACTTCAAGCATGTTGAGCAGACACTAGATGTTTTGAAAAGAGAAAAACATTATGTTAAACTCTCAAAATGTGAATTTGGCAAAACATCTTTGAATTATTTGCGTCATATAGTAGGGGTGGTGAATTGAAGATAGATCCCTCTAAGGTGGCAGTCATTGTGAACTGGCCTAAACCCAGTTCAAACAATATTGCCAGAACTTGCAGAAGATCCCAGTTCAAACAATATTGCCAGAACTTGACAAGGAATGAAAAATAATATTGGAACTTGGAGCAGTCATAGAAACAAGAACCCGACAGCTACGAAATCGATCAATTTCAGAGTATCTCATCAAGTGGAAGAACTTACCCACTGAATATTCCACATGGGTGGACAAGAATTTTATACAGAAGTATCAATAACTACTCAAGCGTTAAGGACAACACTTTTTGAAGGAGAGGGGCGTGTTATGTCCCTATACTACTAGTGTAACCCCTTATTGTTATTAGTACAACCCCCTTATTATATTGTTGTGCCTATGTAGTTCCCATATTGTTATTATTGTTCCCCATAGAAGCCCACTATTATTATTATTTTTCCTTTACATTATTATTGTTATGTCAGCTGTTGGACACCTAATCCTAAGTGGGTTAGTGTGGAAGTCGAATGGACAAAAGGAGTCCAAGAGACCTTGGGATCTGAAACCCAAGAGTCAGATATTGTACTATAAATGTAAATCAATTGTTAATAAAAATTGCATTGCATGATTTATCCTTCATATCTTTTGTGTTGTCCATGTGTGTTTAACATGGTATCAGAGCAGGCGATTGCTGTTCCTGCCCCAATTTGAGCCACTTGTTTTGTGGTCTCTATGTATTTGTCATTTGTGCAGACCTTCCAGTTCTGCCCATTAACTGTAACGCTCCATTAATTCATTGTTTGCCAGAAATCTGCTGCTTCTCCTGTCTGACCTCTGGCACTCTATATGCTGCACCTGACTCTGGCTATTTTAAGACTCTCTGTCTGACCCTTGAAATCATACCTGCGCTCTCTCTCTTCTGCGTTACTTGCGCCCTCTGTCCTTTACAGTACTGACCCTTGAAATTCTGGTGCATTGATAATTCAAAGGCCTGCCATGTTTTAATACATGCGTTTTTAGCTCTGGTTACAGTTACGTTATTCAAACTCCACACTGCAAAATCCACTGCACTCCCCAGTCTGGCACTACCACCATCCAATCCGTTGCCCAATCCATGCCTTTGTTACACTGCTCAGCTCCCAGTCCACCGGTTGCTCATGGCTCTGTAACGCTCCAAATACTATAACACCCAAACGTTGTACGCTGGTGCACATTTGGGATATGCCATACCACGTTTTTGATACATTGCCACTATTTGATTCTGCTCTTGGTTATTAGCATTGTAAAATTCGCTCTCGGTCGACATTATCCAAACCGCCTCCTCCTACGTTCATCGTTGTGTTAAACAATGCAAGCACCGATCGTTATAATCATAATGCTGGTATGTCCGTTGCATTGGCCTAGTGCATAGAATCGTTGGGTGGAAGCTTAGTGATCCTGTACAAACAACGTCTCTGGCTGTAACCTCTTCGCAAATCTCGCTTCCTGCTCCATCTCAAAATGCAGTGCAGGCCCCTGAGAGCGTTTGAGTAAGTCTCCTCCTTCGGAACCGTGTGTTTTGGATCCCATTTTGCGGTGAGAAATATGAGCACTCGGATCCCGAGATTGAGCTGCATCGCACTTCAAAGTTCACAGTGCCATTGGCCGAAGTGCAGTACTTGACCTAGCGCCCTAATTCATGGCATTTGGAGCATCTGCCTGAATTCGCAGCAGGGGATAGGATTTGCGGCAGAGATACCTTGTCCGATAGGATTTGCAGGTTGTGGGCACTGCCATGGCTGTCCCCTGATAGTGTTTGAGTTGTCTACTTCTTGCGAGGTGGGTTCTCGAGGATCCGTTGTTCAGAATTTTCGGAATGAAAGTATCATAAGTATCAGAAAAATGTGGAACGAAATCTAGTCCCAGGGATGGACCAATCACAAGAATATGTCCCTACCATTCTACCATCCATGGTGACTCGAAAATTCCAGGTAACTGTTGAAGAGCATTGTATCCTCCATCATTAAAGGCCCATGTTCGAACCACGGTGAGACCCATTTCCGCACCTCTCCTGAGTATTTTCTTCACACTGTGCCTGTTGAAATCGTCCACGCCTTGGTCCATTAACCAGTACGAATTCCACCCATCAACATACAATTCGTTGCCATCCACCACAAAGTGAGATTCATTCCACTCCATAAAACTCATTCTTGGCTGTTTGCAAGTTCAGTTTCAACTACTACGTAAATTCAGACATCTGTAGACAATTTAGGAAGTTGGGGTATGAGATGGAGCTTAATACCGAAGGCAAGTTTTTCATTTATTGATCGACCCTCGTATCTATTCATGAAGTGAAACTACTACGAGTCATTGTTGTTTCATCAAACTCATCTGGCGCATCCTTAAATCGTTGTTATTCTGGAAGCTTATAATGGTCAAGTTATTTTTCTGAGTGTGAAGAGGGAAGCATTTACACCATTCCAGAACCGTGGTCACTGTCTTTTATAGCTGAATGAGCCACTAATAAAATCTGGGCCAAGTTGCTGTAGTTAACTGTACATTGGGGCTGCCTGTCATCACAAAGAGGCTTGATTTGGGGTTTACTGTTGACTGCATAAAGTTTCGAGTTGTTGCTGGTAATGTTGGAAGAGCCACGATCCTTATTTGAGTTGCCTTAAGCTGATTGCACCCTCTATTAATTGCTGGTTGAACAAGCTGCTACAATCTGGAAGTGCAGACTATTTCATTGTCTCTGGGCTATATTTATCTCTTTGCGTGTTTCCACCTTCTGTTATTGATGTAGCTGCATTAAAGGGACTGTATGCTATCTCAGAAGTTGAATGAGCTAATTTGTATTCGCTGACATTTAATTGTCGAGTTCTATCTTCCAATCTGTTCTTTTTTTAAGTTAAGTTTTTGAATAAGAACAGTCCATTATGTAGTAGCTATCACTTAATGGTCGTTGCATTTAATCTTTGAATTTGCTACTGGATAATATAAGTTTATTTGGAGACTATTACTACATGTGGAAGCATTAAAAGACAATGGTACAGTTGTGAAATTGCCAGCTATTGAGTTTTTTTGATTTGGGTAAAAAGCTGAGATGCATGTTACTAGTCCGTTTTAAAGAACCTGGATTCTGGGAACCTGTTGCTGATGCTGATTTGAAAGTGAAGGAGTATTTGAAAGATCCAATTCAATTTAAAGTTGATGCTTGTTCAATTTACTTGTTCCTATTGTGCAGTTTGGGCATAAATTTATGTGCAACAAACAAATTTGTTTTTCTCAACAGATTCTAATGAGAAGATTGCTTTAATTGTTGGGGTGATTGTTTGCTATTTATTGCAAGCATTGTGATTATTTAGGGTACATTTTCACTCCAAAACAAGTTTCTAGTGGTGCATTTCTATTGAGAAAAATGGCTACAATTACTGAAGTATTAGAGTTCATGAAAACTCTTATACAATCCACTGTTGATGACACATTAAAAATCAGCAAGGGATCTCTCTCAGAAATTCAGACATGCTTATATAATGCCCAGGAAAAGATTGATTTTTTGCAGCTTGAATCACAGCTACAGCAAGAAGAGCTACATAGACATCATTCTGAACCTGTTTTTGTTCAGAACGTTGAGACAACCACCCATCAGCAGCATGTTAATAATGTTACAGTTCATTCAAATAAAGCAACAATTGTACATGCAGATGCAGAAACTCAATCTGCACTTCCCAAGCCCATCATCAGACTTTGGGAACAGCTTGTCCACAACAAGCACAGAACTGGTCTTGGATATGACAAGGACTTGTCCTTTCATATTCCAGACTATGCCAAGCCCATTTAGTTTCAAAGTGCTGGATTCATTCATGACAGTTCACCTGCTCCTCATGACAGTTCAGCTTCAGCTGTTCCAGATTCTGCCACTCTTCCACAGCAACAACAACAACAACAAAAACAACAGATCGTGAAATTCCAACACTGTGACCGAGTTGGCCATCTGAAAGATCACTATTTTGATCTTCATCCATGTGAGCACTGTCATAAAACCAGCCATTCTTCACACAGATGCTTCAGAAATAAACGTCCTGCAAGAACAAAGATTCATCTTGGATGGATCGCTTCTTGGCAATGGGCATCAACAGCCAAGAAGATATTCCAAACACATGTCAGAACTTGTTCCAGAGTATTGAACAGTCTTGCAGTTGAGTTTTCTCCATCTTCTCACCTTGTACCTGACAGGGGGGGAAATGATGGTCATCTACAAGCTTCAAAGTCACATCAAGCGAGCCTGAGCCACAACCTGCCACACCAGTTTCAGAGTTGTAACCAGAGACAAAGATGCCTGAACATGCCTTCAGTTGGCAATCTGGGACACTTCCTCTAGCAGAAGACTCCAGCTTCTTGCCAGTTTTGGAAGAGTTCCAGGAATTACAGAGTTGTTGGTCATCCTTAAACCATCACAGATTGAGAACACTTCCTCTAGCAGAAAACACCAGCTTCTTGCCAGTTTTGGAAGAGTTCAGGAATTGCATTAAGCATTCCAGAGTTGTTGGTCATCCTTAAACCATCACAGGTTGAGACTTCCCTTTTCAGGTTGAAGTTTTACCTTTTATGCGGGGTGAGACCTCCCTTTCATGGTTGAAGGTTTCCCTCTTTAAAACAATAGGATCACTTCCTCTAGCAGAAAACTTCAGTTTCTTGCCAGTTTTGGAAGAGTTCCGGGAACTGCACTAAGCGTTCCAGTGTTGGTGGTCATCCTTAAACCACCGCCCTTTTTACCAACATTTCATAGAGCACATTCGGCCTAGTGCTGCCATGCATTTTTTTGCACATTTTATATTACAGCTCTCTTCTTGGACTCATACATAACCCTTCGGATTAAGGGGGGGAATGTTGGACACCTAATCCTAAGTGGGTTAGTGTGGAAGTCGAGTGGACAAAAGGAGTCCAAGAGACCTTGGGATCTGAAACCCAAGAGTCAGATATTGTACTATAAATGTAAATCAATTGTTAATAAAAATTGCATTGCATGATTTATCCTTCATATCTTTTGTGTTGTCCATGTGTGTTTAACATCAGCTCTGATTATATTATGACCCCTTAGACTCCTATATATAAAAATGAGGTCTTGTCATTTGTATCATCCAATAACTATTCATTTTTGTAATGTAAAGGAGGTTTCCCCATCAAAAAGGATGAATTCTAAGGATTTTATATTTCTTTTCCATCTTTTTGTGAGTTGGTTTCATAACATCTCGACCCAATTGAAAATTACTAATATAGAGAGAGAGAGAGAGAGAGAGAGAGAGAGAGAGAGAGAGAGAGAGAGAGAGAGAGAGAGAGAGAGAGAGAGCCCGCTTTGCCCTTGGAAACTTGGGGTAACTTCTAGCTGTGTCCAAAAGTTTTCAACCCAGCTCCCCATCATCAAAACTTGGTGCAACGTAGGAATCATTTATGTCATTCTTGAAAAGGTTTGTTGTTGTATGCCACTTGCAATTTTTGTTATTTGAAATTTTTTTAATTTAACTTTCATCAAGGAAAAATATTGGCTTTCAATGCCATTTAAAATTACTTAAGGAAATACTTATAATTTCATTCCCGCAATATTTGATTTTTTTTCTTACTCTATTTCTTCTGATGAAGTGCTCTATTATGAAGCCTAATAAGTATTTTAACAATTTGTGCTTTGACCTTGAAATTTATAAACGTACTGTAAATTTTTTAATTCAAGAAAATAACTTATGGCTATTATATTGCAAACTACAAAGGGAGATAAAGTTTTCAATGCTACAATATCATTTACTACAGATGGTCAAAAAAATGGAAAAGAGGGTGAAGAAAATGGTATGAGTTTTGATCATAAAAATTCCATTGTTATCTTATAAACTTCCAAATCCATTGTTATTTGTTATGCCACTTCTAAGTTAGGTTTCAACGAAAACTAGAATTAGCAGATGTAGATCTCATTACAATGGGTTTTTTTCCAGTGAAAGAATAAGGTGGGCTAATCTAGTTACAACAATCAGAAATATTATCATGGAAAAGATGCAGGCTAGAGGACCATTTACTTGAACATCAGAGGTGACATATTCTTGACTGCTCTAGATAAGCTAGCAGTGTATTGATTTTTGTTTGTATTAAAAGTCTAACCTATGATATATGGATGAACTACCAACTTTTGGAGGAGATGCACAAGCAAGGATCAGTGGAAGTTCATCTTCATGATGTAAGGATGCTCTCTGTGTATTTGAAAATTCAAGCATGAATACATGTACTGATTGACTTAATTGATTTCTTTTATGTTGTGGTTGAAATGACTGTCTATATTGGTTGGATGCATTGGTATGCTCACATGCTTAATTGGTTTTTCTTGGGGTTTCTTTTAGATTCACAATGCTCTTGGAACCCTCATGAATGAGGGATTTGTAGTTTTTCATGGAGACAATGTTAAGAGAATATGAGACACAAAATTGTCTCTCTAGAAGGTATCAAGGTTGTATTTCACAGACCCATTTCATCTCTTATGCTTATGCCTTCTATGTGATCCCCTTTTAAAGTCGATTGGTAATATTTTATAGGTAGTGTATCTGACATAATTGTCAACCACCCTGAAACTCTTATACTCCTTCATGGAAGCTTCCCTTACCAACTCAAACGAGTACCAAAAGGGATGAAAAATGCAAGTTGAGAAAAGAAGTCCTGAGAATGGTTGTGCCAAATGAATGTAACATAGAAACATTTATGCCTTGTGAAGCCTTGATTTATGAGCTTTGACTAGAAGATGAAAATGGGTATATCATGAGTCAAAGATGTGAACTCTTATATTATGCCTTCTTATGTAACCAATTATACAACATTTTTCTCTTGCAATTGATTTTGCAGTCCTTAGTTCCTTGCATTATTCAATTGTTAAGTTAAAATTTTACCAAGTAATCTTTTGATTTTAGGGGCCATAACCATTAAAGTTGTAAAATGTGTCATTTTAATCTAGTATGATATTGCCAATTGTATCCATTTATGCCACTAATTGGCTATTGATCATTAAGTTACTGAGATATCCATTAATACATGTATTGCTTTCCCCTCAGAATATCGTATATGAATTCAAAATTGAATTTTTGGTTGGAATGCCTGGGCTATTGATGTTGTCTATGCTCTCTAATGCATTTCTATCCAACACAATCCCATATTCTATTTCTTTAAGGTGTATCAAATTAACTTGGATGTTAAATGTGTACATGGTCCACATGGTAGGTAGAGGAGTCACATTTAGAAATAAATGTAGAGGAGTCGCATTTAGAAATAAATAAGGATTCATTAAGTTTAGAACCAAAGAGATCTGGCATATCTATACATGAAAGTCCAAAAAGGTAGCCTAAAGATTCCTGAAGACTACATGTATATTATTCTTCTACCCTTTTTTGAGATAAACAACACTCAGTCAAAATTTGACTCTGTAGGTGACTTCTACTTAACTTATACTTTTAGTTTAAGTATGTACTTTATAATTTGCTTTGGCAATTGTTAAATTTTATTTCAAGTACATACAATATTAATCTAACATATATAGCCCAATTGTTGAGATAGTGCAGAGATTGAAGTTTACAACTAATGGTAAGCAATGATGTAGAAATGTAAGATTATTTTTGCTAGGTTAATATGATCATGATAATTTACTTGTCTTGTAGAAAATTACCTCTATATGTTGCACATCAAAGTGTATTTACTTTTTTTCATAGTTCTAACATTGTTGAATCTAACCTAGCTTTTGCAAATGATGCTTACACTAATTTAGAACAATGTAGTGTGAGTGGTTAAGATTCCCATGTCTTGCCTAAGAATTTCCTTGAAACTTTCCACTAGTCAGAGTCTTTATTGAGTCTTTCTGAAGTAATTGAGACTTGTTGAGTCCTAGGCAAGATGAGTCTTTGTTGACTCTGAGTCTTAGTGTGAGAACATTATTTTGGAAATTGTTGATGTTTGTGCATTATTTTAGAAAATTCATTGGGAATTCTTTCTTGCTAGCTTCTTCCATTACAATGGACTTCACCATTTTTTTAATAACAATTTTGATTATTGTTATTTGTATTCCTGCATATATTTGACTTTATGTGTGATGCTTGTTCACATTTACTTGGTTTTTCCACTAATGCTTGGTGTTTTATGTTATTTTTTAAATTATAGCTTCTTACAATTGACTTACTCCCCTAAGTGTATCTAGCTCCTTAAATGGAAAATCACAAAGTTCCACATAGCCAAACTACAAAAATAAATGTCCTATTCTCGTAATTTTCTAAACTTCATGCATGGCTAAGCTTCTGCAACAGGGGGGTTCCTATTGTGTCAAAGTATTTCTTGTATTATTTCCTTTGTATGTGGTCCCAACCTCTATAATCATGCTCTTGGAGAGTCAAAAATTGATTAGTCACCCCACATGCCCCATCCTCACCCTCAGATCATGGCCTCATTTGGGATTTTGTATATTATGCATGTAGGAATGATTTTGACTTGTAGGTTTCATATATTTATACATTACCACTGAATATTATTTCTTATTGCTAGAAGGCCCATCGACCAAAAAGTGTAGATGCTTTTCTTGAACTTGGATATGGACATAAGCATGCTACAAGCTCTAGTGATTATAATTTCAATGTTTCACCATCAAGCATTAGACTTGGAATGCCTCTCCCTCCTTTGTCAAGGATTGGAGTTGGAAAGAATTCCTCTTTGCTCTCTAGGTTAAGAGGTGGACAGGTTGCCTCTCCACCAAGAGTTGGAATTGGAACAGATCCTTCTCTATTAAATATTGTTGGCAATAATTCTCCTCTAGAATCATCAAGAATTGGAGTTGGACAGAATCCTTATCCATCAAAGGATTGTTGGAAGGTTGAATGAGAGGAACGTAGAGAAGGATAATGGGTGGGAAAGGCCTTGGGCTAGAAAGATGATGGAGATCACCTCGAGAAACTTAACATTGCTAATACGAGTGTGGCATATGGTTCAAGGAATGGCTATGATTGGAGGCATTGCCCAATGCACATTTCTCTAATTGATTCCCATGGAAATTACAAGGGCCAGAGGTATCTTCATGGACTACTTTCACTTGTACAACCACCTCAGGAAATTGATATAACACGCAATATAATAGTGTCTAGAAACTCGAAAAAATCTGAGGAAGAAGAATACTTGTGGGAGGATATGAGCCCAAGATCTGAAAATCATGGAAGAGGAATTGATAACTCAAGGAAAGAAGATTATTTTCCTAAAGACCTAAAGAAGTGGTTAGGCTTAGAGAGAGAGCGAGAGAAAATAATGGTTCTAGAACCTACTCTTCCTGATAGTGATTGGCATATGCATGGACCCTTGTCTCATGTGGATAGACCTATGATGAGAGATAAGGAAAGAGGACCTACTAGAAGGGTAGGCTTCCTTTCTCACTACTCTATTTTTTGATCTAATTAGTTCGATGAAAAATTATTACCCATTTCATTTTTTTCATTCTTGATTTTTAGTGATTTCCTTAGCATGTAAAGATAAAGGATACATGATAATGATATTTTAATAATGTAGTATTTATAAGAGCACCATCCATCTTCTCTTCTGTAATCAGGTATTGTGTCTCAAATTATCAGAGATACTTCCACTGAGACATCATCTTTGCTGCAAAGTAGTCAAGGTGCATTAGAACGTCAACTTGTAATGGGTTGTCCGCCTCACCAGTCACATCAAAATAATAACCCAACTTCACAATCAAGGTTGAGAACACTTCAAGTTTTTGTTCCTAGTGACAACAACTCAAGTTTGATCTGTATTTAATTGATAACCGTTCTTTGTCATCAGAAACTAGATTTTTTCAAATTAGTCAGGGAGTAGTTTAGCTTCCATTGGGTATGGATAATGCTAGTCCTATTTCCCCATTACTACTTCAAGATGAAATCTGGGCAGACTAAGGAATCAAGACTAGATTGCATGATCATAGTTTTGGTAAGGCCCCGCGTAGGAGGGAATTTTTTTAATGAATCATAATCTTCTCGAAAGTGTAGAACGTTTAACTTATCTTTATGTTTTTCAAATTGTGAAGTATTGATATTTGGCAAGGATTTTGTAATTTCATTAATATTTTAAAGATTATTTATATTTTATAGAAAAAATGATGGAAAAATAATTTGATGTTATAGACATTTGGGATAATATTTGTTTTGAATTGGCTAATTTTTTAGGATGAATTTGTAAAAGATAGCCAAATGGTGAATATTTACCCCTAAAATTTTCTTAGGGAAGTCAATCCAATAAGGTCATGATTAACCCTTTCTAATGGAGGATCAATCTTTGAGTCAGTTAAGGCCCTGGTTGTTCCATTCTTATTGAGTTGAGTTGGTCCTTTCAAGTAGGTGGTAAAGTCTTAACTCGGTCTTACTAGTTGTTTGGTTGTTTATTTCAGATGGATTTGAAGATCCTAACATGATGTTACTGGGTTGAACTCTTTGCAGTAGTAGCTCAGGCAGTGAAGACCTCTTTAGGAACTTATTAGTTCGATGTGAAGAGGACGTAACAATTAAGGTTTTAGAAGAAGTGAGGGTGTATCTTCTACAATCATTTTCTTGACTTTTCCTCATTTGAAAGATGAGTCTTTTAACTCTCCCTTTATCTATCATAGATGCATAGATTTTTGAAATAAGGAAAGATCATGGCTAACTTAGAAATACTTTGAGCCTAAAATTTCATTAGAAGAACATGCCTTTAGGTTAGAAATAATACTTTGATCCTGAAATTTCACTAGACGAAAGTGCATTTATCCTAGGTTAGAAATACCACAGGAAGCACACTTCTTGGGGTTCAACTAGTTGAAATACTGGCCCAAATTTTGAAAGTGCCATGGGTCACCAATCTAGGCACTTTCCTTCTTAGATTGGATCATTGTTCATAAGTGGTCAAAATCATTTTTACAAATGCACAAATTCTCTGTTATAGTATGGACTCCTGTGCAGGGTTGTTGTACAATCATGATAGGGGTGTCTCTAGGGAGAATGAGGGTGAAATTCACTAATTTGTCTAGCATATAGAGTTGCAGTTATGTAGGAGAAATATTGAGAGGAAACATGCATGCCTCCAACATGCATGTGTCAGTCTCATCCACTTCCAGTTTTATAATTATTGTGCTAGGTTTAACATTCCAATTTTATAATAGATGCTTTTCTTCTTTTGGAGTTTGACTTCCAAATTTAGATCTAAGATTTTCAATGATCTTTTTTTATAAAGTTATCTCAAGTGCATGAGCTAGAGAAACTTCTTGTTAAAGGAGGGCACACTTCCCTAGATAGAATTATGTTGGGGTTTTGCTTTTGGCACCCCACATGGATGGGCTAATTCTGTCTCCTCCTCTAGCCTTCCTCATTTGTAAAGAAGGTGGGGTGGAGGTGAGTATTTTTGCAAATTTTGTGGGTGCGAGATTGAATTATGTGCTAGTGACTAGCAAGGTATTTTTTGAGCTTTAGTAGTGTACTAGTTTTCTAGATTTAATGAAAGGTAGGTTGAAGGTTTGAGAGTTCAACTTTGTACTTTGTGTCCCATATTTTGAGTATGATGTCTTAGGAGTTTATTGTATTCAATATTGATAGTTTTGGTAGTCTGAAAAGTTTTATGCTTTAGCTATTATGGTTTTCTAAGTGAAAAATCTCCCTGTTATGCTCTAATTTTTTTTCATGGTATCAGACAATCTCTAGGTCAGAAGGTACAAAATTTCCATTAGGAATGGTACCAAAATCTCAGGAAAATTCTGGATCTTCCCTTGGCTCTGATAACTTTAGCTTTGAATTCTTGTCACTTGTGACACCATCATCGAGCAACGTTTCAATCTCACAATGGCAACAGTCACAAAGACTTGCTTCTCTGTCTCCTATCACACAAACTCTATGGCCTTCTATGCAAACTCTGTCACCTCTACCTCCATCTCCACCACCCCTTCAACATCACTTTTTGCATTTTCAAATAGCGTATTAATGTTTCTTTTATCATTTATTAACTTTTTTGGTTTGGATGATGAGGTTTTGATGCTAAATGATATATTATGATATTTTTCTTGTAAATTTTGATAAAGTTTAGAAACACCGTATATATTCTTTCTGTTTTCTCAATTTCTTCTAGAGTGTGCTTAGGTCATGAAGAAACTGGTCGTCCATGGGAATGAATATGTTTATGGGGATGAATATTTCCGGTTGGGAATCTTGTCTTTCATCTCGAGTCTTATCTTTCATGAATTATTTTGACTTTTACAAATATATTTCTGTTTTCTTTCAGTATATTATGCCTTTGAATGTACTTGAAATTACATAAGATGTCTAAAACATGTAATGTTATTGGTAAGAGTTGTCATTAGCAAGGAGGATTCAAGTTAGGATTTATTTGTCTTTGGAATTGACATCAACTTTTCAAGAAACATGAAATCCTCCATAGATCCTTTATTTCCATCAACAATGTGGCTAACACCATTTCTAATTACACATGGACATGCACTTTCTAATGTTTTCGTTGCTTAAAGAGCATAAACTTTCCTTGCACCATCTTGTGCATACTATATTGCCAAATTACCACTTTCTACCCCTACATCCTAAATAGTCTTTCCTTCAAAGTGGTGCATGTTCTCAAATATAGTTGTTTAATAAACATACATCCTCACATGTCACCTTCTGGAAAAGAGTTGTAGGGAATCTCCACAATTCCATCACTACCCATTTATTTCCTTGTACCAAGTCACTAAAACTCATGCATAGCCTTTACTAAATAGAAAAGCTTTTCTCTCTTCAACATCTCATAATTATAATGAACAATTGCCTCAAGATGTTGTTTATCAACAAACATTTCCCCATGAGAAGGTTTCTCATCTTGAGGAACAATTTTCTCATCAACAAACCATTTTGAGGGAATTTATAAAGGAGATGATAGAATAAATTTCAGAGAGGTAGTTAAAGATGACTTCATATTTCCTGATTTTTGTAGGTGAGGTGGGTAATGAGGCACTAATGGATCCAATATCAAAGGAATAATTACAAATAATTATGCATTCCTTCCAAAAGGATAAGAAACCTAAGCCACTTAACAGGAAAATAAAATTCTTCTAGGGGTTCTATGACTTCCTTCAAATAGACCAACTAAGAATGGTTGGCAAATTAAAATACACAAGTAGGATTTTGGAGCTTTCAATTCAATGTTTCAAGCTTTAATCCCAAAAATTAGACAAAAATGAAACATTTTATGATTTCAGACCCATATCACTATTTCATTGCATCTACAAAATCATTGTAAAAATTATTACATGTAGGTTCAAAAACCACTAAGTTGATTCGATTTCATTAGAACAATTTGGCATCCTTCCTGGGAAACAAATCCATTACAGAATAGGAGTAGCCCAAGAATAAATTTATAACTTAAAACCGAGAAATTACAAGCAATGTTAGTGATTTTTTCTTTCCAAGGAATATGATAGAGAAAACTAGCTTTATTTAGGGCTACTCATCCATATAGGGTTCAATGTGAAATTGGTTAACTAGATAATGAATTGTCTTTCCTCAATATCTTTGCAATTCTAATTAATGACTCACCTTATTCTTCTATCCTGCCTACAAAAGACCATTGCTAGGTATGACTAATGGATCCTCTGATATTTTTTACTGTAGGGTAGGGGGTATCAATAGAGCTATAACAGAGTCAAAAGGAACTATAAGCTTGACAACTATACAAATAGGAAGAACCCTAAACCTAACATATTTACTCTTTGTTGATTATGTTTTTCTTTTGGGTGATAGGACCAAGGTAGATGCAATTAAACTGAAGGACCCTACCCTTGAAAAACCAAAATTCCTACTTTAAAAACTACCAACAACTGAGGAGCTACAAGAATGAACACCATCTTTGATTCAAACCTAAATAGTCTTATTATCTCTGTGTATTTTGCTAATCATAATGACCATTATATGGTCCTCATGGATTATTTCTTTCATTCTATCTATTAGTAAAATCCACAAAATGTATCCCTACATTTGAATCTTGGGAAAAAACATATGATTGTTACCATTAAATTATCCATATATCATGGAGCCTAGAATTCTGTTTGCTTTGGATAAGATTTATCTATAACCTCAAAATAAATCCTATTATAAGCTGAAGGACCATTATGTCCTCTTGAGTCTTGACAAAGTATGATGGAATGAAACTGGGTGAGGACCAGATCCAGGTTTACCATGTCAGAATCTAGGTTCATTAAAATCACGACCTTGGTTTAAATATATCCACCATATATACTAGGACCACACATACTTATCATTTCCATCTCTCTTTCATTATCAAGACTAACATACTGAGGACTTGTAACCTGTGGAGACCCATCGTAGTCATTGCAATTCAATTTATTAGAAAAGATGCCATGTCCACAAGTTTTATATTTAATCTTTGCATTCAATGTGACCATTTCTTATTATGATATTTACCACATCCAAAAATGGCATCATTCAGATCATTTTGAAGAAGTCTACAAAGATGAACATAATTTTTTTTCACATTTGCAACTTCCCTCATATTTGTTGGTTCCTGAAGCTCGAGCACTTTCATTAAAAAACCAAATAAATTCAAGCAGAAAAAATGGTCCACTCTCTTTTCATCTGCTGATATTAGAATGAAGTGTTATTAGAGGCACTGTTTTATTGTTTGTTTTGGTTAGAAAAGGGTTTATGTGACCTTGAATTTATCATATGTAGCATGTTGAAGAACAAGAAAGAATAATGTGTCACATTTATCTTGCAAAAAAAGATGTCGAATGAAAGGATAATTTTTTTAACTAGGCTATAGTTCGCTTTGGTAAAGTAGGAGGAACATATTAAAAAGATGCCTTAGAATACACCATATATAGATTTTGAACATAAGTAATATATGGATTTTTATTTTGCATATATGTTCTTTTCTCTACCAAAGATATCACAACAAGAAAAATATTGATATTGTAGAAATTTTTTGAGGACCTCATTGAGGTTGATTTTTCTAATGTCCTACTTGATTGATACATTCTCATATGTCAGGAAGTCTTTAAATATGAATTAATATGTTCCTGAAACAAATCAGATTCAAATTTATTGATATAAAAGATAAAAGTAAATGTCAATCCCTTCGTTTGGTTGTTACTTGACCCTGTTGTGGGCAGGTTACAGGAAATGTGATTGGAAAAATGATGGGGAGACAATGCAAAGCATGTCTAAGATATGATTAATTTGTTGTTAGAGATCCTTCAGGAACCTGAGCAATTGACTTTGGAAATGTTTCTAGTAGGGATTCCTATGGTTTTTAATGCTGTGACTCTTTCGCCTCATGGTTATTTTGGGAAAACAAATGTTTTAGGAATGCCATACATGACATCGGTGGATGGGTAAACATACTTTTTATAATTGCAATGTCCATTCCATGAGATCCTCTCTTTATTGTTTGTTGTATTTTGGATGTTTCTTTTGATTTTGTTTTGTATTTTAACTATGAAATGTAAAATACTTGGTATCATGTCCATTTAAACAACCAAAGCTTTAATATGAAATTAGTACTACATGATATTGATTGGAATCCTTGTAGCTATTTTGTGTTAAAATATTTTCATGACTATTAGAAAATTTTTACTTTCATGTTGTTATTTGAGCACATGTTGTTGATATACTTTCCCAAGTTAATGCGTTGGAAAATGAAATGTTGTTGCGAATAAAATGAAAAGGATTAAACATCACACCTCAGATTATTTGTCTTCACAAGTTATCTACAGTTTGAGATTTTAGCATGTAACTTAATTTGCCTGATCGTGCTTAAGCTTTCCTTGAAGATTGAATACTGAGTTACTAAGGTAAAGTTAACTTCATCTTGGCTACCATAAAGTTAACTTCATCAGTGTTTATAAAATGTCTAAAGTACTCTAATGGAAATAACCTTATGAGGATGTATTTGGGTAGTTTCTAGGGAGCTAGTTGGCATCCATATATCCTTATCTCTGTGTGGTGCTAGTATAGATACCAGTCTCCAACTTTATTGTTCTTTGCCAATTGTAAAACCCTTTTAATTTCCTGACTGATCCTGGGCTAATAGCTACTGGTTAGCATGTTTACAACAGGATGCACAAATGAATCAATGAAATATTTATAGCAAAATTTTTTGGAGTATTCTTGGATCAATGGTGTCCAATAGATGACTGATCTTGGATTGCATTTGGTGTCTAACTTCTAAATGTTGATTGGAAACTTGTATGACTGATAGTACAGGAAAATGTGAAACAAAACTAAAGAGTACTTGAAAACTCTCTCATTTGGTAGTCTGATGAATTGTTCATGCATTCTGTCTGCTATAAACTGAGCATAGTTATACATTATAGCAGGAGGCTTTCCTAGGCAAAAGATAAAAAAGAAAGCCAGGACAACCTCATCCACATGTTCATATGTGGTGTACCTAAAAATACAAGAGAGCATGGTAATAATTTGTCTGCCTCTCTCAGAAAAAATGGTGGCAGCATAAGGAGGACTATATGTTGGAGTGTGAGACTCTTTAATGATGAAAATTTGAATAATCTGAGCTTTCCTGGAAATATCTAGCTTGGTGTAGAGGTCAAGCAATCCTTCAATTGAAAGTGGGGTCTCGTTTTGACTTAAGTGGATTTGCAGCATTTGATTTATAGATTCTGTTGTAATGGTGAACAAAACTTGGTGATCATGGATGACTATGGCTCTCTGACTTGGAATATAGAATGCTTGGTAGAAGTGGATGATATCTAGGAATGGATGTACCTATGGGAAATAGTACTCGGACAAATTTGACTCCCAAAGGTGAATTTCATCATTTTGGTTTAAAAACTTGTCTTTACTCCAGTAGTGGAGTTCTAGTAGGTAGGCAGGGGAAGCAGTATATTTAATTTGAAAGTCTCTATCGACTAATGTAAGGTGGTTAATATCCTAGTGAGGGATTTACAGGGTCTTACATCCAGAGAGGTTTGGGAAGCCATAATTGGGTTTAATGAATTGAATTATGCTTTATGTGGCTTTGGTAGTAAGGTTTAGGAGCTCTGGAGCAGTGGAATGGTAATTACAGTTTATGAAATAGGGTATTTGGTGGATAGTAGGCCTCTTTTCAACTTCAGGAATGTTTTTTTGTTAATTTAATTAATTAACCATTCAATAATTACTTTGCATTTTTCAAATTCATAGGGTCATTCTGTTTTTTCCAAAAATACCAGGAAATTGGCAATTTGGTGTGGAGATGGGGTTTTGTGGTAGCTGCAGAGGGTACTGAGGCTTGAACTAGATATTTTCTACTTCAATTTGGTGTCTGCAACATCTTTAGGTGGCAATTGGTGGCTAAATTGGTCGCTTAGAGGTTCTAGGTATCACAATTGGTTTACAGCGGCTTGTAATGAAAAACGAGCGAAAAGAGAAAATTGGGGACTTTTCGGCCTTTTAACCGATAATGGTCACATTTTGGCATGAATATTATTGAATGAATAGTGGGAAGTTTTTCCTTTAGGCGGGGAGGTGGTTTTGTGTGACATCACACCACTTTTGGATGGCGGGTGGTATTTTTCGCGAGCACGTGATATAACGTGTTGCCGCCATGTAGCCAAAGAGGGCTCTGCCAGAACCACGAATCTCTTGTGCTCTTGGGCCATTAACTGTTGGACAATAAATCCACGAGATATGGATTTACACCGTTGGATCTAGGGGTGGGAGATCGGAGGGATATCGCATAGTTGAGTTGCACGGACGAAGTCGGGAAAGTGGTTGGCGGGGCCCGAGGTTTAATTACAAAGAATTGTAATTAATTAACGGATAATGTTGGGATTTAATATAAAAAACAAGCTAATAAAGGTGGGACAATGGGTTATGCGGTGGGGATTTTTTAACTGCACCAGGGTTGGTGGGTTAAAAAGGGTATCGATGTAATATAAAGTGGGGGATATTAATTACATAATGCGGGTGCATACGAAAAACTTAGGATAAAGGGTTTTTGTAAGTTTTTAATGGGAAAAGGGAAATTAATAAGGGGGAAAGTGATATTTGTAATGGGGAATGGGTTTCACACAAGGGAAAGGGGTTTTGGGAAGGGAGGATGATTTTTGACAAGCTGCACACAACCTTATTTTGCATAGTAAATTAAAAGCTAGTGGCATTTGGATTTGCACACTTTCATGATCTCTTTTTATCTCTTTTTGGGGTTCATACTTTCACTTTTTTTCACTTTTATATTTATTTTTGTCCTTTTATTATTCTTCTAGGACATACCCTCTTTACATTTTTTATTTTTTAATATGGAAAAATTTTTGTAGAAAGCAAAAGTATGTACAATATTACAAGACTAACCATAGCCAATTCAAAACTATGAATCCTATTATTATAGGACCCTAACACATATGACCAATAAAAGACATCAAGTAATTCCTTGGAAAGGCACGGTAAATATTGATCTCATCTCGAGAACAGGAAACCTCGACATGGATTTTTTCGACAATTCCTAATTTCATAGAAATGTCGATGGGCATCGTAGCAGTAATGTTCCCCATGTTTCCTTTAGACAAAAATTCATGCGCCAAAATAGATGTTTGAAGTGCATGAGTTGGTGCATTGGAAACAAAGGTTTCTAAACACGATGAAAACTCTCCAAGAATCAGGAGAAATGAGGAATGATGATGGACATCATGTCAAGGAGTTTCTTCAAGAGACATAACCTTTGTGATACTCATGCCAGTTGGAAATGTCCCTTTTAAGCGATCTAGAGAATCCAAAGAACCAATCTAATGGTATATTGAATACACATCTAGATGCATACTAAGATTAGGATTAATTTCATAGGTGGTTGTTGAAGCCAAAACAACAACTTGATAGGCTTGTTCTGTTAGGCTGAGCATCATGACATTGCCAAAAGAATCAACTTGATTGGGATGAGGAATGATCCAAGGGTCGTGTGAAGTGGAGATCATGTCATTGAAATCGACGTTTGGAGGTGGGAGGGAAAAAGTTCCCATAAGAGGAGAGTCTTTAAAAAGACCCACCCCAACACTCTCATAAGGCATGTCAGTATTTTCCACATATGGAACATTGCCATTTGAAAAGCTAGAAAAGAAAAAGGTTAACTCATCAATGATGACTATTTCCCCTCATGAGGAAAGAAGAGCACACAAAAAAATGCAAAAACCACACAAAACATAGCATGGGTTCAACTCTGACCAAGTAGAAGATTATAATTCAAGTTGGCATCAATAATTTCTACTTCTAGATTAACAGTTTTCCCTTCCAATGTTATGTGCAAGTTTGTGAGAATACCGTATGGACGAGATCCTTTACCATGGAAGGTTTATAAGGTGTTAGGAGACTAGTTGAGAGACAAAGAGCCAATATATTTCGAGCATGAGATAGACATGATGCAGGTGGAAGCATCCTCGTCAACAATAGTCCTATGAATTGTCTTCCCTTTGATAATGACTTGGATTAAAAAGGCAAGCTGATGTGGAAGCCATGGAACATGATTTTCTAGGTCAAAGGTAATCAGACTCAAATCAGTAGGGTCAATTCCTCCTATAGCGGATAGTAATGCTTTCCGCTGTGATGGAAAACTCTAGAGAACTTCCAAGGTAGACATCGTCGAAGGCGCTTGAGCTAAATCTTCGACAATATTATAATGTTGAGCACCTCCCGCATTCAGATTGTATGATGATTTCCTAAGGGAACCATTAGGACGTGGTCATATAACAAAGTCATTAATAGGTCTCTCAATATGAATAGGACCAGAATTGGGTGGAGTATAAGTGGAGGGTGTTTTAGTAACTTCTTTCTCCACCACCTGTTTTGGAGGAGTCGGGTAGTATTTTGACCAAGTGGCGACATAAATAGGTGTCATTCCACTCATATAAACGTAAGAGCCAAAAGATGTAGAAGATTGCAGTTTCTCTACCAATTGGGTTTGTTGTGATGGAAAAGGTTCTTTTAATATAGC
Organism: Pinus tabuliformis; assembly: GCA_031772625.1. Classification (NCBI taxonomy): domain Eukaryota; kingdom Viridiplantae; phylum Streptophyta; class Pinopsida; order Pinales; family Pinaceae; genus Pinus; species Pinus tabuliformis. Next base: position 1,109,051,962 of record CM062804.1, on the reverse strand, counting down.
CGGTGTCCATTGGGTTCCATTGAACAAACGATTGACTTCAGCACAATGGGGAAAATCCTTGGTTTAGTGATCTTCATCACAAGTGAGACAACTATATTTGGGCTTACATTTAGACACATGATCAATAGATGATTTCAGAGGATCCTCTTTCGGGGTATCAGATTTGGTGTTTCCTTTACCCTTATTTTTAAGTTTTGAGGTTTTTTTTCCACATTAGATTGAATGACATTAACCTCAGAGGTTTTACTAGGATTTTGAGAGGCATTCGAAGGATTTTGATATTGCCCCCACTAAGAGGTATTCTGAACATACAAGGGTTGATTTTTCCCTCACAATGGTGGTTTTTGACTATGATGGGAAAATGAATAGGAGTTGAGGGAGAGGCCTTCTTTGGCACAATGTGCAAGACCAGGAGGCAAGTAGTGAAGGACAAGGCACTAGGAGTGCGCAGTGTGCAATGTCAGGGGAAGAGGAGACATGCTTGTGCACATTGTGCATGTCTATGAGGCAGATATGGTGGACATACTTACTGAGAATGAAAAATGCATAGTTATTGAGAAGGGTCTAGGTGTTTCACTTTGATAAATTCAAGGGTTGAAGGATGACCCTACTCTTGACTAAAAGTGCACATTTACAAATGAAGGAAAGGGTGGTCAGAGCATTGTGCATATGTCATGTTCAGGAGACAAGAGTGGCAATATTTGTTGTTGTAACTACACAATGCACAATGGTTGAGGAAGAGGCTTGTGGGACTACATAGATAAGCATTGTAAAGGTCTAGAGATGGCCCTACTATCCATTGAAAATTCGCAGTGCATAATTCAAGGTAGGGTTGGTCCAATATTGTGCAATTTCAAGTGTAAGCAACAAGGTTGAGTGACTATGCTATGATATTTCTCAATGTGTAGTGAAGGTGGATATCCTCAATAGGGGCACAATGCACAGGTCCATGAGGTAAGGATCTCATCATTGAGTCTTAGGAATGTGTAGTGCGCTCATCACTTGGGTAGAAGTTGAGTGTGCTTATGAGTTGAACAAGAGGCGAGGATAGGGAAGAGATCCAAATTTGATTAAATGTGCTCAGATTAATGAGACAAAAGAGTGAGAGCATATAACAGGTCTTAAACATGATAGCACACACACATACACCCATGCACATGACAAGAAGATACACAATACCCACAACCAACATGTATACGGTAAAATGGCACTCATCTCCAAGTGAGACATTTCAAATATATCTTCATGATAAAATTTTCGACTATAAAAAAGATGTGCACTATGCCATGAGAATGTGGCCAACTCATGTTGAAATAATAAATAGGATCAGATAATTAAAGAGAATGTGTTGGAGATACCACTGGAAGGTGTGCCAAGGTGATACTAGGATGTGTGAAAACAAGTGAAAGTGAAAAATGCAAAAGATAGAGCAAATAAAAATGACACATGTAAGAGCGAAAGGAAGAAAAAGCGACACTTACAAAAGAAAAAGCGATAGTTGAAAATCTCACCCGGAAGATGGGGAATTTACAACCATAAGCGAGACAATAATTGTTGTGCTCTAAAACTGCACAAAGCTCAAAAGTGAAATATGAATGTCAAAATGAGCTTTGGACTATAGTCTTTATATAGGGAGAGAAGACATGTGATTAGGGTTAATATTTAGGAGTAATCTTAGTGCATGTCAAGAAACTAGGAGTCAAGATTGAATTGACTGCTACTAAGAGGTGTGATAGTACTGACTTGATGAAAGACACTCTCACTGTCAACAAAGAGTGCACAATCACTATATATAGGATGCCCGTACACTATCTATAGAAACAACACAAATTAAGCAATTTCTCAGGTAAAAATCAGAAAGTATCATTAATATGTAGTGGAAGAGGAGGAGGATTTGCTTCCATGGCTTAATGTTAGAGGCAACATCCAAGTTTCGCACAAATTATTTCCTGGTCGATGAATATCCACACTTGGAATTATTTCTACATTTGGATCATTGGCCTCTACCATCCCTTCTAGAATTTTATTTCCTCTAGCTTAGGGGATGGGGAAAGTATTTCTACTTCCTTACTATTTATGTCACTTCTATGCAGTATTAGTTGTGGAATGGCATATGCATGTGTAGGGACCAATCTTGTGCTATAACATAGCCTGCTCCAATATTTTTTCTTAGTGTGACTTACTTCCTTCAAACTAAACTAATTCTCTCCTTGAATCTACCTTCACATACAAAAAGAGTAGCCTGAATTTGAGGTGAAAAAGTGCAAACAACAAATACTTTGTGTGTTTTAGTAGACCACACACCTTTTTCAAATAACCATAGTGTAAGGCAATCAATGCTTAGCACAACCTCATTTCACATGGAGAGATTATTTCTATACAGAGGTAACTCCTTTGTGTTGGGCACGACTCACATAACCCAATTCACAACCACAATAGTTTTAGCTCCTCTTTCATCCCTCCAACATCTATTTTCATCTACAACAACTCTTCTACAAATACTTATGCAACATAAACTTCAAATATTTACATCCATGGGATGGCTCCACCGATGCGTTTAATGAAACTAACAATAAAATCACCCTTCTTTGTGTCTCTAACTCTTCCTAGTCCTTCATAGTCAAGCCCCAACCACATTGACAATGACAATGAAAAATTCAATAGACAATACTACAAAATTTTGGCCATAATCGAATTGAGAGTTGAGTAAATTGCAGTTAAGTCATAGTTGAATTGAGAGTATGGTTTCATGTCAGGTTATTTTAGGTGAAGTCCAGAGTATTAATTATTAGAAATTGTAATTACTCCGGCATGAGGAGTCAATTTAACTGAGTGTTGAGTCAAGTCATAGTTGAATTGAGAGTGTGGTTGCAAGCTATTTTAGGTGAGTACGTAGTCGAAAAAGACCCTTCACCAAGTTCATTGAGCCGATAGGCTCATTCTACAATTGAGTATGAGGGTCATGTGTAATTATCGACCAAAATAAAAATTAAAAAATTAAATAACCATATATATAACCAATTAGAAATTGATTAACAGACCCTTCACCAAGTTCATTGAGCCGATAGGCTCATTCTACAGTTGAGTATGAGGGTCATGTGTAATTATCGACCAAAATAAAAATTAAAAAATTAAATAACCATATATATAACCAATTAGAAATTGATTAACAGACCCTTCACCAAGTTCATTGAGCCGATAGGTTCATTCTACAATTGAGTATGAGGGTCGTGTGTAATTATCGACCAAAATAAAAATTAAAAAATTAAATAACCATATATATAACCAATTAGAAATTGATTAACAGAACAATTAACTGAGTTGCTGTTATTGCACTTTTACTCTTCGAGTAATAAATAAAATATTTCGATATCTATCTTAAATAATATAATTTTATATAAAATCATATTTCTCATATAAATATCTCAATATAGTACTTAAATAAATTGTTTGAATATCCATATTAACCTATGAACACCCTCTCTCTCTATAGAGACAGAAAGTGTGTTTATATATATATGTGTGTGTGTGTGTGTGTGTGTGTGTGTGAGTATTAATGTTTACCTTAGGAAAATATTTCAATACTCAAAAGGAAAAAGTAATTAAAGATAAAATAATGTAGTTACTTCTTAATAAGAGGAAAATGTGTAACTCATTCAATTTTTAATATAAAATACTAAACAATACAATTTAAACAATGAAATTTTACTATTAGAATTATATCTTAATCACATAGTTAATAGGCATTATAAGGGATTAAATATCTTGACATGTAAATCTTTTTTCAAGTTTGAGTTTTGATCCCTCAATTCTTGGTAGATGGATCTATACTAGTCGTAATAATCAAGTTTTGTGTGATCAATAGAAGAATCTTAAGTAGTGTCTTTTATGTGTGAATTTGTGTTCAAGCTCCTCTGTCTTTCCAACAAATTAGTATCTTACCATTCTATATACAGATGTAATGCACAAAAGTGATTTGAATTTTCGAGCAATGAGTATATACTAACACATGGTCCAGAGTTATGTATTTTTGTTTTTTTTAATCATTCAGCGCTACGTGGATAGGCGTTTGATCTATATCTTTTTCACCTGTAGGTAATTTTAAAGGAGAAAAAAATAGAGACCTTGATTGCAATTCCACTACCAAGAAGTCATTACTGTTGTTTTTCTGTAGGAAATGTCTATGATTCAAAGTTTACACTATTTCGAGAATGGAAAGTAGTGATAGAAATTATCTTTAATGTTTTGGGGTTGTTATGCAAATATTTTTATTTAAATTTGGTGAATGTAGAGATTGTCTTTGAAACTATTTTCAATATTATGATGACGGCATTGTTGTGTAAACAATTCCGGTTTAAACTTAGGAGAAGTAAATTCTTTGTGTACAAGAGAGGTATTGTGATGCAAACGAGCTGATTGCGGTAACTTTTAAGCATGACTTTCCTTCAAGTTTTCAAATAAGTTTAATATTACGAAACAAGCCAATACCAAAATTGTCTACTACCATCCTCCGTTTTGTTGGGGAACACTGTTAGAAACTGCTATTAGAAACAGCAAAAGGCTCATTGCTTTTTAACGTTAAAGCAGTTTCTAATCTTAATGTGACCCGATCTAATCTTAAAGCATTTAGATTTTATCCTAAAGCAGTTTCTAATCTAAAGCATTAGATCTTAAGCGTTGAATTGGTATATGATGGACGTACCAGATTAGAGTTAAATAATATATAAAGGATTGGGTCCTCTCTCTCCCACACACAAGAGTTGCATTCTTCTCCATCAAGAAGCACATAAAGAAAGTGAGGGCAAGAGGAGAGAAACCGAATTCTGAAGAAGAGGAACAGTCAGGAGTCAGATCAAAGTAGATGGCAGCCATTACATCTTCCGCTGTTGATCAAGGTATGTCATCTCATATAAAGTTCTGTTTGTGAAATATTCGGTATTGATGATCTTTGGGCTGTAAGTTAAGACTTTTACATTTGGTATCAGAGCCAATCAATAACTGAATATTTCCTATGATTGCAATTGATCTGTTTTGTGCTTTACTCATGTGATTGAGCCTTCGGGAAATTGTGGGGTTTCATGAATGGTATCAATGTTGTTCTGTATGTACCAGAGCACGCCAAACCCTAAACGGCTTTTTGATTGTTCCCAACAATGGGTTTCCTTCGTTTGATTTTAACACTATGAATTTTCATGTTTGAGGAAAGGATTTCTCATCAACTGGTTGCTTCCTCATTTCTGTTTTCCAAATGGCTTTGAGAATTCACGCCTTCTTGTGTCCACCCGGTATTCTCCCATTCATAGTAACGGCTAAAGTCGATTCCAAAGAGTCTTGCCTGGTAACAGCAGCGTATCGCTAATGTATGTTTCGACATTCACCCATCAAGGAAATGACTTGAATTTTTATAGTTATCTTCTGCATACGAGTGCGTGTATGACCATTCAATGAGGATAGTCCTTGCAGTATTTGTTTATGAGCTCCCATCCGAGTTCAATAAGGATTAGCTTGAGAACAGCCGTTGCGCCAGTCATTTGTTCGCTACAGAGGTCGCCATACACCGTGCTCTGTTGAATAGATCAGTGCGCGTGTTACTGTCTCTTATCATGTCACTAAGGTGGTCATTACCTTGAGCTTCTCCATTGTAATTCGTTTGATAGCCCGGAGCACGCTCAATTTAATTCGACAATCATCGCCTCGAAGGAAAACTCATCCTTGGAACTGTATCATTGTTCGGTTGTCACAACCCTATTGCATGTCACATAACCATAATGTCGGAACCTTTAGCTTCCATACATTGCACAAATTCTTGCTTGGACTAGAACTCTGAATTATGCTCCGCGGTGATCCTTGGGTTTCGATGCTCTTTGTATTTTCGAGATGCCATATAATGATGGATCCAGGTCACCTAGAAAATTGCCGCATCATTGTGTGTTCGCTGTGTATGTTGGAATGAATATGCAGTGAATATAAGTTATTGAATCCTGGTAGATAGTCAAATTTGTGCACTGTAAGAAGACTAACAAAGCAATCATTTTTGTACAGAGTTGAGTAGAACTCCTGTAGGAAAGTTACAGTTTCGATTGAATTTGAAATTTGGGCATAAAAGTAATTGCTCTATGACTGATTGTTTTGCATAAGGTATGTGCTATAAATTATTTATGCACATGAGATTTATGATCACCAAAGTGGTCAAAATCAGAATGTTGTTTCGCATCAAGTATGTGTTATAAATCATTTATGCGCATGAGATTTATGATTTTGTTAATCACCAAAGTGGTCAAAATCAGAATAGTCATTTAGTGCATAATTGACATAACGATTATTGATAGAAATTGCCAGTTATAAAAAAATACCAATTAAAGCTGGCGTCACTAATGATAGAACCTGAGAACTTACCCAAAGGAAAGTCTTGTTCTATAACTAGTTGACATGATGAGGTTTAATAGATATTTTGATTAAATAAATATTGATCATCCAAAGATGTCAGTTCTATTTGATTGAATATATTTATTACCTGCTTATGTTTTGGTATTTAATTATGTTAAGTATAAGATAGTATCTACCCAAAGGAGTGCTATATTATACTATTATGTCTACATCTGAATCGCGTTAGTTATGAGCTTATAGTGATTTCAATTTTAATTTGCAGGAGTTACCATGAATACACATGCTTCATCTGTTACATTGTTCACTGGTGTTAATTTTTCTGAATGGAAAGAACAAGTCAATTTCCATTTAGGTATTCAGGATCTTGACTTGGCACTCCTTGTGGATAAGCCTGCTGCTCTTACAAGAGATAGTACTGAGGCAGAAAAATCACACCATAAAGCATGGGAACGCAGTAACAGATTGAGCCTTATGTTTATTAAGATGACTGTTGCTAACAACATCAAGTCAACAATTCCACAAACAGAAAGTGCTAAGGAATATATGCAGTCTGTGGAAGAGCGTTTTCGTTCAGCTGATAAGTCACTCGCTGGTACTCTTATGGCAGAACTCACGACCATGAAGTTTGATGGGTCGCGAACTATGCAAGAGCACATTATAGAGATGACTAATATTGCAGCAAGGTTAAACTCCCTGGGACTTACAGTAGAGGATTCTTTTCTTGTCCAGTTCATTCTGAACTCGCTACCTTCTGAATATGGACCTTTTCAAATTAACTATAACACTATAAAGGATAAGTGGAATGTTAATGAATTGGCCAGTAGTCTTGTTCAGGAAGAAGGACGTTTGAAAAATCAAGTGAATCACTTAGTAAGTTTTGTGAGTAATAAAGCTGGTAAAGAAAAGAAAGGAAAATCAAGTCATTTCAAGAAGAAAAAGGCACCTGCTAAGAATGGGCAGGATGAGGAAAAGAAGGAACTAAAGAGTGTTCAATGTCGTATCTGTAAAAAGAGACTTATCGTCTAATTCTGGAAAGTGGATATGTATTAAACTTATACAGTACCCTTTATGTACCTTCATTATCTAGAAACCTTATTTCCACAAGTAAATTGGATATTTCTGGTTTTAGATGTATGATTGGATCTGGTTGTTTCGATTTATATAAGAATGCTGATAATGTTGGTTCTAGTATTCTAATTGATGGTTTATATAAATTGAAACTGAATGACACTTATGCGAATTCCTTGTTGAATGTAGTAAATAATGTTGGATGAAAACGTAGCATGTTGAATGAAAATTCTGCTTTCTTGTGGCATAAACGACTAGGTCATATATCCAAAGAAAGAATGATGAGATTAGTAAGTAATGAAATTTTGTCAAATTTGGACTTTAGTGATCTAGAATTATGTGTGGATTGTATTAAAGGTAAACAAACCAAACATAATAACATAATAAGAAAGGAGCCACTAGAAGCAGCCAGCTTCTTGAACTAATACACACTGATATTTGTGAATGTCCTTGAGACGTTTGTAAATGAAGTTGAGAGGCAATTAGAAACTGGTAATGCAAGATTCATTGAGAATGGTGAAGTTAGTGGGAGTACTAGAAGAGAAATAGTAGAAATAAAGGAAACAAGGGTAAATGTTATATTACCTAGAATAGTTCCTCCATCTACTATTACTCCAAATGTTGTTCCAGCTGTTGTATAACAGCATGATGATAATGAACAACATATAAATGAAGAAGTACTTCCTGAAGGAAATGACTTACATAATGCTGATATGCATGAACCACAACAAGTAGCATTAAGAAGACCTCAAATAAATCGTAGGTCAGCTATTTCTAATGATTATGTGGTTTATATGCAAGAATCAGATTATGATATTGGAATCAATAAGGATCCAGTTTCGTTTTCACATGCTGTAGAAAGTAAAGAGTCAAAGGAATGGATTAATGCCATGAAAGAAGAACTGAAATCCATGCAACAGAATGAAGTTTGGGATCTCGTTGAGTTACCACATGGCTGTAAAAGAGTCGGATGCAAATGGGTTTTTAAAACCAAACACGACTCTAGTGGTAATATCAAACGGTATAAAGCTAGACTTGTTGCTAAGGGTTACACTCAGAAAGATGGTGTTGATTACAAGGAGACATTTTCTCCTGTTTCGAAAAAGGACTCACTAAGAATAATAATGACATTAGTAGCTCATTATGATTTGGAGTTGCATCAAATGGATGTGAAAACAGCTTTTCTGAATGGAGATCTTGATGAGGATGTTTATATGGATCAACCTGAGGGTTTTTCTGTAGAAAGTAAAGAACAATTGGTGTGTAAACTTAAGAAGTCAATGATGTGAAAACAGCTTTTCTGAATGGAGATCTTGATGAGGATGTTTATATGGATCAACCTGAGGGTTTTTCTGTAGAAAGTAAAGAACAATTGGTGTGTAAACTTAAGAAGTCAATGTATGGGCTTAAACAAGCATCCCGGCAGTGGTATATTAAGTTCAATACCATTATTACATCTTTTGGTTTTAAGGAAAATACGGTTGATCACTGTATATACCGAAAGATCAGTGGGAGCAAGTTTATTTATCTGGTCCTTTATGTTGATGACGTCTTGCTTGCTGCAAATAATTTAAGTATATTGCATGAGACTAAGGAATTTCTCTCAACGAAAGATTACATGCTCATCCAATGAATCGGAAGTGATTGGATATAGCGATTCAGATTTTGCTGGATGCATCGATACTAGAAAATCGACTTTTGGTTACCTGTTTATGTTTGCTCAAGGTGCCATATCATGGAAAAGTGCTAAACAGACTATCGTTGCTTCATCCACTATGGAGGCAGAATTTGTGGCATATTTTGAAGCCACAATTCATGCATTATGGTTGCGGAACTTTATTTCAGGACTTGCGGTTGTCGACACCATTAGCAAGCCGCTGAAAATTTATTGTGATAACTCTGCAGCAGTATTTTTCTCAAAGAACGACAAGTACTCTAAAGGTGCCAAACATATGGAACTGAAGTATCTTGTTGTGAAAGATGAGGTTCAGAAACAAAGAATGTCAATCATGCACATCAGGACAGAACTTATGATTACAGACCCTTTGACAAAAGGGTTACAACCAAGACAATTTAAGGAACATGTTCAAAGAATGGGTCTTGGTTGTATTAATGATAATTGATGTGTGACATTCTGAGCTCTTTTATGTGTTTCTGATATACAATCATGTGTTTCTTGTTTTAATGTAGTAATACGTATTTTATGTAATTTTAAACAAGAAAGAGTCTTATAAAGATATTATGTTTAATCATTATGATATAAGACATTATGTGGACCATTATGCTGTTTTATATAAATTATGAGTATGAATTGATGGATTGCTGGTATTGTAGTATATGGAAGGGAATGCATTGAATTAATAGTGCACAACCGCCATAACTCTCAGCAATTTATCATAGTATGATGTTCAACACTTAATATTATGAATAGTCGGGTCAAGTGGGAGAATGTTAGAAACTGCTATTAGAAACAGCAAAAGGCTCATTGCTTTTTAACGTTAAAGCAGTTTCTAATCTTAATGTGACCCGATCTAATCTTAAAGCATTTAGATTTTATCCTAAAGCAGTTTCTAATCTAAAGCATTAGATCTTAAGCGTTGAATTGGTATATGATGGATGTACCAGATTAGAGTTAAATAATATATAAAGGATTGGGTCCTCTCTCTCCCACACACAAGAGTTGCATTCTTCTCCATCAAGAAGCACATAAAGAAAGTGAGGACAAGAGGAGAGAAACCGAATTCTGAAGAAGAGGAACAGTCAGGAGTCAGATCAAAGTAGATGGCAGCCATTACATCTTCCGCTGTTGATCAAGGTATGTCATCTCATATAAAGTTCTGTTTGTGAAATATTCGGTATTGATGATCTTTGGGCTGTAAGTTAAGACTTTTACAAACACAATATTGTTTCTAAGACTTAAAACCACTATTTTCACTTTGCTTTCTAACAATGGTTTTGAAAGATAACATCTTTTCTCTTCATCGGGAAACTTACAGATTTCGTCAAAATGCTCACAAATTTAGATAATCAACTTTCTTCACCGATGAGGAATCATTTCCCAATCATTTCCCAACTCCTAAGAATTGCTCTGATTGATTATCATGTTCACTCATATCTTTGCAATTAGTGTTTCTAATTTTTGCTTACTTGTAGTATCGTGCATCTTGGTCTCATTAAAAACCAACATGTTCTTCTCCCTAGCTTCCATATGCTCCTATTTTTTGCTAGTTGCTCAATGATTTAGTTTCTTGAGAAACAATTTGAAGCTCTAATTTTGTGAAGTTATTGTTTTAAACTTGTTAAAACATATAATTTCGATTATAATATATGTTATTTTCCCTACCTTCTATATGCCAGGTGATCAATGATTTTTTAATTTTTTGAGAAACTGTTTGAAGCTAACATAATGTAAAGTGTTAGTTTTAAATATATTAAATATATAATTTTTTTATTTTGAAATGAATTAATCCAAAAGACATTATCAAAATCAAAATAGATTACAAAAATTTAAAATCAAAACTATATATTTTTTATTTATAATTTATAATAATTTTTGTCGATCTAATTGGTTTGGGTTTAAAACTCTAAATTAATATAAAACATTTGTTCACTACTAACTAACATCTTTTATAATTCCAACTTCATATTTGGTAAAAACTCTTTGACATATTGAAATTTTACTGTGATTCTTATCTAAATTATATTATAGACTATGGCAAAGCATAAGCTTATGTTTGGCATTTCCTTGTACATTAAAACTTATTTTCTTCTTATTCTTTTGGAACACACCTTATATAAACAGAATTGGAAAAATATCATTATCACACCTATTGCCTTGTAGCACATTAGTTTGAAAAATATATATCATAATCCCTGTAAAACCAGACCGTGTTCTTACCTCCAAATTTCCAAATTAGTTTGAAAAATATGTATCATACTCAGAATAGTGGGGGCCTGTGCTTTCTTTTTAACATAATTGATCTGTAAATAATTCATCATATGTGCAGAATTCGAATTTTGTATTTACGGTCCATGAGTGGGGTTGGGTATTATTGTCTTTGATCGCTGCGAGGACGAACTGACAACGATGTGAAGAACAACTGGAATACTGGCCTGAGAAAGAAACTCTGCAAGATGGGTATTGACCCCGCGAATATTTAGCTGATTATGCAGGCAACGTGGCAGATTCGGGAAGGGTGGACCAGATAGCAAAGGCCAGGATGCGTACAATTTAGATGATTATGCAAGCAACGTGGCACATTCGGGAAGTGTGGACCAGATAGCAAAGGCCGGATCAGCTGCCTCAGCTGAGACTTGCGCACTGCATACGCAAAATACAGTTAAGGCTATTCGTCGTTAACTGTCCAATAGTACTATCTTTTGGGACGCCGTACTTAAAAGTATTCTTTCTAATATTTTGAATGGTTTTTCACGTTGAGGCTGATTGTTATTTCACTCATTCAGTGCCTTATTTTTAACTTAGCAATCTGCTTATAATTCATGGCATATTTAGCAGCCTATTTGTTAATATTTTGAATGGTTTTTCATGGTGAGGCTGATTGTTATTTCATCATTGAGTTCCTTATTTTTAATTTAGCAATCTGCTTATAATTCATGGCATATTTAGCAGCGTAGTTGTTATTAAGTAAAATTGATTATTTTCAAATTTACAACAAATAGTTTTATTGGTTTTAGGTTGGAATGGTCTGTGTAAATTCAGTATTTCGTTTCATCATTGAAGGGGACGTAGTCTTTAGAGTATATATCAAATTGAAAACAAAATATTTTGAAATTAAAGATAAGTTTATAATAATATCAAAAAAAATATTTGCATATTACAACAATTTCATCTCAAATAAAATTTCCATATCATTTACTTATTTTGTTTTCCTAAGTGTATTTTTTAATAATAAAATAATTTTATTTTTAATAAATCTTATAAATGTAAGTAAAAAAATATTTATTTTTTAATCTAAATTTATATAATAATTTTGTAAATAAAAATAATTGAATATTATCTTAAATAATTTATTAAAATAGAAATTATGATCTTAATTTTTGTTTTTAAATTTAGTATGTTAATAATTTATATGTATATTATAAATTAATTTCAAATATTTCTTTTTGTATTTTATTATATAATTATATATATATACTCACACGTATATTCATACTTAAAACTTCATCAAAATAGTTAATCACTTTTGTAGTTATTTAAATTTATAGTGTTTTTTTGTTGAGAATATTATAATGTTTTTGAAATTAATAATTTTTGTTTCATATATATATAATATCGGTAAGGGATTGAGCTGCAACCAACCATACTTGTTGTACTACGTAATTAAACAACTTTCCCTCTATGTAATAGAAGAAAATCCCATAAAATTGTCTTAAAATATATATATATATCCATTTTAATAAAAAATTAAATTATTTTGAAATTTTACATATTATTAATTAATTTAAAATTTATCCTAATATATAACGATAAATATTTGATAGGGCATTTTTCATTATTTAATAAATTTAAAAAAAAAATACATTTAATCATAAATTATATAATTTTTAAAAGAAGATTTTAAGGTAAAAAAATTATGTTACACTGAAATTTTGGTTAATGATTATGACATGTTTTATAGAAAAATTAGCTAAATAAAATAAATTTATCTTAAAAAAATTCGCTAAATAAAATAAATTTATCTTAAAAAAATTCAACATACTTAACGGGAAAAAACTAACCAAATAAATAACAAAATACATTACGAACGGAAAAATACATTTCATATGATCGCAGAGCAGCCCAAAGCCTCATTTAGTGTGCATCAGCAATACAATGGAAATTGATGTAATACTAAATCCAGAATCACAACCACAGCGCGATAACCTTGGTGACTGATTACAACGTTTTTGTTTTCGCTACTCTAACTATGAGACTACTCCATGGGTAGTCTAGCTACTCTAACTATGAGACTACTCCATTAGATTGAAAAATACAGAAACACTTATGCGGAATTTTTAACTATCACTTTAACTTGTTTTAGATTCAGGCTAATGGAAAATTTCACAATGACAGCGCCATATAATTAATTATTACAGTATTTTATTTTCATTAATTAAAAAGTAGAGAAATCTAAACCTGAAAGAAAACCGATTGTAAATTTGGATCATCGGAATGCTGAGCTTCAATGCCACTTGTTTCGTCGATGTTGTCGGAGACATGCTGTTGGCGAGCAAGACCTTCGAGCTTCTCAATCGGCGTGATTTTCAAATGCCTTACGATTTCCGATTCCGACGCCTCGGCATCTAATTCGATGATTTTGCAAAGTAGCCCTTTCTTGGATCCGATCATAGCGCAGTTGTCGGAGTCGTTGGCGAAGATTTTCAATATCCGTAGGCCCAGCACGGTGAAATCTGTGTATTTATATTCACATCTATCTGAGAAGTGATCCTGGCACTTACTGGAATGAATTCCAATCTGGTTTCTATCGTACAGCAAAGAGGCAATGGATTCCTTGGACTCAGAGATGGCCATCACCCGAATGCGATTCCGGGGTATTTCCACCAATTTGTAGATGATCTCTGCAGCCGCTCTTCGAATCTCTTTCTCGTTCTCTTGAGGTTTGTCCCAATTCAGCATCTCGATCAACCTCTTCACCACATCTCCCATACTTCCGATCGTCCTCAAAGTCTCCTCTGCAAACTGAAATGTATTCACAAGCTCCGACATAACTCGAGCCCCCGTCAGTTGATCATTATCATCGATGGACTGCAGCAGCTCCACGCTGTATGACACAAAATCCATCTTCAAGCCGTCGAAAACGCTTCCATTCATGCACCGACAATATGTGTGATACGGAAAACGCCGAAGCGTGTGGAACTTAGGGTCGGCAATGCCACACTGTTTCAACTCCAAGTACGATTCTTTTCCTAGGAGGAGGAATATTAACATTGTACTCATTTTTTCGGAAATGAGTTCGTCCCACGAAGATGATGTTTTTGGGTTAAGAGAGAAAAGTGAGAATGAGAATTTCAGGAGTGTGTGTCTGACAGCAAATCCGAGCAGAGCCAGAAACGATTCCACCAGGGACAGCCAGTAGAAAATACTGAGAGCGGGATTTTGATTTCGATTCCGATTATTGTGGCCGGGATTTTGATTTCGATTCCGATTATTGTGGCTCCCGTGCTGTTGCTTCGGTATACGGAAGCTAGACAAGCCGATGCATGCAAATGCCGAAAGTTCTTGTAGCACAAGGGAATAAATATACATTAATGAGAGACCGAAATCGGGACCATCTAGCCGCCACGTTATCGCCTGGGTCGCCAGCTCGCCTCTGTGGCATAAGATGCGAAGACCTTCTACCACCAATATTATGGTGACGAACCAGAAGTCTATACTTTCTAATGACTTCGCGAAGCCTCCAAGGAGAACGACAGTAGCCCAAATGAAGTTCATCGTTCCGAGCGTTCTAGAGGCCTTCTCGAGAAGAGCTAGCCTGAACGCAAAACGAGCTAATTTCTTGTCTGGGGCTGCCGCGTTTACACTGCGCAATGGACCAAAAACTTTTTCTTCGGCCTTTTTATCAAGTCGGAAGCTAGAGGATTCTGCCATCCCGTTCTTTCACAGAGGAAAGACAGTAGCATCTACAACCTATGACAGTATTCGGCACAATGGGCTGCCTGAGGTGGATTCATGTAATGGAAATTTGGCTTTGGGACTCTTTCAATATTCCAATTGTGTGACTTTTTCAAGTGCATCCATCTAAATTTTGTTTCACGTGCGCAATGTAATATGATTTTGTGTACTACAAATTTTCACAGCCGCATCTATAACTGACGACAGTATTGGGTACGACGAGCTGCCAAACCTGGTTTCAGGCCATGAAAATTTGTCCTACTGTCTGATATTCGCTTTGTGACAGTCATCTATAATCGACGACAGTATTGGGCACGAGGAGCTGCCAAACCTGGTCTCAGGCAATGAAAATTTGTCCTACTGTCTGCTATTCGCTTTGTGACAGTCATCTATAATCGACGACAGTATTGGGCACGACGAGCTGCCAAACCTGGTTTCAGGCAATGAAAATTTGTCCTACTGTCTGCTATTCGCTTTGTGACAAGCCCAATATTCCAATTGTGTCTCTTTCAAGTTTGCTATTCGCTTTGTGACAAGCCCAATATTCCAATTGTGTCTCTTTCAAGTTCGTCCATTCAAGTTTTGTTTCACGTCCGCAATGCAATACGATTTTGTGGGCTACAATCTTTATGCTTTTCAGTGAATCGGGGCCGTGCACTGCAGTACGTAGGGAAACAATCACTACTGCTCTGTTTCTATGTAATTATTATTTCACAATACAAAATAATGGAAATTTCAGTTTTGGAAATCTGGTTTATAGATATCATGTTTTTATGTTTTAAAATTTTGGGTGCTCAGAGGATTTTTGATGGTGTTTAATCTATTTCCATCATCAAAAATATGATTCAACCATTGTTATTGTCAATTTCTTTGAAAAACAAATGAGATTCCAAAAAAATTTCTACGTTCATCATTTTTTAAAAATGATTACTATTAGATAATTTCCATATTGGAATTTCCCACTAAAAATTTAAATCCAAATAATCTAATAAATAAATACATATTTAAAAAATCACCATTCTAAACTTATTTATGTAAAATTGATCAAAATATAAATATATTTAACAAATAAATACTAACTACTTTCAAAAAAAAAAAAAAAAAATTTCCTAATTTTTTTAACTTTCCAACGTTACAAAACAAAATTAAATTAAAAAATATTTTTTCCCAATTTACACATTCTTTTCTATTTCCTTTCCTTTTTTAAATAAACACAGTTATGCATTCCTTAACCTTATATGTCCTGGAATCTTGAGCAAAGGCGATCCTAACGTTTCGAAATTAGCACTAACTCGTGACTCCCTTCTTATTCCTTGCCAGAACTGTTTGTAAACATTGGTTATATGTACAAGATTAAGACCCAAACTTAGTGAGTATTACTGGTATTTTAAAAACATATTATACATCTCAACCAAAGTATATGTTAAATATATTTAATTTATATGTTTTTTTGGTAGGTAGGTACCCACAGGGATTTGAACCAATGACCTATCCCAAGGAGTGCCTTAACAGTGGACTCATTCACTGTCAATCCAAAGCCCCGTGGGCTATTTAACTTATATGTTAAATATATGTTATAGATTAATTTTAACCACTAACTAAGAGCACATTGAGAAAGATTGAATTTAATGAGTTTGAAATATTTTATTATTATATTATATTTTTTTTGTATATTGAATTTTTTTTGTTATTAGTTGTTATTCTAATTTGAATTACTTAATTTTTGGGCATTTCAATATTTTGTTATGGTTAATATATATTTTTTTAATAATATTGATATTGAAATAAAATATGTAATAGGTGATAGCATGGAGTTGCATTACACTTTTTTGCAATAGAGGACTCATTTAGGTGGTAAAAGAAGATGGCTTGATCGAGCAATTTAAGCACTCGATCGAGTTCCTCGAGTGCTAAAAAAAATAGCTCAATTGACCGTTACAAACAAACCCTCAATCGAAAGATAGGGCTCAATCAAGCCATTTTTCCCTATTAAATTCTATGTCTGTGGTATGCTTGTGTTATTTGTATAGACTCCGAGACATTTTGGAGCTCAACCGAGAGTCTTTAGGTAGCTCAACTGAGAATATTAGAGCTCGATCGAACAATTGGAGCATGGAGCATTCAAACGAATCTAACTGGTCATTGAAGTAACTAAGCATGGAGTAACTCCTCATGAAGTTTTAATCAAAATCCCAAGACACAAATCTACACTACTACACTGTGGACATTATTTCACAATTTAGAACAAAAATTTCAAACATGCAAGAAGAAATAACACACATGCAACAAATATTTTTATCTAGGGAAAGCAATATGCTAAAAACCCCAATTCCTCTTGCATTAATTAAATGAAATAGAGATGTATTACAATTGTTTTGCTCAATTGAGCTCACCCTACAAGTGCATAACCTATCTCTCTCCTCACTGAAGGCCACTGACCCAGACTTAGTCAAATTTTACTCCATCTTGAGCTCATATTTCTTTGTGTTGTTCCTTGAGGAACTAGCCCCTATTATTTAGGAAAATCCATCAATTTAATTGTGCAATTCCTTTAGGTGGATCATCTCACTGCATGCAACAACTGTACACTCAAAACTAGTCTACAACTGATGTCACATTGCCTTGGTATCTCCACCTTAATTGGGTAACTTGAATTCTCTGCATGCATTAGCTATTTTGGGTTGATTGATCAGTTAATTCAATGAGCTTGATTGAAGTCCCACTGCTTAACTGACCTTCCACTGGCTCCTCCAAAAGTTGGAACTAGTTTAATTGAAAACAACTTGAGATGACTGACTTTGATTGCTACAAATTAGCAATCACACATGCAGAATTGAACCCTAATTCCTCCAAATTGAATTTACTGAGTAAACTGGGTGACACAAACCATGTCACACAAGTTAACATCATCCAAGTTGTCTGCTAATGTAGAAATTCAATTTTTCTCAATTTAATCAAGGCAAAATCAAATTGAGAATTTCTTGTTGCATTTTTCAACACTCCTTCTCAGTAAGAAAGGAATTATTCACCACCCATATCCCACACTTGTGGAACTCAAACTTCCCTCTTGACAAGGCCTTTTTCAAAATATTAACATGTTCTTCCTTTGTCAGAATGTACTGCAACAACATTATACGTCTCTACAAATAGTCCCGTAAATGGTGGTACCATATAACTATATTCTTGGATTGATTGTGAAAAATAGGAATTTTAGATAACTTGATGCAACTCTAATTATCATAGTAGATCACAGTTGGATCCATCATCTGACCAAACAATCCATCAGGTATGTTTCTCGTCTACTATGATAAGATTTGGTTTAAGTATCAAGTTTCAGTGTCAATAAGATTTTGGCTTAAGTATTAAATGACGTGTTCATTTCCATCATCATCATCTTGAACCAGTACCATGGAATTAGTATTGTCGGTTGTGGCCAAGTATAATAAATAATTGTTGTGGCAATTAGGGAGATGCAGTGAAGGAGCACTGATGAGGGTGTTCTTTAATGCATCGAAGGATCTTTGAGCGATTTCATCCCAAATAAATGGGTTCAATTTATTTAGAAAACGAGTAAATCCCTAACAAGTTCAAAATAATTAGGTACAAAACGACGAAGGAAATTAGCTTTCCCTTGCAAGCTCTGAAATTGGTGTAAAGATGATGGAGGGGGTAAATTCACAATGGCCTCTACTTCGAGGAGGTCAATTCAGATGCCTTCTTTAGATACAAAAAACCCTAGCAGACGACCAAAATCGACGCAAAAGACACACTTATGTGAATTTAAACGAATATTGTAGTGTCTACATTGAAGAAAAATTGCTTGAAGGTGGTTAGGATGGTCATAACGCTTAGCAGAATGTGTTGGTAAGTCATCAAGATATGGTTGAACGATGTGTTTAATGTCATGAAAAGCATAAGACATCGCTCGTTGGAAGGTAGCACTAGTGTTTTTCAGACCAAAAGGGAGTTTTTTATAGGCAAAGGTTCCCCATGGATAGATAAAAGAAGTTTTATGATGATTGGCAGGAAAAATATTAACTAGTTGTAGCCAGAAAAACTATCCATAAAAGAAAAAATCTCACTCCCAACACACTCATCAATGATCTAGTCTATAAAAGGAGTTGGATAATTATCTTTCAGACACGCCCTATTGATATCACGGTAATCAACACAAACATGAATATTCCCTTGTTTTTTAGTCACAGGAACAATATTTGAGACCCAATCTGTCAATGGAATAGGATAAATGAAACCAGACTTAAGAAGTTTTTCAACCTTTCCCTTTATAGCAATTGCCTTTCTAGGGTGCACTCGGCGAAGATGCTGATGAACATGATTTTCATTTAGATAAGTAGGAATTTTGTGCACAACTATACTCTGATCTATGCTAGGAATTTATTCATATTGTTATCACTCCAAAATTTCTTTAGAGTTTTTAGGAAAGAAACGATATCTAGGTAACCATAAACCTACTTTGGAGATTAGGATTTAGCCTTCCTAATGGTTAGAGACAGCTCTCTCTTTATGATTTAACTTTGTTTAGTTAATTGATTTAGGCTAGTTATGATTATACTTGGGTTCTGGTTTTGATTTTGTGGTGGGATCACTTACTTAGATGGATAGAGGGATGTCTTTCACCTTTGGGCTATGAGGTCAAATGTCAAGAAAACAGGACTGATTAAGGTCTAAAGATCGTGTTTACAGGGAAAGGTCGCTGAGTAATTTCAGATCTTAAGGCTAGATGGTGAAGTGGTTTTCAATCAGATCCAAGGATCAATTAAAGGTTCCTTAAACCGGATTATGAAGGAAGTGAAAGAGGTCAACTAGGATGGGAGAGAAATTAAGGATTCTCAGATCTGGATATCAGAAGAAAACATTAAAATGATTAATTGTTCAAGACAGAGTGTACTTAAACAATTTCTGAAATAAATTTCCAGTTAATTCATTCAATTTAGATAACATGCAAGTTTGTGAAACACATAAGAAAATAACAAATTTGAAAAAGAAAATACTTCACTGAAGTAGCTCAACACATGAATCCTGTAATGCAATCTCTTTATTACTCAGTCCAGTCTGCTAACTTGAAAAAATGATACAGTGAACCCTTAGATTTCAGATCAATACAACTCTACAAATGTTTAGTAATCCACCTCCAATACTTTGAATTTTGAAGTATTTATACAAAAATAATTTACAAAATATCCCAAACTGCTTTGGGAATTAATCTAGGAAAAATAAATATCTTCATGTAAGAAGATAGAGACAGGTGTTCAACTACTGTATGTTGTCCCTGTTTATTTGGTTGTGCTGTCTTTATGCTTTTGACCTTTTGTTGTTTATTCTCTGCCTTGTCGTTGGTCTCCACACTAGTTGTTATTTTTACTTTTCCCTTTCGGTTGATACTCTTTACCCTGATACTCTTTCATCTGGTTAGCCTATTATTTTTCTTTTACTGTGCTTTTTCACCTTGACTATGCATTTTTACAGTAAGTCATTTAACTTCTCCCAAATATCCGCATCTGGTAATTTTATATTTACCAATTTCCTGTAAATTTCATCTGCTTCTGTGTACTTAGGAAAAGTGGGCCTATTCACAAAAAAGGTGTTTTACCTCATGCTGGAGGTAAAATGGGTTCTCAAATGTCTCATATAGAACCTTTCCAGTAGGCATCCTCTTCATAGCATAATTATTTTCCTGATCCTTTGCCACCTCTCTGGTTCTTCTGTTGTAATCTTCCTGTGGCATCAACTTGTCATTTATCACTAAGGGATTTAGCAGACCTTTCTACCTCAAAACATCAAACTTTACCATGAACCTGTCTATAGCCAGGTGCAAAGTTTGGCATTTGTCCTCAAGGTTCATCATCAAATTCCTCTTGGTGAGCACCCTTTTAACCTCCAGTATGGTGTCTGTCCTATCAGCTATGTCTAGCTCCTACAATTCATATTTATTTTCAGAGTTAAGGAAATGGATTATTGTAGTGACTTTTTCTGGCATGTCTCAACTCTTTATATTACTTTTGTAGCTTCTTTGACTAAGTCATTTTGCTCAAACATGAGTTGTATAGATGGCCAAATATCATTGACAGAGCCAATGATATTGGCCCATAACTGTTCTTTAGCTTGGAGAAGTGGCTCCTTCAATGCTAGTTCTTTTTCTAAGACCTTCATTCTTTCAGTCAACTTGGTTGACTTATAAATTTCCTCCTTGTGCATAATCTGTGCAAGCTTATTATCGTTCTCCAAACTTGTTATCTTTTCTTTAAGCTTATTTATCTCTATGGTCTGAATGGACATGTCTTGCATTTCTTTGACCAATTTGCTTGCCTCATCACTTGGCTGAGCTGCTGCTGTTGTTGAACCTGTTGTTGATGTAGATTTTGTTGTAGTTGGAAGTGCTCTAGCCAGTGGAGCTGTAGGAGCCAATGAAGCTTCCAAGGTGGATGGTACTGCTGTAGTGACTGCTGGAATGACAGTGGTAGTGGCAGTCTCAAGGCTGACATGTTTCAGCTGTATTAAGTTGTTCAACTCCTTCTCCATTTCTTTCAAATGGTCATTAAGTTGTAAAATAAGGTCCAACATTTCCTTCTCTCAAGGACCTCCTTGGTCTGTGGATGTTCCAAATGAGGTAACTTTAATTGTTTTTTGAGAGTAGCAATATCCTCATTTTTCTTCTTTATCAATTTCTCGGCAGCCTTGACATCATTGGGATCATGTCCAAGCTCAATCACTAAGTCTTCTAGTGATTTGATTCTGTTGTCCTTGGCCTGTGAGGAGGCCTTTTCCAGCTTGTACTGTGCAGTGATATTATCCAATGAACCTTGAAGTTTGTGCACAGTCATAGCTTTGTTTGTCATGGTGGAATAGATCATCTCACCTGCCTATTTGTGAAACTCAATTTGGTCAATGGGATGAACATCCCTGGCCAAAACTTCAAAATTTGTTTTCTTATAGTCTGCTGATGATCTTGGCTGCTGGACTGTAGGTTGCATGAATGTCATTTGCATCTTCCCAGTCTTAATGTCAAAGGCTGACATTAACCTATTTTGATTTGCAGGTGTCTGCTTGAAGTACTGGGCATAAGTCTCAGCCTTCAATGTCTCATTCCTCAACTTAATTTCCTTATACCTCTCTTTAATATCTTTCTCTTTATCCATAGGCCTGGTGGATGAAGAGACCTCAATGCTGAGCTGTTTCTCAATAAGTTGGGTGTTTGAGGTAGAAGGCTAGTGTGTTTCTTCTGAAGCTGTTGGGCCTTTATTCCTTCCAACCATTGCTTTTGTGTCAGTGATTTCCACTGAGTCAATGGTGTCTTCTTGTTCAGTTACAGGATTAAGCTTGGGCCTCTTCCTATAACTGATCTCAAATTGTTCATCTGTGGTTTCCATGGCTGAACTAGAACCTTCTTCCTTAGTTCTTTTCACATTCTTGTCTTCATTTGCTGGAGTTTGTAGGATGGGAGTAATATTCATCTATTCTCCTAGGGCTGGAACCTGCAGAAAGGAACTAGTATCAATCTGCTTTTCCACATCTATCAATGTATTTTCCACATCTACTACAGTATTGTCCATGTCTATCAAAGTGTTTTCCAACCATTCAGACTGGTTGGCAAATCTCTCAATGTCTGGCCTGGGATGATGTATGAAAGGACCCAATTATTAAAAATAAAGGGGCCCAATTGGTTTTTCATTTTGAATTGAGTCTTCTTCTTGATTTCCAGAAAGTTAACTTCATCAGAGTTATAATCTACCTAAAGTACTCTAATGAAAATAACCTCATCGGGAGGTATTTGAGCAGTTTGTAGGGAGCTAGTTGGCATCTATATATCCTTATCTCTGTGTGGTCCTAGTATAAATACCAGTCTCCCACATTACTGTTCTTTGCCAACTGTAAGACCTTTTTAATTTCTTGACTGATCCTGGGCTGAAAGCTACTGGTTAGCATGTTGACAACATGATGCACAAATGAATAAATGAAGTCTTTATAAGAAAAAATAGTGGATTATTCTTGGATAAATGGTGTCCAATAGATGACTGATCTTAGATTGCCTTTGGTGTCTAACTTCTGAATGTTGATTGGAAACTTGTCTGACTGATAGTACAGGAACATGTGAAACAAAACTGAAGATTACTTGAAAACTCTCTCATTTGGTAGTCTGATGAATTGTTCATGCATTCTGTCTGCTATGAACTGAGCATAGTTATACATTATAGCAAGAGGCTTTCCTGGGAAAAATATAGAAAGGAAAGCCAAGACAACCTCATCCACATGTTCATCTGTGGTGTACCCTAAAATGCAAGAGAGCATGGTAATAATTTGTCTGCCTCTCTCAGAAAAAATGGTGGCAGCATAAGGAGGACTATCTATTGGAGTGTGAGACTCTTTAATGATGAAAGTTTGAATAATTTGAGCTTTCTTGGGAATATCTAGCTTGGTGTAGAGGTCAAGCAATCCTTCAATTGAAAGTGGGGTCTCATTTTGACTTGACTGGATTTGCAGCATTTGATTTATAGATTTTGCTGTAATGGTGAACAAAACCTGTTGATCAGGGGTGACTATGGCTCTCTGACTTGGAATATAGCATGCTTGGCAGAAGTGGATGATTTATGGGAATGGGTGTACCTGTGGGAAATAGTACTTGGGAAAATTTGACTCCCAAAGGTGAATGTCATCATTCTGGTTTAAAAACTTGTCTTTACTCCAGCAATGGAGTTTCAGTAGGTAGGCAGGGGAAGCTGTATCTTTAATTTGAAAGTCTCTATCGGCTAACGCAAGGTGGTCAATATCTAGGTGAGGGGTTTGTAGGGGTCTTACATCCAGAGAGGTTTGGGAAGCCATAATTGGGTTTAATGAATTGAATTATGCTTTATGTGGCTTTGGAAGTAAGGTTTAGGAGCTCTGGAATAGTGGGAGGGTAATTACAGTTTGTGAAAAAGGGTTTTGGGTGGACAGTAGGCTTCTCTTCAACTTCAGGAAGGTTTTTTAGTTAATTTAATTAATTAACCATTCAATAATTATTGTGCGTTTTTCAAATTCACAGGGTCGTTCTGGTTTTTCCAAGAATACCTGGAAATTGGCAATTTGGTGTGCAGACGGGGTTCTGTGGTAGCTGCAGAGGGTATTGAGGCTTGAACTGGATATTTGTTGCTTCAATTTGGTGTTTTCAGCGTCTTCAGGTGGAAATTCATGGCTAAATTGGTCGCTTAGAGGTTTTGGGTGTCACAATTGGTTTATAGTGGTTTGCAATGAAAAACGAACGAAAAGAGAAAATTAGGGCTTTTTTCGGCGTTTTAACCAATAATGGTAACATTTTGGCATGAATATTATTGAATGAATAGTGGGCAATTTTGCCTTTAGGTGGGGAGGTGGTTTTGTGCGACATCGCACCACTTTTGGATGGTGGGTGGTATTTTTCACTAGCACACGATATAACATATTGCCGCCACGTAGCCAAAGAGGACTTGGCCAAAACCGGGAATTTCATGTGCTCTAACACCATTAACTGCCAGACAATGAATCTGCGCGATATGGCTTTACACCGTTGGATTTGGAGGTGGGAGATTGAAGGGATATCACACAGTTCAGTTGCATGGACAAAGTTGGGAAAGTTGTTGGAGGGTCCCGAGGTTTAATTACAAATAATTGTAATTAATTAACGAATAATGTCGAGATTTAATATAAGCAGTAGGCTAATAAAGGTGGGACCGTGGGTTATGCGCAGGGATCTTTTAATTGCACCCAGGTTGGGGGGGTTAAAAAGGGTATCGAGGAAATATAAATTGGGGTACATTAATTACATAATGTGGGGGCATAGCAAAAACTTAGGATAAATGGTTTTTGTAAGTTTTTAAGGTGAAAAGTGATATTTGTAATGGGGAATTGGTTTCACACTAGGGAAAGGGGTTTTGGGAAGGGAGGATGATTTTTGAAGGGTAATTTATAGGGAAATCTGTGAAACCAAAGGGTAAAGGGTCAAAATGAGGGGGAAGGGTATTCATAAGTAATGAACGGATACTGGGGCAATTAGCAAATAAGTATGTGGGGGTATAGTGAAATGAGGGGAAATTAGTAAACAAGCTTGGTGAATATCCTTTCTTTTTCTCAACTCCTCCTACACATGAAACATAGGATTAAGCATGATAAATGTGCTTTTGACTTAGCAACTTTGTGCACTTTGGAAAACTTCTTCTACCTACCCTTTATTTGCCCTAACATTTTTTCTTCATTCCAATGGGTGCATTTTAGCTTGCTGACCCTTTATTTTCTTTTCTTTTGATAAGAAAATTATCTAATTGATCTGAATTGGATCCATAAAGAATGATTAATAGATCCATGGTTGTACCAGGTCAGGAAAGACTTCAAAGAATTTAAAACAGTAATAAAAAACACCTCTAAACTAGTGGTAGTGGCAACTAGCGTGGAACGACGAGGACCTCGATCAAGGCACGCTGACCGAGGCCCATGGAGACTACGTAGGAAGTGAAATTAGCCCCTGGGAGGCACGGATCGGGAAACAGAGGGAGTTTTTGATGAGAAAAAGCCTTCGAAATGGAGAAGTCCTGAGCACTCAGTCACGTGGGAGTCGGAAAAACCGTGGGACAAAAGACTAAGTGCTAAAGGCGGGACCCGCTCCAAAACCGGTGGTATTGATTGTAGGCGTCCATGGGTGGTAAGTAGTTTTGATGGAAAGGAGTGATTCCACTCAGTGCTCGATGCGTGGCAAGCGAAGGAGAGAGGAAACTGTCGCTCATCACATGCTAACGGTCGAGCTAGTCAACCACGCGAGATGAGCGAATGGCATCGGATCTCGAGGCTCTAGATCTAACGGCTGAGATCGCGCCCGATGGAGAAGATGGAATTGACAAGGGATTAAGGCACGATATGAAATAATTTGAAGTTCGGATTGACCACCACAATGGTGGAAGACTCATTCCACGACGTAACCAAAGAATTGAACCGACGAAGTAGGTCGGCACAATTAACAAGAGGACAAGTGGCTGCTCCTTGTGAGTCTGATGATGATACCGAGAATAGGGAACTCCAAGCGAAACTATAGCAGGCGAATCGACGAAGGGGAAGAGGAAGCGAACCACCATGAGCTCGAATGGCTTTAAAGCCATGTACAGACCAGACAGAGGACAAGGAGTTGGGAACCCAAAGAGGAACACTGAAGGTAGAAGACAGAAAAGAGAAGAACCAGTGAAGCAAAAAGTAGAAAGAAGGCAGAGGGCCGAGCTGACCAAAGACAGCGTCGAGCACTAGAAAGCTTGAGAGATTCAAGCCATCCCCGAGAGGATCTGTCAGACAAGAGAGGTCAAAGAGCTGGCAAGGAAAAGAGTCTGTGTACTCTAGTGGCTTGGGGAATCCAAGAACCACCCTGCCAAGCCAATCTGTTTCAAGAGACTCATATTGAGCTCCTTCATTGTAATTCTCTACTTCAAGAGACAAAAAAAGAAGGCCACCACTAAAATCTGGACCGGAGATGTAGCCCTGGAGAATATCTAGGCCCCGCCAAGTTTTTAATCAGAACTGATTCTATGAATTTTAAATATTTTTTGATAGCAGGTACTGATTCTTTTCCACAATACGAATAGTTTGCACCCTTTGCTGATTGGGAATTTAAGGATGGTCGATGTCAGAAGAAGATTCAGGTTAGAGCCTCTCAGTGTATTGAGAGAACACTTCAATATTTGAGAACCTTTTCATCACCCTGGGATTATCAAAGCATGGAATTTAGAAATCTGTAGTTCCTAATCCTTTCTCACAAGTCTATGGATCTAATAGTATGGGAACATCTACTTTTGCTACTAATGTAGAAGAAATTAAGAAAATATCGAGCTGGCTTAAAGAATTTCATACTTTGAAACTATCATAGAAAGTGTCCTTAATCAAAACTTTAGAACCAATGCAAGGAAGATATGGAGTAATGAAGCTGATTATCAATCAGAAAGCACTAATCACAATTAGTATCTCTCCAGGAAATTGTTCTAATGATGTAGTATGCCTCATCAATATGTTGCTATCCAATCAGGTATGCTCATCCATGATGTTTGAAGTAAATTGGCAAGAACGCGGGAATATCAGTCATCATTGTAAATTATGGGTACAAGCAGCCATTGAGCAATCAGTCAGTATGTTCCAGATCTTCAAATGGGAACTATTGGATGGAGTGGAGTTGTCAGTTCAGTCCTTGCCCGACTTTCGGAAAAGTAAAAAAGATTCTTTTCTTAATATTGAAATTGATCCATTTGCATATGTTAACAAATGGAACAAAGATGATTATCTCTTTCTGCAAAAGAATCTAAGAGTCACGATAGATATGGTAAAGTTTGACACGGGACAATCATCACGAGCACCACTCAAAGAGGAATCTTCAATAGTAATGTCCAGCTCAAAAGGTAAAGAAAAAGCATCCGAGGAAAAAGAAACCACGTTCGTAGATATGTATCAAGATGCTCAGGAGCAGAATGACCCCACTTGGGAAAAAGATTACTTATCGTGGCTTACATCATCATGGGAAAGACAAAGGACTCTGCCAGATTCTGAATTTGCATCAGATTATGATAGTGACCGAAGTCCGAAAGGACCTTGGTAGTGCTTCTGCTTTTTATGAGTGCGTTTGATTTATTTGTACTCAAGAATATTGAGTAGACACCGTCATGACTAAGTAATGTCAGACAAGGACCCTCAACGATTCTCATATGTCTTATAAATAAGTGTGTTATAGATAGTTTAGGCATCGAGTGTTGGAGTGTCAGTGTGTGTGTGTATTCTGAGCTCTCAAAGACCAGAGACTAGCAAGCTCTAATCTTGAGGCTTAACTTGGTATGTAACATATTGCTTGAATTAATATTGAAGCCTGCTGGGCCACCTGTCTGAGGACAGTTTGTTCCAAGATCATCTCAAGAGGTTGAGATTGTAAAGCGTGTTGGAGAAGTGAAAGGGTCGCCTAAGTCCGTGTATATATCAGGTTGATGTGAGGAAGCTTTTGCCTTAGCATCCACTTCAAAGGTTCAAGTAAGTTACTAAGTCCATCATCTAAATATTGGTATCAGAGACCTGTTCTAGTCCTGAGTTTATAAACTACAGACAGAGTCTAAAGAAAGCCAGGAAGCCTTCGAAAAGCATCTTTGTTTTACATTGTGCTGAGTAGATAAACGCTTCTTTAGTTGATCTCTGGTCTAGTTTGTAAAATATGGCAAATCTCTTACGCTCATTCTCTACTATTGATCGAAAAGTAATCACTGAAGTCTCTTCTCGCTCTCATGAATCTGAAATAGATAATACTGAAAATCACAAAGTAGTTGAAACTCCTGCAAATTGGAATCCTCCTAGCATGCAACCAATGTGTATAAACTCCCGATATCTTTTGTTCTGAAAATAAAATCCTTTTTAAAAGAAGTCGAGGTTACTATTAAGATTTCAGGCCCTGCTATTCAAATTGTTGCTTTGAATTTATTTTCTGATGATGAGATAAAGAAATTTCGCCAGTATGTCAAGGAAAAGAAATACTCTTATCTGCTTTTTCGGGGAATAAGGATAGGTCTTGCACCTCTATTTTGTCATGGTATAAATACTCCTTGTATTTCTGAGTTGTTTGATACCCGTCATTAAACCTATGATAGTGCAAGAATAGGAACCATTATGGGGAATTTGTCCACTGGATGCCAATATGGAACCTTATTTCCTGATTACTCTATTAGTTTAAATGATGCACATCTGAAAGACTGTTGGAAACTATTGACTGGAGTTCAAGGTCTTGATATGGCTGAAGATAGTGAATACCTTTCTGCAATTTTCCAAGCTTCGTTTCAGTTGACTAACACTGCACATCCCAAACTGAAACAGCCTGTTTTGAAAGACTGTGTTACAGTTGGTTTATCAAATGCACAGGTTGAAGGTGTATTATATGATCCTTCTGAATTACCGAATAATTGGTATTTTCAATACAAATCACTTGCTGATGATAGAAAGCCAGAATCTAAGCTTAAGAGGGTCTCAATAGACAATGGTCAAGTAAAATTGATTCCTGCCAAGCCAAAGGTACCCAGACCAATAACCAGGCCTCGTCGATATGTTTTTCCTATTATTCCATAGGATGCACCTTCAAGCAGTACAAATTTGTCCATAGTTTAAGAAGTCAATCCTTCTGAACCTCAGTTGTCCTCTACTAAGTTGTATATACCTGAGTCGAAACCTTTTTTACCTATAAATAAAATGCATCGTATAGGTCATTTTCCTGCTGTAGAAGAATGGCAGTATGCCAATCGTCGTTTTGTTAAAGGTGGCAAGTGGCCTCCCAGAACCAAGTTCTGTACAACCTCTTCATCATCCAAGCAACCACCAACAAGAGTTGACTGTGCTCCCCTCATCGAACACAATGCACAGAATCCTAATGATCTAGATTAGACTTACCAGATTGGTAATTATCTGACCACATGGTGTGCACATGCTGAAGAAGTGCTTGATGATTTAGGTTGCCAAAGTGAGTTAATCCTTGCCAATCTCAAATTATTGCAAGATGAACAACAAGCAGACAAACAAAAAAGAGAAGCTAAAGAAAGAAGACGGAGAGAAAAGAAGAAAAAAGAATCCCAGCCTCCAAAATTTTCTAAAAACATGGACATTCCTCAAAGTTGGGATACTAGTGAATCTCAAGATGACAATATTGCTGAATCAAGTAGTCAAGTTGGACACAAATTAGAAATTCTTAAACTAGTCCAAGTCCACAAAAATAAAAGTGAGTTACCACTCTTGAAAATGCTGCTACCCTGTTTCCATCTTTTATCATGCCATCTCTCGAGAAAGCAAATGTGTTTCAAGAAACCAAGTACCCAAGGTAGAAGAAGATTTATTTCCTACCAATTCATCTGGTTATGTTCTAGATTTAGATAGATCTAAAAATCTTGCAGAATCCATTCAAGTATGGATTGGTGCTCTCTACCAGATGCAAGTTGTTTCAAAATTGGATAATTATTCTATCTTCCTTCTAGCCGAAAAAAGAATGGCCGGTATTGTGTATGATTGGTGGATGGGTGGAACAGAAGAAGAAAGGAGAAATGTTGCAATGTCAGGTTTAGCCACATTAGAAGTTTTATTGCTGACACAATTCGTTCCTAAACCTATTGATGAGAAAAAGAAACTTATTACTGATTTAACAAGAATGGAATTAAAAGATTTAAAGGATCTGGATCATTTTGGTAATGACTATATGTCAAAGGTATACAAAGCAAATCTTACAAATGATTCTACTCAAAAGATTTCCTTCTTGTCCAAGTTGCAAGGAAATTTAGGTGATATGATAATGAAAGATCTCGAAATTCAAGGCAAAAAGATTGAACAAACCTATTGGATAGATCTTTTATTCAGATGTCAGGAAAAGGTCAAATATTTATGTTGGAAAAAACAAATTCATGATGTTTCTCCAAATCTAAATGTATGTCATTCTGTACTTCCATGGACACCTTTTAAGAAGAGAAGATCCAAAAATTATGGAAAATACAGACCAAAACGTGTTGCAAATCCAAGGCGGCCATTTAGGAAATTTAAATACTTGAAAAAGAGAAGGCAGCCCAAAAGAGATAATGCTTGCTTTATCTGTAAGCAAGAAGGTAATTTTGCTCGCAAATGTCCAAAGAGTTCATCCAATAAGTTAAAAGCTTGTATAGAATTTGAAGATTTTGTAGATAATTGGTCAGTTGTTGATTTGCAAGATGAAGTGTCCGATGTATATATTTTGACAGATGCTTCCTTGTCTGATAATGAATCCCTTCTTGATGTAAGTCAAAAAATGAATCTTTGCTATGGTGAATGGGAAAGTGAACCTAGTGATCGAGAGCTTCATTATAGTGATGAATATGATTCAGAAGATTATACAGAAGAATACTCAGATGACTCCTCACACTGTAACCACAACAGACTCTAAGAGTTCAACTCCCGTTTTAGATTCCTTTCCTCCACAGCCCATGGTGAATTCTTTTTGTCCATATCCAAAAATAGTCATGTCATCCTCTTCATCACTGCCTATAAATAATTCTGCTCTTGCTGAAGAAAATGCGTTTCTTAAAAAGATTGTTAAGTCTAACAATCTCCTGTGCATTCCAGTTGAAGTCCAAGTAAAAGGAGAATGGATATCTGTTGATGCTTTCATCGATACGGGTGGTTCAAACAATCTTGCTCATCCATCTTTGTTTAAAGGTTTATGGAAACCTTTACAGCATATTCTGGTGTCTGAAACCATTGGTGGATCAGTCAATCTCACCCATTATGTTGATAATGTTTCGTTAAAAATTGGGGGGAGTATTGTCAAAATTTCTGCAATACAACATTATGATGCCTCTGCAAGTCTATTCTTAGGAATGCCATTTATTAATTTAGTATTGCCTGTGACTATCAGTGAAGATAAAATTATCTGTAATATTAAGAAAAAGGCAATAGCAGTCCCAAGACTAGTTATGGCAAACTCTGAAGCAAGAAAATAACAGAGTCAAAAGAAAA
This sequence comes from Pinus tabuliformis, assembly GCA_031772625.1. Classification (NCBI taxonomy): domain Eukaryota; kingdom Viridiplantae; phylum Streptophyta; class Pinopsida; order Pinales; family Pinaceae; genus Pinus; species Pinus tabuliformis. The sequence continues at coordinate 1,109,020,377 of CM062804.1, read as the reverse complement.
TAGGTGTTATAAAATCAAAGAATGAATCTTATGATTGGAAAGAAGTTTTGCAGATATATGAGGAAAGACACCAGCCCACACAGAAAGCCAATAGAAATCCTGACTGGTCACAATAAAAATTGAGTTTATATGAAGAATTGCTAAAATGTTGTCCTAAGAACCCTAAAGCCTTCTGGAGTGTCGAGAGCCCTCAACAAGAAATTTTTACTCTACATGACAATGGGGTAACTGGAAAGTTAATACCCTGTACTCCAGGTGAAGAAAAAGAAATTAGAAAGCAGATTGAAGAATTGCTAGATCTTCAACTCATTGAACGCAGCGGATATCACTACTCTTGTTTTGCATTCCTGGCTCGAAATCATTCCGAAATAGTCAGAGGAAAAGATAGGATGGTTATTAATTACAAGCCATTGAATGCGATCACTAAGAGTTTTAATTATCCTCTGCCTCGTCAAGAAACAATAATGCAAAAGATCCAGAACAGTAATATTTTTAGTAAGTTTGATATGAAATCTGGTTATTATCAGATTCAGATTAAAGAAGAAGATCGCCATAAAACTGCTTTCACTTGTCCTGTCAGTTTCTTTCAATGGAGAGTTGTTCTATTTAGGTTAAAGAATGCTCATGTGTTCTTTCAAAGAAGAATGGATCATATCTTCGGTAAATATGATTTTATAGTTGTATATATTGATGACATTCTTGTACATAGTCCAGATCTTGAAACTCATTTGAAACATCTACAAGTATTTCTTGAAGAAGCAAGAACCCATGGTCTTGTTTTGTCAGAAAATAAGATGTGTCTTTTTCAAGATAGTATTGATTTTATCAGAATTCATGTTAGTAATGGGAAGATTCAGATGCAGTCGCATGTGTTAACTAAACTTTCTGAATTTCCTGATCAATTGAAAGATGTGAAGATGATTCAAAGATTTCTAGGAATTTTAAATTATGTACATAAATATATTCCTAGACTTTCTGAAAAAACTGCTCCTATTCGTCAACATCTTCATTCTGGTTGGTCATCCGCAACTACTAAAGCATTCCAGCTACTTAAAGTTGAATGTCAGAATCTTCCAGAACTCAAGCCTCCAGGGAATGGTTTTCTTATTTTACAGACTGATGCCTCTGACAATTTTTGGGCAGTAGTCCTTTTTGAAAGAAAAGGAGAAGGAGAAAAAATTGAAGAAGTCCTTTGTGCATATGCATCTGGTGAATTCTTAAAACACCAGAAAAATTATTTTCCTACAGAGAAAGAAACCCTCTCCATCTTTAATGGTATTCAAAAGTTCGAAATCTATCTAGCCCCCGCCAAGTTTTTAATTAGAACTGATTCTATGAATTTTAAATATTTTTTGACAGCAAAGATCTCAAAGCAACTGGCGCGTGGAAGACTCGTAGCATGGAAAATTTGGTTTCAAATGTATGACTTTGAAGTTGAATGGGTTCCTGGTTAGCTGATGCTCTTACTAGAGAGATGAATAAAGTTCATGTTCACAGAAATAATATTTTCAGTCTTCCTAGTAAGACCTCTACAGATCACAGTTTTGAAACTTTTGTTCAAAGATTTCGCCTTCTTGATTTTATTTTAGGTGATGTGGTTCAAGAAATTAAAAAGGTTGTTGGTTTAAGATTAAGAAGGAATCAATGGATCCAAAGGTGCCAAGCATGGAAACATAAAAATGTTGGGGTTTTTTTGAATATGGATGAAGAATTGGTAAAGGTATACCCTCTACCAAATATGAAGGTAAAACTATATTTTAAAACTTTGGATGATTCTTGGACCAGGCATTATACAGATGATATGATCAAAGTTTTGAAGACTTTGAATTATTATCAAATTATTTGTGGGATTGATTTTTCTGTTGCTGTTTATGTTACTGCCAAAATGTTAGATCTGGAAGAAATAAATATGCATGAACAAGTTGAAAGATTCTTAAAATCTTTAAGAATCCCTGATTTATTTGAAGAATTAGAAGCTGCATTTCTGCAACGAAATGATGAAAACTTGTAGGTACTGATTCTTTTCCACAATACGAATAGTTTGCACCCTTTGTTGATCAGGAATTTAAGGATGGTCGATGTCAGAAGAAGATTCAGGTTAGAGCCTCTTAGTGTATTGAGAGAACACTTCAATATTTGAGAACCTTTTCATCACCCTGGGATTATCAAAGCATGGAATTTAGAAATCTTGTAGTTCCTAATCCTTTCTCACAAGTCTATGGATCTAATAGTATGGGAACAGCTACTTTTGCTACTAATGCATAAGAAATTAAGAAAATATCGAGCTGGCTTAAATAATTTCATACTTTGAAACTATCAGAGAAAGTGTCCTTAATCAAAACTTTAGGACCAATGCAAGGAAGATATGGAGTAATGAGGCTGATGATCAATCAGAAAGCACTAATCACAATTAGTATCTCTTCAGGAAATTGGTCTGATGATGTAGTATGCCTCATCAATCTGTTGCTATCCAATCGGTTATGCTAACTTACTTACTTGAACCTTTGAAATGGACGCTAAGGCAAAAGCTTCCTCACATCAACCTGAGATATACGCGGACTTACGCGACCCTTTTGCTTCTCCAACGCACTTTACAATCTCAACCTCTTGAGATGATCTTGGAACAAACTATCATCAGACAGGTGGCCTAACAGGCTTCAAAATTCAAGCAATATGTTACATACCAAGTTAAGCCTCAAGATTAGAGCTCGCTAGTCTCTGGTCTTTGAGAGCTCAGAATACACACACACACACACACTCCAACACTTGATGCCTAAACTATCTATAACACACTTATTTATAAGACATATGAGAATCATTGAGGGTCCTTGTCTGACATTACTTAGTCATGACGGTGTCTACTCAATATTCTCGAGTACAAATAAAGCAAACGCACTCATAAAAAGCAAAAGCACTACCAAGGTCCTTTTGGACTTCGGTCACTATCATAATATGATGTAAATTCAGAATTTGGCGGAGTCCTTTGTCTTTCCCATGATGATGTAAGCCACGATAAGTAATCTTTTTCCCAAGTGGGGTCATTCTACTCCTGGGCATCTTGATACATATCTATGACCATGGTTTCTTTTTCCTCGGATTCTTTTTCTTTACCTTTTGAGCTGGACATTACTATTAAAGATTCCTCTTTGAGTGGTGCTCGTGATGATTGTCCCGTGTCAAACTTTACCGTATCTGTCGTGACTCTTAGATTCTTTTGCGGAAAGAGATAATCATCTTTATTCCATCTGTTAACATACGCAAATGAATCAATCTCAATATTAAGAAAATAATCTTTTTTACTTTTCCGAAAGTCGGGCAAGGACTGAACTACCAACTCCACTCCATCCAACAGTTCCCATTTGAAGATCTGGAACATACTAACTGATTTCTCAATGGCTGCTTGTACCCATAATTTACAATGATGATTGATATTCCCACGTTCTTGCCAATTTACTTCAAACATCATGGATGAGCATACCTGATTGGATAGCAACAGATTGATGAGGCATACTACATCATCAAATCAATTTCCTGAGGAGATACTAATTGTGATTAGTGCTTTTTGATTGATAATCAGCCTCATTACTCCATATCTTCCTTGCATTGGTTCTAAAGTTTTGATTAAGGACACTTTCTCTGATAGTTTCAAAGTATGAAATTCTTTAAGCCAACTCGATATTTTCTTAATTTCTTCTGCATTAGTAGCAAAAGTAGTTGTTCCCATACTATCAGATCCATAGACTTGTGAGAAAGGATTAGGAACTACAGGATTTCTAAATTCCATGCTTTGATAATCCCAGGGTGATGAAAAGGTTCTCAAATATTGAAGTGTTCTCTCAATACACTAAGAGGCTCTAACATGAATCTTCTTTTGACATCGACCATCCTTAAATTCCCAATCAGCAAAGGGTGCAAACAATTCGTATTATGGAAAAGAATCAGTACATGCAAAGTTTTCATCATTTTGTTGTAGAAATGCAGCTTCTAATTCTTCAAATAAATAAGGGATTCTTAAAGATTTTAAGAATCTTTCAACTTGTTCATGCATATTTATTTCTTCCAGATCTAACATTTTGGCAGTAACATAAACAACAACAAAAATATCAATCCCACCAATAATTTGATAATAATTCAAAGTCTTCAAAACTTTGATCATATCATCTGTATAATGCCTAGTCCAAGAATCATCCAAAGTTTTAAAATATAGTTTTACCTTCATATTTGGTAGAGGGTATACCTTTACCAATTCTTCATCCAGATTCAGAAAAACCCCAACATTTTTATGTTGCCATGCTTGGCACCTTTGGATCCATTGATTCCTTCTTAATCTTAAACCAACAATCTTTTTAATTTCTTGAACCACATCACCTAAAATAAAATCAAGAAGGCGAAATCTTTGAACAAAAGTTTCAAAACTGTCATTTGCAGAGGTCTTACCAGGAACACTGAAAATATTATTTCTGTGAACATGAACTTTATTCATCTCTCTAGTAAGAGCATCAGCTAAAACATTAGAATTACCAGGAACCCATTCAACTTCAAAGTCATACATTTGAAACCACATTTTCCATGCTAATAGTCTTCCACGCGCCAGTTGCTTTGAGATCTTTGCTGTCAAAAAATATTTAAAATTCATAGAATTAGTTCTGATTAAAAACTTGGCGGGGGCTAGATAGATTTCGAACTTTTGAATACCATTAAAGACGGCGAGGGTTTCTTTCTCTACAGGAAAATAATTTTTCTGGTGTTTTAAGAATTCACCAGACACATATGCACAAAGGACTTCTTCAATTTTTTCTCCTTCTCCTTTTCTTTCAAAAAGGACTGCTGCCCAGAAATTGTCAGAGGCATCAGTCTGTAAAATAAGAAAACCATTCCCTGGAGGCTTGAGTTCTGGAAGATTCTGAAATTCAGCTTTAAGTAGCTGGACTGGTTTAGTAGCTGCAGATGATCAACCAGAATGAAGATGTTGACGAATAGGAGCAATTTTTTCAGAAAGTCTAGGAATATTTTTATGTACATAATTTAAAATTACTAGAAATCTTTGAATCATCTTCACATCTTTCAATTGATCAGGAAATTCAGAAAGTTTAGTTAACACATGTGGCTGCACTGAATCTTTCCCATTACTAACATGAATTCCGAGAAAATAAATACTGTCTTGAAAAAGACACATCTTCTTTTCTGACAAAACAAGACCATGGGTTCTTGCTTCTTCAAGAAATACTTGTAGATGTTTCAAATGAGTTTCAAGATCTGGACTATGTACAAGAATGTCATCAATATATACAACTATAAAATCATATTTACCGAAGATATGATCCATTCTTCTTTGAAAGAACGCATGAGCATTCTTTAACCTAAATGGAACAACTCTCCATTGAAAGAAACCGGCAGGACAAGTGAAAGCAGTTTTATGGCGATCTTCTTCTTTAATCTGAATATGATAATAACCAGATCTCATATCAAACTTACTAAAAATCTTACTGTTCTGGATCTTCTGCATTATTGTTTCTTAACGAGGCAGAGGATAATTAAAACTCTTAGTGATGCATTCAATGGCTTGTAATTAATAACCATCCTATCTTTTCCTCTGACTATTTCAAAATGATTTCGAACCAGGAATGCAGAACAAGAGTAGTGAGATCCGCTGCATTTGATGAGTTGAAGATATAGAAATTATTCAATCTGCTTTCTAATTTCTTTTTCTTCAGCTGGAGTACAGGGTATTAACTTTCTAGTTACCCCATTGTCATGTAGAGTAATAATTTCTTGTTGAGGGCTCTCGACACTCCAGAAGGCTTTAGGATTCTCAGAACAACATTTTAGCAATTCTTCATATAAACTCAATTGTTCTTGTGACCAGTCAGGATTTCTATTGGCTTTCTGCGTGGGCTGGTGTTTTTCCTCATATATCTGCAAAACTTCTTTCCAATCATGAGATTCATTCTTTGATTTTCTAACACCTATTTTCTTTTGACTCTGTTCTTTTCTTGCTTCAGAGTTTGCCATAACTAGTCTTGGGACTGCTATTGCCTTTTTCTTAATATTACAGATAATTTTATCTTCACTGATAGTCACAGGCAATACTGAATTAATAAATGGCATTCCTAAGAACATACTTGTAGAGGCATCATAATGTTGTATTGCAGAAATTTTGACAATACTCCCCCCAATTTTTAACGAAACATTATCAACATAATGGGTGAGATTGACTGATCCACCAATAGTTTCAAACTCCAGAATATGCTGTAAAGGTTTCCATAAACCTTTAAAAAAAGATGGACGAGAAATATTGTTTGAACCACCCGTATCGATGAAAGCATCAACAGATATCCATTCTCCTTTTACTTGGACTTCAACTGGAATGTACAGGAGATTGTTAGACTTAACAATCTTTTTAAGAAAAGCATTTTCTTCAGCAAGAGCAGAATTATTTACAGGCAGTGATGAAGAGGATGACGTGACTGTTTTTGGATATGGACAAAAGTAATTCACCATGGGCTGTGGAGGCAAGGAATCTAAAACGGGAGTTGAACTCTTAGAGTCTGTTGTGTTTACAGTGTCGACTGAGGAGTCATCTGAGTATTCTTCTGTATAATCTTCTGAATAATATTCATCACTATAATGAAGCTCTTGATCACTAGGTTCACTTTCCCATTCACCATAGCAAAGATTCATTTTTTGACTTACATCAGGAAGGGATTCATTATCAGACAAGGAAGCATCTGTCAAAATATATACATCGGACACTTCATCTTGCGAATCAACAACTGACCAATTATCTACAAAATCTTTAAATTCTATACAAGCTTTTAACTTATTGGATGAACTCTTTGGACATTTGCGAGAAAAATGACCTTCTTTCTTACAGATAAAGCAAGCATTATCTCTTTTGGGTTGCCTTCTCTTTTTCAAGTATTTAAATTTCCTGAATGGTCGCCTTGGATTTGCAACACGTTTTGGTCTGTATTTTCCATACTTTTTGGATCTTCTATTCTTAGAAGGTGTCCATGGAAGTACAGAACGACATACATTCAGATTTAGAGAAACATCATGAATTTGTTTTTGCCAACATAAATATTTGACCGTTTCCTAACATCTGAATAAAAGATCTATCCAATAGGTTTGTTCAATCTTTTTGCCTTGAATTTCGAGATCTTTCATTATCATATCACCTAAATTTCCTGGAAACTTGGACAAGAAGGAAATATTTTGAGTAGAATCATTTGTAAGATTTGCTTTGTATACCTTTGACATATAGTCATTACCAAAATGATCCAAATCCTTTAAATCTTTTAATTCCATTCTTGTTAAATCAATAATAAGTTGCTTTTTCTCATCAACAGGTTCAGGAACGTATTGTGTCAGCAATAAAACTTCTAATGTGGCTAAACCTAACATTGCAACATTTCTCCTTTCTTCTTCTGTTCCACCCATCCACCAACCATACACAATACCGGCCATTCTTTTTTCGGCTAGAAGGAAGATAGAATAATTATCCAATTTTGAAACAACTTGCATATGGTAGAGAGAACCAATCCATACTTGAATGGATTCTGCTGGATTTTTAGATCTATCTAAATCTAGAACATAACCAGATGAATTGGTAGGAAATAAATCTTCTTCTACCCTTGGGTACTTGGTTTCTTGAAACACATTTGCTTTCTGGAGAGATGGCATGATAAAAGATGGAAACAGGGTAGCAGCATTTTCAAGAGTGGCTAACTCACTTTTATTTTTGTGGACTTGGACTAGTTTAAGAATTTCTAGTTTGTGTCCAACTTGACTACTTGATTCAGCAATATTGTCATCTTGAGATTCACTAGTATCCCAACTTTCAGGAATGTCCATGTTTTTACAAAATTTTGGAGGTTGGGATTCTTTTTTCTTCTTTTCTCTCCGTCTTCTTTCTTTAGCTTCTCTTTTTTGTTTGTCAGCTTGTTGTTCATCTTGCAATAATTTGAGACTGGCAAGGATTAACTCACTCTGGCAACCTAAATCATCAAGCACATCTTCAGCATGTGCACACCATGTGGTCAGATAATTACCAATCTGGTAAGTCTGATCCAGATCATTAGGATTCTGTGCATTGTGTTCTATGAGGGGAGCACAATCAGCTCTTGTTGGTGGTTGCTTGGATGATGAAGAGGTTGTACAGAACTTGGTTCTGGGAGGCCACTTGCCACCTTTAACAAAACGACGATTGGCATACTACCATTCTTCTACAGCAGGAAAATGACCTATACGATGCATTTTATTTATAGGTAAAAAAAGGTTTCGACTCAGGTATATACAACTCAGTAGAGGACAACTGAGGTTCAGAAGGATTGAATTATTCAACTGTGGACAAATTTGTACTGCTTGAAGGTGCATCCTGTGGAATAATAGGAAAAACATATCGACGAGGCCTGGTTATTGGTCTGGGTACGTTTGGCTTGGCAGGAATCAATTTTACTTGACCATTGTCTATTGAGACCCTCTTAAGCTTAGATTCTGTCTTTCTCTCATCAGCAATTAATTTGTATTGAAAATAACAATTATTCGGTAATTCAGAAGGATCATATAATACACCTTCAACCTGTGCATTTGATAAACCAACTGTAACACAGTCTTTCAAAACAGGTTGTTTCAGTTTGGGATGTGCAGTGTTAGTCAACTGAAACGAAGCTTGGACAATTGCAGAAAGGTATGCATTATCTTCAGCCATATCAAGACCTTGAACTCAAGTCAATAGTTTCCAATAGTCTTTTAGATGTGCATCATTTAAACTAATAGAGTAATCAGGAAATATGGTTCCATATTGGCCTCCAGTGGAAAAATTCCCCATAATGGTTCCTATTCTTGCACTATCATAGGTTTGATGATGGGTATCAAACAACTCAGCAATACAAGGAGTATTTATACCATGACGAAACAGAGGTGCAAGACCTATCCTAATTCCCCTAAAATGCAGATAAGAGTATTTATTTTCCTTGACATACTGGCGAAATTTCTTTATCTCATCATCAGAAAATAAATTCAAAGCAAGAATTTGAACAGCAGGGCCTGAAATCTTAATAGTAACCTCGACTTCTTTTAAAAAGGATTTTCTTTTCAGAACAAAAGATATCGGGAGTTTATACACATCGGTTGCATGCAATGCAGGAGGATTCCAATTTGCAGGAGTTTCAACTACTTCGTGATTTTCAGTATTATCTATTTCAGGTTCATGAGAGCGAGAAGAGACTTCAGTGATTACTTTTCGATCAATAGTAGAGAATGAGCATAAGAGATTTGTCATGTTTTACAAACTAGACCAGAGATCTACTAAAGAAATGTTTATCTACTCAGCACAATGTAAAACAAAGATGCTTTTCAAAGGTTGCCTGGCTTTCTTTAGACTTTGTCTGTAGTTTATAAACTCAGGACTAGAATAGGGCTCTCATACCAATATTTAGATGATGGACTTAGTAACTTACTTGAACCTTTGAAGTGGACGCTAAGGCAAAAGCTTCCTCACATCAAAATCATCCGAGGAAAAAGAAATCGTGTTCGTAGATATGTATCAAGATGCTCAGGAGCAGAATGACCCCACTTGGGAAAAAGATTACTTATCGTGGCTTACATCATCATGGGAAAGACAAAGGACTCCGCCAGATTGTGAATTTGCATCAGATTATGATAGTGACCGAATTCCGAAAGGACCTTGGTAGTGCTTCTACTTTTTATGAGTGCGTTTTCTTTATTTGTACTCAAGAATATTGAGTAGACACCGTCATGACTAAGTAATGTCAGACAAGGACCCTCAATGATTCTCATATGTCTTATAAATAAGTGTGTTATAGATAGTTTAGGCATCGAGCGTTGGAGTGTGAGTGTGTGTGTGTATTCTGAGCTCTCAAAGACCAGAGACTAGCAAGCTCTAATCTTGAGGCTTAACTTGGTATGTAACATATTGCTTGAATTAATATTGAAGCCTGCTGGGTTGCCTGTCTAAGGACAGTTTGTTCCAAGATCATCTCAAGAGGTTGAGATTGTAAAGCACGTTGGAGAAGTGAAAGCGTCGCGTAAGTCTGCGTATATCTCAGGTTGAACTCCTTCAGGGTGAACTCCTTATTAATTTCTTGTGTTCTTGTATTTGCTTACTGTATTTCTCTACTGTTTTCCCATTCAAGTGTCTGTGTATTTGCAATCTGATCGATCTGTTGCTTAAATAACATAGAAACACACTAGCACATGAGTCTATAATACCTTCATTTAATAATTTTTAACTGAGGTCACTCATAGGGTGATTATTAGATCAAGTGGTATCATAGCAGTATGGCTATAAGGTGAGACAAGCTTGTGTTGGTTTAGTTGTTGAATGCTCACTAGATCAAAGATCAAATTAGGAGAAGGAGAGTTGGTTGAAACTAATCCTGAAATTGGTAGAGTCTATCCGCATAAGACAATGTCAGAGGAAGGTTCTATGGGGCTAGACCCTCAATTCATAGAAAGTTTCCTAGCTATAAAGTCTATGGTAGAAGAAATGTATAGGGACTTTAGAAAGCATAAGGATGAAGATTCTTCTAAACAAGGCAAATAAGAAGATGAGTCTCATTCCCATGACCACTCAAAAGGAAAAGGGAAAGAGGAAAGCTTTCTCACACCTCCTAATAGCCCTGTGCATAATAAGAAAGAATCTTTGATCAAGCTAGATGTTAAATTTGACTTGCCTATATATGATGGAGAGCTAAATGCTGAAAAGTTGGACAATTGGATTAGACAAATTGATGTGTATTGCAGAGTACAGAACATCGATTCAGACAAGAGAAAATTTCAGCTGGCAAGCCTATGCCTAGGAGGCACTGCCTTGGTTTGGTGGGACGGCAGAACCCAAGCTGACATGAAAAGACATGGTAAGACTATCTCTGTATGGAGTGACTTTGTTTCTGCAATCAAGAATCAGTTCTATCCATTGGCCTACATGCAACAAGCCATGATGAGTTGGCAAACTCTTTGGCATTTGAAAGGGCAAAGTGTGCAAGGGTACACTCAAGAATTTGGAAAGAGAGCATTGATTCTAGGGATGTCATTAGACTCACTAGAGACTCTTTTGAAGTATATTGGTGGTCTACACAACTACATGAGGCATACCATCTCATGTTTAATTCCACTAGTATAGATGAGGTATCTGTACAAGCTACTCATCTAGAAGCTACAGGAAAGAATGGAAATCCAGAAGTTGGGGGATCATCCCAACCCACTGCAAGCAAGAGCAAGGAGAAAAGAAAGCAGAAGTGGAAAGCAAGGAAGGCTAACACTACACAGAAAGGAAAAGCTTCATGCACTCACTGTAAAAAGGATGGGCATGATGATGAGCATTGTTGGATTCTACATCCAGAGTTGAGACCTAAGAAGTCCGAAGGCAAGAAGAAGAAGAATGTTGCAGCTATTCAGAAAGATTTGGGGTCAGAATCAGGAGATGAAACAATCATTGCAGCTATAGGTATAAAAGGTAAGAATTCTGAAGCATCTACTAGTAATTCTACTCAATCTGTTATTGATGAAGAACGTGAGAGAAAAAGACATGAGCTTTTCCATATTCAAATTGTTTCCAAACATCAAAAGATTGATACCTTGTTTGATAGTGGCTCACAAGTAAATTTGATTTTTGAAGCAATTATAAATAAATTGGGATTAGAAACTACACCTCACAAGAAACCATACCCATTAGGATGGTTAAATGATAAAGCACAACTACAAGTGACTAGACAATGCAAACTCAAGTTTTCTTTTGGGTCAGCATTTGTAGATGAGGTTGAGTTAGACGTAATTCCTTTGGATATATGTGGAATTGTTTTAGGGAGTCCTTAGTTGTATGATAGAAAGGCTATTTTCTATAGAGTTGAGAACAAGTATCTACTTGTTAAAGATGGAATCGAATACTTTGTAAGAGCTCATAAGCTCAAGAATAATTATACTCTCATAAACTTAGGGTAGATGAAAATAATGATAAATTCATGCAAACAATTCTTACTAATGGTTGTAAAGGAAAAGAAACCTGATAAAACCCATGTATTTGAGGGTTGTAATGCTAAGCAGCAAGTTGATATATAAAAGATTGTTTCAGAGTATGATGTCCTATTTCAGGAACCTAAAGGTCTACCACCAAAAAAGGAAATAGTGCATGATGTTCCATTGCCTAACATTGGAATGTACATGTTGTTTGCTTTAGAGAATACTAAAATCAAGAAGCAGGTGCAGGAGTTGCTTGAGAAGGGGTTCATCAGGCCTAGCACATCACCATGTGGGTCACCAATCATTTTGGTGAGAAAGAAAGATGGCTCGTGGAGAATGTGCATTGACTACCGAGCACTAAATAAGATAACAATTAAAAATCATTATCCCATTCCTCGCATAAATGATATTTTAGATCAATTAGAGGAAGCTGTTTATTTCACCAAGCTGGGTTTGCATAGTGGATACCATAAGGTCAGAGTTGCAGAGAAAGATGCATGGAAGACTTCTTTCAAGACAAAGCAGGGATTGTATGAGTGGCTGGTTATGCCTTTTGGCTTGACCAATGCCCCTGCTACTTTCATGAGATTAATGAATGATGTACTCAGACCTTTTCTTGATGATTTTGTTATTGTGTATCTAGATGACATTCTGATTTTTAGTAAAACGTGGGAGGAACACTTAAAGCATGTTAAGAAAACACTAGATGTTTTGAAAATAGAAAAACTTTATGTTAAACTCTCAAAATGTGAATTTGGAAAAACATCTCTAAATTATTTGGGTCATATAGTAGGGGGTGGTGAATTGAAAATAGATCCCTCTAAAGTGGCAGTCATTGTGAACTGGCCTAAACCCAAGTCTGCTACAGAAGTGAGAAGCTTCTTAGGAGCAACACAATATTGGAGGAATTTCATCTCTAACTTTTCCTCAATTACAACTCCCTTACATGCTTTGACAGGATTGAACAAGGTGTTTCAGTGGGGAGGCAAACATCAGAAAGCCTTTGAAACCTTGAAAGAAAAGATTAGTACAACACTCGTACTAGCACTACCTGATCTACAAAGACCATTTGATATCCAAATAGATGTTAGTGACTATGCCATGGGAGAAGTGTTGACATAGCACGATAAACGCATATGTTATCATTATGAGACTTTCAATTATGCTGTAGTTAACTATCCTACATATGATAAAGAATTGTATGCATTAGTTCAAAGTGTGAAAAAGTGGAAACATTACTTAATGGGAAAAGAGACAGTAATACATATTGATTATCAACCACTTCAATATCTACACTCCTAGAATAAGTTGCAGCAATCAAGACACTACAGATGGATGGGTTTTCTACAACAGTTTCATTTAGTCATCAGATATAAAAAGGGCATATATAACAAAGTTGCAAACATGCTATCTAGACCCATTATAAATGCATCTATTATACTTAAGCATAATTCTATACTACATGAAAGCTACATTGAACAATATGCTCAAGATATAGACTTTAAAGATGTATATGCAACTTTAAGTCGAGGCAAAAGAGTAGAAGAATTGGATTATCATGTAAAGGACCGTCTCTTATATCATTGTGGGAAACTCTACATTCCACAAATTGAGAGAGTAAAGATAGTTAGAGAAGCACACAATTCTCTAATATCAGGTCACTTTGGGGTAAGTAAAACAGTTGCACAGCTATAAAGATTTTGTTATTGGCCAAAAATGAATGAGACAGTTTCTAGATATATAAGAGGGTGTACTATGTCTGCTAAAAGCAAGCCCAACAATAGAAAAATAGGCTTGTACACTCCATTACCAGTTCCTTCTCACCCTTGGGAAAGTTTTTCCATGGATTTTGTTGGAGGACTGCCTAAATCTAGGAAAGGTCATGATTATCTGTATGTGGTTGTGGACAGGTTCAGCAAAATGTGCATTTTGATACCTTGTAATAAACATATTACAGTTGAACAAACTGCAAAACTATTCTTTGAACATGTATGGGTTCATTTTGGGTTACCCACTTCTATTGTATCTGATCGAGACACCCGGTTTGTGGGGAAGTTTTGGTCAAGTCTATGGGAGCTGATGGACACCCAACTGAAGAAAAGCACAACTTTTCATCCATAAACTGATGGCCAGATAGAAGTAGTTAACAAGACAGTGATCCAGTTACTCAGAGGATATTGTAGCAAACATCCTACGCTTTGGGATGAACATTTGTGTTATGTTTAGCATGCTTACAACAGAGCAAAACACTCTTCTACATAGAGATCTCCTTTTGAACCCTGTTTTGGTTTCACACCAAGGTCTCCTTTCAATTTTGTCTTTGGTAAAGATACCAAAGTTGATGGACACAGTGATGTGGACAAGGCAACTAGTTTCATTGAACAGATCCAGGAGATCCACCAGGTAGTACAAGAACAGCTGGAAAAGAGCCAAGCTAGATACAAGGCTAGGCATGACAAGCATCAGATGGAGCATAGTTTTCACGTTGGTGACCAGGTCCGGCTGTATATCAGCAAGGACCGGATGTAAGGCGAAGGTAAAAAGCTAAAGCCTATCAGGTAGGACCTTTTAGGATAATTGAGAAGATTGGTGAAAATGCTTTTCACCTTGATCTACTAGCTTACATCTACTCAGTCATAAATGCAGATTGCTTGAGATTGTTTGAACCTTCAATGATTGAGGATCCTGAAGACAAAGTCAATTGCCTTCTATTGATGACCTGCTACCTAAATATCTGAATGAATTGCAGGAAGACACAGTCTTGGATAGGAAGGTGAGGAAAATGCGCCAAGGATATGTTGAGTACCTCAGAATTGGACTCAAAGGTTCAAAGCTGAGCAGTGTAAAGTGGATTGAGATTGGGCAAGTGAGAGAACAGTACCCTCACTTAGTCGATGCTTGAAAGAAAACCAACTTTTGGTGGTCCAAAAGCTTTTCAGTGGGAAGGTCGTGATCCGAATTGGATCCATAAAGAATGATTAACAGAGCCATGGCTATACTAGGTCGGGACAAACTTCAAAGAATTTAAAACAATGATCAAAAACACCTCTAAACCAGTGGCAGTGGCAGCCAGCATGGAACGACGAGGACCTCGGTCAAAGCGCACTAACCGAGGCCCATGGAAACTGCGTAGGAGGTGAAATTAGCCCCTTGGAGGCCCAGATAGGGAAACAGAGGGAGTTTTTGATGCGCATTACTGGGAGAAAACCTTCGAAATGGAGAAGCCCCGAGCACTTGATCGTGTGGGAGTCAGGGAAACTGTGGGACAAAAGACTAAGCACTAAAGGCGGGACCCACTCCAAAACTGGTGGTATTGATTGAAGAAGTCCATGAGTGCAGTAAGTATTTTTTATGGAAAAGGAGGGATTCCACTCAGTGCTTAACGCATGGCAAGCGGAGAATAGAGGAAACCACTGCTCATTGCGTGCTAACGGTCGAGTTAGTTAACCGTGCGGGACGAGCGAATGGCGTTGGATCTGGGGGCTCTAGATCTAACGGCTAAGATCGTGCCCGATGGAGAAGACAGAATTGATGAGGGATTAAGCCACGATATGAAAGAATTTGAAGTCCAGATTAACCACCACGGTGGGGAAATACTCATTCCACGATCTAATCGAAGAATTGAACTGGCGAAGCAGGCTAGTGCAGTTCGCAGGAGGACAAGTGGTCGCTCCCTATGAGTCTGATGATGACGCCAAGAACAGGGAACTCCGAGCAAAGCTATAGCAGGCGAATCGACGGAGGGGAAGAGGAAGCGAACCGCCATGAGCTCGAATGGCTTTAATGCCATGTACAGACTAGACAGAGGACAAGGATTCAGGAACCCAAAGAGGAACACCGAAGATAGAAGACAGAAAAGAGAATAACCAATGAACCAAAAAGCAGAAAGAAGGCAGAGGGCCGAGTTGACCAAAGGCAGCATCGAGCACTAGAGAGCTTGAGAGATTCAAGCCATCCTTGAGAGGATCTGTCAGACTAGAGAGGTCAAAGAGCTGGCAAGGAAAAGATTCTATGTACTCTAGTGGCTTGGAGAATCCAAGAACCACCCTGCTAAGCCAATCTGTTTCAAGAGACTCATATTGAGCTCCTTCATTGTAATTCTTTGCTTTAAGACACAATAAAAAGAAGGCCACCATTGAAAGCTGGACCGGAGATGTAGCCCTGGAGGATAGGGTGAAGTCCTTATTAATTTCTTATGTTCTTGTATTTGCTTACTGTATTTCTTTTCTATTTTCCCCTTCAAGTGTCTGCGTATTTGCAATCTGATTGATCCGTTGCGTAAATAACATAGACACACACCATCACATGTGTCTGTAATACCTTCATTTAATAATTCTTAACTGAGGTCACTCATAGGGTGATTATCAGATCACGAATTCTAACCTTATAACTTCCAATGGCTCAGATTAAACTGATGAGCTCATTATTATTCTCTACCTAACTACTAATCTACCAAGGTTAAATAGTTTGGCTAGATCTTTATTCTCCATCTATCAACATGCTATTTAAAGCATGAATGAGTCAAGATTAAGCTATTTGACCATCATGGATTGTGGCATTTTTGACAAGTTTCACACAACCTTATTTTGCATAATAAAGTAAAAGGTAGTGGCATTTGAATTTGGACACTTTCATGATCTATTTTTATCTCTTTTTTGGGGTTCATATTTTTCACCTTTTTGATCTTTTTTATTTCTTTTTTTCCTTTGATTATTCTTTTAGGACATACCCTCTTTACATTTTTAAATTTTTAATATGGAATACATTTTGTAGAAAGCAAAAGTATGTACAATATTACAAGACTAACCATAGCCAATTCAAAATTATGAATCCTATTATTGTAAGACCCAAACAATGGCTCCACATGGGGATGTCATTTCCTGGTGAAATGTCAAGAACTTTTCAGATCTTTAGCCTTTGAAACTATAACTATACTTAGCTTGTAAACTGCTCTTCTGTGATTCTGCTTTATACATACATATGATAGTACTTCTTTCAAAGCTCAGGGCCTTCTCTCCTAGCTTCAACCTCAAAAGATTACCATCCAACCAATCTAAACTTTGCAATGTTATATACAACTAGCAAAGTAAAATGAACTACTATTAATCTGTGGATAAGTAATGCTTCAGCATTCTTCCATTGACAAGTCCTCTTGGTAGATCTGTTCCATCTAATTGTCTCAAGAAAAATGCATTGTTACCTCTATAACCATAAATGATATAAGGGCCTTGCCATAGAAAATCAAATTTGCCATGTTTACCTTTATCTTCTCTTCTAGAATCCCATTTAAGTACTTTATCACCTATGTAAAAATCATCAGCTTTAGTCTTCTTGTCAAAAATATTTTTGCTTTTATCTTGGATTACTTGTGATTCGACATATAATTCTTCTTTGGTTTGCTGCAAGTGTATTGTCTGATTTATCCTCCTTTGGATGTCATTCGGTTCAACTTGCAACTCTTGAATCATTTTCATCATTGGTACTCCTAAATAGGATGGAAAAACAACATCCATTCCATATACTAGTTGATAAGGAGATGTACCAATGGACATTTTGGTAATTAGTCTGTCTGCCCATAAGGCATTGACCAACTTTTTGTTCCAAGTCTTCTTGTTGTCTTCTAACAGTTTCTTGATGATATTGACAAGGCTTTTGTTTGATGATTCTACAAGTCCATTAGCTTGAGGGTAATAGGTAGTGGAATGACCAAAGGTGATGTGATATCTGTTAAAAAAGTCTATCATTTTCTTGGATTTAAAAGCAGTTGCATTATTAGTAATGAGCTTTTGGGGGAATCCAAATCTTCAAAGGATATTGTTTTCAAGGAATGAGATAATGACAGAGTTTGTGGCTTATCTAGAAGGGATGCCTTCTATCCATTTAGTAAAGTAATCAGTGGCTTTCAAAATCCAATTATGTTGGGCTGAGGAGGATGGGTGAATTTCCTCAATGAAGTCTAAACCCCATTGTTGAAATGGAACTTCTGTGGATATGGGTTTGAGAGGTAAAGGTAAGAGCTTCCTTTTGCCCTCAAATATTTGGCACTTATGACAGGAGGTCACATGTTTCTTGACATATGCAAAAAGGGTGGGCCAGTAAAAACACGCTCTTAGAATCTTATCAGTAGTAGTTTTCTAATATAGGTGTCCTCCATAATCTCTTGCATGAAATTCTTGCATAACTTTGTCAGCTTCATCTTTTAATAAACAATTTAAAAGAATGCCACCATTATCTTTCCAAAATAAATCATTATCTATGATACAATATTTCAGTGATTTCATTTTAAAAAATCTAGCGTTAGTTCTAGATAAACTAGGAGGAGCTTGTAAATGTAGTAAAACAAATATAATATCTACATACCAAGGTGAATCTGTAAAAGGTTCACTGATCTGTGGAGTCGTCATGTCTTCCTGATCATCTAGGACACCAATGAAATTTATATCTAAGGCCTGATAGTTCGATTCAGCCATGAGTCTAGCTAAACCTTGGCCTTTGATAAGTTTTGTAGGCTTTATTTATATGTCATATTCCAAAATAGTGGCAATCAATTTTCCTCTCTTTCCTTCAGGCCCATTCTGTGTCAGAATGTCCTTCACTACTGAATTTGGAACATAAGCAATGATGTGTGAATACAAGATGTATACTTTGAAATCTTTAATAGCTTTTACTAAACCAAGTGCTTGTTTTTCCATTAAGTTGTACTTTAGTGTAGCATCTCTAAAAGATTTACTGAAAAATGCAATAGGTTGCTCAAATCCTTGATCACTCTTTTGCAACAAGACTGCTGAAATAGTATGTTCTGAAGCAAAAGAAAAAATTATAAAATATTTTTGGAAATCAAGACTTATGAGAACTGGTGTTTTAGTAAGGGCTTCTTTCATTGCCTCAAAATATTGTTTAGCCTCTACTATCCACTTTAGTGCTAAATCTTTCTTTAACATGTTATTTAGTTCTCTAATTAATTATGCTAAGTTTGAAATGAATCTCCTAAGGAAATTTATTCTGCCTAAGAATGACTATAATTCTTTGATGTTTCTAGGATGAGTGATGGTTAGGATTGCCTCTATTCTAGATGGATCTATTCTAATTCCATCTTTGGATATCATGTGTCCCAAGAGTTTACCTTCTTCTAGACGAAAGAGTGTCTTTTTGGGGTTTAAGGAAATACCAAATTTTCTGCATTTAATGAAAACTCTTCTTAGGTGATCTAGATGTTCATTATCTGATTTTGAAAACACTATGATGTCATCTTGGTAAACAACTAGAAAATCATGGATTTCTTTTGCAAAAGCTATGTCCATAGCTCTTTGGAATGTTTCTCCTGCATTCATTAGTCCAAATGGCATCTTTAAATACATAAAAGTACCCCAGGGAGTGGTAAATGTGGTCTTTGCTTGATCCTCTGGTTGAACTAAGATTTGGCTGTATCTAGAGAGTCCATCAAGTAATGAAATTCTAGATGAGCCTACTACCATTTGGAGAATGTGGTCCATTTTAGGGAGAGGGTAGTTACCTTTTAATGATACTTTGTTCAAGTTCCTGAAATCAACACAGAGTCTGATTTCTCCTATTTTCTTTCTAGTAGTGACCAAATTAGAGACCCAGACTGAATATCTAATTGGTGCTATTATTTTTGCATCATACATCCTTTTTACTTCCTTTTCAATTAATGGCATAAGAACTAGATTAATTCTCCTAAGCTTCTGTTTAAAGGGTTTATGATCTTCTTTGATAGGTATCTTATGTTGAATTATGCTAGTATCATAAGACTTAAGGTCTTCATAACTCCAGGCAAGGACATCTTGAAACTCTTTGAACAGACTTATGTATTTAATATTTTCATCTGGAGGTAAGGCTTTTGATATTTTGATAAGCTTGGGTTTTTCTTCTGTTCCTATGTTACATTCTTTTATATCTGCTCTTAAAGTTTCCATCTTTGGTTTCCTAGCTACATCATTTGAATCAAGCAAATATTATAATGGGACTAATTCCTTGGGCAAAAAGTTATCTTTAAGATTAAAATTTCAGGATCATCATTCATTATTTCTTCTATTTCTTCCTTTTCTAAGTTATCTATTTCTTCTTTAGTGAAATTAGTGGGTTTATTGAAATCTAAAGTATTCATATCTATCTCACTATCTATGTTATTATCTACTATACAATTAGTATCTATGTTATAGTTTTAAAACTCTCCTTTGGCATTCATTAAATAATAAATTTAAGAATCTTGTGAAAAAATCCACCAATATTTCAAATTGTATGGTATGATAGGTTTGTGTCTTACTTCTGTAGTGTACATGTGGTTGGGTTGAAAAGCTAATTTGCAGGTACTAGCAAAAGTGGCCAGACTATGAGCTTGCATGTTTTGTTTCCTAGGAATGGCAACAAAATCAGTTTCAAGGAGGTCCTTAATCAAATCTAGGACAGTCTCTATGTATTGGCTAAGTATGGGATTATTCACAGAGTATTCTCCTTTAATTTGTTTTATAATCAATTTTGAATCTCCCGTGATAGAGATTCTCTTGGCTACAAATTTTCTAACAATTTGCAATCCTAAGCTTAGAGCTTCATATTCTGCCATGTTGTTTGTGCATTTAAAGTTTAATCTAAAGGCATGACCTTCAGAATGATTATTCTCCATGCTATGAATCCAAACTCCTGCACCTACTCTTAATCTATTTACAGAGCCATCAAAATCCAAATTCCATAGAGACTCATGAAATACGTTTTCACTATTAGGTGAATTGTGTTTTTCTTCTACAGTTGTGATTTCAATTTTTCCATTGTCTGAATTGTACAAGATAAAATAGTCCATATCAAAATGCATGGAGTATATGGAGGAATTTTGTGTTTTTTCCGCACTACTAACCATGTACTTCATCAAGGTCCCTTTGTAAATTTTTATTGGCTAACCAAACATAGAGATGGTGGCATGTGACATGTCTAACTGTAGAGATCCCTGCAATTTTGCTCCACATGAGTGAGATAACGACATCCCATACTTGGGTGGGATATCAACAACTATTATGTCCATGATAATGCTCTTTGTTGGGCACTGGACTAGAGTCACACACAAATCTTTAATCAGGCCAAGGCATTTGACTTGGCTAGAATCAAAGGAAAAGAGGTCCTTGAATGGTTTGGTGATATCTAAGTTTAATCTCTCCATGATTTCTTTTGGCATTAAGTTATGGGATGCCCTTGAATTTAGCATAGCATTATGTAAGATTTTATCATGAACATTCAATCTAATGTAGAATGGAGGGATACCCCCTTGCCGATGTGTGCCATTTATTTTTGGGCCAAACAATAACTCAGGTTGATCATCACTAAGGTTTACAGCATCTTCTCCTTCACCTATGTTTAGTGTTTGAACAATTTGTGCTTTATATGATTCATTTTTCACTAACTCTGTCAAAGAAACTGATATTTTCAATTTGGCTATCTCAGTCTTAATGTTGAATGACAATTGAGTTTTTCCTGATTGTGTGAGATCTTCCTAAGAAATTGTGATCTTTGTATTTTATCTTCTTTATTAACAGTTGGCAATTCCATTTGTGTACCAACTATTTTGTTTTGGATTCTATTATTTCGGATAGTTTGACTAACAATTTTAGTTTGAGTTTCAACTAAAGTTATATCTACAATTTCAGGGTTGGATGTCTCCTGAGTTCCTCTAGGGAGAATTTGTAGCACTTTTTTCACAGGATCTTCTGTTATTTTTTTAGTTTGTATTTGTGCTAATTCCATAGTGGGAATTTCATTATTCTTTTTGCTTCTAAGGTTGTACTGTTTGTGAACTTCATATATAGCAAATTCATAGACTTGTTTGAAGTCAAAGGATTCTCCAGATTCTACTTGTAATTGTTGTAGCATGTACAATTCTTGTTCTTCCTGAGTAAGAAAAACAACATCTTCATTTTTAATTCCTAATAGATTTATCTGGGTATCCTCTTCTTCTTTATGGTTTTGTGAAACCCTGGCATAGTTTTCCTGGAAATGAGGTCTAATCTACTGATCTGGTATAACATTTTTTCCAGTGTTAAGATTTTCCTAAAGTTGGGGTTTCTTATTGGGGGTGGTTGTTGATTTTCCCACTAAGTTTTTCTTTCCATGTTTTATAATCTATCCATTATCATTTCTACACTTTTGGCTAAACTATCTGTTTTACCATCTGAAGTGGAGGTTTCCTCTTTAATAAAAACTCTTTTCTCATTTCTCATTCGAGATTTCTTAGCTAATAAATTGGCTTCTACACTAACAACATTACTTTACATTTGTTCCAATGTTTTAGGGTTCATTTCCCTTAATTGGTATGATATATCAGTTCAAAACCATCAGGGAATTTGATGAGTGCTAGGTCTGGTGGAGGTTTAATATTAGCAGGGATTGCATTATTGATGTTGTTGAACCTAATTAAATAATCTTGAACTGATTCATTAGGAGCTCTTCTAATGTTATCATATTCAGATAGTATTTGCAGAGGGTTTTTCTTTCTTTCCCATCTATCAATAAACAATCTATGAAAAGAAGCTAAATCTACAATATGATTAGCAGGTAAACCTTTAAACCATTTCTTTAGATCCCCTGTTAGTATTTGGGCAAATAACCTCATTTGAACATCAGACTCATCAATCTCATGCAATTCAAAGTAATCAGTCATTTTATTCACATGTTGTTGGGTAGTATACTAACCGGTAGCATCAAACAAAAAGATTTTACTTTGGTAATCTTGGGGCATGCCATGTAGTTGAGTTGGTAAAACCAAAGGTGCATATCTGTCTACCATGGTTGAGATATTGGTTTGACTATGGGGCAAAGTAGTGGTGCTAGAAGAAGGACTTGAGATGGGTGTAGATGAACTAGATGAACTTGAGATGTTCGGTTGGAGAACAAGCTAAGGTATCAATGGTTTAGGGGAATGAACTGTGGTAGATGTTATAGGTGAGGTGGTGGTAAATGAAGCTGTATTTACAATTTTTGAAGACTCTATAGAAATTTCAGAGGCAACAACAGTGAGGGAAGCTAATTCAACTGATTGTTGATGATAGGCATCATCTATATGCTTTATCAAGGTTGAGGTTAAAGCTTCTAGCTTATAAAAAGTATAAAAAACTAGTTGATCTAAATCTGGATGTATATGCACCTTTTTTGACTCAATGAATTGAATAAAACTAGGGTCTATTACAATTTCATGAATTGAATTTTCTAATTTGGTTCTAAACAATGAAATATCAAAAGACATATCAAACTGAATTTCCTCTATACTTGATAATTATTTGGGGAGTGAATTTGCTTTAACTAACTGACTACTACTTCCTTGAGTTTCTACCTTTTTAGATTTTCTCAAAATTCTATCAGGTTCATTAACTATTGTTGTAGGGTTTGGATCTGGATTTTCCCTGGTATAGTGTGTTCTCCTGGAAGCCCAAATTTTATTTTTTTATGAAATTTCTTAACAACTCTAAGATGACCTTAAGGTGCAAAAGGTAAGATTTAAGTTTTCCTTAAAGTTTTATTACACTGAGGACTGGTCCCCAGTATGGTCGCCAATATGTTATCACTCCAAAATTTCTTTAGAGTTGTTAAGAAAGAAATGATAGAGGTAACCAAAAACCTATTTTGGAGGTTAAGATCTAGCATTTCTAATGCTCAGAGAGGGATCTCTCGTTATGATTTAACTGTGTTTAGTTAATTGATTTTAGGCTAGTTATCATTGTACTTGGGTTTTGGTTTTGATTTGGTGGTGGGATCACTTACTTAGATGGATAGAGGGATGTCTTCCACCATTGGGCTATGGGGTAAAATGTCAAGCAAACAGGACTGGATTAAGGTCAAAAGATAGTGTTTACAGGGCAAGGTAGCTGAGTAATTTTAGATCAGGTTGGATGGTGAAGTGGTTTTCAATTAGATCCAAGGAGCAATTAAGGGTTTCTTAAACCGGATTATGAAGGAAGTGAAAGAGGTCAACCAGGTTGGGAGAGAAATTAAGGATTCTCAGATCCAGATATCAGAAGAAAACAATAAAATGATTAACTGTTCAAAATAGAGTGTACTTAAACAAATTCTGAAATAAATTTCCAGTTAATTCATTCAATTTAAATAACATGCAAGTTTGTGAAACACATGAGAAAATAACAAATTTGACAAAGAAAATACTTCACTAAAGTAGCTCAACACATGAATACTATAATGCAATCTCTTTATTACTCAGTCTAGTCTGATGACTTGAGAAAATGATATAGTGAATCCTTAGGTTTCATATCAATACAACTCTACAAATGTCTAGTAATCCACCTCCAATAATTCGAATTCTGAAGTATTTATACAAAAATTATTTACCAAACTGCGTTGGGAATTAACCTAGGAAAAATAAATATCTTCAGGGAAGAAGATAGAGACAGATGTTCAACTGTTGTATGTTGTCCCTATTTATTTGGTTGTGTTGTCTTGATGCTTCTAATATTTTGCTATTTATTCTCTGCCTTGTTTTTGGTCTTCATGCTGACTATTGTTTTTTACTTTTCCCTTTCAATTGATACTCTTTACCCTGATACTCTTTCATCTAGCTAGTCTATTATTTTTCTTTTATTGTGTTTTTTCACTTTGACTATGAATTTTTACAGTAAGTCATTTAATTTCTCCCAAATATCTGCATCTGGTAATTTTATATTTACCATTTTTCGTGTAAATTTCATCTATTTCTGTGTATTTAGCAAAAGTGGGCCTATTCACAAAAAGGTGTTTTACCTCATGTTGGAGGTAAAACAAGTTCTCAAATGTCTCATATAGAACCTTTCCAGTAGGCATCCCCTTCATAGAAGAATTATTTTCCTGATCCTTTGCCACCTCTCTGATTCTCTTATTGGAATCTTCCTGTGGCATCAACTTGTCATTTATCACCAAGGGAATTGGCAAACCTTTCTGCCTCAAAACATCAAAGTTTACCATGAACCTGTCTATAGCCAGTTGCATGGTTTGGCATTTGTCCTCAACGTTCATCATCAAATTCCTCTTTGTGAGAACCTTTTTAACCTCCAGTATGGTGCATGTCCTATCACCTATGTCTAGATCCTGCAATTCATATTTATGTTTAGAGTTAAGGAAATGGATTATTCTAGTGACTTCTTTTGGCATGTCTCTGAGTTTAGCCTAAACTCTTTGTATTTCTTATGTAGCTTCTTTGACTAAGTCATTTTTCTCAAAGATGACTTGTGTAGATGGCCAAATATCATTGATAGAGTCAATGATATTGGCCCATAATTTTTCTTTAGCTTGGCCAAGTGGCTCCTTCAATGTTAGTTCTTTTTCTAAGCTTTTCATTTTTTTAGTCAACTTGGTTGACTTCTAAATTTCCTCCTTATGCATAATTTGTGCAAGCTTATTCTCGTTCTCTAATCTTGTTATCTTTTCTTTAAGCTTATTTATCTTTGTGGTCTAAATGGACATGTCTTCCATTTCTTTGACCAATTTGCTTGCCTCATCACTTGGCTGAGTTGTTGCTGTTGTCGAACCTATTGCTAATGTAGATGTTGTTGCAGCTGGAAGTGTTGTATCTAGTGGAGCTGTAGGAGCCAATCAAGCTACCAAAGTGGATGGTACTGTTGTAGTGGCTGCTGGAATGATAGTGGCAGTGGCAGTATCAAGGCTAGCCTGCTTTAGTTGTATTAAGTTGTCCAACTCCTTCTCCATTTCTTTCAATTGGTCATTAAGTTGTAAAACAAGTTCCATCATTTCCTCCTAATGAGTTTGGCTCTCAAGGACCTCCTTGATCCGTGGATGTTCCAAATGAGGTAGCTTTAATTGTTTTTTGAGAGCAACAATATCCTCATTTTTATTCTTTATCAATTTCTCTACAACCTTGAGATCATTGGGATCATGTCCAAGCTCAATCACTAGGTCTTCTAGTGATTTGATTCTATTGTCCTTGGTGTGTGAGAAGGCATTTTCCAACTTGTACTATGCAGTGATATTATCCAATGAACCTTGAATTTTGTGCACAGTCATAGCTTTGTTTCTCATGGTGGAATAGATCATCTCACCTACCTATTTGTGAAACTGAATTTGGTCAACGGGATGAATATCCCTGGCCAAAACTTCAAAATTTGTTTTCTTATAGTCTGCTGATGATCTTAGCTACTGGACTATAGGTTTCATGAATGTAATTTGGATCTTCCCAGTCTTAATGTCAAAGGCTGACATTAACCTATTTTGATTTGCAGGTGTCTACTTGAAGTACTGGGCATAAGTCTCAGCCTTCAGTGTCTCATTCCTCAACTTAATTTCCTTATACCTCTCTTTAATATCTTTCTCTTTACCCATGGGCCTGGTGGATGAAGAGACCTCAATGCTAAGCTATTTCTCAATAAGTTGGGTATTTGAGGTAGAAGGCTCGTGTGTTTATTTTGAAGCTATTGGGCCTTTATTCCTTCCAACCATTGCTTCTGTACCAGTGATTTCCACGGAGTCAATGGTGTCTTCTTGTTCAGTTACAGGATTAAGCTTGGGCCTCTTCCTATAACTGATCTCAAATTGTTCATCTGTTGTTTTCATGGTTGAACTAGAAATTTCTTCCCTCGTTATTTTCACATTCATGTCTTCATTTGTTGGAGTTTGTAGGATGGGAGTAATATTCATCTATTCTCCTAGGGCTGGAACCTGCAAAAAGGAACTAGTATCAATATGTTTTTCCACATCTATCAATGTATTTTCCACATCTACTATAGTACTTTCCATATCTATCAAAGTGTTTTCCAACAATTTAGACTGGTTGGAAAATCTCTCAATGTATGTCCTAGGATGATGTATGAAAGGACCCAATTTGAATTTGAGCCTAAGTTTATTTATGACTTCATGAGGGTCATATTGCCACATAAAACTATTCTTTAATTTCATTTGTTGTAGAATCTTATCAACCTCTTGGCTAGCTTCCCTATTTTTACAAATAAAGGGGCCCAATTGGTTCTTCATTTTGAATTGAGCCTTCTTCTTAGCTGCCATAAAGTTAACTTCATCAGCGTTTATAATATGTCTAAAGTACTCTACAAATAACCTCATGGGGAGGTATTTGGGAAGTTTGTAGAGAGCTAGTTAGCATCCATATATGCTTATCTTTATGTGGTGCTGGTATAAATACCAGTCTCCCACTTTACTGTTATTTGC
This sequence comes from Pinus tabuliformis, assembly GCA_031772625.1. Taxonomy (NCBI): domain Eukaryota; kingdom Viridiplantae; phylum Streptophyta; class Pinopsida; order Pinales; family Pinaceae; genus Pinus; species Pinus tabuliformis. The sequence goes on along the minus strand of CM062804.1, from coordinate 1,108,993,233 downwards.
CAACTGTAAAACCATTTTAATTTCCTGACTGATCCTAGGTTGATAGCTACTGGTTAGCATGTTTACAACATGATGCACAAATGAATCAATGAAATCTTTATAGGAAAAAATAGTGGAGTATTCTTGGATCAATGGTGTCCAATAGATGACTGTTCTTGGATTGCCTTTGGTGTCTAACTTCTAAATGTTGATTGGAAACTTCTCTGACTGATAGTACATGAACATGTGAAACAAAAATAAAGAGTACTTGAAAACTCTCTCATTTGGTAGTCTGATGAATCGTTCATGCATTCTCTCTGCTATAAACTGAGCATAGTTATACATTATAGCAGGAGGCTTGCCTGGGCAAAAGATAGAAAGGAAAGCCAGGACAAACTCATCCACATGTTCATCTGTGGTGTACCCTAAAATGCAAGAGTGCATGGTAATAATTTGTCTGTCTCTCTTAGAAAAAATGGTGGCAGCGTTGGAGTGTGAGACTCTTTATGATGAAATTTCGAATAATCTAAGATTTCCTGGGAATATCTAGCTTGTTGTAGAGGTCAGGCAATCCTTCAATTGAAAGTGGGGTCTCATTTTGACTTGAGTGGATTTGCAGCATTTGATTTATAGATTCTGCTGTAACAGTGAACAAAACTTGCTGATCAGGGGTGACTATGGTTCTCTAACTTGGAATATAGCATGCTTGGCAGAAGTGGATGATTTCTGGGAATGGGTGTACATCTGGGAAACAATACTTGGGCAAATATGACACCCAAAGGTGAATGTCATCATTCTGGTTTAAAAACTTGTCTTTACTCCAGTAATGGAGTTTTAGTAGGTAGGCAAGGGAAGCAATATCTTTAATTTGAAAGTCTCTATTGGCTAATGCAAGGTGGTCAATATCTAGGTGAAGGCTTTGCAGGGGTCTTACACCTAGAGAGGTTTGGGAAGCCATAATTGGGTTTAATGAATTGAATTATGATTTATGCGGCTTTGGCAGTAAGGTTTAGGAGCTCTGGAACAGTGGGAGGGTAATTAAAGTTTGTGAAATAGGGTTTTGGGTGGACAGTAAGCTTCTTTTCAACTCCAGGAATTTTTTTAGTTAATTAATTAATTAAACATTCAATAATTACTGTGCGCTTTTCAAATTCATAGGGTCATTTTGGTTTTTCCAAAAATACGCGATTTGGTGTGGAGACGGGGTTCTGTGGTAGTTGGAGAGGGTATTGAGGCTTGAAATAGATATTTGCTGCTTCAATTTGGTGTTCGCAACATCTTTAGGTGGAAATTGGTGGATAAATTGGTCACTCAGAGGTTCTGGGTGTCACAATTGGTTTATAGTGGTTTGTAGTGGAAAACGAGTGAAAAGAGAGAATTGGGGCTTTTTCGACCTTTTAACCGATAACGGTCACATTTTGGCACGAAGATTATTGAATGAACAATGGGCAGTTTTTCCTTTAGGCAGGAAGGTGGTTTTCTGCGACATCATGCCGCTTTTGGATGTTGGGCGTTATTTTTCGCGAGCACGTGATATAACGTGTTGTTGCCATGTAGCCAAAGAGGGATCAGCCAAAACCGCAAATCTTGCATGCTCTCAGGCCATTAACTACTGGACAATGAATCCGCATGATATGGATTTACGCTATTGGATCTAGGGGTGGGAGATCGAAGGGATATCGTATGGTTGAGTTGCACGGACGAAGTCGGGAAAGTGGTTGGCAGGGCCCAAGGTTTAATTACAAAGAATTGTAACTAATTAATGAATAATGTAGGGATTTAATATAAACAACATGCTAATTAAGGTGGGACTGTGGATTATGTGGTGGGGAATTTTTAACTGCACTAGGGTTGGTGGGTTAAAAAGGGTATCGGGGAAATATAAAGTGGGGGACATTAATTACATAATGCAGGGGCATACGAAAAACTTAGGATAAAGGGTTTTTGTAAGTTTTTAGCAGGAAAAGGGAAATTAATAAGGGGGAAAAGTGATATTTGTAATGGGGAATGGGTTTCACACTAGGGAAAGGGGTTTTGGGAAGGGAAGATGATTTTTGAAGGGTAATTTTTAGGGAAATATGTGAAACCAAAAGGTAAAAGGTCAAAATGAGGGGGAAGGGTATTTATAAGTAATGAAGGGATAATGGGGAAATTAGAAAATAAGTATGTTGGGGTATAATGAAATGGGGAGAAATTAGTAAACAAGCTTGGTGAATATACTTTCTTTTTCTCAACTCCTCCTGGACATCAAACATAGGATTAAGCATGATAAATGTGGTTTTGACGTAGCAACCTTGTGCACTTTCCAAAAAATTTTCTACCTACCCTTTATTTACCCTAACCTTTTTTCTTCATTTCAATGGGTGCATTTGAGCTTGCTAACCCTTTATTTTCTTTTCTTTTGATAAGAAAACTATCTAATTCTAATCTTATAACTTCCAATGGCTCAGATTAAACTGATGAGCTCATTATTATTATCTACCTAACTACTAGTCTGCCAAGGTTAAACAGTTTGGCTAGATCTTTATTCTCTATCTATCAACATGAAATTTAAAGCATGAATGAGTCAAGATTAAGCTATTTGACCATCATGGATTGTGGCATTTTTGACAAGCTACACACAACCTTATTTTGCATTGTAAAGTAAAAGGTAGTGGCCTTTGGTTTCGCACACTTTCATGATCTATTTTTATCTCCTTTTGGGGTTCATATTTTTCACTTTTTTGATCTTTTTTCTTTCTTTTTGTCCTTTGATTATTCTTTTAGGACATACCCTCTTTACATTTTTTAATTTTTAATATGGAAAAATTTTTACAGAAAGGAAAAGTATGTACATTATTATAAGACTAACCAAATCCAATTCAAAATTATGAATCATATTATTATAGGACCCTAACACATATGACCAAGAAAAGACATAAAGTAATTCCATGAAAAGGCAGGGTAAATATTGATCTCGTCTCGAGAACAAGAAACCCCGACATGGATTTTTTCGACAATTCTTGGTTTCATAGAAATGTCGATGGGCATCGTAGCTGTAATGTTCCCCATGTTTCCTTCAGACAAAACTTCATGCACCAAAATAGATGTTTGAAGTGCATGAGTTGGAGCACTGGAAACAAATGTTTCTAAACATGATGAAAACTCTCCAAGAATCAGGAGAAACGAGGAATGATGATTGGCATCATGTCAGGGAGTTTCTTCAAGAGACGTAACCTCGGTGATACTCTTATCGGTTGGAAATGTCTTTTTTAAGGGATTTGGAGAATCAAAAGAACCAAGCCAATGGGATTGTGAATACACATGTAGATGCATACTAAGATTAGGATTAATTTCATAGGTGGCTTCTAAAGCCAAAGCAACAACTTGATAGGCTTGTTCTACTAGGCTGAGTATCATGACATCACCAAAAGAGTCAACTTTATTGGGATGAGGAATGATCCAAGGGTTATGTGAAGTGGAGATCATGTTAACGAAATTTACGTTTGGAGGTGGGAGGGAAAAAGTTCCCATAAGAGGAGAATCTTTAAAAAGACCCACCTCGACACTCTCATAAGAGATGTTAGTATTTTCCACATATGGAACATTGCCATTTGAAGAGCTAGAAGAGAAAAAGGTTAACTAATCAACGATGACTCTTTTCCCCTCATGAGGAAAGAAGAGCACACAGAACAATGAAAAAGCCACAAAAAACATAGCATGGGTTCAACTCCAACCAAGTAGAAGGTTATAATTCAAGTTGGCATCAATGACTTCTACTTCTAGATTAACAGTTTTCCCTTCCAATGCTATGTGCAAGTTTGTGAGAATACCGTATGGACGAGATCCTCTACCATGGAAGGTTTATAAGGTGTTAGGAGACTGGTTGAGAGGAAAAGAGCCAATATATTTCTAGCATGAGATAGACATGATGCAAGTGGAAGCATCCTCATCAACAACAGTCCTATGAATCGTCTTCCCTTTGATAATGACTTGGATTAAAAAGGTAAGCTGATGTGGAAGTCATGGAACATGATTTTCTAGGTCAAAGATAATCAAACTCAAATCAATGGGGTCAATTCCTCCTATAGCGGATAGTAATGCTTTCCACTGTGATGGATAACTCTGGAGAACTTCCAAGGTAGAAATTGTCGAAGGTTCTTGAGCTAAATCTTCAATAATATTATTATGTTGAGCACCTCGTTCAGATATTATGATGATTTCCTAAGGGAACCATTAGGAGGTGGTCATGTAACAGAGTCATTAATTGGTCTCTCAATATGAATAGGACTAGAATTGAGTGGAGTAGAAGTGGAGGGTGTTCTGTTGGGTGTGGAGCCTGATTATCTTCTGTATTCAAATTTTTTAGCCAGATGTATACCCCAGGAAGATTGTACACCCCTCCACACGGGGGGGGGGTCCGAGGGAGCTAATCCCCCCTGGTTGGGGGGTCCTGGGGCCTGTGGTGCCCTGGCGGGGGTTCGGGGGCAGCACTACCAAAGCTAAAAACAGATGTAAAATTACCTTGTAAAAGTATAGTAATTTCTAGTCAATCTGGGCCGTTCATTAGGCAGATGATCTGATGGTAGAAGTTATGTTTAATTTAGGGTTTTTTTCCCTAGAAGGAAACCCATCACTATATATGAGGGAATTGTATTACATCTATGTAGATTTGTATTCTGAGTGAGGAAGAGAGAGGAGATTGAGAGTGAAGAGGGAGTTACAGTGGATTTTCTATAGGTTGTATCTCTTCAGTTTACTAGATAATATAACAAAAGAAGGACTGGATGTTTCTTCATGGATGTAGCCCAAACTGGGTGAACCACATATATCTGTTTCTGTCTTGTTTTATTTGTTTACTATGTTTATATTTCTACAATAATTTATGTGTTCCATTTCTCTTTAATATATAATTTTACTAACATGTTTCAGTAACTTCTTTCTCCACCAGTTGTTTGGCAGGGGTCGGGTAGTATTTTGTCCAAGTGGCGACATAAATAGGTCTCATTCCACTCATATAAAATTGAGAGCCTGAAGATGTAGAAGATTGCACTTGCTCTACCAATTGGGTTTGTTGTGATGGACAAGGTTATTTTAATATACCCAGTGTCCCTTGGGTTCCTTTTAACAAACGACTAACTTTAGCACGATGGGGAAAATCCTTGGTTTAGTGACCTTCATCACAAATGAGGCAAGTATATTTCGGCTTACATTTAGACACATCATCAGCAGATGGTTTCAAAGGATCCTCTTTTGGGGTATTAGATTTGGTGTTTCCTTTACCCTTCTTTTTACGTTTTGAGTTTTTTTTTTCTCCACAGTAGATTGAATGACGTTAACCTTGGAGGTTTTACTAGGATTTTGAGAGGGATTCAAAGGATTTTGATATTGCCCCCACTAAGAGGTATTCTAAACATACAAGGGTGGATTTTTCCCTCACAAAGGTGTGTTTTGACCAAGGTAATGTTGATACTAACCTATCATGGGCCATTGAGAACCATAAGGTGGATAAGTAGCTCATGAAGAGTATGGAGTATAAGGTTGTTGTTGCAATGGTTGACCTTGCTATTGCAAGGGTTGACCTTGTTGCTGTAAGGGTTGGCCTTGTTAGTACAAGGGTTATTTTTGCTGCTGCAAGGAATGACCTTGTTGTTGCAATGGTTGTTGATAAGGCCCTTGTTTCACATAAGGTCCTTGTTGTACATATGGTTGCTGTTGTTGGAAAGTTCCTTGTGGAATTTTTTGGGCTCCATGATGGTACTGATAGGTTCCAGTTTTGAAATTGACCAGATGTCCTAAATAAGGGATTTGGACCAAACTACATTTGGGGTCCTTCTTTTTTATTAAAAGGTGAATTTTGAGGCTGTTATGAGCCATACAGAGGCTACGGTTGTTGGTATGGTATTTGAGTCAAAAGATGTTGTTCATATGGGATTTGGCATGATCTAGATCGAATAGATGATCCAATAGGATACAGTACACTTCCAATAGTTTAACTAACATTGGTAGCATGAGTTTGAGATCCATTCACATAAGTTCCACCTCAAACAGGAGGCAGATATGGAGGAGGTGGTTGTTTCCCCCCATGTAGTGGGATAGGTTGTGGCACATATTGTCCACTTAATAGAGGACCTGAGGAACATATAGGGACATTAATCATCCCAACCGTAATTGTCGGTTGTATAGGAACTAAAGACATTGTAGTTTGTATAGGAATTTGAGAAGCCACGCTTGAAAGAAATGAACCATAAGTAGGCATAGTGCCTGACGACCCAATGGGATTATGATAAAGTGAAGACACACTTGGAGTACCTGAAACCAATTGAGCTGAAGAGGTGTAACCTATTTGAAACAAAGGTTCACTACTTTCAGGCGGTGGTGGAGGTGGCATACTTCCCACGTATGGAAAGCCTTCAGGTGGAAAGTTATATTTAGATTCATCGCCAATAACAAGAGTGTGAGTGGTTGAGACTTATGGAGGAGGATCTCGAGGAGAGGTTGGAATCTCACCTTCTGATGCCATAAGCGGAAACAGTTCATGAGGAGGAATCCATGATGTATTAGGAGAATGATCCAAAGGTATGTTGGGGTTATCAAATAGACTATATGGCCATTGAGTAGATATGACCAATGGTTCAAAAAGTGGATATATAGGGAATAATAAATATCTCTATGGAACCTCAGAGTTTCTAGATCAGGTTCCTGAGATGATGACTCTCGAGGTGGAGGACACGAATCAAGGGGTTGAATACCCAGGATAATTCCAATTTCAAAACCTTGGGCTTCAACTGACTATGAAATATTAAGATGGAATCCTTGTAGTGACCCTTTAGTGTCAGATGGTGAAGGGGATATGTAAGGCAAACCCGGTAGTTTAGCCACGATGACCTTCTCTCAAAAACAATAGGAGGTGGTTTATTTGAGGTTACAATTAAAATTTACTATTAATTAGGTAATGTGATGCCAATGATAACTACATAGGTAAGTCATGTTATCATGGGAAGTTAAATTTTAGAACTTAAAAACAAGAAATAAATAAAAAAGGGTGTACTAGGCAAGAGGGTTTACCAAGTATCCATGAATCACAAGATACACCTTAGCCGAAACCAAGGACTTAACATACGACGACCAATCTCCCTGAATGGTGTGTTCAGTGTATCACATTTACAAGGTGGCTAACTCAGTTACCTGTGGCTAAAGGATAACAAACTAGTTGGGTCTCCCAATATATACACAACGATTTGGGGAGCACAAGTCCGTGTTAGCATTGTCTAATGCATAACCATTCGATGAGAGTGTTCTCATATACTTTTGATATGTGGACTGCCTTTTATGTACCTGAGAGTACTAGAGAATGATCATATATACTTCCATACGTGAAACACAATTTCATCTAGGGATACAATGCAGGCAGTTAACGACTGCTGCTAAGCTTAGAGATGCCAAAACATGTCTCTAGCCTAGACTTCTAAATGTTTGTGTTAAGTTCCAAATGATCCTGAGGTTAATTAAGTAAATTTTAACATTGTTCTTGAATTATGTTCTACTTTTTTGGCTCAAATGATGTCACCTGAATCCTAAAATTAAACTATATGGGAAAAGGAAACTTTTCAATTCAATAAAATCTAAACTAACAAGGGAAGAGAATTCAATCAATTAATGAATCAAACAAGAGAATGAATCAAAGAGCATGCCTCCACTAACTTTTATTTCCAAATGCAATATGAAAAGGAAAAAACAATCTTCACTATCTCATATGCAATCTATCAAAAGAAAAATGATGTTTACTTCACTAATATGCACTTTATATAAATGATGTTCTCTTTGATTTTCGAGTGCTTTAATTCAATCAAAGCTTTAACTAAATAAAAAATGAATTTTGATTCAAATTATTCTAATGCTTCTAATGCACCAATCAAAGCAACACCAACTCAAATAAAAAAGCACTTAGATTAAAATGTCCTTCACTTTTCTCTTTTGAATGAATTAAAAAAGCACCCTTTTCAACTTGTAAACCAAACAACGTCATCTATGTTTGATAATTAACAAAGAGGAATTTTCAAGTGCAAGATGACCTAATTCAATCGAAAAGCAACTTTACAAAAGACAAGCCAAAACTAATGCAGATTGACATTTTGAATGATTTTAACAGATAGCCAAGTCTAATCAATCAGCAAACTGAAACTTAGTGACACTTACAAGTGGCAAGTGACAATCAAATGACCTAAAGACCCTACAATCAATCCAATTTCACTCCAAACTCTTGAAATCTCAAGAGAAAACAATTGGCTAATCAAATAGGATAATTAGACAAAACACCAATAAATCCAAACACAATGGACAAGAAAAAGGACCTCAGGGGCTAAGACACACTATATTTTGATAGAGAAACCATAATTTTCACCAATCTCTAAAATGCCAACAACCATGAAAATAAACAAACAAAACAACACTCACAAAAACCAAACGACAAAAAGTGACAGAAAAAATGACATAATGCAACAAAAGCAAAAATCACGCAAAAAAGCATCACAAATTCCACCAAAGGCTCCTTGATCTCCTTGGGAATGTGATAGATCCAAGATCGAATGTAAAAATGAGCTCTAGGGATGTCCATTTTATATATCTATATTGATTAGATTTTATGATGTGCATGCCTATAATAAAAGAAAAAGTGACACATGGTGGAAAGTTCCAAAATAGTAAGTGTGCCACCTTTGGGAAAATAATTAATAAATCCCTATTTTCTAGGGATTCTTTTTTATTTTCTTATTTTTCACGAAATTTGCATGCACACTACTAAGAAGGATTGTGCAATTCCCAAGGATTGGGCAACTTCTTGACTCATTGAATTGAACAGTTTCTGAGCTCAAGGGGTGCTTTACACATTTTCCATCAACAAGGTTGGCCTTCCATCCAAAATTGCGCAGTTTTCATGCTCAAGGCTGGCTTGCCAAGAAGAATTAGGAAGTTTACAAAGGCAAGCCCAGCAATGCTGCAAGCTCAAGTCAGAAGTTAGATTTTGTTTGAAATATTTCAAGCTGGGATCAGTACATAAGAAGAAGAGCATGAAAAAATAACTCTTTTATCATAACATGAATACTAGACAATAGTAAAAGATAAGCTCTTGTGGATAGAAGGAAGGCTCCAAAATAAAAGCATGAGCAAAATTTTGGAGGGTGGTTATAGCAACTACAATAGGTTCTTAAGAAATAAATGTTGGTATTAGACGTCTAACTAGTTTTTGATCTTATTTTGGTCCTTTAGAAAGGAAACAAGTAAAGAAAAAAATAAAAAATGTTGACGACTAAATCCAAAGATTTTGTGACTAAGGAAGAGTTGGAAGAATTTTTCATGAATTTTATAGAAGACACTTTGTGATTGGTGCAATGGAAATGGCCAATATGTTATGATTCTTATTTCTATGATCAAACCTTTATGTACATAAGTGATACACCTAAACATTAAATATATGTCATAATTATACCCCATAATTTAACTATTGCAATAAGGTGGAAGGGCATACTTTCTTAAGCAAGGTCAAGTTAGCATTCATTATGCGACACATGTAGATGAACTAATGGCATATAGAACATGAAATGAAAACGTATGACAATTTTTTAGCAAGGGACATTTCAATACATGAATCACTCATACTATGTAGATCAAAATCATTTCTCAACAAAGTTATTGTGTAAATATCTCTACCTTCAAAAGTATAAAGTTAAGTCTTCCAAGGGATGTTACACACATGGAAATACCTATCAAATAAGGGAATATAACATGTTATTGATTTGAAGCTAAAGGTACCATAATGGTGCATCACTATTGGTATGAAAGTATCATGTAGTCTAATATTGAATTTCTTGTGGAGGAACTTTTCAATGTAGTATCACAACCTATAGTAAGAGGCCTAATGATAGCATGATTAGGTAAACTAACAAGCTTGAAGGATGACATGGGATTCAGACACATTGAAGGAAAGGGGAGACTCAAGAGATATGCAGAAGATCAAGATAATGAAAAATGGATTCAATGGATGGCACGCTGAATACCAATGGAAATGTCTTTCAATGTAAAACTTATAGTCTTAATGTTCACTACACAGATAGTATAAATTTCTAAGGGGAATAACCCAATCAAATTTGAACATTTTAAAATGATATATATTATACTTCAATTTGTATGTAAAAGATTTCCATAAATTGCATTTTAATGACATAAATTTCTACAAATGTGTACCCAAAATTATTGAAGATCTTACATATTCATAAACTTGTATGCATATACACCTTGATTACAAGGCTAAGAAAAGTTAAACCATACCAATATTTTTGGTACATCAAACAAACAACTTGTTAGTGTTTTTACTTTAGTTGTGGAAACTAACAATGGTGCATTTATAGGTGTCAAGGGTTTATTATTCAAATGTAGCACTATATATATATATATATATATATATATATATATAGAAAGAAAGAAAAAATATGTGATCTAGATACTGATCCACTTGATTAAACTTTCATATGTAGTGGCGTCCATTGATTTGTAGAAAGTCTTCGCATAGCTTGAACATTTGTAAGGGTCACATGACCTAGGATGGGAACAAAAAGGGTGTCTAGATCCTCTAGCAGGGGTTTATCATGTCAATTAATTACTTGACAAGGTAAAGGAAAAAATATATTGATATTAGCAATACCAATAATAATAATAGGTTTTATATATCATAAGCCATTAATAGAAATGCATCAATATTTTGTCTTTTAAAAGTTACTCGGCATATAAATCTTCTAAAAACCATTTATTATTATTATTATTATTATTGTTTTTATTATAAAAGTAATTTATACACACACACACGTAAAAAAAAAACCATGTAACATGATTTCACTCCCACTTTATCATGGGGATTTTTTATATTTAAATAGACTTTATTAAAATACCATCAACCAACATGGATTATCAATACCACATGCCCAACAAACCATAACTCATTAGTCACAATATTTTATATATATTTTTATGTCACTTATTTTATAACATTTTTTTATTATATTGAAAAGAAAAATGTCGTAATTACCTTTCAAATAAATCTTAACCCTATTTTCTAAGTACTACTAAAAATATTTCCTATAGGTTAAATTCTCCACTTATTAATTATTGATAAATATATTGAAATTATGGAAGTTATATAGCATAATAGACATGCCTTTTTCTTTTCTTTAATAAAGTAAATAATTTTTTCATTCCTCTAAATCGATGCATACTTTCATGTTTTCAATATATGCTAGTGTGTTATTGAGGAAACCAAACTAGATACAAAATCCAAAATAGAGAGTATTGATCAAAATCTTGAAAACATAAATGTTATGACTAGTTATTAGGCTTCTATGACCATTTTTAAGCCAAAAATAACAAAAATAATAATTATAAATAGTAAAAACAAGATAATTGAAATCCATTTAATCAAATTTCTTTGAAATGGTAACTTCTATTGGTATGGACTCTTTGTTACTTCCTAAGGAGTAGCGAGGATCATGTGGTATTTCCATGTGCTTCTTTAGACATCCAAGCCTTAGTCCACACTCCCATTAGAAAGTACCAGGAAACTTGCTCAAGTGTGACTTAGGATCATTATTTGTAGCTTTGTAACATTAAAGGCCTTCAATAGTATCTTGGAGAATGCATTTACGAAGGTTTGTAATGTGAACAGGGATGACTCAGACATGATAATCCCCATAATTCTCTTGGCATACTAGATTATGTCACAGAAACTCATAAGGACGAACAACATTTCGATTATTATATGGGCAGGAGGCAATAATTATCAATGAATTCATAGTCCCTAGCCTTTGTATTATTGTTGCAACAAAATTTGTGGCTTATAGCAATGTAGAAAAAGGATTCATATAGCTACTACAATTGGAAGAAGATAAATTCATAATAGTGTTACACTAGAACATGTAGAAAACTTGGGAAAAGGCATGGCATGACCATAATATTAAGTAGAAACATATCCAAACTAGTGATCACATGTTATTATATAGCATTAGAAGTTGAAAAGGAGAAAACATATAAGACTTCATGACCACAAAGAACACCATGACAAGTTTGACAGAGTAGAGATTTCCTATCATAGTGAAGAGATGATGAATCGTGCACTGAGAGCATTACATGGTCATGTCGAAAGAAATTGAATGGAGCATGTGGTATTGTAAATAACCTAAAAGGTGGAATAAAACTAGTAATTGCTAATGATAATGGTAACCAAAAGGGTGTAGAATAGGGCATCAAAAAAAGTGTGTGTTACCCATGTGGATTGAACATTGTGGGCCTTTATTGAAAATAACATCAAAGTTATTAAAGGAAAAATCTATTTTAGATTAGTGACTCTAGATGGAAGGTTGATGACATGACCCCCACCATGGCCAAGTCCCAAGAAAAAGAGTTCTTGCTTAGAGAAATATCTCATGTGATATTTGTTGTCGCTTCCAAAGCCAGCCTCAGATTGCTTACAAGGCTAGTGCTTGGTAACATGTAGATTGTATGTGTCTCATATGATTTTCAAGAAATCAAAGACATCATATACATTTTATATACATATGTGAATACATACAACCAAAAACATTGGTTGGTTCATTCATCCAAGGACATAAGCCATGTATTTCTGGTACTTTTTCACATATACAATTCACAAAAATATATATGAACTAGTGGAGGCCGAGTAATTCGAGGACCTAAAGTTTAATCAACTTTAGGAGAGCAATGAAAGAGGAGAAGGAGATAGAATAAATCATCATATATAGCTTCAAACCTCAAGAATTCTACATTTATCACATAGAGCTTGAAGCGTCAAGAGTTCTACACTTATCTGAGTTACAGGTAGACATCATGGATAAAAGAGAATTGGATGCGATGATTCATGGAGCGCAATTTAAAGATATAATATCAAAGCTACATATAGGCATGTGCATTAACAATTCAACACAAATGAATCTGTAAGAACGAACGAAACATTTCTGACAGCTACAATTACATGAAATCAGAGAAGAAACATGAACATAATGGAATTTAATAGAGAGGTAACATACTGTAGTACTCAAACATAGGAATCACCACAATTCATTAATATTATGAAAGGTGCAAATCTTGAAGTCATACAATCTTAGAAATAACATGTAGATATTCTTCATAATTCAGAACATTTATAAGTGTTTCTTCCTCCCTTTTATAAGGAGAGGGAAAACATGGAAATTACAAAATATCTCAAGCTAGAGTTTACAGCTGCTGGATGAAGTTGTTTTGATGTGTAGGCTCTGTCGCCTCCAATTATTAGAATAGAAAGATACTTTTCCTGAAAATAAAAAAAAACAATAATAGCGAGCATAAAACAATAACACAGAATTAACAAGTGAAGTTGAAAAGATGGTCCTGTAGAAATATCTCCATGCCACTCTCTTTTCTAGCCTCTGGTCTAACTTAGTTTCTGTTACATTAGGCCTCATGCTCTCTCGGTCGGTTCCCCATCGTGCTCGGTCTTAAAAATTTTGCTTCTTCTCTTACATGAAGTAGGAGCGATCGCCAATGATGGCCACAACAGATTTTGAACATTGTTTCTAACTTATTTGTCTCGTCTTACATTCTTTATTAAGCCAGCAGAACCAATCATGCCCCATGAAACAATCATGCAAGTGTATCAGGGATCAGGCAGTTCAGTAACTTTAAATTGAACATGATTCATAAATTTGCAATCATTGATCTCCTTTGGCCCCTTATGCCTTAGCCCCGGGGGCTTAGGTCAAAAATGCATGGTAGAAACGTGGGGATTCAAGGCCTAAGCCTTCCAGAGCGAAAATCACTTTAGCTAGGATGGGGGCTGATTATTTGATATATTACATTGTAATCAGTCACAACGCATAATACGTAGGACCATACTACATATGCGCTTGGGCCCCTTTTTCAATATCAGAGCTCGGAGATCGAGAATCTCTAATCCTTGCCTCTGGTTGCACCCTCCCAACTCTTGCAATTGTGATATGCGATGTGGTTTGGCCCACATGGAAAGAGGATAAGGGAGGGCCAACGCAAAGGATTTAACAAAAAATACCTTTAACAACTTCTCCACCCAACCATTGGTTTGATACATAAAGCACACATAATCATGTGACCTGCCTTATGCCACCTTTCCACCTCTTTTTGGGCCCATGATATCTAGTGTTTCGTTAGTAGCCCTTTTCACTTAAAAACATTACAAAATAGGTGAGTTTCAGGATCTTTAGGCCCTTTATAGTTTAGCCCCTTTCTGCATTCCTTCTCATATGATTGGAGGCAGTGACTTGGTGCTTAGCCTTATATCAATGATTGACAATCGAGACTTTTCTAATCCATGCCTCTAGTTGCACCCTTCTAACTCTTGTGATTGCGATATGTGATGAGTCAAGTCCTCCAATAGCCTATGTGCGAGATGACATAATACTTTGCCACATGTCACCTCGTGAGTGGTGGCATGTGTCACCCTATTTTGGCCCCTTATGACCCCTAAAACGCCAAATCTGTATGCCACATTTCCTCCTTACTGCCACGTCATGATGACATCAACTGCCATGTGGGGTTATTGGGCCCAATAGTATTCCGCCACGTGGCTTGTTGGAGGAGAGAGAAAAGGTCATTCCTTCTCTGGTTTTGCAACAAATTTCCTTTGTTAATCGCAATCGGCCCTAAACCTCAGCGATTTTTAATGTTATCATCCTTTGGCAGTGTCACGATGTTGTCGTTGTACCCTCTAGTAATTGCAATCACTGATATGCCGATTCACACTGAACCTCTGATTTCCTACTCATCCGTCACTGCCAAGATCTCCAATTGCCGAGAGATTATGGGCCATGGACCTCCGATCGCTGATAGAGTATGGGCCATTGACCTCTGATCACCAATTGCCGATATCAATGATCATTGATCATAAGTTTCTTGTGTCATCTCCTACTGCTGCTCTATCAAAACTCCGATTGCGATCTGCGACATTACTATGATCTGTGATGCCTAACCTCGCCAATATAGGACCTTCAATCGCCGATAGACCATGCATTGAAAATTTGATTTGCGATTTTGCGATATCGGCAATTGCTGATCACATATTTCACTATGTTCCCTTGTTGATGCTTCAGTAAACTCTGATTGTGATTTGTGATGAGCCTTACCCTTGGTCCTTTTCTCTTTGTTTTCTAACTTTCAAAGGGTAGCTTCAATATACTCTAACTTCTAATCCAAAAGTCCATTTTTGAAATTCCACATACCGTTGGAAAGTGTATTCCGAGCACTGTCTAATGGAAAGGGTCCAATTTAGTTCTGAGAGCTTTTATTACTTGGAATATGGCTTCAAAATTCACTGCTCTTTTTCACTTTGGACAACTAGAAAAACATTTGGTAGTGAGTGACAACATTGGCTCCACTTGGGGACGGGGCATTAGATTGCAATGTTGTATTCAGTGAACTTCTCTTTTTTTGGCATGGAGACTTTCTTAAATAGGTGAAAATTTTGAAAGTGGAACTTTAACATAAAAATGGAAATTTAATATGATAATTACAACACAAACCGGTATTTACAATGAGTTCAAGGTAGGTAACTTTAATTCTAGAAAGAGAGTTTGAGGAACTGACCATTTACTGGTAGCTGCAATGATTCAACTTCTAAATTTTTGAGTAGGTACGTATTATTTCATTTCTCTTCTGAAATTTTGAAATGGCTCAACCAAGGTGAATCAAATTTTTCGTGTTTACCTTTTTCTTCCCATCGAACATCCCATCAGAGATTTAAATCCCCTTATTGAAGAGGTCGATCCTTGGCCTTTTTGTCGAACAGGGATTTCATCTTTTTTTGGTAATTTTCCAATTTAGTCCCCACTTTCTCCCTGTTTTCATGAAGCTCAACTAGTTGGTTTATCCTTCGTGTCAAATCATGTGGCTACTCCTCAGCTTATTATAGTAATTTCACCATTAGCATTTCTAATTAGATTTGGAAGACTACAACCTTACCATACACTAGCTCGAAAGGCAACTTTCTAGTGGAATGTTTAGGAGTCACTCAGTTGGCCCAGAGGGAAAAATTCAATTAGGTATCCCAGTTTCTCTGATTCTTGATGATGGTCTTCTTCATCGCTCTCACCAAGGTTTTGTTTGAGGACTCAAATAAACGAATTATTTGAGGATAGTAGGTAGTGGAGTGCCAGATGATGATATTGAAATTCTGATAGAAGTTGGTGAATTTTGCAAATTTGAATACTTGATCATTGTTAGTGATAATTTTGATAGGAAAACCAAAACGAGCTAATATGTTCTCCTCCATAAATTTGATTACCACAGAATCTATAGTGTTTCTGGATGGGATGGCCTCTACCCACTTGTTGAAATAATTTGTGGTCATTAATATCCACCTACGTTGGCCACTGGAAGGTGGGTTTATCTCTCCTATGAAGTCTAGTCCCCAATGTCTGAAAGGTTCTTCCACATGCACTAGGATCAGGGGAAGAGGGGAAAGTTTTTGTCTTTCAACAAAGACTTGGCACTTCTGACATGACCTGACTTGTAAATGAACATTTCCAAACAATGTAGGCCAGTATAATCCTGCCTTGAGGATTTTGTGAGTTATGGTCTTCCAACTATAGTGACCTCCACAAAATCCTCCATGGAACTCTTCAATCACTCTATGAGTTTTGCCTTCTACCAAACATAACGACAAAACTCCCACCAAGTCCTTCCAGTAGAGTTGACCATTGAATATGATATACTTTTGAACTTGCAGTCTCAAAGTCCTCTATTTAGATTTGTCTAGCCTTAGTGGGCACGCCAGGACCAAGAGATAATGCATGATATTCTTATAAAAATATTTTTCTCTAATGTTTTAATCTCGTTCTGTTAAACTTTTGTTTTGCCTTCCTCTGTTATTAGGTTTATTCCCAAATCTTGGCAATTAGATTTTGAAAAAATCTTGGCCAACTCATGGCCTTTTACGAGCTTAGAAGGCTTTATGTCTAACTCATATTCGTGTATCTTTGCTATCCAACTACCCATTTTTCCTTCACTGTTCCCTTGCACAAGGATGTCCTTGACCTCTATTGTTGGGACAAATGCTATGATTTCTGACTGTAGCACATACACTCAAAATTCCTTCGAAAACTTTGACTAGTTCATATGCTTGTTTCTCCAAAATGTTATATATCAGCTCAACATCCCTCAAGACTTGATTGAAGAAAATATATAGAAAGGCGTTGAGTAGTTAGGGATGACTAGTATCGGTGCTTCAACAAAAGATTCTTCAATTCTAGTAAAAGAATCTCGAGAGGTAAGGATCCATTTGAATTAATTTTCCCTTTTAAGCACAAATGTAATACCCTTCACTATTTCTGCATAGTTGGGTATGAAACTTCTTAAGAAATTGATTCTCCCCAAAAAGATTTGGACATATTTCTTATTTATGGGTAGAGGAATGTGATTGATAGCTTGGACTTGCTTGGGATAAATTTTCACTCCTTTCGCTACTATATGTCCTAGTAGCTTCCCCTCACTCACGGAAAGCTGAGATTTCTTGGGATTCAAAGATAGTCCATATCTCTTGCATTTCTCAAAGGTGAGCTTCAAGTGGAGGATGTTCTCTTCATCAATATTAGAGAAGACAATGATATCATCCAAATATATCACTACGAAATTTTCTTTCTCTCCTACAAAAGCTATAAGGGATAGCTATCTAAAAGGTGGCCCCTTCATTGATAAGACTGGAAGGCATGCGAGCATAAATGAAATTTCTCCAAGGGGTGGTGAAAGTAGTCTTCTTCTGATCATCAAGGTGGACTGCCACTTGGTTGTAACCAGAGAACCCATCCATTGTGGACATTCTAACTAATCCAACCAACTTCTGTAATATGTAGTCCATCTTGGGTAGTGGATAATTGTCTTTCAAATATTCCCTGTTAAGGTTACAAAAATCTACACATAACCTTATTTCTCCATTCTCTTTTAAGGCTAGGACTAGGTTGGCCACCCACTCTGAGTACCTTAAAGGCACAATGATTTTAGCCTGTAGAAGTTTCCTCACTTGTTTTTAAAAAAAGGGAAGTAAGAGTGGATTAATTTGCCCAAGATTATACTTGCATGGTTTTACTCCACCCTTTAAAGGAATCTTATGATGCATGGTGTTAGTATCAAATGATTTTCAATCCTCATAAGACCAAGAAAAAACATCTTTATAGATTTTGAAGAGGTTTAAATACCTGTGTTTATATTGTGCGGGGATTCCTTTTGATAGTTTAACCATATGGGGTTCATCTTCTCAGTAGATATGGAAATCTTCTATCCATCTCCTGAGCCATTGTTTTGGAGGCTACATCATTCTTGTTAAATAGTCTTTCCTATGGAACTAGCCCACGAGGAATAGTATTCCCTTCTAGTTGTAGAATTTTCTATCCAGCCACTGTGTCTTCCCATGAAGTTGGTTCTTGATATGCCTCTTTTTCCTCTCCTTGATTAATATTTGATCTAGTGAACTCCCCAACTACTTATATAAATCACCTGATCTTCTCATCGTCCTTGAATACCTAACAGTGCTTGAAATTATCAAGTATAGAGGGTCTATGTCTAACTTCCACCTCATACCTGGGAAGCGGATTTTGAGGATATTTGAAGTTGGTTGTTGCTACCATCAGGGAATCAATGATTATGTTTCCTTCTCTATGTAGAAATTATATATTAAAGGCCAGGAAGAAGTTATCAATTAAATCCCATACTTCATTCTGGTAAGTCCTCAATCTGGGGTCTTTAGCTTGACACTGATTTCGGATCTGCTTTACAATCATGTTAGAGTCTCCATGCACAGTTAAGCATTCAATATTCATATTCTTTGTCATTTGTAGCCCAAGGAGAAATGCTTCATACTCTGCCATGTTGTTGGTTTCCTCAAACTCTCGCTTGAATGAGAGGGGTATCAAGCTGCCCTCAGGACTTACCAACAATACTCCTACTCCATTTAGCTCTTTTAAATTCACTCCATCAGAGTATAATTTCCATATTTTATTTTTATCTGTGTGTCGGTTGTCTAACTACATCATTAGTTGTACTTATGTTTCTTCTAATATGGTCTCATCTTCTTCTAGGGACATATAGGAGAGGTCGTTTTCTTTTCCATACACTAGAGAATTTTTAGAACCTTCAACTGGGGTCATAGTTTTTACAAATATGGACTCTCTATACAACCTCCTTTATTCGCCTCCAAATGTGGTAAAAGTGGCATAAGTTAGATCTAATTTGATAGAGCCCCCCCCCCCCCCCCAACTAGGACCCCAAGACTTGGATAGGAGCATGTCGAATCAAGGGGGAATATCTACCACTAATATGTCCATCACTACACTCTTCACATGGATATGAGCCAGGCTTACCACCAGATATTTTATCATTCCCAAGCATTTGAACCTCTTAGAGTTAAACGAGTATAGGTCCTTGTAGGGTATGGTGATCTGCAAGCCATGTTGTTCCATCATGGCTAACGTCATGAGGTTATGCGAGGCTCTAGAGTCCAACATACAATTATGTAATAAGAGGTCATGAATTACTAGGGTCACATAGAAGGGTGCAGTGGAAGGATTAAATTCTTCAACATGAGGCCCTGTTGTGCCCTACAACAACCCCCCATTTCATATCATTCTTATTTTTCAAAAATTAACATATGGAATGGGTCCCTTTTAAAATTTTGGCATCAATGCTTGCATGTTCGAAAAAGGCCGCATAATCAAATGAGCTTTCATGTACTTAAGCCTTTTTGGGACATTAATGTTTCAAATAATAAACAATCTTTTATTATTGCGATAAAGCGATCGCAAGATCGCATATCGCAACAACATGAGAGATGCATTCAAAAGGCATTTTGGTTTCCGCCGATGCGATATCGCTATCGGCGATCGGCAATGTTACATACACACCAAGTAAAGGCACATAACTCATGCCCCGACGCGACGCTATATCGGCGATAAGCTATCGGCGATACCTCATTTGAAACCGCTTTGTGATTTAAATCCCGACCCGATGCGATATCGCTATCGGCCGTCGGCAGAATTTCGCGCACTTCGGTAAGGCACTCGGTTCCTACCCCCGATGCGATGCGATATCGCAATCGGTAACCCCAAACCATTTTATATGCACCTACTTCTGTTTCCATGCGCTAGCCCGATGCGATATCGCTTATCGGCTATCGGCACGATCTTTTGGTAATAATTGTGCAGCACCTATTCCCCGAAGCGATGCGATATCGCTCATCGGTGGTCGGCAGTCTTAAAAGCCATCACTTAAAAGCTTTAATTTTATATTCATATCCGGTTGACAAAGCGCGAATCCCAAAATGCCGTTAATACAAGGGATAAGGTAATGCGTGTGTATTTAAAAGATTTTGCCCCTTCGATTAATGAACACCTGCGTTTAACCGCCAGAATATCTGTTGCACGCTTAAGTGAGTCATTCACCCGGATAACGGTATAATTATCACATTTAATGGGTAGTAGGCCTCAAATCACCATTAATGCATCTTCAATATCCTCTTAGCGATTGGATCCGCAACCGCTTTTGAAAATTAATCTTGGCACGCTTCAAATGATATATCTATCCCACCGTGAAGCGTCATTGTTATTGTGTTATTACGATTTCTCTTGCAGTTGTGTAGAATTCGTCTTTCGAAAGAAGCTTAAGCATGATGGGGAAAAGATCCAAGAGGGCTACGGGCTCTACTGTTACACCTGTAGCAGGTCAAGCTGCTGCAAATAGCAAGAAAGGCCTCGTTTCAGACACTACATGCACTGGTCTTAACAAGACTACATGGCAGGGCACATATAATTTACTAGAGGCCGAACAACCACAAGTTTCAGTGACAGTAGCTACTGCGGACCCACTCAAAAAGTCCGACGCAACTCTCAAAGAGTTGGCCGATTCCTTTCTTCACAGAATAGCTGCCAGAGAGCAAGTCCTTCCCTACACTGATGTAGTGCGATGGGCAATTGAGGAAATTCCAATCACTGACAGAACGTTCCACACAAGAGACGGACGGATTTTCGGGTCGTTCAAGCCAGAGCACCTGAGGGAAATGTATCATTTGCCTGAGCCAGAGAAAATCTACAACAAAGACTTCGTGGAGAAGTTTGCAGCTGAAAATGATGTACCATCTGAGCCCATTCGGGATTGGAGGCAGAACCCGGCCAAACACAAGCACGAAAGCTCGGGTAAGTACTCCGTCGATTCCTTGGCTTCTCCCTATTGCTATGCGGGAATTATGATGTGTAGGCTATGGGGATTACATGATTCTGCCAATTTCGATATAGAAATGGTTCCCCTAATGGAAGCAGCTGTTAATAGTTTTATCATGGATTGGGCCACCATTCTTTCTGATAAATTGACTATAGCTGTTCGGGATTTTAGAGCTAAATCTGTAGTCACCGAAAGGAAAATCCCCCCATTTTATTATAGCGCCTACATTATGGACACATTGTGTTTTAACTCTGAGTTTCCCATCCTCGGTTGGAGATGGACCACCCAAGATCCTTCGCCCATTCATTTGTATCATCGGAAATTATGGAAGTCCTCTTACAAGGACCATTTGTATCAAATTTGCAATGGTTTTATGGTTCCCATTCATTATTCCATTTTTGATCGGCCTATTCCCAAAATCTCCTATCTCGCTTCCTTCGACTTACCAGCTATAGCAGGATGGTTTGGAGAAGAGCACTTTACCTATATTAGGGTTTATGGAAGCCAAGCCAAACCGCATGTTCTCCCTCTATATGTTCCGGACAAACTGTTAGCCCGAGAGATATCCTACCAAATTATGGCCGAGAGTGTAACCCAAACACTCAAGAAAGAGAAGAAGAGGGGCTGGCCCTCTTTTCCCTTGAGGATGGGTGTTTTTACTCTGCATAATCTTCAGCATGCAGAAAAGGAGGCTATAAAGATGCAAGCTTTATCCCTGCCCACTATGCCAGCCAGACTCTATGATCCACATAAAACTACTTACAATGCCCTAGAACAGGCCAAACTGACTAAGATTGACCATCAAGAGGATGAGTTTGATGACCTGTTCAGAGCTGCCGATTCAATAGGCCAAACCAAGCAGCTTGCCAAGATGAGATACAATGATGAGAGTTTAACTGAGTTCAATAAACTTAGAGAGCAGAGGTTGCAAACTCTGCCTCTAGATTTATTGTCATTAACCTCAGCGTCCTCCTCAAGCGAGCCTGGTCAGAAGCAGACAACCCAATCTCCTGTTGTAAATAAAGAACAAAATAAACAACAGGAGGAAAGGCAAGAGAAGCAGCAGGCAGAGAAGCAGAAAAAGGAGCAAATGGCTAAGCAGCAGAAAGAGCAGAAGGAACAAGAGCAGAGAAAGCAGAAGCAGATAGAGGAACAGCGGAAGAAGGAAGAAGAAGAAAAACAAAGGAAAGAACTGGCAGATAGGCAGAAAAAGGAATTAGCGGATAAGCAAAGAAGAGAGCAAGAAGAGAAACAGAGAAAGGAGTTAGAAGAACAGCAGCAGAAAGAGTTGGAGGAGCAAAAGAGGTTGGAACAAGAAAAGGAGAAGAGTAAATCACAGACCTCCATAGATCCTGAATTGCTGAAACAATGGAATCAATTCGATTCCATTATCAGTGGAAAGGAAGGCTCCAAAGACGCACCAGACACCACTTCTTCTCAGGTTCTAAGCGGAACCAGCGGCCCACCCATTTCAAAGGATCTCGAGGTAATCACCAAAGACCCTTCCGATCAGATTGTGCTCCAGGTGGAAGATATTCCTCCCCTGGACGTTTTCTACAGCCCTAGGCTCAAAGCAGTTGTTAAGCGCTCAAGGAAGAGACGAAGGCTTGATCAACCTTCCATCTTTCCTGAGCAGACAGTGACGGGGAATGTAGTCTGGAAGGAAGAATTAGACCCCTCTGATGATCTAACCAAGCTATCGCAGTATGCGGGAGCTTATTCTGCAGCGACTATTGATAAAGCATCAGAGGTCAGTCTTTTGTTAAAGACTAAGGACCAGGAAATTTGTGCATTGCAAGCAGAAGTAGCCGAGGCACGAAACAAGGCAGCACAGGTAGAAGAGCAGTTGCTGGCGCAACAGCAAGCAAACAATGTATTAACCCAGCAACTGCAAACTGAAAAGCAGAGGATTGATCAGAACGCAATCCAAAAGCAGAAAGAATTAACAGAGGCATTGGCACAATTGAGAGAAGCAAACGAGCTAATGAAAAAGTCAAAGGATGAGCAAATTTCTCAACTATTAGCACAGCTCGAAGATATCAAGGGCACTAAGAAAGTCGAGGATTTCAGAGCAGAGGCAGCTCAAATAAATAATGCATTAATCTCTCAGGTTAGACTCTTGTGCCAATAATTAACTGAGGCTGAGCCATTATGTGAAGTATCTACAGCAGTATGTCAGCAAATTGAAAAAGCCAGAAATGAGCTAGATCAGACCGAAGAAACCATAACTTCATATCTTGATTGGCAAGATACTGATATGGGGAAAGAAGCAAAATTGCCTAGGATCTATGAGCCATTCAAAGACATACTCTTCACGGAATGGAACACTCAGATGATGAAAGCGGAAAGGGCAGCTTCAAGGTGTAAAATGATTGCCAACAATATGATTGATTTGGTCAACAATACACTCTATTGGGCCAACATGATCTCTCAGTGTACACCTGGAAGCATAACCACGGCGAACATAATTGAACAAACAAATTATCATGGACTGGAGGAAAGGAGAAAGTTAATCGCTGGAGTAAATACTTTAACCTCCGACGCATATTGGCACTTTCTAATCAAGCCGCACACTCAAAGGTCGGCTCTTAAGTGTTTAACAGATGCTCTCAAGTGCCTAATCCCTGACTTTCAAGATGCCACATATGATGCCCAGCTCACGTCGCGTCTCAACACTCCACCGGAAGTACAGCCAATGCTTGCGATATGTCAGTTGAGGTTTAAAGGCAAAGAGCCCACCGAATGAAGCATTGCTGCCGACTGCCAGATCGCCAAGAAAGATGGAGAAACATTTATTGATGCCAATTTCATAGTTGTTCAGTTTTTCTTAGATATTTAGATTAGATTAGTATTTATAGACCCTTTCATTGTTTTGGAAAGGGTCATAAAATTTTGTAATAGACTTAAAGGCTGAAGTTTGCACTACTGTGCTTCAGTCTATATTCTTTTGTGAAACTCGACCAATAG
Source organism: Pinus tabuliformis (assembly GCA_031772625.1). Taxonomy (NCBI): domain Eukaryota; kingdom Viridiplantae; phylum Streptophyta; class Pinopsida; order Pinales; family Pinaceae; genus Pinus; species Pinus tabuliformis. The sequence continues at coordinate 1,108,969,032 of CM062804.1, read as the reverse complement.
TCCTTAATTTGACGAGAAGGCTGTTTTATGCATTTGTGCACTATTGTCTCTTGTTTGGAATGCTTTCTGGTTTGAAGGAAGGACTGCGACATAGCGATTTATATAATGGATTGTTGAGCAGCTTACATGGTACTTTTATCTGCATCTGTCCTATTTCTTTTCATATGAATTGCTGTGTTATTATCTTTTGCTATTGTTGAATACATGTATGCGCTGTAACAGCAAATCTTCATTTCACTCCACTATTGGATGTTTTGTGATATGCCTTTCTTTTAATCATGCATGTAGCAATGATATGAATGACAATGTGTAGTAATTCGCTATTATCGCTCTGCATAACTAATTATGCAAAGCAATCTTAAATCGTTTAAACATCTATGCTTTAGTGTTAGAGTCATCTATATGCCTGCCTTAAAGCACAGATTATCAAACGCTACGCTTTAAAAGATTGATAAGTCCCGGGATTAGATTATAGTTAATATATATTTCGCTGATAGTTTTAGTTGTTCACTTATCACTATCATACCTCATAAGTTACTCGTCCATCCCACTTTTATCCATTATTGGGAAACTGGTCCCATTATCCCCAGTCGGAGCCACTATTCCAAACGGAAAAGGAGCTGCTTTCAAGGTCCGGACCGGGTGGTTTCCCCTTTGTTGTGGCAGCGATTTTCGAGGCCTCAACAAAATTGGCGCTAGAAGGAGGGCCTCAGCTGTGAATGGAACATAAGTCCAAACCTATAAGCCATTCTAAGAGTACTTCACCCTCCGAATCCCCTCGATCTTCCCATTTGTATACTGGTTCGCCGGTACCCGAACAAGAAGAAGAGGAATCAACTACCACTGCTCAAACCCATCATACCACAGAACAATTAAGTCTTGAATCACCTGAAGTTCAGTCTCTAATCCATAAACTTCAGAGCTTCTCGATTTCACCACAGAAATCTGAGGTATCAGAAAGCAGTGCGACTTCGCAGTTCAACCTCACTCACCCTCTCACCAGACTTCAGAGCGAAAAACTCGGTATTGAACCCACTGAGTTCCCTTTACCTAAAAGGAAAAGGGCAAAGAAAATTACTGAAGGGTCTGCTAGTGAAGAGCTTTCATCCACGTCCTCCATTTCATTTTCTCCACTGCAAGGTCAACCATCCACTCCCCCATTACAAATTGTCGTTCACCAGGGGTCAGAAGCCTCAATATCTCAATCCACTCACTCCTCATCTTTAATCCCTTCCCATACATCCGGAATCCCAGCAGTAGTCTCAACCGCTGTTGCTATCATAATGGCAGATCCATGGACTAGGCCAGGAGCAGTCAATATGCATGCACACTTGCATGATCTACCCGATTATCCCGAAAAATGGCTGCCTAAATTCAATCCAGATGATGGGACCCAGGCTGAAGAACACATCAACAACTTTATGTTAGCAGTTAACCTAAAAGGAGTGACAGAGCAAGATGTTGTTGTAAGACTTTTCCCTTACACTTTACAAGGATCAGCAGGATCCTGGTATTTTTCCTTACCTTCTGGTTCAATTACCAGTTGGAACACATGCCAAGAGCAGTTTCTCACCAAATATGGAGATGATAGGTCCTTAGCAACTTTAATAAACGACCTCTCCAATTTGAGAATAGAGCACACGGAACCAATAAAAGAGTTTAATGCCAGATTTAATAAACTACTGAATAAAATCCCTACTGCTTCTAAACCAAGTGAACAAATCCGAAGCGAATGGTATATCACTGCCCTACCTGCCAACATAGCCATTTTTGTAGACAGGGCTGGCAAACCTACCTTAGCTGAAAACATGAGAGAGGCACTTGCTGTTGAAAAGCGCATTAACGCTCTAGAAAAGAAAGCTGCTCTAGAGGATAGAAAAGCTAAAAAAGTCTCGTTTAAAGAAGATTCCAAGAAGAAAACCCCGAAGGACCCGTATGACATGGAAGGTTTACAAAAGGTCATGTCTAACGAAATGGTTGAGATAAAGAAGCAGGTGGCCGAAACTTCAAACAAAAGACCATTTAGAACTTTTAAGAAAACCGAATCAAAGCCGCCCAATGTTATATCTAACGCCGATTCAGACCAAGAAGAAGAGGAAGAGGAAACATCTTCACAGAACGATGATGAAGAAGAAATAGCTGAATGCCACGGAATGTGGGATTTTATACTCCCAAACTCTGATACGGAGAATGAAGAAGAAGCCTTCCCGGTTACTACAAGAAGTAAAAGCACTCTTGAACCCGCCCAGGCAATTTCAAAGAAGAGGAGCGCAGGCGCTACTACAGCAAAGGAAAAAGTTCCCCCAAAGAAGTCACCTGTAGTAGTTCCTCAAAACCAGCCTTCAACTTCTAGTTCTCCTTCAACATCTAAGACTCTAGTGGTATCCGATTCAATGGAATATAACATTATTGATGACATGAAGAAAACTAAGGCAAATATAACCATGTTTGAACTTAGTAAACTGAAACATCAACAAAAGCTACTTCTCAAAGAATTAAATGTTGTTCCCTCTACTCCCCTTCCCAGTGCAAGAGCCGCCAACGATTCAGGCCAGCCTCCCGCAGGTATGGTTGAAATTACCGATTCAGTTTTAATCGGAGATAAATCAAATTCTCACACTCCACCCTTCCTGCTCACTTATGAGATTTATAATAGAAACCTGCACAACTGCTTAATTGATTCAGGGGCCTCATCTAATATAATGCCAGCTTCAGTTTGCTCTAAGCTGAACATTGAACCCCAGAAGTCTGCCATTCATATAGTGCAGTTGGATAGGACTAAGGTGCAGGTTGTGGGAGAAATTAATTCTGTAACCATCAGGTTGTCAGCCGACCCCAGAATAGTTCAGAGGATTGACATCTTAATTGCCGACATACCTGAATTTTATGGTTTGATTTTAAGCAGAGATTGGTCCAAAAAACTACATGGGTATATTTCCACAGATTGGTCACATATGTGGCTTCCCTACAAAGGAAAGCCGAATCAAATAAGGATCGATCGGGAGAAGCATATGACCCACACAGTTACTGAATTTGAGCAAGAAAACCAACCTGTGGCATTCAACAACAATATTTTGGGGAACTATTCGTCCGAATCATTCTTTGGCAACTTTGTTGCCCAACCATCTCCTTTTTCAGTCAATCATTTTACATCTCAAATTGAAAATTTTTCACAAACAGATAAGTCCAGATGTTTTAATGATGCTGAGAAAAATGTAGATATTTTTGTTAATACTCCTTTATTTTGGTCTTTATATTTTGATGGCTCTAAGTCCAGTGAAGGCTCAGGAGCAGGTTGCATTTTGGTTAGCCCGCAAGGAGAAAAGACAATGCTGTCTTGTAGGTTAGAATTTGAGTGTACTAATAACACAGCCGAATATGAAGCTTTGGTCCAGGGTTTATATAAAGCAATCGGCCTTGAAGTACGATATCTAAAAGTGTTCGGCGATTCGGAAATCATTGTTAAACAAGTTAGAAATACAATTCATTGCCTTTCGACTCACCTTAAACATTATCAATCGCTAGTGCAGGATCTTACCTCACACTTTTCAGCCTTCAACATTTCTTCTATTCCTAGGTCACAAAATTCAGCAGCCGACCTACTAGCCAATGTAGCCTCCAAACTGCTACCTTCCGAAGACTACAGCCTTGATAGATTTTCTGTAGAATTACTTTTTAGGCCTTCAATTCCTGACAATGTCACTAATTGGAGAGTATTTAACCATGACGAAGATATCTTGCAGTTTCGAACTTCGGAAAAATCCTATGACAATCAAGTCATTGAGGAAGATGATCACGATCTACAGATGAAAAAAGTGCCTCAAGAAAATTCAATTCCCAAACCCGTGGTGAAGCTTGAAGACCTTTATGATATCAAAGACAGGTTTAGACCTGTAATTAATGCAAAGCTTCAAAGTTCCACCCTTAGGTTTGAATTAATAAATCTAGGCACAGACGATGCTCCTCAAAACATCAACTTAGGAATAGGACTTTCCCAAGAAGAAAAGGAAGCATTCATTAAACTATTGAGAAAAAACAAACAGGTCTTTGCTTGGAAATATGATGACCTAAAGACATATGATACATCTATTATCCAGCATACCATCCCTATGCTTCCTGATCAGAAACCAATTCAGCAAAAATTAAGAAAAATACATCCAAATTTGGAGACCCAGATAAAGTCGGAGCTTAATAAGCTTTTGAAAGCCAAAATTATCTTTCCAGTCCGACATTCAAGTTGGGTCTCTAATATGGTCCCAGTCAGGAAGAAGAATGGCGACATTCGAATCTGTATTGATTTCAGGAACCTCAATAAAGCGAGCTTGAAAGATAATTTCCCGTTACCTACTATGGAGCAAATTCTTCAATCAGTAGCAGGTTCTGAATTGATGTCCTTTCTTGATGGATTCTCCGGATACAACCAAGTTTTGGTTCATCCTGATGACCAACTTAAAACCACATTCAGAACAAAATGGGGAACTTATGCATATCAGAAAATGCCTTTTGGACTCATAAATGCAGGAGCGACATTCCAGAGAGCCATGGATATAGCCTTCAAAGGGTTGATTAATCGATCAGTAGTCGTCTACTTAGACGATATTACTGTATATTCTAAAAAGAGATATAATCATTTGCATGACTTAAATCAAATCTTTCAGCGATGCAAAAGATATGGTATTTCTCTAAACCCAAAGAAGTCTTTCTTTGCTCTTGATCAAGGAAAGCTCTTAGGCTTTATAGTATCCAAAGATGGCATCTATATTGATCCTGATCGGATTAAGGAAATTTCTGAAATCCCTTTCCCACACAATAAAAAATCAATGCAGTCATTTTTGGGTCAGATTAATTTCGTCAAACGATTTGTTCCAGATTTCTCTCAAATTGTATTACCACTTCAGACAATGATCAAGAAGAATTCAGTCTTCAAGTGGGGAGCAGAAGAAAAGCAAGCTTTTGATGTTATCAAGCAATCAATAATCAATGCCCCAGCCTTGAATACTCCCAATTTTTCTAATCATTTTACATTGTATACCGTCGCGTCCGATGTATCCTATGCTGCAGTTCTCACGCAGCTAAATGCTCACAACTTGGAAGCACCCATTTCATTTTTTAGCTCAAATCTTCAGGGTGCCGAATTAAATTATTCAGATATGGAGAAACAAGCCTTTGCTGTGTTCAAAGCAGTTAAACATTACAGACCCTTTCTTTTGAAAACTCACACGAAAGTTATAGTCCCTTTCCCAGCGGTAAGGCAACTATTAATTCAAAAAGAACTAGGTGAAAGAAGGGCCAATTGGGTCACAGCACTTCAAGAATATGACCTAGAAATAAAGCCAGCAAAGATTGTTAGGGGCCAAGGTTTTTGCAGGATATTGGCAGGAGCATCAAACATTCCTGAATCAAGCGATATGGATCAGACTCAATCAATCAATCAGATAAGTGTCACTGATTCCGAATCTCAATATGCAGATTTAATATTTTATTTGAAGAATGGTTATGCTCCTCCAAATTTATCTTACAAAAATAAAAGGGCCATTAGGTTAAAAGCGAAGAATTTCACTCTCATTGATGATGTGCTCTTTAGACAAAATTATGATTCTATCCTGTTAAGATGTCTTGAGAGACCTGAAGCTCAAAAAGTTTTACAGGAGCTACATGATGGGCCAGCGGGAGGACATTTTGGGGTGGACACGACAGCCCACAAAGTTATTCATGCTGGATATTATTGGCCTACACTGTTTAGAGATGCTCACGAATACGTAAGAAAATGCTTCAATTGCCAAACTGCTAGTGGAAGACAACGGAAATCAGCTTTCCCCCTGCAACCTGTCAACATTGAACAGCCATTTGAACAATGGGGATTAGATATCATTGGGGAGATTACTCCACCATCTTCCAAACAACACAGGTATATCCTCACTGCTACCGATTATTTTACCAAATGGGTAGAGGCTATTCCTTTGAAGGCAGCAAATTCAGAGGCAATCATCGAGTTCATAGACCAATTCATCATTACCAGGTTTGGTGTCCCAAACGCTCTCGTTTTTGATAATGCTTCCTATTTCTCAGGAAATGCTATGTATGATTTTGCTATTAAGAGAGGGTTTAAACTGAAATATTCTGCTAATTATTACCCCCAGGGAAATGGTTTAGCAGAATCTACTAATAAAAATCTCATCAAAATCATTAAGCGAACTGTTGAACAGAATCATAGAAACTGGCACAAATCTCTAGTGTTTGCATTATGGGCTGATAGGATTACACAAAAGGCTTCTATAGGTTCCTCCCCATTTAATCTAGTTTATGGAAAAGAAGCAGTATTGCCTACCAATCTTGTTCTACCCTCTTTAGCCCTAGTACAGTACATCGAAGAGACTCCTTCTTCCTCTATCCAACTTAGACATGACCAAATTCTCAAATTAGAAGAAGAAAGGGAGAAAGCCAGAATCACTCACGCCAAACATCAACAAATGATCAAAGCATCCTTTGACTTAACCTCATCCGATTCCAAACACTTCCAAGTTGGTGACTTAGTTCTCAAATGGGACAAGGCCCATGAAGATAAAGGTAAGCATACCAAATTTCAGAAAATGTGGCTTGGACCATTTCAGATCTGTGACAAGATAGGCCATTCAACCTTTATATTGCAAGACTTATCAGGGGTGAGAGATTCTCTCCCTGTTAATGGCCTGGTCTTGAAGAAATTCTTTAATTGAGAAGGTGATCCCTTCTCCTCTTTGTAGATTTGTGTAGTTTGTAGGATCGATAGGAAATAAAACTGTAGAGTATCTCCATTGACCTTTAGCTTGGTTTGAAAAAGTTGTCTCACAAAATAATACAAATATTTGCTTTTAGATAGTAGAACCCTCAACCAAAAGGAATAATTTCTAGGGAACTAGATATCTGTTTGTTCTGAAATCACCACCTAACGTTTTGAAGACTCTTCTCGAAAGGTTAAAGTTCTGTAAATCATTCTCGGTTTTCAAAAACTGGTCTCCAAAGGTTATTCATTTTAAGATAAAAACTAACCCATTTTCAGCATCTTCAACTCTTCACCTGTCATCCATTTGCTCTTAAGGAGAAAATTGTTCACCCCATTCACTAAAGTTTATGGTTACTCAGAGTGTAATTCTAAAATATAGAAGATTAAAGATAAGAGGTCTTATTACAAGCCTGCTTACCATGTTCATAGGAAAGTAGTTTGACTGACATTACCAATACTGCCTATCATAACAGGGTAATGGCTTGAAATTTCAAGACAAGAGGTCTCATCACGAGCCGGCTTGTTCAGTTAAATTATTACCAGTGAATGGCATTGTCAATAGCTGGCCACCAAACCAGGACAATGGCTTTTTATCTTATCAATGACAAAGAATGAAAAAACAGATAAAAAATAAAATATGGCAACATATTTTAGTTTCATTCTGTTAACTACAATCTTATGTGAATGGAAAAGTGAATAATACTATGGTTAAAATGTATCCCTGTCGAGACTATAAACGTTTGCTGGAGACAGAGGCTCTACCTATGACAGAGGGGTTAATTATAAAAAGCTGATTTGGGAAAGTTTTTGTTTTATCATTATAAACCAATAAAGGCCTATTTTAAGACTTAGAATGTATTTATTTTTCTCGAAACCAAAAGGAAAGAAGTTAACAGAATTTACTTGGTTCAGAACACGCGAATATCCAGTTAAATTAGAAGTTTTTCCCTTCTGATTGAGTTTCTAGTTTTGAAAAGCTTAAGTGTTTGGATTACTTTCAGAGATAACTGGTTCTTCCAGCGAATCGCCAATTGTTGTGCCCTACAACAACCCCCCATTTCATATCATTCTTATTTTTCAAAAATTAACATATGGAATGGGTCCCTTTTAAAATTTTGGCATCAATGCTTGCATGTTCGAAAAAGGCCGCATAATCAAATGAGCTTTCATGTACTTAAGCCTTTTTGGGACATTAATGTTTCAAATAATAAACAATCTTTTATTATTGCGATAAAGCGATCGCAAGATCGCATATCGCAACAATATGAGAGATGCATTCAAAAGGCATTTTGGTTTCCGCCGATGCGATATCGCTATCGGTGATCGGCAATGTTACATACACACCAAGTAAAGGCACATAACTCATGCCCCGACGCGACGCTATATCGGCAATAAGCTATCGGTGATACCTCATTTGAAACGCTTTGTGATTTAAATCCCGACCCGATGCGATATCGCTATCGGCCGTCGGCCGAATTTCGCGCACTTCGGTAAGGCACTAGGTTCCTACCCCCGATGCGATGCGATATCGCAATCGGTAACCCCAAACCATTTTATATGCACCTACTTCTGTTTCCATGCGCTAGCCCGATGCGATATCGCTTATCGGCTATCGGCACGATCTTTTGGTAATAATTGTGCAGCACCTATTCCCCGAAGCGATGCGATATCGCTCATCGGTGGTCGGCAGTCTTAAAAGCCATCACTTAAAAGCTTTAATTTTATATTCATATCCGGTTGACAAAGCGCGAATCCCAAAATGCCGTTAATACAAGGGATAAGGTAATGCGTGTGTATTTAAAAGATTTTGCCCCTTCGATTAATGAACACCTGCGTTTAACCGCCAGAATATCTGTTGCACGCTTAAGTGAGTCATTCACCCGGATAACGGTATAATTATCACATTTAATGGGTAGTAGGCCTCAAATCACCATTAATGCATCTTCAATATCCTCTTAGCGATTGGATCCGCAGCCGCTTTTGAAAATTAATCTTGGCACGCTTCAAATGATATATCTATCCCACCGTGAAGCGTCATTGTTATTGTGTTATTACGATTTCTCTTGCAGTTGTGTAGAATTCGTCTTTCGAAAGAAGCTTAAGCATGATGGGGAAAAGATCCAAGAGGGCTACGGGCTCTACTGTTACACCTGTAGCAGGTCAAGCTGCTGCAAATAGCAAGAAAGGCCTCGTTTCAGACACTACATGCACTGGTCTTAACAAGACTACATGGCAGGGCACATATAATTTACTAAAGGCCGAACAACCACAAGTTTCAGTGACAGTAGCTACTGCGGACCCACTCAAAAAGTCTGACGCAACTCTCAAAGAGTTGGCCGATTCCTTTCTTCACAGAATAGCTGCCAGAGAACAAGTCCTTCCCTACACTGATGTAGTGCGATGGGCAATTGAGGAAAGTCCAATCACTGACAGAACGTTCCACACAAGAGACGGACGGATTTTCGGGTCGTTCAAGCCAGAGCACCTGAGGGAAATGTATCATTTGCCTGAGCCAGAGAAAATCTACAACAAAGACTTCGTGGAGAAGTTTGCAGCTGAAAATGATGTACCATCTGACCCCATTCGGGATTGGAGGCAGAACCCGGCCAAACACAAGCACGAAAGCTCGGGTAAGTACTCCGTCGATTCCTTGGCTTCTCCCTATTGCTATGCGGGAATTATGATGTGTAGGCTATGGGGATTACATGATTCTGCCAATTTCGATATAGAAATGGTTCCCCTAATGGAAGCAGCTGTTAATAGTTTTATCATGGATTGGGCCACCATTCTTTCTGATAAATTGACTATAGCTGTTCGGGATTTTAGAGCTAAATCTGTAGTCACCGAAAGGAAAATCCCCCAATTTTATTATAGCGCCTACATTATGGACACATTGTGTTTTAACTCTGAGTTTCCCATCCTCGGTTGGAGATGGACCACCCAAGATCCTTTGCCCATTCATTTGTATCATCGGAAATTATGGAAGTCCTCTTACAAGGACCATTTGTATCAAATTTGCAATGGTTTTATGGTTCCCATTCATTATTCCATTTTTGATCGGCCTATTCCCAAAATCTCCTATCTCGCTTCCTTCGACTTACCAGCTATAGCAGGATGGTTTGGAGAAGAGCACTTTACCTATATTAGGGTTTATGGAAGCCAAGCCAAACCGCATGTTCTCCCTCTATATGTTCCAGACAAACTGTTAGCCCGAGAGATATCCTACCAAATTATGGCCGAGAGTGTAACCCAAACACTCAAGAAAGAGAAGAAGAGGGGCTGGCCCTCTTTTCCCTTGAGGATGGGTGTTTTTACTCTGCATAATCTTCAGCATGCAGAAAAGGAGGCTATAAAGATGCAAGCTTTATCCCTGCCCACTATGCCAGCCAGACTCTATGATCCACATAAAACTGCTTACAATGCCCTAGAACAGGCCAAACTGACTAAGATTGACCATCAAGAGGATGAGTTTGATGACCTGTTCAGAGCTGCCGATTCAATAGGCCAAACCAAGCAGCTTGCCAAGATGAGATACAATGATGAGAGTTTAACTGAGTTCAATAAACTTAGAGAGCAGAGGTTGCAAACTCTGCCTCTAGATTTATTGTCATTAACCTCAGCGTCCTCCTCAAGCGAGCCTGGTCAGAAGCAGACAACCCAATCTCCTGTTGTAAATAAAGAACAAAATAAACAACAGGAGGAAAGGCAAGAGAAGCAACAGGCAGAGAAGCAGAAAAAGGAGAAAATGGCTAAGCAGCAGAAAGAGCAGAAGGAACAAGAGCAGAGAAAGCAGAAGCAGATAGAGGAACAGCGGAAGAAGGAAGAAGAAGAAAAACAAAGGAAAGAACTGGCAGATAGGCAGAAAAAGGAATTAGCGGATAAGCAAAGAAGAGAGCAAGAAGAGAAACAGAGAAAGGAGTTAGAAGAACAGCAGCAGAAAGAGTTGGAGGAGCAAAAGAGGTTGGAACAAGAAAAGGAGAAGAGTAAATCAAGGACCTCCATAGATCCTGAATTGCTGAAACAATGGAATCAATTCGATTCCATTATCAGTGGAAAGGAAGGCTCCAAAGACGCACCAGACACCACTTCTTCTCAGGTTCTAAGCGGAACCAGCGGCCCACCCATTTCAAAGGATCTCGAGGTAATCACCAAAGACCCTTCCGATCAGATTGTGCTCCAGGTGGAAGATATTCCTCCCCTGGACGTTTTCTACAGCCCTAGGCTCAAAGCAGTTGTTAAGCGCTCAAGGAAGAGACGAAGGCTTGATCAACCTTCCATCTTTCCTGAGCAGATAGTGACGGGGAATGTAGTCTGGAAGGAAGAATTAGACCCCTCTGATGATCTAACCAAGCTATCGCAGTATGCGGGAGCTTATTCTGCAGCGACTATTGATAAAGCATCAGAGGTCAGTCTTTTGTTAAAGACTAAGGACCAGGAAATTTGTGCATTGCAAGCAGAAGTAGCCGAGGCGCGAAACAAGGCAGCACAGGTAGAAGAGCAGTTGCTGGCGCAACAGCAAGCAAACAATGTATTAACCCAGCAACTGCAAACTGAAAAGCAGAGGATTGATCAGAACGCAATCCAAAAGCAGAAAGAATTAACAGAGGCATTGGCACAATTGAGAGAAGCAAACGAGCTAATGACAAAGTCAAAGGATGAGCAAATTGCTCAACTATTAGCACAGCTCGAAGATATCAAGGGCACTAAGAAAGTCGAGGATTTCAGAGCAGAGGCAGCTCAAATAAATAATGCATTAATCTCTCAGGTTAGACTCTTGTGCCAACAATTAACTGAGGCTGAGCCATTATGTGAAGTATCTACAGCAGTATGTCAGCAAATTGAAAAATCTAGAAATGAGCTAGATCAGACCGAAGAAACCATAACTTCATATCTTGATTGGCAAGATACTGATATGGGGAAAGAAGCAAAATTGCCTAGGATCTATGAGCCATTCAAAGACATACTCTTCACGGAATGGAACACTCAGATGATGAAAGCGGAAAGGGCAGCTTCAAGGTGTAAAATGATTGCCAACAATATGATTAATTTGGTCAACAATACACTCTATTGGGCCAACATGATCTCTCAGTGTACACCTGGAAGCATAACCACGGCGAACATAATTGAACAAACAAATTATCATGGACTGGAGGAAAGGAGAAAGTTAATCGCTAGAGTAAATACTTTAACCTCCGACGCATATTGGCACTTTCTAATCAAGCCGCACACTCAAAGGTCGGCTCTTAAGTGTTTAACAGATGCTCTCAAGTGCCTAATCCTCGACTTTCAAGATGCCACATATGATGCCCAGCTCACGTCGCATCTCAACACTCCACCGGAAGTACAACCAATGCTTGTGATATGTCAGTTGAGGTTTAAAGGCAAAGAGCCCACCGAATGAAGCATTGCTGCCGACTGCCAGATCGCCAAGAAAGATGGAGAAGCATTTATTGATGCCAATTTCATAGTTGTTCAGTTTTTCTTAGATATTTAGATTAGATTAGTATTTATAGACCCTTTCATTGTTTTGGAAAGGGTCGTAAAATTTTGTAATAGACTTAAAGGCTGAAGTTTGCACTACTGTGCTTCAGTCTATATTCTTTTGTGAAACTCGACCAATAGTCCTTAATTTGACGAGAAGGTTGTTTTATGCATTTGTGCACTATTGTCTCTTGTTTGGAATGCTTTCTGGTTTGAAGGAAGGACTGCGACATAGCGATTTATATAATGGATTGTTGAGAAGCTTACATGGTACTTTTATCTGCATCTGTCCTCTTTCTTTTCATATGAATTGCTGTGTTATTATCTTTTGCTATTGTTGAATACATGTATGCGCTGTAACAGCAAATCTTCATTTCATTCCACTATTGGATGTTTTGTGATATGCCTTTCTTTTAATCATGCATGTAGCAATGATATGAATGACAATGTGTAGTAATTCGCTATTATCGCTCTGCATAACTAATTATGCAGAGCAATCTTAAATGGTTTAAACATCTATGCTTTAGTGTTAGAGTCATCTATATGCCTGCCTTAAAGCACAGATTATCAAACGCTACGCTTTGAAAGATTGATAAGTCCCGGGATTAGATTATAGTTAATATATATTTCGCTGATAGTTTTAGTTGTTCACTTATCACTATCATACCTCATAAGTTACTCGTCCATCCCACTTTTATCCATTATTGGGAAACTGGTCCCATTATCCCCAGTCGGAGCCACTATTCCAAACGGAAAAGGAGCTGCTTTCAAGGTCCGGACCGGGTGGTTTTCCCTTTGTTGTGGCAGCGATTTTCGAGGCCTCAACAGGCCCAAAGACAACCATTGGTCTCTCTTCTTAAAGGTTTAAACAGTCATGGGTTTGTATTGAGGTGGATGGAAGCATGAACTGGGAGACTTAAGCTTTATAAGTGGGCTATTTTAGAAGTTTAGTTAGGTGAAAAAGATATTTACCTTCTTGAGTTCCTTTTGAATATTGAATGCAAACTAGCCCTTTCCTACACCTCCCAGCTCTAGCTCTCTTTCCTTATCACCGGTAGTTTTTATCAGAACGGGTGCCTTTGATTTTGTGTGTTCCTTAGAGATATTGCATTCCTTATTTAAAGAGACTTTTAATTTTGATAAGTGAGGGTTCAAATTCCATTTTCCTTTATTTAACACTAGGGGAACATTTTGGGGAGCAGTTTCCTCTTGTTGTTTAGGTTCCCTCGACCTCTTTTTTGAAGATCCAAGGTCATACTTTCGATGTAGTTGTGCTTACATGAAATATGCAAATTACTTACAATAATCCCCTATGTCTTCCTCATTTACTGTTTCTTCTTTATCATGGTACATCTCATGGTGAGCCATGTTTCCTGTTCCTCTTCAAAGAAGGAGGAATACAAGTCTCCCTGCATCTCATGTGTATCTTGTAGTTCCTCATCTATATCATCTTCTATATATAGAGAAGGAGGGATTTGATCAAGTTGATCTTTTCTTTCCCTTTGAAGTATCTACAATGGTGGTATTCTATATTGTGGGTCATAACCTCGATTTTTACCTCGAACATTCTGTTCCAAGGGACTCTTATTCTCAAGCTCAAGTTCCACCATCTTATGAGATAAACTATTAATGAATTTATTCATTTCCTCTCACTTCAGATCTAGTAATTCTTTAGCTTGACTAGAGGAGGATGTTTCTTCTTTCCCCTTTTTATTCTCAGTAGGTTCATTCTTTACTCTTGACTTCCCTGCCAAGGTTAAGTTTGCTTCCACCTGAAGAGCATCAACTTGGAGTTGATCCAAAGTACGAGATTTCCTCTCCCTTAGGGTAAAGCTAAATTAGGACTCAAAGTCTCCCACAAATACTACACGAGCAGCAGCTTGAGGAGGCTTTATCTCAACACGTAGGTTATCATACTTCTTATTGAACCTTTTTATGAATTCTAAAATATCCTCTTCAAGATTCTTCCTTATAGCATTGAACTTCGTGAGGACATACTCATGATATCTTTTTTCACCCCACTTTTGTGTGAAAGGGTTTTCAAGTTCTTCCTAGGTGGTGATGGATACATTAGGTATGGATTTAAACCATTTTCTGGTTTCTCCATCAAGGGATTTCACAAAGAGTCTCAGGACCACATCCAGTTGTTCTACATTTAGATTCTCAATAAAAGCACAGAAGGTTTCAATGTGTCTCTATGTAGTGTTTTCATCTTCCCCATTGAATCTAGGAAAAATCTATTAGGTAGTCCTAAGGAATAGAACTTAGGGGTTGGGGTAAATCAAGAGGGCCATATCTATTCAGTAAGAAACCCAGAACAACCATCTGGATTAATGGGGGGGCGGATTAATATTTAATGGAGGAAATTGGCCCAAAACCACAATGATTGAATTAAATAGACCGAGTAGTGTGACTAAGTGTATAGTGGATATTGCTATTATTGAGGATAGCTTTACCTTTTCCAATCTCAAGACAAGGAGGAAATGAAACGAAAGGAGTTGTAACTAAGATTTCTTTATATTCGAGCTTTGATTTGGGTGCACGATGCAATAGATCATATTCTACAAGGTATGTGTTATAGACATATTTGGGAACTGCAACCCCAATCACATATGTCGATAAACCAAGGGCTCTTAAACCACTAAAAGTGTTGTTTCACACCCTAAAGGATCATGGTCAATTGATTACAACATTTCCTAGAAGTTCCACTTGAAAAACCACTAAGAACTGCCCAAAACTGGACCATACAAACCGCTCCATGCTTAGGGTGTGATGCATACTGGCTGCTACACTAGCCAGGTGTGATGCATACTGAAAGAGCCTTCTGTGGGGTACGATGGGTGAGAGTAGACAAATGGCAGAGACAGTTTGCTAAGTGGAAACCCAGAGAATCTTCTAGAAACTTCTCATATGACACTTGCCTCTCTGAATTTGCCTAGGGATGAGTAAGAGATCATGAAATCTTGAAGTGGAACCAAGAACTATCAGTGAAATTACACTAATCAAAAACCCAGAAGCTGACTCACCCCTCTACAAATATATATAAATGGATCCCTCATCTGAGAGATCTGGAGGCTGGAATTTTGTAACTTGTAAGGAAGTGTTGCTGGTTTTGCTTTGAGAAGAGACATTGTATTGTTGGGTGATCTTGCTTTTCATGAGGGGAAGAGGGCTTTCATGCTGGGACGATGATGCTAGATCAAACAGCTGGGTTGTAATCATCTCTTCTATTTCTACTATCAATAAAGTTCTTTGAGTTTTCCTCCATATAATAGTGTATTTGTGAATCTTGTTATTTGTAGATTCAATTGTATGGTTAATGTATTTCTAATTCTGCATTGTTTATGATATCATAGATCGAGATGCTTGGATAGTGTTTTGTTGCTTTTCTTCTACAGGTATTCTTTAAAGCAGGACAAGTAGGAGAAGAGTGGCAAGTTTTATCAGGGGAGAGAGGAAACAAGCAAGGAGCCAAGCAGAAGATACAGGTTGGTCCTCTTTGCTTCTCTCTTATCTATCATACATAAAGGAAATCTTGAATCACTTTGAATTGTTTTTTCTAAGATAGCTACCCATCTTAGTGGGACTAGTAGATAAAAAAGACACTAGTTTTCTCAGAAACAAAATGGAAACTCTGCTGGGGAGCGAATAGTTTGTTTGTTTGTTACTGTTGTTTGCTTTATAAACTACAGACGGAGCCTGAAGTTAAGCCATCTAGCCTTCGAACTACTCTTGCTATGCAAGTGCAAAGTAGATCAACGCTGCTTCAGTCAATCTCTGGGTTGGTTTATGAACTGAACATCTGACTTGCAAGCATCCTAAGTGCCCTTGTGGTAGCTCAATAACATCATAAGATCATACCCCTATACTTTGTTTTTAATGTCTATCACAGCTTAGCCTAAATCACTGAAGCTAGCTACAAATTTTGAGCAAAAACCAAGCTCAGTCTCATTCCCTAGTCCATCGCACTATCTGTAATTGTCAGTCTGGATGAATCGCACCTCCCATGTGTTGCAGGTGACATGCATCCCTATTTCCCTTAAGGACAGGTGCGATGACTAAATGATACTGCTTCTCTCTCTGGAATTTGGTTTTTTCCTCCTTGTTTTCAGCTCTATTCAGTAGTTTTGCTGCTTATGATAGTAATATCATTGCTGAAGCCATCTTCCTTTACATTATTCAGCCTCCATTGATCAAGATTGGTGAATGTTTTTATGTATTTTTCATCATTTTCAGTCCTCCTTTGTCGAAAGTAACTTAATCGAACTGTCGTTTTTTTATGAAAAGAAGTGTCGTAACTGTCATTTTGAGTTGAAAAGAAGAGTGTTGTAAAGTCTTCCTCTTCTAGATAGTCGATTGTACTTTTGCCATTGTATTTAATTTGAATTATCAATATTTGAAGTGTCGAAAGTAGTTTTCCATTCAAAATTGAAAGTGTCGTCTTAGTCTTCCTTTCATTTTGAATAGAAATCGTTGAAGTGTCGCTTTGAAGAAAATAGTTCAGATATGTACTTAGTTTTCCTTTTCGGCATTCTCACATTAAGAAAACAGAAAAAAAAATAAAAAAATAAATAAATAAATAAATAAAAAAAATAAAAATAAAAAATAAATAAAAATAAAAAAAATAAAAATAAAAATAAAAATAAAATAAAAATAAAATAAAAAAATAAAAATAAAAATAAAAATAAAAATAAAAATAAAAATAAAATAAAAATAAAAATAAATAAATAAATAAAAAATAAAAAATACATGCATGTGCATTTGCATTTAGACTGCATGCGGAAAATGATTTAGGAAAAGTGCATTTAGTGTGTGCTCTGTGCTCTTCGTTGAAAGAATCATACTCTTCTTTCCTTAGTAGCTTGGATTTTCATTGCTAAAAGAAAACAAATGACTGTTTATCATTTTAGATTTCATATTTAGGAATTTTACATCTACATCACACAGTGAACCTTGAAAGGCAAACTTCTAAAAATATCAACTCTAAAATAAACCTCAATGAACATAAAAATGCTTTGGAACCTAACGCACAACATCTAGAAGTCTAAGCTAGAGATGTATTCCGGCGTCGTAAAGCCTGGTAACTATCGTTTTCATTGAAGGTTGGGTGATTCCTCCTCTTTGATACGACAAGTGCCAGTACGGACTTGTGCTCCCCGTACCATCGAGTATATATTGGGAGACCGCAATTGGATAATATCCTTTATCCTTAGGAAGCCGTGTGTACCGCCCTATCGATCACATTTGGGAAGATTGACTGCCGTACGTAAAATCCTTAGTAATTTTTCTTTAATTTACCACCAAATTGTATATTGTAGTTTTGCAATTGGTTTGGTAATCCCTCTATCTAAATTTCCAGAGTAGTCACTTTCGTTCCTTTTCGACTCATTAAAAGAAAAGGTCCACCTGAGCACTTGTCACTTCAGACTCATTAAAAATAGAAGGCAACTAGAGTCATCTTTAGCTTTTTCTCGATTCTTAAAAATTGAAATAGCAAAGTTGTGTCAAAGTGTCATAAAATTCATTTAATTCGGAATAACATTTTCCCCTTATAATTTTAAGTTGATCAAGTAATCCGCAATTGTGGAAGAAAGTCAATCAAAACCCCATCGTTCGCGGAGGCTACTGAGTCAACCATCTTTGACTCCAGAAACAAAACCATTCTTGGCGAAACGGTCTCATTTAACTGAGTCCACCTCTTTTGGTTTATTTGAAACTTGTGTTTCATCATCATTAGAGACTACAGTTACTCTGATCATTTCTTGTACATCTGCCTTTACAGAAGAAGTTTCATAGTTACAAGAGGACATTAGAACTGATCCTAGTGTAATAGTAGACACCTCTATACCTGAAACAGCTCCATCTAGAGCTGACCCAGAAACTGAAATTCACTTAACTGGACATCTGGAAGTTGAGTTCCAGAATTCAGAAGGTGTCACCCCTCCAGTATTTGTCACTGCATAAACTATACCTTCTTCGGCACCAAAAATATTTTACAGACCTGACGGTCTACCTCTTCCGCCTGGACTGATTGCTATAGAAGAAGTTGTAGAGGATCTTCCATCCAGTACTCCATTACATTTTTGAGCTGGGACCCACTTATATCCTTCTATTCCTAAAGTTAGTTCTTTCAATCATCCTTCATCGCCAGTTCATGTCGAATCGCTAGGAAATATTTTGGATAGACTAAACAAGTCTAAACAACCGTCAATATCTACTAGGACTGTGTCATCTGATACAGTCACAGTAGAACTTCCTGCTACAACTCCTACGATGTTTGCTGGTATACCATCTATCCCAACTAGTTATCAATCACTAGATGGAGTCCACCCAGGCACTGTTTCGACGACATGGTCTGTTCCCATTGGTTCTTCTGGGACCCTATCTGGCATTTCTTATGTTGAAGCACAACAAATTGATCCTGCATACTAGTTTCAATTTGGGCAACCCAATCTTCAAAGACCCATCTATCCTTTGAACATTGGACTACCACCATACAGGGGGTAGTATGCTTTTTCATTGTTCCCCCTTGAAGAACAACCGTATGAGAGCTCACAAAAAAATTCAGGACAAACTGGAATTACATCTGGTGGTTGGACCAATACTGCCTCAACAACCAAGGGTTGTATATTCAATGCAACCAACCCAACCTGTTTCGAATTTTACCACTACACCTGCTATTGTGACTGTGTCACAAATACAAGCACAGCCTGTTGTATTTCAACCTCAAATTTCTCAGGTTGCAGTACAACAGCCTCTTGTCTCTACGACTCCGTTACAATCTTAGATTAGTGCTTCCTTAACCAGAATGAATCAGGCTCAAATAGGTGTTATGACTCCGCATCTTGGTCAATCATCCAATATTGGGAAACATAAAATGGTTCAACAACCATGGCTGGTGCAATATCAACAACCCCAATTCCAACAAGTTTACTAAGGACCTGAGCAACAAGGCACTTTAGGTAATGGACAACTGCATTTTCAAAATGGTTATCAACAACCATTCTATATTGGTTATCTCCATCAACCTTATCAAATTTACCAGTATCAGATACATTATGCTGGTATGCAAAGACCCACTGCTCAGGTGATCCCATCTTATCCTGGGTATGCTTCGCTAAACCTGAATCAACAGTTGCCCTTTGTAGCAACTCTAGAATTACTAGATTTGAACCGGTTAACGAATGATCCAATTGCTTATGCCCCTTGGTGGCCAGCGATTCCTCATAAACTTCCCTCAAATATTCCTAAATTCAATGGAAATCCGAGTGAAGATCCATCGAATCACGTAATGACCTTTCATTTGTGGTGTTCATCCAACACCCTTAATGATGATTCAATTAGGCTTCACCTTTTTTAGTGAACGTTAACTGGTCCAGCAGCGAAATGGTACATCGAATTGCCTGGAGCTTCATTCAATAACTTTAGCGCCCTTGCCACTACCTTTTTAATCCACTTTCAGTTACCCATAAGGTACGAAATAGGGATAAAACTCCTTACCAACTTTAAACAAACAACAACCACTCACATATCCGATCATATTCATGAGTGGTGACATCATCGTCGAATGGTAAAGATATATGTTCCTGATCAACTTCTAGCTGAGTGGTTTATTAAGTCATTATTACCTTCTATTATAGAAGATGTGGCGAAAGGAGGAGTTGTCACTGAAGAGAAAGTCATTGCTCGTGCACAATATTTGGACTTGATCTATACTCAGTCTAACACACTCTATGACAAAATCCCTGATGCTCCTAGACCAGAATTTTTCATTCCTCCCCCTCCTAAATCAAACAGGGACTCTCATGCTGGCGATGGCGTCATTGGTACCTCCAGTACGCAAACCGCAAAGGCCCAAACTGGTAAAGCCCTTACAGTTTCTAGTAAAAAATAAAATGACAAACTTCCTGCCTCGGAGGTTAATGCCGTGTCATCCGACAAAGGCAAAGAACTGAAGCAACCATGGGGCAAGAAGAAAGAGAAAAACAAAAAGAAGAAACAAGAAGATTTAACTCTTGAAAAATATTCTAAAAACCCTGCTGGGCAAAAGAAACCTAATCAGCCATGTTTCATATGTATGAGGACCATTATACAAAAATTTGTCCGCATCGAGCTGAGGTCAAGAAATTTTTAAAAACTTCGAGCCCCTTAGCCGTATTGACTGATCTGTTTCCAAACCCAGAAACTAATCTGGTTGCTATCGATCATGCTTCCCCATCCCAAGTACTTATGTTATCTGTCTCGAAGCAACAAAATGATGCTTTGATATCAACGAGGAATGAAGATTATGGGAATCCACAGATGTCGAACAAAAAGGCTACAGATCAAGCTAGTAGTTCGATGACAATTTTGCCAGAAGTTGTGCCACCCATCATTCCTAAACTAACAATAAAGCCGCCAAAGGGAGTAGTACATAAATTGACATTTAGTCCTCGTGCTCGAGTAGCATAGAACTATAATATAGTAGAGGATTTAGCTCAATCGCCATCCGCTATGTCGACACCTTGAAGTAATGATAAATTGCCCCTCCCAAAAAAAAGCTTTATTATCAGCAATAGGTGGGATTGACCCAATGGATTCCAATCTTGTGGCCTTCAACCACAAAGGATATAAACCTCAGTTACCAGCCCAACTCGCTTTCCTTATACAGGTAAAAGCCCTGAACAAAACTGTTCATCGAACAATCATTGACGAGGGGTCATCTACCTGTATTATGTCAATGAGTTGCTAGAAAAATTTAGGCTCACCACCCTTGTCGCGATCATCAATGACATTAAAAGCATTCAATGGAAGAACATACACACTGCATGGGATATTAAGTAACTTGCAACTTGAACTAGGGGGCAAGATAGTAGAAATTGAAGTTGAAGTTATCGATGGAAACCTTGATTACAATATCTTACTGGGAAGGCCCTGGATTTATGCTATGGCTGCTGTTGTGTCAACATATTTTAGAAATATTGCATTTCCCTTCCAAGGTGAAATTACAATCATTGACCAACTAACCTTTTTCCCCAACAGTTCACAAGCTACGGGAAGCATTCCAATGATCCATGGAAGCTCTCAATTGCTTCAAAATGTCGGAGTAGGCCTCCTAAAAGACCCTGCCTTAATGGGTACTTTTGCCCTCTCGCCTCCGAGTAATCTGGTGGAAGTGGCCACAGTGGAAACCAATCATATGGTATCTTCTACATCAGCAAAGATTAAGAAGATTTCCGAACATTTTGTTAGCATGGTTCATAGCTAGGTATTGCCCCCAAGCCCCATAGAAATTTTGTAGCAATCAATTTTTTGGGCTTGGATGGGAAACCCAAATCAACACTCATCAAGTGTTTGGATAGATAGGTCTCTAGAATATGGTAGCTCTTTAGATCCTTGGTCATGTATACATTCTACAAACGAAGGAATCATTCAGTCAATGATGATAGGAGAGGCACCATGGGAAGATTACCACCATCGTTCCCATCTTCAAGATAACGATGAAGATTATTCCAGCAACCTTAATCATCCTTCAGTTTTTTATTTTCTATCAAATACTATAAATACGGTGGATTCCGAGCAAAATCTGTCCAATATTGAAGAAACTATCGCCATAAATATCTCGACCAAACCTAATGTTGTAGAGAATATTCATGTTGGAAAATCTTGTTCTTCTTCAGAACTGGAAATATACTCCACTCTCTTTCGTGAATTCAGAGATGTCTTTGCATGGTCATATGAATAAATGCCAAGCATTGACTCCAGCATCGTTGAACATGAAATCAAGATGTATCCAGATGTCAAACCAGTACAACAGTGGCTTCGACAAGTACACCCGAAGAAAGCCGCTGCCATCAAGGCAGAAGTGGAAAAAATTTACATGTTGGTTTCATTTACCCTGTTCCTCTAACTGATTGGGTATCGAATATTTTTCCTGTGATGAAAAAGAAAGGAAATATTAGAGTGTGCATCGATTACAAGGATGTAAATCAAGCTTGTCCAAAGGACAACTACCCTACACCCTTCATCGACCAGATAATTGATGAATGCACTGGATGCGAAATCTTTTCATTCATGGATGGATTTTTCGGATACAATCAAATAAACATCTGCCCACAGTACTAGTCGAATACTGCATTTATATGTTCATGGGGCACATTCGCGTACCATAAACTACCTTTCGATTTAAAGAACGCAGGGGAAACTTTTCAGAGGGCAATGAACTATGCCTTCCATGACATCAAACACATCGTTCAACCATATCTCGATGATCTAATGGCTCATTCATGAAAGCGAACTGATCATCCGCAACATTTGAGAGCTATGTTCTACGTTGTCAACACTACAAGATATGACTCAATGCACACAAGTGTGTGTTTTGTGTCGGTTTTGGTCATTTACCTGGTTTCGTAGTTTCTAAGGGCCAGATTCGACTTGACCCATGTAAGGTTCAGGCAATCATCGACATGCCTCCACCTTCAAATTTGCTTCAAATTCAGAAACTCCAAGGGAAAGCAAACTTTCTAAGGAGGTTCATTCCAAATTTCGCCAAACTTGCTAAAGGTTATACGCATCTTTTGAAAAAAGAAGTGCCTTTCAACTGGGATCAGGTTGTGCAAGCCTCCTTTGATGCTTGAAAGGATTCCCTAATAAAAGCATCATCAATGTACCCTCCTGACTATCAAAAAGACTTTATCATGTATCTCGTCACAGCAGATACAACCATCACAATGGTTTTAGTACAAGAAGACAATGGAATTGAACATCCTGTTTACTATTTAAGCTGAAACTTAAATGATACAAAAAGGTACTCCTATGTTGAAAAGCTGGCTCTAGCATCTGTTCAAGCAGTACAGAGATTTCGACACTATATCCTCTTTCGCAAAACTACCATTCTATCAAATTGCAACCCTATGACTTACATTCTATCACATCAATTACTAGGGGACAAATATTCAAAATGGATAGCCATTTTGCAAGAGTTTGATCTGGAATTCACAAAATCCAAATCAAAGAAATCTCTAGTTTTTGCGGAGTTACTATGCGACCGCCCATCATTGTCCAACGATTCAACATCTAAAGCATCAATCGTGGATGAATCTCTATTTCTGATATCGTCAAGCGATCCATGGTATGGAGATATACTGATCTATCTCCAAACCAAAACATTTAGGCCTAATACCTCTCGCTCCAAACAATGACGTACTCGATACCAAGCCAAAGACTACATGATCGTCGGTGATACACTTTATTGTCGTGGTGTCGATACAGTTTTGCGAAGGTGCCTCACGCATGAGGAGGCCAAAAAAGTCTTGAATGATTATCATTCAGGTGCATGTGGGGGGCATCAATCTAGTTATGCTACAACACAAAAGATCTTACAAGCAGGTTACTTCTGGCCTACTATATTCAAAGATTGCATAATCGCAGTTAGAGGTTGCCATGCTTGTCAGATCTTCGACCACAAAACCAGACTACCACTCGCACCGCTGCATCCAAGAGTTGTTGTTGGGCCATTCTCCAAATGGGGCATAGATTTCATGACATGTAACCCCGCCTCGGCCGGGAGGCATGACTATATCATAGTCGTAGTTGACTATTTTACAAAATGGGTCGAGGCGATGCCTACATTAAACAACAGTGGTGAAACAACTGCTCTTTTCTTTTTCAATCATGTAGTCTCTAAATTTGGTGTTCCACAAGCTATAGTCACAAATCATGGATCGCATTTTTGCAATCACATGATGGTGTAATTGGCTGCCAAATTAGGACTATCCCACGACAGTTCTACTCCATATTATCCGCAAGCTAACGGATCGGTTGAGGCCATCAACAAAGTCCTAAAGCGCATGCTGCAAAGGATGATTGGAGTCCACAAACGGAATTGGCACTTAATCCTATACTCATCTTTGTGTGTATATACGACATCAATGAGAAATGCGACCGGATTTACACCTTTTCAGTTGGTGTATGGCCTGGAAGCGGTCTTACCGATTTAGTCTGAAATTTCATCTCTCAAGCTCGCAGTCGATCTACTTCCCGAAAATTTGGAAGAAGAGGCTCGTTTCTTGGAATTAATCCAATTGGATGAAACCTGTCATGATGCCACTTTGGCTAACGAAGCTCATAAGAAATGTGTCAAGGTGCAATTTGACAAAAATGTCAAACCTCGTGTCTTCTCAGAAGGTGACCTGGTCTTGCTTTACGATCAGGACTCTGATAAATTGGGAGCAGGTAAGTTCGAACCATTGTGGATGGGCCCCTACATTGTTAAAAGAGTATTAGCAAAAGGAGCCTATGAGCTAGTAGATTACGATGGGATTCCACTGTCGCAACCCCGGAACGGGTTGTATCTTAAGCGTTACTATGCTTGATTAAGTGTGGTAATCTCTTTACAAATATGCTTTTGTTAAATTTTTGTTTTCGTCAAGAGGTATCATTTTGGTTAGGTAATCCACTTTGCATTTGTTTCAGATGTCGAACCTGTTGGAATCATTCATTGGATATGCCAATGGAGCTAGTCGTAGTACGCGGAATCTATCTTCTGCAGCCTGGGCCATTTTTTATCCAAGCAGTGAGTTAGTGAGTTTCAGAGGGATATGTATTGGTCGATCAATGAACAACATCACTGTGTACAGCGCATTGATAGAGCTTCTCTCTGATGCCATCGCACATGGCATACGCTAACTTGTTGTCAGGCTAGATTCACAACTCATCATCCCACAACTTACTGGCGTCTATTCCGTTCGGAATTCAACTATCTATCGTATGTTCCTAAGGGGCAGGATTTTGGAAACGTAGTTTGATTCTATTCAATATCAACACATTTCCAGAAGCTTAAACAAATTAACTGATTCATTAGCAAATTATGTGTTAGATAGACATTTGTAGCATTTATAAAGGAAAAAGCATTTCAATTAACATTTGCATCAGGATCACATAACTTAACCAAAATAAAACTCTGAAAATCAAAAATATATAATTGTTTATAGTTTTTACAAAATGTTCTGCGTCCAGGACAAAATCGGTCATACAACACAAAAACTCAAAAATGTAGAAAAACACCCTAAACTAATGGTGCTGGTGATAGCAAGTCACTGCCTGTGCGATCATACGTAAAAGCCTAGTCCATCTACTCAGCACGCCAATGGTATGGTGTTGTAATATCAGAGGTAACTCGTCGAACCTCACATTCTGAATACCAAGGGTGAGACCCTCAATCTAATCCCGCAACACTACAAGGGTCTCTGCTATGTCCAGATCACGAAAAACAACCCTCCCTATAGCCTCTCCTACTGCAACGATAGCTGCTGCCCTTGGGCGTGCTGCTGGTTGCACTGGCCCAACATTTGCACACATATATGAGTTTGATTAGTCTTGATAACATTTAAAAAACACAAGAACATTATAAAAGCAATAAACAAAGATATGGTCAGACCATTTTACCCATAACACTCCACTGCTTGCCAGCCTATAATGCCAAATCCAGGTCACCTTGGAAATCCATCCCAATGTATGGATACTATGAAGACCATCTCCTAATGGTCGAACCACTCAAATAAGGCATCGGAGAATGAAATCTATGACTGACCAACATGTCTGGCCATGAGGTCAACCCATCTCTGCATCTGTGGTTCGCTCGGTGCTGGCAATCCTAGTGAAATGTACTGTGGTTGCATCAGTGGAATCCTCTCTAAGGCGAAAGCAGTCAGAATGGAACTGTAACCAAAGTTCTTGGATCTTCCATTCTTTACCTTGGAGAGCTGTTCTTTTATAACCGGAAGTACTGCCTCACACCAGTTAAATACCTTTGGGTCCAGGCATTCTAGGGCGTACTGCATATAAGATCTGTCAGCCAAATGAAGATCCATGCTACCAGCCAATCTAGCAAAGGTGAATAAAATATTCCACAATGATTGATCAATGACATCTCGAATACTGATCTTGCCATCCCTGCTCGGCTGAGATCCATCTCTACAAAACCGGTGAATATAATCCCTCACAGATTCACCTCCACAGGTGGATCCCGATAGCGAGAGAGGGGCACCACGCCTTGATAACCCAGTCAAAAAGTAGATATCCTCAACTGTCAAAGGAATGGATTTGCCTCTAATCTGGAACACCTGGTTGATCGGATCCCATGCATCGAGAAGATATTGCAACAAATTGATTTGTTGCCTCATGCTAGATATGTGGAAGAATTTGAGCAAGCCACAGTTTCGCAATGCAGTAACCGTACCCGGATCATGTAAGGCAATCATGTCCTCTTCTTCATGCTTGCATTCATGCCATGTAATGACCATCTTGATCCGATGAATCTCTAAAACATAAACAAAAGATGAATTAGGATCCTGATTTGGGAAAAAACAGGCAAAAATTTCATGAAAAAACACTGCACAAACTTTCCCTTCTGTGCCCATCGCACCCTACCTATGTACAAGGTGAGATGAATACTGACTGGCCAATGGCCAGCTCAATATGCATCATACTTTTTGATGCAGACTAGGTGCAATGGGGAGAGAACAAACTCTTCAAACCCCTGGGGCCCAGAAGAAAGGGAAAGCTTGCTCAAAATCAGAAAAGGATGGAATGCAATTGAAGAGCTCAGGGTTAGCTCCTACCTGGTCCTAACGGCGCAGAGAATAGTCCACCGAATCTCCCGAAATCAGCTAATGAAATTTGGGGGGGAAAACACCTCCAGAGCTCCAAAAATCCCAAATTTGAATGAAATGGTAAAAATAATAGGTAAAACTTCTTTTATGTTACTATTCACATAAATCAAGTAAAATGTTGGTTTTAAACTCATTTTTCAGGCATGTATTTGCATTTCTAATCAATTTGATGGAGTAATTGAATAGGTTGTACGACCGTCGAAAGAATATAGTGTTAATGGTAAATTGAACATCTCTGACTATTATCATGAGCAATGTTTCCACAAGGTTCAAGCTCGTTAAAAAATAAACCCGCCACTGAGCATAGTTTCTTCCGATTCAAGCTCATTAAAAAATGAATCCACCCTCGGTAAATAACCTTTGTGATTGCCTTGCTATCAGCCTTTTGAGCCTTGGTTGTGTTCTTACCATCACCTCCATTCTTTTGGCCGATCATACGCTTCCACTTGATTGTTTACCCTTTTGAGGAACAGCTACGACTAGTGATTCTACTAGCCACCATTGTTACACTGCTGTGTTTAAGAAGTTCCAAACTTACCTGGAACCAGTTGCTACCCAAAAACATCACTCGTTCCTCAAAAACGAGTCTCTTTTAAGCTCTTTTTAGACTCGTAAAATATGAAAAGATTGCCGAGCTACTAGCCTTTGTAGCTCATTAAAGTGAGGGATAAGCGCCATCCCTCCGCTACATTTTAATATTTTTAGACCTGAGGGATCATTGCACAAAAAGATCGAGCGCTTGTCTCTTTCGGCTCGCTAAAGCGATCAAAAATTCATCCCTTTCGTATTATTTTATACTTTTTCGGACGTAAGGGATTATGCCACGAAAAAGGACTACTAGAGTTTCCTTTCTGTCTCTTTTCAAACTCTCTAAAGATGAAAAGGACCAAGTTATCTTTGTCGTTAAACTCATTAAAACAATAACGACAAACTTGTCCATCTGGACAAGAGTGAGTTTCACTATCGCTAGGCTCACTAAAACATAGTGACAAGTTTACCGAAGGGAAAATTATAGAACAAGCATATGTTATCCTCCTCAGGCTTGAAAAAAATAAAGAGGCACTAGTCAACAATGACTGGGGAGAAAGGGAAGTAAACTTGAAGAACTTCATTGGTAGCAAGTCGCTTTTGAACATGACACTTTCACTCCATCACCATGATTGAGTTGATTTGGGTTATTCCGTTCACCAGTCACATCACCATTGGTCCTCCGTACCATCCATTTTTGGGGTCAATGCTACCAATCCATCTCAGTGTCACCAATATGTTCAAGATAATTCGTTCAGAGAATTCGTCACCCAGCTAACGCCTCATCCAATGCAATACCTTCACCCTCCATTTTTCATGACCGCCATTCTTGAACCTTGTATCATTAGATCATTTTAACCTCCAAAAAATCATTTGCTTCGTTTCGTGTCGTAGATGTGGGATTCATTAAGGCCCTCCTACGAGGGGTCACTTCTTGTCGACATCAACTCATTATCCAAGAAGTTGGCTTAGGAACAACCCTTTCAATACTTTGAAGCTTGCATGCCTCAATGGCAAGTTTCTCACTTGGGGCAACAGGTTTACATCAATGGCCTCTGATCAAAATATTTTGCGTGGTGTTCAACCTCAGATCCTATATTCACACCACGTGAATTGTATTGTAGTACCTTGAGGATCATTATCATTATCGGTCATTCCTCTCATGCTTGTTAACAAATTACATCATTAGTTGTTAATCAGGCGATGTATTTCCATGTTTGAATTCGGAACATCTTTTCACATGGATTGACTTGTACATCGGGCGAAGATTGAACGAGTTTGAAGACCCCCGATCTAGTTTCATCCGTCCAGGCTGCGATACATTTAGGAAGATAAAGACATCAAATGTACATAGTAGCTTCATAGATGATCATCCAAGCTAAGGGATGATGGCTCTACAAGAATCACCAGTCTGCAATAGTGGATGATTATATGTCCTATGTACATGAAAATGAATTTATAAATTTGAGCATGGGAATGCCCACCTCAGCTAGATCATGAAAATAATATGAAGATGATGTATTGTATTTTATTTTATACAGGTCACCTTCCAGTTTGAATACCTCGGATCCTCATGATAAAGCATTTCACCCGACATCAAAAGATTTACGACCTCATGCTTTAAGGGGCAACTGTTATAGACATATTTGGGCACTGCAACCCCAATCACATATGTCGATAAACCAAGGGCTCTTAAACCCCTAAAAGTGTTTTTTCACACCCTAAAGGATCATGGTCAACTGATTACATCATTTCCAAGAAGTTCCACCTGAAAAACCACTCAAAACTGGTCAAAACTAGACCATACAGACTACTCCATGCTTAGGGTGCGATGCATACTGGCTGTTACACTAGCCAGGTGCGATGCATACTGAAAGAGCCTTCTGTGGGGTGCGATGGGCGAGAGTATACAAATGGCAGAGACAGTTTGCTAAGTGGAAACCCAGAGAATCTTCTAGAAACTTCTCATATGACACTTTCCTCTCTCTATTCGCCCAGGGATGAGTAAGAGATCATGAAATATCCAAGTGGAACCAAGAACTATCAGTGAAATGACACTAATCAAAAACCTAGAAGTTGACTCACCCCTCTACAAATATCTATAAATGGATCCCTCATCTTAGAGATCTGGAGGCTAGAATTTTGTAATTTGTAAGGAAGTGTTGTTGGTTTCTCTTTGAGAAGAGACATTGTATTGTTGGTTGATCTTGTTTTTCATGAGGTGAATAGGGATTTCATATTGGGAGGATGATGCCAGATTAGACAGCTGGGTTGTAATCCTCTCTTCTATTTCTACTATCAATAAAGTTCTTTGAGTTTTCCTCCATATAATCATGTATTTGTGAATCTTGTTATTTGTAGATGCAATTGTATGGTTAATGTATTTCTGATTCTACATTGTTTATGATATCATAGATCGAGATGATTTGATAGTGTTTTGTTGCTTTGCTTCTATAGGTATTCTCTAAAGCAGGACAAGTAGGAGAAGAGTGGCAAGTTCTATCAGGGGAGAGAGGAAACAAGAAAGGAGCCAAGCAGAAGGTACAGGTTGGTCCTCTTTGCTTCTCTCTTATCTATCATACATAAAGGAAATCTTGAAGTGCTTTGAATTGTTTGTTTCTAAGATAGCTACCTGTCTTAGTGGGACTAGCAGATCAAAAAGACACTATTTTTCATGGAAACAGTATGTAAGGACCTTAGGAATAAAATTTGAGTAGTGGATGACAACGTGTTGGCAGACGAAGGAGGAAGCTTCAAAGAATGATGAGACAGTAGCACAGGTAGTAGGAGTTTTCTCCTTCTAGACTCTCCTGAAAAATAATTTCTATGGGTTAGATACGGAAGGCAATTTTTTGTTGAGAGGTATCTGAGTGAGTGTGAGGATTTCTAAAAACCAGGATGATAATTAATAATGAGATTTGTGGAGTCGCCAAGGTGATGAGAATGCAATCAGAACGCCTTTTCTCACCTAGACAAAGAGTGCTTAACTTGTCATATCCCAAGGGAAAAATCCTTCAATATGTTCCTCGACAACGGTGCCAAAAGATCTTGTCACTTCTAAAGACAGTGTCAGATTGCTTACAAGACTAGTGCCTTGTAACATCTAGATTTTATGTGTCTCGTATGATTTTCAAGAAACCGGAGACATCATATACATTTTATATACAAATGTAAATACATGCAGTGAAAAACATGGGTTGGTTCATTCATCCAAGGACATAAGCCATGTATTTCTGGTATTCTTTCACATATACAATTCACAAAAATATATGTATGAACTAGTGGAGGCTGAGTAGTTCGAGGACCTACAGTTTAATCATCTTTAGAAGAGAAATGAAATATGAGAAGGAGATGGAATAACTCATCGTATATAGCTTGAAACCTCAAGATGTCTACATTTATCACATAGAGCTTGGAGCGTCAAGAGTTCTACACTTATCTGAGTTATAGGTTGACATAATGGATGAAGGAGAATTGGATGCGGTGATTCATGGAGTACAATTTAAAGATATAATCTCAGAGCTACATATAGGCATGTGCATTAACAAGTCAACACAAATGACTCTGTAAGAATGAATGAACCATTTCTAGAAGCTACAATTACATGAAATCAGAAGGAAACATGAACATAATGGAATTTAACAGAGATGTAACGTATTGTAGTACTCGAATGTAGGAACCACTACTATTTCATTAACATTCTGAAAGATGCAAATCTCGTAGTCATATAGTCTCTGAAATAACATGTAGTTATTCTTCAAAATTTAGAACATTTTGTAAGTGTTTCTTCCTCCCTTTTATAAGGAGAGGGAGAACATGTAAATGACAAAATATCCTAGGCTAGAGCTCTAGCTGCTTGGATGACTAGTTGTCTTGGCATGTAGGCTTTGCCGCCTCCAATTCTTACAACAAAAAGATACTTTTCTTGAAAATAAAACTTAATAACAATAGTGATCATAAAAGAACAAAAAAATTTAACAAGTGACGCTGAAATGATGGTCCTATAGAAATATCTCCACGCCACTATCTTCACTAGACTTTGGTCCAACTGAGTTTTTGTTACATTAGGCCTCATGCTCTCTCGACCAGTTCCCCATCACTTTTGGTCTTAACAACTTTTTTTCTTCTCTTACAAGAAGTGGGAGAGATCACCCATGACGATCACAATAGATTTTGAACACTACTGCCAACTCATCCATCCCTTCTTACATTCTTTATTAAGCTAACAAAGCCAATTGTGCCCAGTGAAATAATCATGCAAGTGTATTGGGAATTAAGAATTTCAGGAACTTTAAACTGAATATGATTCATAAAGTTGCGATCACCGATCTCCTTTGGCCCCTTATGCCTTAGCCCCGGGGGTTTAGTTGAAAACTACATAGTAGAAACCTAGCGAATCAAGGCTTAAGCCTTTTGGAGCTAAAATCCATTTCACTTGGACGGGGGATGATTCTTTGATATATTGCATTATAACTGATCCCAATGCATAATACGTAGGACCATACTACATATGCGCCTTGGCCCCTCTTTCAATATCGGAGCTCGGAGATCGAGAATCTCTAATCCTTGCCTCTGGTTCCACCCTCCCAATTCTTACGATTGCGATATGCGACGTGGTTTGGCCCATGTGGAAAGCGGATAAGGGAGGGCCAGTGCGAAGGCTTTAACACAAAAAACCTTTAAGAACTTCTCTTCCCAACCATTCGTTTGATACATAGAGTGCACATAATCATGTGACCCGCCTTATGCACCTGTCCACCTCGCTTTGGGCCCATCATATCGAGTGTTTCGTTATTATCCCTTTGCACTTAAAAACATTAAAAAATAGGTGAGTTTCAGGATCTTTCAACCCTTTATGTTTTAGCCCCTTTATGCATTCCTTCTCATATGAACAGGGGTAGTGACCTAGTGCTTAGCCTTATATCGTAGATTGGAAATCAAGAATTTTCTAATCCATGCCTCTTGTTGCACCCTCATAACTCTTGAAATTGTGATATACGATGAACTGGGAACCCCAGTTGCTGATTTATGAGTTGACATCATACTTTACCGTGTGTCACCTTGTGAGTGGTGGCACGTGTCAACCTATTTTGGCCCCTTCTGATCCCTAAAAATGCCAAATCTGCATGCCACAGGTCCTCCATAATGCCATGTCATGGTGATGTCACTGGCCACGAGGGTTTATCGGTACCAATAGTATTCTGCTATGTGGCTTGTTGTAGGAGAGAGAAAAGACCCCTCCTTCTCTGGTTTTGCAACAAATTTCCTTTGTTAGTCGCAATCAGCCATCCCCAAAGCTTTAACACTAGAGGCCTAAATCTTGAAGATTTTTAATGTTATCAGCCTTTGGCAGTTTCATGATGCCATATTTGTTTGTACCCTTTGGTACTTGCAATCACCGATATGCCGATAAACCCTGAACCTCTGATTTCCTACTCATTCGTTGCTGCCAAGACCTCTGATAATCGATAGAATATGGGCCATGGACCTCTAATTGCTGCTCCGATGTGTGAGCCCTTCGATATAGAACCTTTGATCGTGGATATACCATGCCTTGAAAATATGATTTTTGATCTTACCATATTAACAATCGCTGATCGCAGATTTCACTATCTTCCCCTGTTATTACTTCAGTAAACTCAAATTGTGATTTGTGATGATCCTTACCCATGGTCCTTTTTTCTTTTTTTTTGTACGTTTCAAAGGGTAGCTTCAATCTGCTCTAACTTCATATCTAGGAGTCCATTTTTGGAATTCCACATACTGTTGGAAAGCTTATTCTGAGCGCTATCCAATGGAGGGGGTTTTATGTGGTTTTGAGAGCTTATGTGGCTTGGAAAATGGCTTCAAATGTCACTTCTCTTTTTCACTTTGGACAACTGAAAACACATTTGCCAGTGAGTGACAACAATATGAATCAAATCATTATGAGATTATGAAAAAATAACCCCAAATTTATATCAGTTGGAAAGGTGTGTAAGTCATGTAAATAGATGTTCCTCCACTTAGTTTAATGTTCCCTATGTTGTAATTGTTATTGTGGAGAAGAAATCTGACTTAGTTTAATGTTCCCTATGTTGTAATTGTTATTGTGGAGAAGAAACCTGAAAGTGAATTAGAGAGATCAAAGACTAGAGAATAATAGGTGTTTTAGAAGGAAATTCAGCTACCTGACACAAAAATCATGCCCTCTTCCTCGGCATCAAATAAACCCAAGGCAAAGGGTTGTGCCACCCTCTACACTTGTTGGCAGAATTATGACTCAATTACCCATGAAACCAAAGTCTAATTTGCTAACAACTATAATTCCACTAGACATCATGACATGTTTGACATGGTGGACAATATAAAATATAATGACCATGATGTCGAAGACTATACCAAATTTCTTAATTTTGCATAAGACAAGCACCTATCAATTTTAATGCAACCAAGGAATCCACAAGTTGTGTACTAGATATCCATTATTTGGTTCATAATCATAAAGTGCACATGTGTGTCAAAATTATATTAATTTATGTACATGGTGGATTTATGTGGCTATATGATCCCATAGAAATTGATTAACAGTTCATAACAAGAATTATAGGGTTTCCTATGGATGGAGAGGATTAATAACCTCTTTTTAACAAGAATAATGAGAATGCAATTGCCAAGGACATGGCAAAGAAATATGATGCCACTACTTGCTCGTCTAAAGATTGATTTTATCTCCTATGCCAAACTAGAGAAGCCAAGGTGAAAGGTACTTTGATTGAGCTATGAGGGTTTATTTATAACAAATGAGGTGACTCTCCACATCCCATGTGACTCTTGATTTCCCCCATGACTCTTGAGCTCCCATGTGACTTTTGTAGTATACCTGGGGGGGTATTATGGGTTA
Organism: Pinus tabuliformis; assembly: GCA_031772625.1. Taxonomy (NCBI): domain Eukaryota; kingdom Viridiplantae; phylum Streptophyta; class Pinopsida; order Pinales; family Pinaceae; genus Pinus; species Pinus tabuliformis. Next base: position 1,108,934,726 of record CM062804.1, on the reverse strand, counting down.
CAGAGGGAGGTACCCAAGGGAATAATGTAATAATGGGATGGGTCATAGTTAATAAATAAAGTCATTAACTCGCATCATGTAAGGGACCATAAGTAATTAGCAATAATGTGATAAGCCAATTATATTTGATATATGGTATTGAGAGACGCATGGTAATGAATCATGATATTGTATGTATGAAGCCTATATAGAGGCTAGAGACTACCCATTCAAAGATGTGAAGGATTATTGTATTGGCAAGCATATGGCTTGTGGAGTGTTCTCCTTCCTTAAGGAGTGATTGTATGGTGTTAGCCTACCTCAAGGGTTTTATATTAATAAAGATCTGAAGTTCATCTATTTCTCTCTTGTGATTTCTTTGGTATATTTTTATTATTATATATTTGTAGGTTAGATCTATTACAAGTGTTATTGTAGCACTTTTTTGGGCAAAGCAGAGAGATTTTTTTTTTGTAACAATTTTTGAGGTGGCAAGTTTTCATATCAGATATGAAATTTCTGGGGGAAAATTTGCAGAAATAAATTGCAGATATGGATTATTTTTGAAAAGATATCCAAATTAAAAAAGCAAATCAGCCGAATCGGAGTCCGGATGAGGGAGATATCGCTGATTTAAAATTAGTTGTGTTGCAAAACTTTTTCTGATGAGAATTCGTGCCTAGCGATCTCCAGTCAATTATTGAAGTTTTTGTGGGTAATTTTGAGAAAATAATTTCATATCTGGGATCCTCTTGAAAAATTACCGAAACTAAAATAATAATAATAATAATAATAATAATATTGGTCGAATCAGAGTTCGAATGAGGGAGATATCGTTGATTTAAAATCAGCTCTTTTTTCATAATTTTTTGTGACGACGGGACAGTTGCAACGCAAATATGAAATTCCAGCATGCGTAGATCAAGATTTCTATCATATGGGAAGATGCAAAATCGTTGTTCCATTTCTAAAAACATGTCATAATAAGGATTCTGAGCAATATTGACTGAATTGTGGCTATTTTAAATTTTCTCCAAGTAAGTGATTTTTTTTCAAAACCCTCTTCATGGCTTATAGCAAGGATTTTTTTACAGGGAAAGATAATGGTCCTACTATTGAAGAATTCCTAAAATATTTGAAGAGATCCATTCTGAAACATTGTAGAGGTTTATTATGCCTTGAGTTGAAAGATGAGGTTGCCATATGGTGACTCTCACTTGACATCAAGTAGTTGTCCAAACTTTCAGATGAAGAATTTGAAAAACTCCTTTTGGACAAATGGTCTCATGCTAGAAAATAGAGGAATGAGACATGTAAGGGGTTATTTTCTATTGGTACCTCCTTATTACAGGTTCATGGATGTATTTAGAAGGAGAAGATCATTGTGTCTATAAATCCTAGTTGCAAACAAAATTTTATAAATGATAATTTGGCTAAAAGATTGTAAATCCCAGCCAAACAAATGGAGCACACATAGGTTAATAATGAGTAGGTGCAAGTTTATAAAGATTTGAAGATTTCTATGGATAAGTATGTATTGCATTCTAATTTTTATGCTTCAGATATGGCTAGTATGGATGTTGTTTCGGGATACCCTTGGTTGGAATTTGTTGGTACTATCAATATTAATGTGCAAAAGAAATTCCTAAAGATCTGGTATAAAAAGAAGAAAAATGCATTATAGGATATTTCCATCAATAAATAGGTAGAGTCCAAGGAGGCTGAAGCAGAAGATGTTGCAGGTACTGACACATCACATGAGGAATCTATGGTTGAAGTAATACTGGAAGATAAGAAACAACTGCAGACACCACAACATACCAATCAAGCTCCATTAGGTGGTGAATTAAAGAAAGATACACCAATGGTTAGAACTTAAGCATATAACCACCCACATCACCCAGCCAGAAAACAACCAACAAGATGGAAAAAAATAAGCAACAAGGACAACAACCCCTACATGACAAATAAAGCGGTGCGACAATCCACCCACAACACATCAACATAGAGGAACCGCCAAGATCAACTCCCATCTCATGGGGCGAGGCACCGACTAGATCGAGTAATCACCTGTCTCTTGGATGGCTAGATGCACATGTATGGTATCAATGGACTACTCTGTTGAGTAGATCTTATTATTTGTGTTCTTCTTATGTTTTGGGGACAAAACATTTTTAAGGGGGGTGAAATGTAGTATACCTAGGGGGGATATTATGGGGTAGAGAGGGAGGTCACAAGGTAATAATGTAATAATGGGATGGGTCATAGTTAATAAAGAAAGTGGTTAGCCTGCATCATATAAGGTACCACAAGTAGTTAGCAATAATGCGATAAGCCCATTGTATTAGATATATGGTATTGAGAGACGCATGGTAATGACCCATGGTATTGTATTTATGAAGCCTATATAGAGGCTAGAGACTCCCCATCGAGAGATCTCAAGGATTATTGTATTGGCAAGCATATGGCTTGTGGAGTGTTCTTCTTCCTTAAGGAGTGATTGTATGGTGTTATCCTACCTCAAGGGTTTGATATCAAAAAATTTATGAAGTTTATCTATATGCATGTCATGTGATTTCTTTGGCGTAGAGGAAATATTTTTATTTTTATTTTTATAGGTCAAATATACTACAACTTTTGAGCTTCTATGTGACCTTTAAGTTTCTACATGACTCTAGGACTTCCTAGTGACTTTCCACATTCTATGTGTGATGATCCAGACTTATGCAGGAATACAACAAAATAAAAAAATACCTGTAGACATAGAGATGCAATAAAAATAAAACTTCATTTCATTAATATCAAAGAACCGAAGTATGCTTACATACAGAAACAAAAATAAACTAGCTCGGGCGATGGTAGCTTGTCTATGAGAAGATATGTGGTGGCTACATGCCTATGAAGCATGTTACAATGAGTCTGAAGGGCCTATCTATTACTTAATAACAAGGGAAAACCATAAAAAACCAAAAACGTAATCCTAGGATATGGAATGCTAAGAGTTTGTAGGCCTCATTGGGGTTAGTTGGGTAGCGAACTTCCCAGGATCGTAAGTTGGTCATATTATCTTTGTTTGGCACATACGATACCTTATTTGAAATATCTCTCTAAGTAATACATGATTTTTGGCAAGATGATTCCTATGGCAATGGGCCTACTAAGGACCTCAAACAAATTCCATATAGGGGGTCAAAACAACTCTAGAAGTTCAGGACCCGAAAAAATGCTAAAAATAGTAAATGTTGCAATAAACAATCAAACAAATTATACCAACTTGAGCCCTAAGTGGAATAGGTGGGTGGACACCAATATCCACTTGGGTGAATCCTCCATCCTTAGGATGCAATGGTCCCCATTGCATGCAAAGCCTCCATGAGGTGAGAAGATTTCTTTTGAACTTAGTCCCTAGTAGGCCACTTACCTTGGTGAAGGAGTTGGCCTTATTTGAAAACTTGGTATAGTTGGATCCTCTATTAGTGAGTGTTTTTGATCTGTGTGTCCATGCTCTGATCAGTTGTGGCATGTTCCATGTAGTCTGGGTTTAGCTCTATTGGCATGAGTTGTTATGCAGTGTCGTATGTGTCCAAAAATGGTGGAAAGTATGGATGAAGGTGATCTATATTGAACACTAGGTGTAGACCAAGGAATGGTGGAATGCTGAGCTTGAAGGAATTTTCCCCTATAACCTTGGTGATGGCATATGTCCCATATCAGAGTAGGTGAAGCTTGTGGTGGGGTCTAGCGAGCCACTCCTTTTGCAAACGTAGCCAAACTTTGTCACCCACTTGGAACTTGTGTGACACTTGATGATGATCATGGCATTGCTTTTACTTAGCATTGGCTCTATCCAATACATCATGGACCTAATAGCAGATGTCTTGAATGCACTTAATGAAGTTATTAGCCCTGTTAGCTTTGAACTGGACGTGAGCCGAATCTACTTGAGTAGCTGCAAATGGTATGGCCACATCAATGGGACATAGTCGCTGAAATCCCAGCCCTACCTGAAAGGGGCTGTGGCCCGTTTAGATATGGAGAGCTACGTTTTAGCTGTGCTGGACATAGGGGAGGCTTTCATACCATGTGCATGGATGCTTCAAGTTTTACATGCAAAGAATGTGTACAATCATCCTATTGATGGCCTCTGTTTGGCAATCATTTTTGGGGTGGAAAGTCATGGAATTAGTAAGTTTGGTATCTAGCGTGGACCACTAATTTGTCGAAAATGAACTTAGGAATTTGTTGTCCGGTGTTGGCTTGTATGGGATTGACCTAGGTTTAGAGGTGATTTATCCATACAAATCCCGGTACTACTAGCCCTTTCAGCAACAGTTCGCGGAGCGCAGACTGAGGTCTCACCCGAAGTAGTATGGGAGGGTGCTAGAACTAGGTTTCCGCACCCTATGGATGTCTGATGAGCTTCTAGCAGTCTATAGTTTGACCCTGCGCACACGTCACTATGCACATCTATTAGTCCCTCGCAGCGTGTGATGTTGCCTTTGTGTAGCCCTACTTGGGGCGCGATCTGTATTATACCAAGTTCCTTACTATTTAACTTGTTATTACCCGATTACTTAACTTATCTATGTAAGACTAGTGATAGTTAACAGTATATCCAACAATCATATAAGTGCGTGTGATAAATAAAACAATATAAATGTATAGAATGCAATACACAAGCAAATGTATAGAATTTGGAATCAACTTCTCTTTATTATTCTTCATTCAAGGTTACAGACTCGACACTGCCCTGCGCACTTAGCTGCAGGGGTCCATGCACTCAGCTGTGGACTCTACTAGGCCTTTGCGCACTCAACTACAGAGCCTTTTCCTACTATTATATCCCAATACCCTTCAACTCTTGCTCTATGCTCTAACCATACGTTCATTCACTCATTCTCTCCCTTCTTCTCTCTTTACAACTTAAAGCCTCGCTCTATTTATACAATCCCATGGTCCACAGACCATGTAGGCTGACATGACATTACATTACATTACAAAAATTAGGGTGGACAACCTTATGACTTAACCTATACTTCGCACTCCGCCCCCACAATTTGCAGCGTCTTAGAATACATTTGACCAAAACTTTGGCTTTAAGCCCCAAAACATGCTGTGGGGGGGACTCCATGCCCAATAGCCCCAAACATAAACATCGTGACTCACCCTCCAGTCACTCTGTCGGCGCGAAAATCTTGGCACAGAGTCCCTCCAATTGGTCTCGAACGGCTTGAATGTAAGCAGCACTCTGCACTATTACCTGCTGAACCTACTTCATTCTTGATTCTGAACCTGCTATGTCTAAATTGTGTCCTTACCTTTATACTGGCATCTGTTGCGTATGCTTATAGTCCCACGCCTTTGTCTGGCTCCTCAGGTTGCAAAGACTATGCTTTGGTCGGTTAGTCAGATAGTTGGCCCACCCATGTAGGGCTTCAAGCAGTTGTCGTTTACTTTGCCTGGGAAGGGTTCTCCATTTAGTTTGAATAGCTGGACCGCACCTCCATCTATGACCTCCTTAACCACGTATGGTCCCAACAGTGCACTCTGAATTTGCCTGGAAATTTTTCAAACTTACTGTCATACAGCAACACTAAGTCATTTATCTTGAAGGTGCGCAACTTGATATGGCAGTTGTGTCAGGCCTTTTGATGCTGCTTTTGTACTTGTTGATGAAATCTAGCCATAAACCATTCCTCCTCGATTTCTTCTAATTGCGTTAGCCTTTCTTCCAGGTCTTCGCAGTCTGTTAGGCCTGTGAGCGCTGCTATTCTTAGACTAGGTACAACATATTCCATCGACATGAAAGCTTCCATGCCATACACTAACTTGAAAGGTGTCTGTCCAATCAATTTCTTGTGCATTGTCTTTTAAGCCCATAATACAATAAGTAGGCATAGGTCCTAGTCGTTTCGCTGCACATTACATACTTTGGTCAATGCAGTCTCCAATATTTTGTTGAATGCCTTTATTGTCCCATTAGCTTGTGGGTGGTACATGTACTTTTCTAATGATACACATGGAACTCTTTTGTGAGTGCACTGATGGTTTCATTCAAGAAATGTGTTCCGCGATCACTCATTAAGATTTTTAGATAGCCAAATTGTGTCAACACATTTTCGAAAAAAAACTTCGCAGCCGTAGCTACCGTATAGTCTATGACTGGTTGCGCTTTCGCCCATCGTGTCAGGTACTCCATCATGGTGATGATGTAGCACACGCCCATATTTCCGTGAGGTTTGATTGGTCCCACATAGTCGATTACACATTTTTCAAATGATTGCAGTTTCATTTGTGGATTTAATGGCATCTCATCCCTTCGTGATGGTTTTCCAGTCCTTTGGCATATATCACAGGCCTTACAATGCGCTTTCACATCTTGGCGCAAGGATGGCCACCATAATCCTGTGCAAAAAATCTTTTGTGTGGTCGTGCATCCTGCATAGTGTCCTCCTACAGCAGCCCCATGTGCTTCCGTGAGGATCTGACCTCATTCAAATTACGATATGTATCTTCGCAATATATCATCATTGCCCATTTTGGATAGGTGCTCTGTGATGATAGAAAAGTCCATCGCATGCACCACCAATTCCTTTTTCTGTTGGACTGAGTATTCCTTCGGCGTAGTCCCTGATGTTAGAAAATGGATTATATCTTTGAAGTGCTTGTCCATGATGCACACTATAAAGAGTTGTTCATCAGGTAGTCCCTCCTCCAAATTTGTTGGTTCCTCACCCGTCTCAATTCGTGACAAGTGATCTTGTCCTACATTTAGGCACCCCGGCTTGTTTATGACCTCAAAATCATATTCTTGGAATAGTAAGAGCCATCTGCATATGCATTCCACCAACACAGGCTTATTCACCAAGGATATCAACACAGAATGTTCGATATACGTCTTGAAATGTCCTCCAAGTAAATAGTGTCGATATTTTTGGATCACGTACACCATTTCCAACCCCTTGCACTCAGTGGTGGAATAATTCTTTTCTACTTTGGACAATCTCTGACTTGCAAATGTGATCAGGTGATCCACACCCTCCATGCCCTCTTGTGTGAGTACGGCGCCTAGCACAATACACGACGCATCAACATGTACATGAAATTCCACATCAAATTTCAAGAATACGAGGATTGGAGCGGAGGCTAGTTTCCCCTTTAGGACATCCAAAATCTTCATGCAATCATCATTCCATCAATATGTAACATCCTTTTTCAATAGCTTTTCCATCGGTGTTGTTATTTGGGCATAAATTTTGATGTACTTCCTATAGTATCCAGTGTGTCCCAGAGTAGCGCGTAGTTGTTTAACACTTTGTGGTGCTTCCAAATTTATAATAATGGCAATCTTCGCAGGGTCCACCATCAATCCTTTTTTGTAGACCACATGTCCAAGTAGGTTTCCAAAGGAAACGAGGAATGTGCACTTCTTAAGGTTCAGCGCAATCTGGTGTCATTGGCAAGTATCCAACATCAAGCATAAGCTCGCTACATGGTGCTTAACTAATCCAAAGACAATCCAATCATCTAGATAGACCTCCAAGAACTTGTGGATGTATTCTTTGAACGCAGCCACAATGATGCATGAAAATATAGCTGGCACGTTCTTCAGTCCAAATGCCATAACAATGTATTTAAAGTAGTCCCATTCTGTTGCGAAGGTCATTTTTCTCCTATCTTTTGGCACAATCTTGATCTGATGGTACCCTAAGAACCCATCCATGAATGAGTATGCTTCATGACTGCCAACATTCTCCAGTACTTCATCTGTGAATAGTGTCGGGAATGGATCATGTACACAGGTGTCGTTCAAATTTCTAAGGTCCACGCATATTCTTATTTTTCCCTTCTGCTTTTTCTCCTATACTACCATAAGACTCACCCAGTTGGATTCTTCCATTGGCTCAATAATTCTTGTTGTGAGCATTTTGTCTAATTCATCGTGGACCTTTTCTTTATATTTTGGATTCAACCAGTAAGGTCGTTGCTTAACTGGCTTCGTGTTGGGTTTCAGAGTTATCTTCATCATCCCTAAGTCACCAACGATCCCTTTTAAGTCTATAATTTTGGTCAGGAACAAGTCTTGGTATTTGCAGAGTAACGCAGCGACCTTATCCACTGTGGCATCATCCTAATAGTCCCCAAGCATTGCGTACTTCGGCTCCGCCTCCGTTCCAATGTTTACCTGCTTTGTTTTTAGCGGCGCAGTGATGTCGAGATCTCCTCCAACCTCACAACAACCTTCCGTTTCTGGACTATTAATATTTCCTGGGTCCTCATCATCCTCCTCAACATTTACATTGCAACACTCTAGCATGCAGCTCAGCCATGTCACCCATTTTGGCTAAAGTTCCTCCATGGGCTCCTGGGGTATTTTGAAGATAGTTTCTTTTACTGCTTGTAGTGCATCATCAATAGTATCTAACCGATGATTATCAAATGTGAAAGTTAATAGAAATCCCTCGCATAAGACATTTCATTCGCTCGTACCATGGTGGAGCTCCGTCTCAGTATACCAATTCATGGGTATGACATCCAGGGTATGATAGAATAAATGTACCCATTCAGGCTGTGGGTCTTCTCCATAGACCTTGGTCCATTTCGTGAGGTGTGTGTCTGGATCATCTCATCCTTCATATTTGTCTACTAGCCATATCTACGGTTTCCCAAATCATAGGCGCAACATCCTTCTGCATCCGTGCCAGTCCTCAAAACTTCCTTGATGCATACCCCACCATCATGTGGGCATTGCATGTAGTGCCCACTTCAGAGCATCGAACCACTGTTGTTTTGGTATTGTGCTTTTAAATTTGTTCAAGAATTCAACTAGCATTGTCAACCCATCATATGTAGGCAAATCCCTTGCCTTTGTTGTCATGCAGTGCAGTGATCTAACCATCATGTTGCAATTAAGCGTTGTTACTTCGTGCAGCTGATTCTTCCATCTCTCTATTTCTTCTTCTGAATCTGAAGTGTAGGAGCTTTTGCACTCTCACGAAATTCTTCCATCTACAGTCGGATTCACCTAATCCTATTCTCACGTAGTTATCTTATACATATAATCGATATCTTCATCACTATCATTATCGCACACCGATTCAGTGTATCGCGCTCCTTCGACTGGAACTAGCGATACTACTACGTGTAGTGACTTTTTTTCAAAGATCATTTTGTGCTTCTTCATATTTATGACTGTATTCATATCGATGGCCTAGTCTATTCCTAGTAGTTTGGGATAGGGATTAATATCATCGACAATCTCTATCACTTCAAAATCCACCTCCATGCTCGCACCTTCAATATTTACTGTTACCCCTTGCAATCTTCCCATGGGCAAGATCTTTTATTGGTTTGCCATTCATAACTGAATAGGAGACCACTGTAGTGCAGGTATACCCATGCGTTCCCATGTTTATTTTGGCAGTACATTCATGTCCGATCCGAGATCCAAGATTACCTAATCCATTTCATACTCACCGATTTGCGCAATCAACCTCATTTCCCTTCCTGTGTGCAATGCATGCTTTCTAAGTTTCCAGACCACTTGCGGCTCTCCTGACCCCGCACACCTAGCGATAAGTCCCTATAGTCCTTTTACTACCTTGCTGTCACGTAACAGTTTCATGCATGTCTCCACAAAGGTAGTGAGCATTGAAGGATCCATCCCTGGCTCTAGTTGATCCTTACTACCTGAAGTGGAGGCCTCCATGAAGCTCTTCTTAGCTTCCATGAATGTCTCCTTCGCGCATTCTAAATCAAATGCGGGTTCCTTTGTAGAAGCCTTGCAAACCCAAGCACTTTCTTTTGACTGCTTCCCTTTATCATCGTTAGTGGTCATACCGATCATGAGCATCATGTTTCCATTTAGGTCTTCTTTGCGTGGCTCAGACCTCATTATCCACAAATGCTAAGTCGGAGGGGGCTGGAGTACCCATTTTTCATGCATAATCACTATCAATGAAGGGCAGTCCTTTGCCTCATGATCAAACTAAGTACGGTACAAACATGATGCGCTTGTTGGGTTTGTACAATCTGAGGCATAGTGCCCTAGCCCTCCACAATTGTAACAAATTAGTTGTCGACGACCCCTTCCTAGTCCCATTCCGCCTCAACCTCGACCATGCCCCTAAAATCCAGTGTGCACCATCCCTGCATTTGGGTCAAGGGCTTGTGTTTCGGTATGCACCCTGTATGTAGAAGTCCTCTCCATCATTAGTTCGTAGCTCTGGCAAGTGCGTTCATCATGGCCTACCGACCTATAGAAATTACAAAACAATTGTTGGGATGTCTGTGTATACTTCTACAATAGATGACAATTATCCATAGTGTGTTTTCATCCTATCTGATAGATCGTGCACCATAATGCAGGTGCCACGCTTGGTCCTACCTGTGCCTCAGGTCTTAATGGAAATGACCCTCCTCTTGCCACGTAATTTTTGAACACTGGACAATGGTCCTTGTCATGCCCCTAGCATTTGCATTTTATGCACCATACCTCCTCGCATGCCTTTGGCCGAGGTGTCTTGTCCTATTTCAAACTCTACATCTCTAAACACAGATTTTGTAGTTGCGCATGGATTTGTTGGACTCCCAACCCAAGGTCTTGTATAGGGGTCTCATGCAATCTCATTTCCATCTCTAAAGCTTCGGCCTAGGTGGAAAGTTTTTGTTGTGACAGCATCATCCTTAAGTGCGGCGTTAGTGACGCTACAAACCATACACGGTGCTATCCATCTATCAAAGTCATATCTAATTCACGAATCATACCCTTCAACCTTTGGTTTAGATCCCAGGGGCCTCGCCTTGGAGCATCGTGATCTCCTTAAACCCGATAATTGATTGTGTCTCCGACTTTGGCCTGCTGAATTCCCTGTTCAGCGCAATCTGGATTTCCACTATTCTTGCATTTGGATGATCAATATAATGCTTGATGTACCATGTTAATGCACAATCCTGCAGCATGTTAACCAGCGTAGCCTTTTTGATATTGTCATCCATGACTCCTTATGCTTCCCATAGCGCCCTTACTACAAACCAGACTTGGACTAGATCTTCATTCCCTACTCCTCTGAACATGGTAGTTTGATCACACTCGCCATACTAAACTGCGGTGGTGGCACAGGTGGGGAGGGTGGAGATGGAGGTGATGGGGGTGAGATGGGTGGTGGTGTAGGTGGAGGTGGTAAGTGCGAAATTTGCTGCTCTATCAAACTGACCGCGCTTCTCGTTGAAACTTTTGCGAGCTCTTCCTCACTTTCCCACGAGGGTGAAATTAAAGGACTGGTTTGTAATTCTTCACTACCTCCACTTCTGTAGATCTTCCCACTTCGTGTAGCCCCAAACATTAATTTATTCGCATCACCCACTTTTCACACAATAGCATCTTAATCCAAGTGTTCAAAGGTTTAATATACTTACCTCGCAGTCCTATGAGGAAGCATCGCTTAGCATCACTGTAGCTGATGGTCGCATCTACTGCGAACTCAATGATAAATCCTCCTATAATTTGGTCGAGCCAATGCTCCATAACTCACGCGATATTATCGCCCTACACTTCTAGAATGTGCACTAGTTTCGGAGTCCACACTATTGGTTTGTTGAGCCTACACCCTCCCTGACTGTCTACTAGCTTTTTGATCTACTCATACAACTCAGAAGGAAAGCATGCAAAGAAAATTTTGTGGATTTCCGTATACAAGTAGCACTCCAACCATTGTTCCTTAGATACTCGCGGATTTCTATTTTCCTATGCTGCAAACTTGTGAATCTTCTTATCCAACCACTCTTCAATTTATTTCTTTGTTGGATTTGAGTGGCATGACATCAGACATCCCTTATGCAGATCCCGGTCCCGGCAAGGGAACCAGTTGTTGGCTTGTATGGGCCTGACCCAGGTTCAGAGGTGATTTAGCCAAACAAATCCTGGTACTACTGGCCCTTTCAACAACAGTTCGCAGAGCACGAACTGAGGTCTCACCTGAAGTAGTATGGGAGGGTGCTATAACTAGGTTTCCGCACCCTGGGGATGTCTGATGAGCTTTTGGCGGTCCGTAGTTTTACCCTACATGCACGTTGCTACATGCATCTATTAGTCCCTTGCAACCTTTGATGCTACCTTCCCACGGCCCTACTTGGGGTGCAATCCGTATTATACCCAAGTTCCTTACTATTTAACCTGTTATTACCCGATTACTTAACTTATTTGTGTAAGACTAGTGATAATTAACAGTATATCCAACAATCATATAAGTGTGCATGATAAACAAAACAGTATAAATGTATAGAATGCAATACACAAGCAGATGCATGAAATTTGGAATCAACTTCTCTTTATTATTCTTCATTCAAGGTTACAGACTCGACACTACCCTGCACACTCAGCTACGAGGGTCCGTGCACTTAGCTACGGACTCTACTAGGCCTCTGCACACTTAGCTACAAATCCTCTTCCTACTACTCCGACCCAATACCCTTAGACTCTTGCTCTATGCTCTAACCATCCATTCATTCGCTCTTTTTATACAATCCCATGGTCTGCGGACCATGGGTAGGCCAACATTACATTACATTACATTACAAAACTTAGGGCGAATGACCCTATGACTCAACCTATACTTCGCGCTCCGCGCCCGCAATTTGAAAAGTTTTACAATACATTTGACCAAAACTTGGGCTTTGAGATCCCAAAGTGTACCCACAATTGCTCAAATAAGAGCTTATTAGTGGCCTCTTTTGTGATACTCTTCTTGAAAGCTACCATAATGGCCATCTTAGCGAGTTTGTCAACGACCACGAAAACACAATCGTTTTTGTGCTTAGTAGAAGGAGGGCCTAACATGTAATCCATGGAGATGGATTCCCAAGGTCAACTAGGAGTAGGTAGAGGAGTAAATAGGCTTTTCTTCTTGATGGTTGGTTTGGTAATGGCACGGGAGGTGTAGGATCGAATGTACTTTCGAACATCCTGACAACACTTTGGCCAATAAAAATAATTTTGTAGTACTAACATTATTTTCTTTACTCTGAAATGTCCAATGACCTGACCGTAGTGCACCTCCAAAATCATCTTAGCACACAATCTTGAAGGAACAAAAATTTTTCTAGTGGCATAACAGTGCATCCTTGAGGTGAAAATTTGGAACTTACCTTCTAGGAGTGTCTAGTATGTGTTTCCGAATTTTGGATCACTCTTGTAAAGATGCGGCCACCCCGAAGGATCATTCCCATAGGAGTTGAGCATAATGATCAGTGCCAAGACAGGTGGTCGGCTAAGGAAATATGCAACCTTATTGGTGCTACTCTTCTTTACTCAATGTTCAAATGGAATTATTGCACGTATGTGGACCATTTCTGATGGTGATCATTTTGCAACTTCGCTTTTGTCTGTATGAATTGCAGGGGTTCATGGTATGTGTGGATGACCGTTTCCTTCCCCAGAAAGTAATGCTTCCATCGATGGCAGGCCTCCACAATGGAATACATTTCTTTTTCATAAGTAGGATACTTTCGTACTGTGTCTAAAAGTGTCTCACTCTGGTAAGCCATTGGATGCCCCTGCTGAGTAAGAACTGCACCAATAACATAGTTGGAGGCATTTCTCTCAATCTCAAATGTTTATTGCAGGTTTGGTAATGTCAGCATTCGTGCAAAGAAGAGGTGTTGCTTCAAATCAGAAAACACCTTCTGTTTCATTTCAGACCAAAAAAAAATTTCTTTTACTCTGCCCTAGGTGACTTGACTTGAAGGCCAAGTGATATGAGAGAACCCCAACATGAACCTGAGGTACAAATTGGCAAGACCTAGAAAGTTGCGAAGCTCTATTAGAGATGATGGGGCTAACCAATCCTAAATGACTTGTATCTTGGTTTGGGTGCACATGCAAACCCTGCTCATCAATTATGTACCCTATATATCTAACTTATGTCATGACAAAAGTGCATTTCTCCAAATTGACACACAACCTGTGTTGCCGCAGGGTGTGAAGGAATTTTATAATATGATGGAGGTGGTTTTCCCAACTCTAGCTGAAGACCAAGATGTCATCTAAATACACCACCACAAATGCATTGGTGAAGGGTCGCAAGATTTCATCCATCAATCTCATGAAGGTTGTGGTAGCATTCGTCAACCAAAAAGGCATGACCAACCATTTGAAAAATCCCTCCTTGGATTTGAAGCTAGTCTTCCACACATCAGATGGTTCGATAGGCACTTGGTGATAACCAAACTTCAAATCAATCCTGTTGAAATATTTGGCCCCTTTGAGATGATCCAAAAGGTCATCAATCTATGGGATTGGGTAACTATTCTCGATAGTGATCTTGTTTAGCACGTGATACTCAATATAGAGTCTCTAGGTCATGTCCTTCTTCTATACTAATACAATCAGGATCCCACATGGTGATGAGTTTGGCCTAATGTGCCCTTTCTACAATAACTCTTGAATCTGCCTCTTGATCTCATCATTCTCCAAAACATAGTGCCGATAAACTGGTCCATTCAGTAGCGGCATGCCCGAGGTTAAATCAATGGAGTGTTTGACCTGATAGTGTAGAGGCACCCCTATAGGTGAGGTGAAAATGTCCTTGTACTCCTAGACAACCTTGTCCATATGTTGTTGTTGTGTGGAGGAGCCCTGTCCCGACACTGTGGCCACAACCTTCTTCTTTCCCTCTAGGTGAATCATAAGGAAAACAAATTTCTTGGTCTGGGAAATGATGTTACTGCATTTGTTTATAATGATCAAAGAGATGGTTGTAGGAGGGGCTATGTCCGATATCTTATACAACTTATTTCCCAAAGTAATAATCATAGAGAGAGGTCTAGACTCATATACAACATGTTTCTTTCACAAGTATGGTTTTCCTAATAATACATCACAAACTTCAAGAGGAGAAACATCACACAGTACCTCATACATGAAGGGGTTGATGTTGTAGGGAAGGTGGCACTGCTGGATGACACAGAGATTTTGTCCTTAATGAAGCCACCCAATGGTGTACGACTATGGATGTGTTATAGTCGGTAGGCCCAGTTGCTTCAAAAAATATGCTGACATGAGGTTCTTTTGGCTCCCACTATCAGCAATCAACTGCAATGGAGAACCCTTCACCATATTTGTGAGTGGAAGAGGTGTTCCCCCTCCTCTGGATCTCCAAGCTCACTCTTTTGGATCTTAGTGGTGGCCATTGTGGTACTAGGGTCCGTGTCAATGATCTGCTTCCCTTTTTCATTCTCCTTGTCGATTTTTGACTCAAAATAGGAACATGCATCTAATTTGGAAGCCTTCATCTTGACCACCAGTGACTGCTTAGCCCGACACTCACTTGTGTTGTGAGTGGAGCTCCTATGGAACTCACACCATTTTATTGTGTCCTTCTTTGTCTTCCTGGTGTTTTTTCCTTGCCACTTCGGTGGTTTTTCCTAGGTTACCCTACCTTAGTTTTGCCCTTTTCTCTGTGGTTTGGGGGCATCTTTTCCTTGCTTTGGATTTGTAGATCCAAAGTCTAGCTTCATCTGTTTAAGCTTCTGCTCAATCTTGAAAGCATATTGGTATGTTGTGCCAAGTGAGAGGATGCCCAAGAACTTCATCTCATCTTGGATGTAATTGTATAGATAACTGTGGTACTTGAGTACCAATTGCCGCTAAGAATCCTTGATACCCAACTTCAGGAGGAGGGTATGGAAAAAAATTTGTCAACTCTCACACATCTTGGTCCCTTCCCTGTCAAATTGTGGTCCAATTTATGTATTTATCTTCATAACTCCCGACAGGGTAATTTCTTCCTTTATGGCATCTCCAAAATAATACCAAGTGGCTACAACTAAAAACAGTGAGGATTCCCTCCCATCCTTTTGTTCATAGTAGGGTTCCCACCATTCCTTAACATGTGGGGCAACTTTAAGAAGTGAGAATGTAATCTTTTCCTGATTGGAAAAGTCATGAACTGAAAAATATCCTTCCAACATATTTAACAATTTATCTACAATGTTTTCCTCTATCTAGCCCTCAAATATTGGAATATCAAAGTTAACTTGTACCTTAAAAGAAGTGGCGCCTCCAGAGCGACTCCTGGATGAAGATGCATCGCCCATGGGTAGTCTTCAATGGATCTGCCATTATCACATTCCTCTGTCGCTTGAGGGCTTCCTTGAGAAATATTTTGAATGTCCTACCCCCTTGCCTTTATTTTCTTCTGCCATGGGATGTCGTCGGGTTTTGCGAGGCTAATCTTGCAAAGGTTCAACCAATTTGAGCCCTAACTCCTTATACCTTAACCTCATTGGGGACATGCAAAGAATAAAAGAGAAAGAGAAGACCACTTTGATACCAATGATCTGGACTTGTGCAAGAACACAAAAAAATACAAAAATACCCATATACACAAAGATGCAGTAGAAATAAAACTTCATTTCATTAATATCAAAGAACCAATATATGCTTACATGAAAAAATAAAAATAACTATCTCGGGCGATGGTAGCTTATCTCTGAGAAGAGATGTGGTGGCTACATGCCTATCAGTCATGTTACAATGAGGCTCAAGGGCCTATTTATTATTGAACAATATGGGAAAACCATAACCCCATGGGATGGAACGCCAAGAGCTTGTGGGCCTCATTGGGGTTAGTTGGGAAGCCAACTTCCCTGGGTCGTAACTTGGTCATATTATCTCTATTTGCGGTGTACGGTACTTTGTTGGAAATATCTCTCCTATTACTACAGGATTTGCAATAGGAGCAATGGGGTTGCTGTGGACCTCAAAAGAATTCTATTTAGGGGGTCAAAAATTCTCTGGAAGTTTGGTACCCATAAAATTGCTAAAAATATAAATGCTGCAAAAAAAAGGAAATAGATGAAACAAACTAGAGGTCTAGGTGGAATAAGAGAGTGCCCACCAATATCCACCTGGATCATGTGACCCCTTGGGCTTGCACATGTTTTACATTTTCTCTTTTTTTCGGAAATATAAAATTTCATTCCACAAATTGTGGCAAAATACATGGACAACATAAGGCTTTCTTGATGACACTTTGAGAAGCCAAAATTTGGTGACTCTGACATAAGACTTCATTGTAATGTATTAGTTCCAAGTTCCTATATTTGTTGTTATGTATTTAGTTCTTCATGATATATCTAACTTGTACTTTATCTTCACCCTCCAAAGGGTATGGATAAGTATTGGAACCTTCTAGGTCAACATGAGTTTCCATCTATCTATTATAGTTTAAGATTCCTTTATTCCTACATGATAGAATATTTGTGGCTTATATCCATAAGTGTCCTTGTAACCCTCTTCTTGATGACCTCCTTGAGCATAATTTTTCCATGTTAGGATGATAGCAACTGGAAATGAAGTTCATTCATGATAAGACAATATGAGTACCGCAATCACCTATTCTATCTTTGTTTGCTCATGTGAGGTTGAATATGATGGGAAAATGCACAAGGCTTGAGGGAGAGGCCTTCTTGGGTGCAGTGTGCAAGACTAGGAGGCAAGGAGTGAAGGACGGGGCTGTGGAGTGCGTAATGTTCAGTGTTAAAGGAAGAGGAGGCATGCTTGTGCACATTGTGCAAGTCTTCGAGGAAGAGATGACAAGCTTTCTTACTGAGAATGCACAGTGCGTAGTGCTTGAGAAGAGTCTAGGTTTTGCACATTTAAGCACTTCAAGGGCTAAAGGATGGCCCTACTCCTCTCTGAAAGTGCGTAGTTCCCAGTGAAGGAAAGGGTGGTCAGGGCATTGTGCATATGGCAAGTTTAGGAGACAAGAGTTGCAAGCTTGGGCACTATACCAACACAATGCACAGTGGTTGAGGAAGAGGGTTTAAGGACTACATACTTAAGAATTATAAAGGTCTAGAGATGGCCTTAGTGTCCGTTGAGAATGCACAGTGCATAATTCAAGACAATTTTGGACCAACCTTGTGCAATTGAAAGCATAAGTAGCAAGGTTGAGTGATTGTGCTATGAGATTTATCATTGTGCAATGAAGGAGGTTTTCCTCAAGAGGGGCGTAGTGCACAGGAACACGAGATAAAGATCCCATCACAAAGGCCTAGGAATGTGTAGTGCGCTCATGACTTGGCTAGAAGTTGAGTGTGCTCATGACTTGGCTAGTATTTGAGTGTGCTCATGAGTTGCGTGTTGGGCATGGAATCCCCCCACAGCTATTTTGGGGCTCAAAGCCCAAGTTTTGGTCAAATATTTTGTAAGACTCCGCGAATTGCGGGTGTGGAGTGTGAAGTATAGATGAGTCATAGAGTTGTTTGCCCTAAAATATTGTAATGTAATGTGAAGTCATGTCAGCCTACCCATGGTCCATGGACCATGGGAGTGTATAAATAGACTGAGGCTCTAAGTGTAAAGAGAGCAATTTTTAGAGAGAAGAATAGGAATGGTGCAAGCATAGAAGAAATTTCTAAGTGTATTGGGATGTAGTGGTAGGAAGATGCTCTGTAGCTGAGTGTGCAGAGGCCTAGTAAAGTCCGCAGCTGAGTGCATGGACCCCTGCAGCTGAGTGCATAGGGCGGTGTTGAGTCTGTAATTTGGATCGAAGAATAATAAAGAGAAGTTGGTTCCTATTTCCATGTATCTGTTGTGCATTGTCTTCTTTATATTTATATTGGTTTATTTATTGAATGCAATGATATGATTGTTGAATATGTTGTAATAATCATTAATCTTATGCACACAAGTTAAGTAATCAAGTAATAACTAATTAAATAGCAAGGAACTTGGGTATTATATGGGTTGCACCCTGAGTAGGGCTGCGCAGAAGCAACATCACAGGTTGCAAAGGAATACCAAGTGTGCGTAGCGACGTGCACACAGGGTCAAAACGTGGACCTCTAGAAGCTAATCAGACATCCCCAGGGTGCGAAAACCTGGTTCTTGCACCCTCCCATACTACTTCGAGTGAGTCCTCAGTGCGTGCACCGCGAACTATTGTTGAAAGGGCCAATAGTACCATGATTTTCCTGGATAAAACAACTCTGAACCTGGGTCAAGCCCATACAAGCCAACAAATGGTTCCATTGCCGAGACCGAGATCTGCATAAGGGATGTATGATGTCATGCCACTGGAACCCAACAAAGAAAGAAATTGAAAAGTGGTTGGACAAGAATATTCACGAGTTTGCGACATAGGAAAACAGAACTCCGCGAGTATCTAAGGAACAGTGGTTGGAGCACTACTTGTATACAGCGATCCACGAAATTTTCTTTGCATCCTTTCCTTCTGAGCTATATGAGTGGATTGCAAAGCTAGTAGACAGCCAGGGAAGGTGTAGGCTCGACAAACCAATAGTTTGGACTTCATAATTAGTGCGCATACTAGAAGCGTTAGAAGATAAGATTGCACGAGCTGTGGACCATTAGCTCGACGAGATAATAGGAGGATTTATCACTGAGTTTGTGGTAGACAGGATCGTTAACTATAGTGAGGCAGAGTGATGTTTTCTTAAAGGACCGCGAGGTAAGTACATTAAAATATTTGAACACTTGGATTAAGATGCTATTGTGTGAAAAGTGGGTTATGTGAATAAAGTTATGTTTGGGACTACACGGAGCGAGAAGATCTACAAAAGCAGAAAACCAGTCCCTTAATTTCACCCTCACGGGAGAGCGAGGAAGAGCTCATGAAGGTATCTCCGAGAAGCGCGGTCAGTTTGATAAGACAACAAATTCCACATTTACCACCTCCACCCACACCGCCACCCATTTCACCATCCTCACCTCCATCTCCACCCACTCCACCTCCGCCACCACCACAGTTCAGTATGGCAAGTGCGATCAAACTACCATTATTTAGAGGCATGGGGAATGACGATCCGGACCAATTTTGGTTCGTAATAAGAGCAGTATGGGAAGTACAAGGTATCGCGGATGACAATATTAAGAAGGCTATGTTGGTAAGTGCGCTGCAGGATTGCGCATTAACATGGTATATCAAGCATTCTAATGACCACCCAAATGTAGGAATCACAGGGATCCAAGCCACGCTGAACAGGAATTTAGCAGGCCAAAGTCAGAAACAAAATCAATCATCGGGTTTAAAGAGATAGCGATGCTCTCGAGTGAGACCCCCTAGAACCTAGATCAAAGGATGAAGAGTATGATTTGAGAAGCAAATATGATGTTGACAGATGGACATCATCGTGCATGGTTTGTAGCATCTCTGACACCGCACTTGAGCATGACACTGTCACAACAAAAACTTTCCACCCAGGGCGAAGCATTGGAAATGGAAATGAGATTAGATGAGACCCCTATACAAGATCCTGGGTTGGGATTCCAACAAATCCACGCACAACTACAGAATCTGTGTCTGGAAATGTAGAGTTTGAAGCAAGATGGGGTATTGCCACTAGAGGCATGCGAGGAAGTATGGTGCATAAAATGCAAAGGCCAGGGGAACGATAAAGATCATTGTCCAGTATTCGCGAACTACTTAGCAGGAGGAGGGTCGATGTCGTTAAGACCGGAGGAATAGGTAGGGTCGAGCACGGTAGTTGCATTATGGTGCATGATCTATCAAATAGGAGGGAAACACACTACGGATAATTGTCATTTGTTGCAGAAGTATGCGTAGACAACCCAACAATTGTTTTGTAATTTCTATAGGTCGGTAGGCCACGATGAACGCACCTGCCGAAGTTACGAATTAATGATGGAATGGATCCCTACCTATAGGGTGCATACTGAAACGTGAACCCTCGACCCAAATACAGGGATGGCATGCCCTGGGTTTTAGGGGCGCGGTCGAGGATGAGGCAGAATGGTACTAGGAAGGGGTCACGGACAACTAATTTGTTACAATTGCATAGGGCCAGGGAACTATGCCCACAATTGTGCCAACCTGACAAGGATATCATATCTGTATTGTGCTTAGTTTGATCATGAGGCAGAAGACTTCCCTTCGCTGATCGCAAGAATGCACAAAAGAGGGGTATTCCAGCCCCCTCTGACTTAGAATTTACAAATGATGAGGTTTGAGCCACACGAGGAAGACCCAAATGTAAACATGATGCTTAGGAGTGGTATGACCATAGGGGATGATAAAGGGAAGCAGCCAGAAGAAAGTGCATGTATTCGCAAGACTCCTACAAAGGAACCCGAGTTTGATTTACAACGCGCGAAGGAGACATTCATGGAAGCTAAGAAGAGCTTCATGGAGGCCTCCACTTCAGGTAGTAAGGATCAACTAGAACCAAGAATTGATCCTTAAATGCTCACTAACGTTTTGGAAACATGCATGAAACTGATGTGCAACAGCAAGGCAGTCAAGGGACTACAGGAACTTATCACTAGATGCACGTGGTCAAGAGAACCCTGCATGGTTTGGAAATTGGGGAAGCATGCATTGCACACCGGAAGGGAAATGAGGTTGATTGCACAGATTGACGAGTATGAAATGGATCAGGTAATCCTAGATCTCGGCTTGGTTTTGAATGTACTGCCAAAGAAAACATGGGAAGGCATGGGGAGACCCGCATTACAATGGTCCCCTATTCAGTTACAAATGGCGAACCAACATAAGATTTTTCCCATGGGAAGATTGCAAGGGGTGACAATAAATATTGAAGGTGTGGGTGCCCAGGCAGATTTTGAAGTGATAGAGATTGTCAATGACAGTAATTGCTATCCCGCGCTACTAGGAATAGACTGAGCCACCAACATGAATGGAGTCATAAATGTGAAGAAGCGTAAAATGATCTTTGAGAAAAAGTCACTACGCGTAGTGGTACCGCTGGATCCAGCTGAAGGAGCGCGATACACTGAACCAGTGCACGATGATGATAGTGATGATGATATCGATTGTATTTAGAAGATTGTTTTGCGAGATTAGGATTGGGTGAATCCGACTGTAGATGGGAGAATTTCGTGGGAGCAAAAAAGCTCCTGCACTTCCGATTCAAATGAAGAAGTAGAGCAATGGAAGAATCGTCTACATGAAGTAACAACGCTTAATTGCAACATGATGGTTAGATCACTGCATTGCATGAAAATAGAGGCAAGGGAACTGCCGACATATGATGGATTGTCAGTGGTGGATAAATTTTTGAGAAAATTTGAAAGCACAATACCAGAACAACAGTAGTTCGATACACTCAAGTGGGCATTGCACGCAACACATGCACGATGGTGGGGTACACATCAAGGAAATTTTGAGGAATGGTTTGGATGCAGAAGGATGATGTGCCTATGTTTTGGAAAACCCTAGCCTCGAATGAAAGTCAGTCAGCAGCAGTGGAACAACTTGCACGCCCACCTTTCCCGATGGGTACAAACATATGTTGTACAGCCAGCACAAGCACACACCAACCCCAAAACAGAGAATCAGAACAAATTGTAGCAGCAGGAAAGGCGACGCGCGCTACCAATTATCCACATTGAAGCATTTCATAGGGCGTGCAGAGTACTGAACCAGGTTGACCAGGCGAAACAAACTGATTGGGACCTACGAGTGCCAGCGGTTCGATGGGCCTACCAGACCATGTGCAAAACCATGAATACAGAGACGATTCAAACGGAGTGCTAACTATACTTACAAAAGAAGAACCAACAAGGAATCTCCACGTACTAGCTCCCACAGTGGCGACAACGCGCGATGGAAAGGAGGAAGAAATCACATATCTATGTGAGAAAGAACATCTAAGGATTCAAGAAGCCATCCGATGAGGGAACCTTAGATTCCACGAACTCGAAAAGGACCAGGTACGATTGAGAAAGAAAAGCATTTTGATGGACGTTGTGATCACAAGGCTGGAAAACGAGATCACGCAATCATGTCTCGTTGAGAAACCAAGGATGACAGGGCCAGATACAGATGATCATACTACTACATTAGACAAGTGTCACTGAGAATTTATGACTCTGCTGCCATGGCTACGATCGTACCTCACCAAACACAGTAACTAGGTGAGCGCACTACATACAGTAGAATGCACAGCACCGGCTATAGCGAAGGAAATTAAGGAGTTCCTATAGACTACATTGAAAGGTGAGTTGAATTCTCGCACAGGTGGCACAACCACCTGACTAGCCATAGGGGGCACAATCTTAGTGCTCGAGGAAGTTGAAAGAGAGTGCGGGACCCTAAAAGAGTATGTTTGGGAACTATGTGATAAGGGAGGTGTGTGAAAAACCATCACGTCCCAAGCTTCGTGCCTGCACATGGGGGACGCTGCTGCCATGCGTGTAGGCTGGGAACTAACTGTTGGTGTCACTGTTATTGACAGGATGTCCGATTTAAGGCAAAAGGGAGCGAGCGCTGGCATTTAAGACATGAATTAAGGGCAAGCTTTGGGACAATCTACAGCCAAGAAAGCATTAATGACTAAGAATTGGGGGAACGGTCGAATTCAAATTCAAAAGGCGCTATAAAACTGCAAGGGCTAGCCATAAGACAACACTTGTTTATTTGAGATTTCAGCAATCACATAGAGCACGAGCATTGAGCGCCAAGCGATATTTGAGCCCTCAAGTTCGCGAATAACCACTGATAGTTCAAACAGGATGACAACTACTAGGAGAGGTGTGGGTTTTGTAGAGAGTACCACCAACGAAGCTAAGCGGAACTCCACGATGCAGGATGTCCCCAGAGATGCTGGGGATGTGGCGAAAATTTCGAAATCACCTCGAACGTCGAGGCCCAAGAAGGATAATCACGTAGTGGGACCAATCCGCATGTCCTCACGGAATCAGCAGTTTGGTAAACTCTCTGTCACGCGGAAAGAGTCGTTAGTGCGGACACAACCGACCTTCCTAGAAAGCCTAAGACTCTCTAATGACAAACAAGACAAATAAGAGCAATCCTTCCCTAAATATGCTTTTACAATATGAGAAATCAAGTGTTTAGATCCTACCTGCAATCCAACGCTGTTGTAGTAGTCTAGCTTCGTTGATCCGGATGAGCTCCTCCTTCCCTTCGAAACCTGCATTCACCAACAATCAAACGATTAAATAGCACCTGAATATCACATAAAATAAAACATATTTAACATATAGACCAAGGAGTATATGAAACAACTCATTAATAACAAATTGTTGAGAAGAATGGACTAATTTGTATTAAAAGGTAACAAAAGGAACCATTACAACCTGAGCCTTGGTGTTGTGCAAGCTCCTCCCAGGGTCCACAAGAGTTCTCCCTTACTCTGATCAGCTCACCCACCTCCCAATGGAAACAAGTAAAGATGGTAATCTCTCCTCACAAGCTTCTACAAGGAAGTCCTAATTCCAGCAGCATCTACCCTTAGGAATGTTCAGCTTTCAACCTCTCCTCCCTTTGGCCCAATGCCTGTATTTATAGTGCTCTAGAGGAAGTTATTCAGGTCCACCATCAATGGGGTAAGCCCCTCTTTGGATGGGATAGCTCCCCTATTGATGGGATAAGTTCCTCTTTGGTAGGGATACATGAACCATCTGGAGGCGCTTCATACACGTCAAACATGCTTCTAGAAGACTCTAGAAATGACCACAAGTAACTTTTTTGGAGTGAAACTTGCGCCTTTTGACCTTTACAGGAGTACGCACCCATCCCTTTACATACAGAGCGTACAAGTACGCAGGTATTGTGAACTTGGGTTGCGTACCCGCAGGTGAGGCTAAGAGAAACTGCGTACCATAGATAATTGACTTTTAAATGACTTTTCTCTCTTTCTTGAAGTTTGACATGGAAAGCAGAGGCATGAGACTTGCCAAGGAGGATAGTATGACAGTGGATGGAGCCATACTAACTGCAAATAGTCATGGTGACATTTTTTAGTGTAACAGATTGCCCCCTAAAGTGTGAAGCCTGTAGTAGATTAGGGTTTTTATGATCTAGGAAGGGTGAAGTACTTTATCATTTCAAGGAGTATCTTGCGGAGGACTGGGTCAGAACCTGCAAATATTCAACACAAAATACATATATAAGATGATATCATCGCTGAGGTAGGCATTCCCATACTCAGATTGAAAACTTTAACTAACAATCTAACTACTGCTCTGATACAAGAATGATTTTGCATTACATCACAATCATAGACTTTTGTAGACACAGTATGGACGCAGCCATCTGTTTATGATTAGTCTACTGTATAATGAATACAAAACTCCTCGCAGCCTGGATGGTGGAAACTAGATCCAGGGTCTTCATTTCTACCTCCCGAATTGGTACGATTCTATCCATGCGAATAAATGAGTTGATGTCGAGCATGGTAGAAACCACTTGATTACCAGTCAATGATGTAAACTGTTAACAAGTGTGAGAGAGACCACCAGTGATGTCAATGGTTCTCAAAGTACCCAGTAAAATCCATGAAATGTGAATGAATGAGTTGATGTTGAACACGTCACGGAATCCTTCGATCGAAAGTCAATGATGTAAACTGTCGTCAAAGGCGAGAAACCTGCCATTGATGCATGCAGACTTCAAGGTACTGTCGATTTCTAAGTCATCTTTCTAGATAATGTGCTGATGTCGATAGAAAGCGACTCGTTGCAGGCAAGCCCACAACACGAAATCATTGTTCAAGTTGAAGAAATGTTGCTGTAAGGATTGACTCAGGGATGGTCAAATGGATGACAAGTATTTTGCATATGAATGGTTTATTTGCAGAGACCTCTTTGAACACATAACGACACGACAGATGGTTTGGTGACGATTGACCCAAAGTTAATACCCGGAAATGGTTGAAAACTTTCAAAGTGGTTTGATCAACTTTTAAGGCGAAGGATTTCCCAACCCAGGTGAACGGAAAGTGTCATGTTCAAGAGCGGTGATAAGGTTCTTCTGTAACAAAGGATAACAAATCGGTTCATTCTTCTCTCTTTTCCCCCACCATTTCTGGCAAGTACCTCTTTATTTTTTACAAGCTTGAGGAGGATAACATATGCTTGATTATAAGCTCATCCTTCGGATGAGTCCAACTTAGTTTGGATTCGGACCCTAAGAAGGAGTGGTCCGTTCCTATTTGTAATCGAACACGTCCTTTACTGTGAAATTTTAATGAGTCCAGTATAGGAGAAACTCGACGTTTTTCATTTATAGAGAGTCTGAAAAAACTAAAGAAGACTCCAAGGTGAACTTTTTCGTAAATTTGTGTCTCCCAAGCCCGAAAAAGTATAAAATAATACCTGAGAGAACCGCTTGATCTCGCGACCAATGAGTACTTTCATGATTAGTGTCTCTGACTTGAAAAGTAAAAAGCGATCAAGGACACGTCATTTTATTTCCGTATCGAGTTTGAAACGACAAAATCTCGGCAATCTTTTCCTGTTTTTTACGGTCAGAAAAGAGCTATAAGGGGACCGTCTTTTAGTTCCGTTTTAACGAGTGTAAAAGAAACGCTCGGCAATCTTTTCATGTTTTAGGAGTCAGAAAAGAGCTTAAAAGATGACTCTGATGTTTTGGTTCGTGAAAAATGATGATTTTACTCTAAAGTCCTTTTGTCCTGCACAAAAACAACACATTACTCATACCTGTTTAAGATGGGTAAAAATACATTGAGAAATCTCCTTTCATGGTGAAAAATAAACAAACTTAGCATTCATTCATCCAAAAAACCTATAAAAAGACTTTTTACCATGTCATTTTTACCATTTTACTGTTGAGGTTGAGAAAAGGGCTTTTGACAAGAAAACTTCCCGTGGACTTTGCGGAGAATCCGACCGTCAGAATCGAGCGCCGTCTCTTTCAGGTATTTCACAACATCCTCCTATTCAATTTCATCCATTTAGAATTTCATTTCAAGTTTTAGTTTGATTTTTTGGGGGGTTTAGGATTTTAAAATATGTTTCTCGGGGGACGCAGGTGCCCTATGGGCGACCTGCGTACCCCGACTTTTTCGTATATGGGAAAAAGGTCGGGGTACGCAGCCCGCCTTCAGGACAGCTGCGTACTGCCACTCTGTCTTCTGAATGCGAGGTGCGTACCACGTGAAACACGGATTTTGAAACCCCAAACTCCAATTTTAACCAACCAAGTTTTATTTAATGAATTCTAACTATTGTTTTTTGGTGTGTAGGTCACTCACCATGCTAGATTGGCGTGAAAGAGAGCACGAAGACGTTGATTTGGCCGCAATAGGTCATCAACCTTCTATTGATGCATTAAAGGCATGCGGACTCTACAAGTACTGGGCCATACCTGGCATGAGGGCCCAGGTGCCATTCTTAGAGTGGCTGGTTGAAAGGTGGAATATTCAGGATCAATGTTTTTACATCGGAGAAAACCAGCTCGAGATAGAGTCCTCTGACATATACTTTCTCACTGGCTTGCCTAACAGGGGCAAGCAACTCTCTCTATTCGGGACTAGGTCGGGTGGCCAATCCCTTGCTAGTCTCCGACTAGAGTGGTGCAACAATCAAAACCAGGAGAAGGGGATAGAAAGCAAATATATATCCCGACCTGAACTTATGGTAATTGCCTTTATAGTTACCAGACTCTGCGGTGCTGCCACTTTGCACATAGACACTGGTTCCCAAATGCAGATGGCTATAGATTGCTTCCAAGGCACCATTTTCAACTGGTGCGATGCTGTGTTGGCCAATATGAAGGGCCAACTAACCAGGGCAAAGAGAGGACAACTGAAGACCTTTGGATATGGGCCTTTAATTATGAGCTTTGCCCTAGAGAGAGTTCCAATGCTGATCCCCCAGCATCTTACAGTTCCAGTTGGGCCTCCTCGGGAGCCTAAGTTGACAAGATGGGTTGCGGTAATGGCCCGGCATCCTGACGAGGGAGCAGCAGTTGTTCGATTTCCTGATGGTTACTTTCATTGGCTGGAGGGCCAGGTCTTTGCGATTCAGGATTTTCCGTATGCCGGAATGGATTTTCGCAATGATCCGGACATGGTTCTTCCACAGGGAGAACAATGGGACGACAGAGGTATTTCAGTTTTCACAAGTTTTTAAATTATGTATTTTTTTGTTTTTTATATATCGCCTCAAAACTGACAGCACAAATTTTCAAAATGCAGATGTAGGTCCACGGCGTCCAGCCAACCTCCGGGCTTTTGAGAGGAGAGTACCAGCTGTACCAGCACCAGCCCCACAGGATGCAGTCGCAGAGACCTTAGCTGAGCTGGAACAGGATCTAGAGCGTCTGACGGTGGATATACCAGAGACCACTATAGATGACATTCCTATCCGACTTCAGCGCTACGTGGTCGTAGTCCCAGGACCTTTCAGGAGGTTCCTGTGTAGGGTAGCGCGGGCAGTGGTCTCGTATAGAGAGCACCACCAGTGATTGGCTAGTCACTTTTGTAGACACATATGACATTTTTGGTTTTTTGTACTTATCATTTTTGCCGATCATAAGGTGTTTTTCAACCTATGATCGAAGACGATGTATATTTTTGACACACTCCTATTTATATATATATCATTATTACCGGTTTATTTTGTTAAACATGTGTGATGAAATGTTTATAAATTTACATTTATGATTGTTACAAATGTCTATTTAACATTCGAGACGCCATTGCATCTGCTAATGTATTTAAAGACCTTGGAATATGCTGATATTCAATCTAATCAAATTCACGTTCCAAGAGACGCACCCTCAAAAACAATCTTAATAACACTGGATTTCTAATGGCATAGACTCTATTAAGCTGTAATACAACGAGTTCAGAATCTAACCTCACTATCAAACTCTGAATCCCAAATGAAATAGATTCAGATAATAATTCAATCACTGCACTCTATTCTGCAATGTTGTTTGTTGTTTGACCAAGGCTCACCCCATGCATAGAAACTAACTCGTCAGAGGGCGAATAGATAACCCAAGCTGCGGAAGAGATATTCCGTGTACTACGACAAGCACCATAAGAAAATCCAATGTATGTTTGTAGAGGCGTCGACATCTGCAATATCAAGAGTAAAACCAAGATAAGCCAGAATAACGACAAAAACACACTCTTTAAACTAAGCACACAGCCTAAACTAAGCAAACATACCAGCTAGAAAGAAAATTAACCTAACTAGAACTAACTAAATCTCCATACCCACCATTTAAGCATAATACCTCTTTAGGTAAAGTCCATTTCTGGGCTTACCCAAAGAGTCCCCATCAAAATCTACCAGCTCATAGGCCCCTTTTGCCAGCTTTCGCTTGACAATGTAGGGCCCATGCCACATGGGAACGAATTTTCCAGCACCTAATTTATCGTTAGCTTGATCATATAATAGCACTAGGTCTCCTTCCGAAAAATTACGAGGGGTCACGTTACGATCATACTGAGCTTTCATCCTTTCTGCGTGAGTCTCGATTGCCAAAGCAGCATCACGTCGAGTCTCATCTAATTTAGCTAAGTATAACAGACGCTTCTCCTCTTCGGAAGTAGCTGGGAGTAATTCGATAGCCATTTGAAGTGATGGGATTTCGCATTCAATGGGCAACACTGCTTCCAAACCATAAACTAGCTGGAAAGGAGTGAACCCTGTTGATGTTTTTACTGAGGTTCGATACGCCCATAGCGCTGAGAATAACATGTTGTGCCAATTCGACTGATGAATACCAATGATTTGTCGGATCATGATAACTAGAACTTTGTTGATGGATTCAACCAAACCGTTTGCTTGAGGATAATAAGGAGTAGAACTATCATGGCATAAACCAAGCTGGCTTGTAAGTTCTGTCATCATAATGTTTCGAAAATGGCGCCCATGGTCAGTGATTATCGCTTGTGGGACACCAAACCTAGCAATAATATGATTGAATACGAAAATCGTTGCTGTTTTGCCGCTTGCCTCGAATGTAGGCATCGCCTCGGCCCATTTAGTAAAATAATCAACCGCAAGGATGATATACGCATGCCCCCCAGCCGAGTGAGGGTTACAAGTAATAAAATCGATACCCCATTTAGCATAAGGACCAACGGCAATTATAGGGTGGAGAGGAGCAGGTGGTGCGCGCATCTTGCGATCAAACACTTGGCAGTTGTGGCATTTTCGGACCGCAATGATACAATCTTTAAACATGGACGGCCAAAAATAGCCAGCACGCAACACCTTCTGAGCTGTGGCATACCCAGACATATGACCGCCACATGCTCCAGAATGACAGTCATTCAAAACCCTTTCTGCCTCTTCATGAGTTAAGCAACGACGAAAAACCAAGTCCGCCCCACGACGATAAAGAGTATCTCCAATAATTCTGTATTGTTGGGACTGGAATCGAATTTTCCGGCGTTCCGACTTTGAATCTTTGGGCCGAAAGGATTGGGTTTGGAGATAGACGATTATATCCCCATACCAAGGATCTAAAGTGCTGATAAGAAACAGAGATTTGTCCGCAATGGGTTCCTCTGCCACAGTCTCCGTGTCAGCACGCGGGAAGTCACACATCAATTCCGCAAAAACTAAGGATTTCTTAGACTTGGACTTCTCAAACTCCAAATCGAACTCCTGCAGGATAACAATCCATTTGGAGTACTTGCCCCCGAGCAATTGTTTTGTCAAAATATAGATCATAGGGTTGCAATCCGAAATCACTGTAGTTTTATGGAGAAGAATGTAATGACGAAAACGCTGGACAGCCTGAACAGCTGCCAGGGCCAATTTCTCCACATGCGAATATTTTAGCTCAGTGGGATTTAACGTCCTACTAAGATAATATATGACATGTTCCGTTCCGAATTCATCTTCCTGAACTAAGACCATTCCAATGGTGGAGTGGGAGGCGGCGAGGTACAAAAAGTAATCCTGGTTGTAGTTGGGAGGATGCAGCAACGGTGCATGGGTCAACGCGTGCTTAAGTGCATCAAAAGATTTCTGAGCTATCTCATCCCAAGAAAATTGAGCGTTTTGTTTCAACAACCGGGTGAAATCCTTTGTAACCTCGGCGTAGTTAGGAATGAATCGACGTAAAAAGTTTGCTTTCCCTTGCAAACTTTGGAGTTGGCGCAAACTCGAAGGAGGAGGCAATTTGATGATGGCTTCGACCTTTGAGGGATCGACACGGATACCGGCTTTTGAAACGACAAATCCTAGCAATCGTCCTACTTCTATGCAGAAGACACATTTGTGTGGGTTCAACCGAATTCGATAATGCCGACACCTCATAAAAATAGCGCGTAAGTGGACAAGGTGATCAGCTCGATGTAAAGAATGAGCAGGCAAATCATCGAGATATGGTTGCACAATGTGCTTGATGTTGAAAGCAGACTTTCAAAGTATACCCTTGGTGGGCGGTTTAATTACCAAGTCCGGGTTAGGTTTCTCGATCTGTAGTGGATCGGAACCGGGAGCTGAGGTTGATGGATTAGAATGAGAAGATTCTGCTTCTTTGCCATCAACAGGATTCTTACTACCATAATCTTGCGATCAAGTCGCAATCCGTACATGAGACATCATCAATATGGGCTCTTCACTGGCACTCGAGGAAGAACCTATCATTTTACTCTCCTGCTTTGGAAATGGATCTTTCAAAACAGCAGGAGTTGGGGAACCTTTAACGATTTTCACAACCTCTGCCCGATGAGGGCAATCTCTTGTGAAATGATCTTCTTCACAAATTAAACAAGGATAGCGAGGTTTGCGCTTTTCGTCGTTAGATTCCGACTTCTCTTTTTTCTCCTTTGGAGCCTTGTCTGCTTTATCCTTCTTCTTGCCTTTCTTCTTACCACCGTTTTTTTATTTAGCCGTAGATGACTCTACAGCGTGAATATCGGCAGTAATTTCAGGAGAAGATTCTCCTGTCGGGGAGTCCGGTATGGTTATTATTGGAGAAGAATTCTTTGAGGATTTCTTCTTACTTTTAGTATTCACCGTACCAATCATGCCATCAGCAGCATGAGACCCCGAAGGAGCAGCAGCAATTTGATTCGACTTAGGAAGATCTGGGATCTTCTCGTGCAACGTACCCGACTGAGTGTAAACTAAGTCAAGGTACTGGGCTTGAGAAATGACTTGCTCCTCAGTAACTACTCCGGCCTTAGCTACATCTTCAGTAATCTTCGGTAATAATGATTTTACAAACCATTCAGCTAGGATTTGGTCCGGGATAAAAACTTTCACTAAATGTCTTCGACGTCTCCATTCATGAATATGATCGGAAATGTAAGTGGAGGTCGACTGCTTTAATGAAGTTAATAGCTGCGTGCCGTTATCGTATCTGACCAGCAACTGAAAATGAGTTAGGAACGAGGTAGCTAACTGGCTAAAATTGTAAAAAGAGGCCCGTGGTAACTCAATGTACCACTTGGCCGCGAGACCAATGAGCGTACGCTGGAAAAGACGTAAGCGGATCGAATCATCCGAGATAGAATTTGAAGCACACCAGAGGTGGTAAGTCATCACGTGATTGGACGGATCCTCTCCAGACTTACCTTCGAACTTGGGTATATCACTGGGCAACTTATTTGGCATTGGCGGCCAGAACGGAAGATATTGAATTGGATTGTTCGTTAGGCGCGTCAAGTCTGGTAAATCCAAAGTTGCGATAAACGGTAACTGCCGATTAGGATCTCTAAAACTCTGGGTCACAAGACCAGTCCCAGGAGGAGGATATCCAGGATAACTAGGAACAGGAATCGCATTAGGGATATTATATCCTCCTGGAAAACCAGGATTAACCGAACCGTACCGGGGTTGTTGAGGTTGTTGATAGGTGTACCCAGGATACGGTTGATACTGGTAAACCGGTTGTTGGACAGCAGGACCGAATTGGTACTGTCCCTGGTACTGTTGGTGGGTAAATTGAGGTTGAGTTGTTACAACAGTACTTAAACCAGGCTGCCCTACAGGCATCTGGACCGTGGTTTGAATCGTAGATCCGGACAACGGTAAAGATGTCTGAGGAGTGGTTGCAGAGACAGTAGAAACCGGAGCTGTCGATACTCCAGAAGTAAGTGCGGTAGATGTTGCGGTAGTTGCAACAGCCGTTTGAGATGGAGTACTCGGTGCAATTGGCGGCTGAGTAACTACTGAAGTTACAGAAGTTTGAACATTTGACTGGACAGGTTGCGGTTGCTGGGGTGGACCAGAAACTACGGGTTGTCCAGTTTGAGGTACCAACTGTATACTAGGCTGCAACACCTGTTGACCTTGTGATGGATCCCACACTATCATTCCGGGTTATTGACCCGTAACAGGTTGAGGATACTGAGATCCATAACCGGATTGAGGATAGGATTGATAACTGAAAGGCATAGTTCCCATACCTTGAACATATGACTGACCTTGAGGTGGTTGATAACTTTGACTCGAGTATTGACCTTGAGGTTGATAACCTTGGGGTAAATACTGATACTTGGGTTGACCTTGACCTTGAGGTTGATACCCTTGGGGTTGATACCCTTGAGGTAAATATTGATACTGAGGTTGACCCTGGGGTACATATTGAGGCTGGGGTTGACCTTGAGGCATGTATTGTACCACGGGTACATACTGACCTTGAAGCTGCCCCCCAGACACAATTTGTGTACCTTGAGGTTGCCCCCCAGGCGTTAATTGAGGCTGCCCCCCAGGCGGTAATTGACCACCTTGAGGTTGAGAAACGGGAACTGAACCTGACATCATGTAAATGTCCCCTACACCCAACGGTTTATTACCATTGTTTCCAACTAATAACCCATGATCAATGGGTTGAGGAGATGCTCCCGCAAAGGTACCAGAAAGTGATTGATACCCGATGGGAACAGAAGGACCGCCGTGTAAGAAAGATTCAGGAGATTGAGTGAACACGGACGACTGACCAGACATATTTACCGGAGTATAGATACCTCCAGGTGGAAAAGGAGTACGAGGTGGAGAAAAACCTACCTCTGAGTTGTCTAAATAATTGGTTAACGAAAGGTACCAAGTAGTACTTCTAGGAGGACTGTAAAAGATAGATTCACGCTCCCTAAGATCAATAGTAGGTTGATCTTCAAGGGTAGATACGCCTAATTCTTCCTCTGGAGCAAGTTCTTCAATAGCTATCAAACCAGTAGGAAGATTTTCGGTGATGACTCTTTCTACCCTAGGTGAATCTGGTACACTAGAAGTTGGAGTAACAGGTTCAGATATTTCAGGTTCTTCGCCTATATCACTAGTAGATTAAAAACTACCAGCAAGCTCAGAAACATCAACTGCTTCAGGATTATAACCTGTCTCTAGACTTTGGTAATCTTGATGGACTACCAACGAAGACTCTCCTTCTTCTGGTGAACCTACTCTACTGCCGCTAGGAGGAGTTACAAGGACCTTTAAACCTTCGTAATGACTTGGGACCTCTTGAGGAGATTCACCCCGAAGTCTACGGGATCTTCTCAACAATTCGGCCATAGAAACAACCTCAGGAGACTTGCCCCGAAGTCTACGGGACTGTCTCGGTAATTCCGCCATAGTTAAAAACTTTTAACTACTGCACATGCAAACAAAGTAAAATCTCAAAACAAACCACCTAAAGTCTCTAAAGAACCAAACAAATTTGAATCATACGCCTAAAGAATCTAGGGCGTCAAACCAAGCACAAACAGTAGCCTTCCAGACCGAAAACGCTAGTTGGAGATGAAACCCAACATCGCTGGATTCAGTACAGAAGTGGTGGGTGGAACAGTTACCCCGGCAACCTGCTTAATGAATAGACCGGCACAAGTTCCTCCACTTTAACCGTCTCGAGTGAAGTGAACCCCCCGGAAAATCCAAGTGAGTCTAGCCGACGTCTGCTCTAGGTACAGTGGGATCTTCCCTCCACCGTCACCTCGGTAGAATCCTAAAGATAATGGTCACTAAGGTTACCAACCGCAACAAATGCACCTGGGGGAACAGTCTACACTCCGACAGCACGCAAGGGCAGAGTATCAAGCTCAATCCCCTTGCCGGTTCCTTGACAATAATCCAAGGTTTACCGACAAGTGACCCCTGGCTCCTTGACAATGGTTAATCCGAGGTTTACCGTTTGTAATACGTGCGTGTCTGGCGTCGTTCCCAACGAGGGAGGATTGATCCCCTCACTGGTTCGGACACGAGCTCGTGCTTCTCCTTTAAGAGGAGCTTTCCCAGAGTACAAATGAGACAATTGGATTTATTCTATCACAAGATAAGCTACTTGTTTGGTTTTGTTGTCTTGGAGAGTTAATTACTCTCCTACTCCAAGACACTAGCCTGATCTAAATTGGTGTTTCAGAGCCCTAGTAAATAAAAGTTACTACGTTAATTTTACTTTAAGCGTTAATTTTATGGTTTTTCTTAAAGACAAAAGGTGATGGAGATGAAACTAGTGGTGTGTAGACTCTACTCGCAACCACTACAAAGATGCACCTAAGATGATTTACACTACTTTTCCTTTTCAATGAATCTCCTAACTAAGAGAGTTGGAAAATGCAAATTTTATAGAAAACAACTTTCTTAGTAAAGACAATCAAAGAAACAATTTTCTTTATCTTTTCAAAACACACAACTCATGACCACTAATTACTCTACGAAATTTCCTTTTTCTTCCAAAATCTACAAATGCTACCAAAGCAAACTTTTTCCAAAAGGATTTTTGTGTTTTTTCTATGTTAATAAAGCATATAAAACTATTTTATCAAATCGAATTTAACAAATCTAATACAATCAAATCAAATTAATTCAAAAGCAAATCAAAAGAAAATTTACCTAAAAGCAAAAATAATGAGGAAAAAAGCCTACAAGGATGATTCCCGGATGTTTTACTTAGTCAAAATGCAACTAAGGATCAGTTCATGCAGAATCATAAACTAACCAAAAAACAAAATCGAAATCTTTTTGTTCTTTTTTCTCAAGAATGGAATTCAAGGTTTTAACAAACAAAATTTTCGAGATTCGCAAAGAGAAGACACAAAGGTAGGTCTCTCACTAGGGTGACTTCTATGACAAGCCCGACTCCTAAGAGGACTGATCAAAACCAGGGAGATCCAAAGTTTGACAACCTCTAACGCCAAAGTCACTACAGGACCAGTTAAAAATCAAACCCTAAGGCAAAAATCCCTATGAATTCCACCAAAACCCTCGACACTAATGGGACAAGTTCAGGGAAGATCTTTGACAGTAAACTGATGGATCTGGGCAGTAAAAACAAAATAAAAGCAAAATCTAAAGAGCAAAAAGAAAAAATTGAAATTTTCTCAAAATTGACAGGGGTACGCAGGTCATCTGTTCACACAGGCGCGGGTACGCACTGTGCACAAAGACTCAGTGCGTACAAGTACGCACTGTGTCAAACCCAGAGACTGCGTACTGCTGGCAAAGCTAAGAAAAATAAAAAACTAAATTGACTCTAAGCTAACCCACCCAAATACACAGCTAGACAACCAAAAATCAGAAAACAAGCAATTTTTCTCAGACCAAAATATCAAATCAAAAAGAACTCAAACACATTCATGGAGTCCCCAGCGGAGTCGCCATTTTGTCACGCGGAAAGAGTCGTTAGTGCGGACACAACCGACCTTCCTAGAAAGCCTAAGACTCTCTAATGACAAACAAGACAAATAAGAGCAATCCTTCCCTAAATATGCTTTTACAATATGAGAAATCAAGTGTTTAGATCCTACCTGCAATCCAACGCTGTTGTAGTAGTCCAGCTTCGTTGATCCGGATGAGCTCCTCCTTCCCTTCGAAACCTGCATTCACCAACAATCAAACGATTAAATAGCACCTGAATATCACATAAAATAAAACATATTTAACATATAGACCAAGGAGTATATGAAACAACTCATTAATAACAAATTGTTGAGAAGAATGGACTAATTTGTATTAAAAGGTAACAAAAGGAACCATTACAACCTGATCCTTGGTGTTGTGCAAGCTCCTCCCAGGGTCCACAAGAGTTCTCCCTTACTCTGATCAGCTCACCCACCTCCCAATGGAAACAAGTAAAGATGGTAATCTCTCCTCACAAGCTTCTACAAGGAAGTCCTAATTCCAGCAGCATCTACCCTTAGGAATGTTCAGCTTTCAACCTCTCCTCCCTTTGGCCCAATGCTTGTATTTATAGTGCTCTAGAGGAAGTTATTCAGGTCCACCATCAATGGGATAATCCCCTCTTTGGATGGGATAGCTCCCCTATTGATGGGATAAGTTCCTCTTTGGTAGGGATACATGAACCATCTGGAGGCGCTTCATACACGTCAAACATGCTTCTAGAAGACTCTAGAAATGACCACAAGTAACTTTTTTGGAGTGAAACTTGCGCCTTTTGACCTTTACAGGAGTACGCACCCATCCCTTTACATACAGAGCGTACAAGTACGCAGGTATTGTGAACTTGGGTTGCGTACCCGCAGGTGAGGCTAAGAGAAACTGCGTACCAGAGATAATTGACTTTTAAATGACTTTTCTCTCTTTCTTGAAGTTTGACATGGAAAGCAGAGGCATGAGACTTGCCAAGGAGGATAGTATGACAGTGGATGGAGCCATACTAACTGCAAATAGTCATGGTGACATTTTTTAGTGTAACACTCTCCATGGTAGAAAAGGGCAAGGCTATCACCATTGAGACAGATAATGAGTAGGAGGATCTAGAGGCCCTCGTCGATGAGACAGAAGCAGATGAAGAAAAGGAAGAAGACATCCAGCAAGTGTGTGCTGCAGTGAAATTGCTTGAGTACATCCCTCCATGGAAAGGGAAAGCTAAGGTACCCAAGGATTTGGATGCCACTAAGAGTGCACTCCAAACCTCTCTCCACCCCAATGGAATTGCGTTTGAGGGCTCGCTCTTGGGCCGTGTGCCCACGACGAAGTTTGAAGATTGGGACTGCACGGATAGTGAGAAGTTCCCACATTTAGAAATTGAGAACCTCATGAAGCAGAGCATGGAGGGATCAGTTACAAAACTGGAGCCGCAGAAATGGTTGTGCGGTGTGGAGAAGGCTGGACTGCTTCATCTCCTATGGATTCCACACTTTCACCATGCACCTATCACAATTTTCGTCATTAGGCAGTGATTTTTCCTGGTGCACGATGGGTACTTATGGTTGGAGGAGCCTATTCCCATCGTGGCATTCTTATTCACAAGATTTCCCAACTCCCCTGTAAGGGAAAGGACCCTGCAAAGATAGCCGGAAAAGCAGAGATTTGGCGCTCACAGAAGCCATGAAGAAGAAATACAAACTGGAAAAGAAGAAGAGGGGTTACGCAATCAAAGACATTAAAGATAAAGGGGTGCACATAGCCACCCAACTCCTAGCTGGGAAGGTGATGAGAAAATGCCGCGGAGATGAGGTACCAGCGTCGGTAGTTGCGCTGGTAGAACAATGGGCAGAGGAGGTCCAATTCAACTGGGCCAAATTCCTATGCGAGGATTTCCTAACTAACTGCAAGGAAGCTCAGGAGAAGGGCAAGACCTTCCACTACGCATGGTTTCTCTTGTCTATTTTACTGGTAATAGGGAAACTGCCTGAGGACAGTCAGTTCCCTAATATTGAACAGGATTTACCAAAGGCCGCAAAGTATGCATCTCTTTGGGCTACTAAGGATGCCATGCGAATCTGCGAAACTAATATTTTCTGGGTGCTCATGGAGGCGAGCATCCGGATGTGCATCAATAGGAGGTCATGCCTATCCCCCACAATGTACAACAGTTTGTAGATCTTTGGAGACTTTAAGGTGGATATGCACAATGTGTATATCAAGGCGTGTAAGGATCTGGCGCAGAACTGGTCCATGCTCCCCTTCATCGCCATTGATGATGTGATCTTCTTAGTGCTAGAATCATGGCCTCCTGAGTGGCACAACCCAGATCTGGTGGAGCAGGATAGAAAAGAAACACAAAACCAGAAGGATGCAACCAAGTTACGTATCACCCATTTGGCCCAGCAAAAGTGCAACAAACAATTGGCCATGAAGGTAAGGGCTGCCCGCGAGGTAGAAAAGGCAGCTACAGAGCAGGCAAAGGCTGCTGAAAATGTAGCAGCAGCACAGGAAACAGGGACCACCATGACACAGGAGGAAGGGGGCCAGAACTTGTCTACAGGACAGGGAGTAGAGGACACAGTAGAAGGTGCAGACCCAAGCACAACGTCTACCCAGCTGAAATAGTCACGCGTCATGAAGAGATCAGGTCCACGAAGAAAGGTCAAGGAATCCAAACTGGACATTGAACCAATTACACTAATAAAAGGCGACCTCTACGACATCGGCAACATGGTTTGCAAGGTCACCAGGGAAGCATTCCAGAAAGCCATGACGGAGCAATAAAATTTGTTCGGGGCACTAAGGGTGCAACTGCAGGAACTTCAGGTGCGGCCCCCACACGAAGGAGCAGTAGCTGCCTATGGCACTGCAGGTACATCAACAGCAGAGCAGTTACTATGAACAAAGATGGCTAACACCATAGTGCTACCGGAAGGAGTACTAACAACAGAGAACAAGGATGACTGAGCCACGGTAGGCAGGATCAAGGGAATGGGACTTAATTTGGCTGCCTTCTACGAGACACATTGTATCAACTGCAGGATGGCCTCACAGTAGAACGTCGTGCCAGGGAGGGTCGCGCGATCTAAGTATTGAGTGAGTAGAAGATCAACATGGAATAGCTCAGCCTCCAGCATGATGATTTAGTGTCACAGAATCAACAAATCGTTCAAACAGTTGATGAAGCATGCTAGCGCGTTCCATAATTGTCCATCACCACAGAACTACCCAAAGAGATGCAGATCCACTGTTTGGGAAGTGGAGTTCGAAGTGCGCGCAAGGAAACCATGCGGGTACAGCTGGAGATGAACCTCCAGATTGTTGAGCTACGGTTGAAGGCGCAACCTTCCACTCCTTCGAAAGTTAAAGAACAACACGTTAGCATGATTCAATCAGGACTGGAAGAAATTGGATGGGCAGTGCAGGACTATATCGGTATGTTGGACCAGACTTTTGATGTCCTCACATCCTTGTAGGAGGACCCCAACATACAACACCTGGAAACAGAGGCGTGTGAACCACAGCAACAATATGACAGTGTTAAGGGAACTGTGCAGATAGTCGTCCTCAACCAACGACTGACAAATATGCAGCAAGCAAGGGCACTGAAGAAGCAGGTGGATGTTGCAAGACAGAAAGAGGTACTTCTCAAAGCGCATGTCTAGCCTTGAATTAATGAGGCCTTCACCATTACGACCGAGATTGAGGGCAAGCTTGCACAAATGTAGGGACTATATGCGTTAAGGCAGATAATAGGGCCTCACAAATAAGCATCAGAAGAGAGCATGCAATAGGTCCAGCAAACCGCAGAGCAATGCGTCGTGGACCTCCGAGCAGTACGGGACCATTTGGAGGGTCTCCATGACAAGATCACCGCACCATCAAAGTGACTCGGGATGAGTCACGATGATTGTGTTGGGGGTCCATTGGGCATGGAATCCCCCCATAGCATGTTTTGGGGATCAAATCCCAAGTTTTGGTCAAAGTTTTTGTAAGACTCTGTAAATTGCAGGCGCAAAGCGCGAAGTATAAGATGAACCATAGGGTTGTCCGCCCTAAAATATTGTAATGTAATGTGAAGTCATGTCAGCCTACCCATGGTCCACGAACCATGGGAGTGTATAAATAGAGCAAGGCTCTAAGTGTAAAGACAACGATATTTAGAGAGAAGAATAGGAATGGTGCAAGCATAGAATAAGTGTCTAAGTGTATTGAGTCATAGTGGTAGGAAGAGGCTCTGTAGCTGAGTGTGCAGAGACCTAGTAAAGTCCGCAACTGAGTGCGCGGACCCTTTCAAATGAGTGCGCAGGGTAGTGTTGAGTCTGTAATTTGGATCAAAGAATAATTAAGAGAAGTTGATTCGTATTTCTGTGTATCTGTTGTGTATTGTCTTCTTTATATTTATATTGGTTTATTTATCATGCACACTGATATGATTGTTGAATATGCTGTAATAATCATTAATCTTACACACACAAGTTAAGTAATCGGGTAACAACACATTAAATAGCAAGGAACTTGGGTATTATACGGGTTACTCCCCGAGTAGGGCTGCGGGGAAGTAGCACCATAGGTTGTGAAGGAATACCAAGTGTGCATAGTGACGTGCGTGCAGGGTCAAAACGCAGACGTCCAGAAGCTAATCAGACATACCCAAGGTGCAGAAACCTGGTTCTAGCACCCTCCCATACTACTTCGGGTGAGACCTCAGTCCGTTCACTATGGACTATTGCTGAAAGGGCCAGTAGTATCGGGATTTTCTTGGCTAAATCAGCTTTGAACCTGGGTCAGGCCCATACAAGCCAACATTGCGTAGAGCTCCAAAATTGACTAAGTGTGCTCAGATCAACGAGACAAGAGAGTGAGAGCACATAATAGGTCTTAAACAATGATAATGCACACACATACACCCATGCACATGAAAATAAGATACATAATACCAAAAAACAGCATGTATACATTAAACTCACACTCATCTCCAAGTGCAACATTTAAAATATATCTTCACGATAAAAGTTTCAATTGTAACCAAAATGTGTGCTATACCATGATAATGTGTCCATCTCATGTTCTAATAATAAATGGGATCAAATAATGCAAGAGAGTGTGTTGGAGCTACCTTTGGAAGGTGTGCCAAGGTGCTCTTAAGGTGTGTGAAAACAAGTGAAAGCAATGCATGCAATTTAAAAAATAAAGACAAACAACACATGCAAGAGTGAAAGCAACAAAACATGACACATGCAAAATATAGAGGAAACATAGATGACACATGTAAGAGAAAAAGAAATAAAAATCAACACTTGCAAAAGAAAAAGCAATAGTTGAGAATCTCACCTGAAAGATGGGGCATTTACAACCATGAGAGAGACAATACTCCTTGTGCTCCAAAAGTGCACAAAGCTCAAAAGTGAAATATAAATGTCAAAATGAGCTTTGGACTTGACTCTCTATATAGGGAGAGAGGACGTGATTAGGGTTAATATTTGTGAGAAGCTTAGTGCATGTTGAGAAACTAGGAGTCAAGATTGAATTCACTGCCACTAAGAGGTGTGATAATACTGACTTGAAGAAGGAATCTCACTTTCAACAAAGAGTGTACAATCACTATCTATATAGGATTCCCTTACACTATCTCTAGAAAGTACACAAATTAAGCATTTTCTTAAGAAAATATCAGAATGGTCATTAATATGTAGTGGATGAGGAGGAGGAGCTGCTTCCGTGGCTCAATGTTAGAGACAACATCCAAGATTCACACAAATTATTTCGTTGTTCATAAACATCCACACTTGGAATTCTTTCTACATTTCGATCATTGCCCCCTACCATGCCTTCTAGACTTTTATTTCCTCTAGCTTAGGGGATGGGGAAGTATTTCTACTTCCTTAACGATTTATGTAACTTCTATGTAGTATTATTTGTGGCATGGAATAT
Source organism: Pinus tabuliformis (assembly GCA_031772625.1). Taxonomy (NCBI): domain Eukaryota; kingdom Viridiplantae; phylum Streptophyta; class Pinopsida; order Pinales; family Pinaceae; genus Pinus; species Pinus tabuliformis. The sequence continues at coordinate 1,108,892,461 of CM062804.1, read as the reverse complement.
GCTTGTGTAGGGAGCAATTTTGTGCTAGACCGCTCCAATAATTTTTCACAGCATGACTTCCTTCCTTCAATCTAAACTAGTTTTTATTCCCTATTTGAATCAACCTTCAAATACAAAAAAAGTAGTTTGAATTTGAGGTGAAAAAATGAAAAAGGAAAAGAGTTTGTGTGTTTTAGTAGACCACACACCTTTGTTGAAGCTTTTATTACCTCTCAATACATGACCATAGTGTAAGGAAACTAATGCTTACCACAAACTAATTTCACATAGAGAGATTATTTCTATAGGGAGGTAACTGTTGAAAGTATAATTCCAACTGCAGGCAGAGGTTGCGGACACCGAGAGTTGGACATCAACGGCAGCAGAAAACCGCTCAGCAAACCCCTGACAAATTTCGGACAGCTTTTTCATGAAATCGGTTTCCGGATAGTCGAGTCTGATCCAGTGAAATTTCTCCACGCGTCCAGCACTTTTTGCAAAACCACCTGCCATATCGGGACGTAAAGTTCGGTAACAAGGGGCCTTCCGATATTCATTCAAGCCGTCCGATGGGGTTCTTCGTTCTCTGCCGTCCATCGTTTAAACATGCACTCGAAGCTGCATTAAATACTTGCGTGGAGTAAAGTTGAAGTTTGGTTGACCGCCGGTAAAGAAATTCAATGCTTTAATTGTGTTCGTAGAAGTATTGGTAAGAGTCTTTAGTTTTAATGTTTTTTTATAAGTCGGAGGTATGGGCATATGCTCTTACGTATTATATTTTTTGTATGGCATACATATTATATATGTTAAGTTCTTGTTGCGTTGACCATTGAGAAACGAAGCAGCAGCGAAAACCAAGGTTTTTGCACAGCAATGCAAGCTAAGAAAAACAAGGGGGAGTGCATAAGTTTAAGGGATGTAATATTTTACATTTCGCACATGGGATGAAATCAGAGCAGGCGGCAGCAAAAGAAAACAAGGTTATTGCACAGCAGTGCATAGAGACAGAACAGAGGGAGTAGAAAGTTTTTATATGCGTTGTTTTTTTTGAAGCAAAGAGTATATACATTGCACAGCAGTGCGAGGAGTGTGAGCACATAATGTTTTCTATTATTACTGCATATGTAAAAATTTGTTTTACAGCAGTATGAGTAAAATATTTTTCACACCAGTAAATGTAAAAGGGTTTTACAACAGTAAATGAAAATGGGTTTTTACACACCAGCAGTGTAAATTCTCAGGAGGAGACAGAGTTTTATTTTGTTGGCTGAATGTATTTTTGGTGAATCCCTCTCAGTAAAAGAGGATGAATATGTATCAGGCATTATATTTTAATGAATACAAATCTCTTTGTGTGGGTGTGTAATACTCTGTTCTCAAGAAAAAAAAAAATTAAGCTTCCCTATGCAAAAGATCCTGTGGAGAGAAGGAAACAGAGCATTGCCTCTGTGTGTTCAGTTTGTTTGTTTTTGGGATTTTCCCAGAAAAATCCCCATCAGTGGTATCAGAGCCAGGTTCAGGCTCTTTAAAAGTGATAAAGAAGCTAAAGGGAGGAGTTTCTTGTTGCAACAGTAAATCTTCTCCAGCAGAGTGAAGTCTCAGGCAAAAGAACCCAAGTATTCCTCAAAAAAAAAATTGTGTAGCTGTTGGAAACAGTCAGTTATTTTAGATACACAGTCAAGTGTTTTGAAAAGTGCAAAAATGGCAAGGTCAAAGAAGAAAGTCTCTAATCCTCCTAAGGATGTGTCTCCCTCTGCTACTAAAATAGAAGACAATCTATTTGAAAGCATTCTATTTGAGGCTTCAAGGTTTAATGGAAATTTTGATATGTGGGAAATAAAAATGAGGACTGTCTTACAGTCTCAAGGGATTGAAATTTGGGAATCAGTGATTGATGATAGCAAGATGGATAGAGAATCCAAGGAGTGTAATGCACAAGCAGCAAAAATAATCTTGGATGGACTGCCTGATTCTGTAAAGAAGAATCTAGGAAAATATTCATCAGCAAAGGAGATATGGGACAAAATTCATGACCTTCATGCAAAGGGAGCACTGACCATGACTATCAGTCAAGAAGGAAATTCTGAACCCATCATAGAAGCTGAAAGTGAGAAGGTTGATCTCATTAAATTTCAAGTAAAAGAAAGGGATGAAGAGCTCACCAAGCTTAAGAAGGAACTTGATGAAAGTAAGAGGAAACATCATGAAGAAGTCATATCCATGACAAATCAGTTGAATAGAGCAAAGAAGTAGGAAGAAGCCTTGTCAAGTCAACTTGAACAAAGGCACAAGAGAGTCAACAAGCTTGTAGAAGAGATTGGACAGTAAAAGGTAGAGGTCTCCTCCCTTAAGTCTGAATTACAAGAAGCAAGGAAGCAGGCACAAGGAGCTGAAAAGAAAATGGAGAGCAGTCAAGAAGAAATCTCCAAAATGAAGACAGATATCATCTCTGTTAAAATAGCAGCAGTTGAAGCTACTCGTAGCAAGGAAGAAACTGAGGAACAACTTACAAAGAAGAATAATGAGTGTGAAAGATTGGAAGAAGAGATTGTCCTCCTCAGGAAAAAGGTTGAAGGGATGAACAAAATCATGAAGAGCTCTCAAGCCTTGGATGACATGCTCAGCTATCACAGATCTCCATCTGATAAATCAGGACTCGGGTATGTAGGTGAACCTTCAAACAAGAATGAATACGCTTTAAGCAAAGGAGATGTGAAGAAGCCAGAAAGAAATTGTGATGCTCCTAGTTCCAGCAAAGGCAAGGAGAAAGATCAAGGCTACAATAGAAGAAATCCTACTCCAAGTAGAAAACTAGCTCCAAGAAGAAATGTAGCTGATGTCAAAGAGGTAAGAGGCAATGGTTATCATCAAAGGATCTCAAGGCAGCAAGGCTTCAGAAGTACATCAAGGAAACCTCCATCTCACAGGTACCAAAGTTCATTTTTTGGCTATTGTTATTCTTGTTCAAACTTTGGTCATATGGCAAAAGACTGTAGAGAATTTCATAGAGATAGATGCTATGGTCTCCGACAACCTCCAAGAAACAATTTTACAAGAAGAAATCATGAAACCTTATTCATGAACAATGTAGAATGTTTCAAGTGTCATAACATTGGGCATATGGCACGTGATTGTAACTTAACATGGGCTCTTACACAAGCTAGACCCATGCAAAAGAAGAAAGTTACACAAGTATGGAGAAGGAAGGAAATACAGTTTGAAAGCCCCTTGAGCTCCCCAGTCGATCTAAGTTTCTTTTGAGAAAACTTTGTTGAAAGAAGATGATGCATACAATTAAGGGGCGCCTGTAATTTTTGTAACTTTGCTGAGTTATCTTCTTATAGGGGAGAGATATGGAATTAAATCTGCCATAAAAGCAGAGAAAAAAAAGTCTGCAGGGCATGGAGACTGCGTGGAGGATGTATTGCAGCGCAGCAGAGCACAAATGAAATCTTTTTGTTAATCCCTCTGAAATGTAATACGCAGCGGTGTTGAAAAATGTAATGTTTTTGCTTTGTTTTTTATCACATATGCATTGCAATATGCACAGAAGTGCGGAGAAGAAAAAGGGGCAGCATTGAAATGTGAAGTGCAGCAGCGCAGTGAAAAGAAAATGCTTTTACGCACAACAGTGCGAATGTAAGTGCAGTGAAGTTTTTTGGTTATTGTCCATTTTGAAAACAAAAGGAAGAAAAACATGCAGCAGTGTGCAGAAGTGAATTTTTTTTTGTGGTAATGAGAAGAGGGCAAAACGCAGCAAAGCTTAAATGCCCAGTGTTTGAGAATGCAGTGAAATTAAACACACAGCAGAGTGAGTGTAATATGCAGCAGATGGAAAAAAATTTTGGAAGTGATGAAACGCACAGCAGTGCGAAGAAGTAAAAGAAAGGGAAACATGTGCAGCGCAGTGTAATTTTTTTTTGCTGAGACAGAGAATGAAATGCACAGCAGTGCAGTCAGTTTTTTTTACAGTAAGTGTGAAAATTTGTAAGCTGGGACAGAGTAATTGTTCCAGAAGAGACAAAGTATTTTGTTTTTGAAAAATGCACAGCAGTGCTTCAACAGTGTTAATTTTGAAGATAGAGAGCAGAGTAGACGCAGCAGCGTAGAGGAGTGCAGAAAAGGAAAAATGCACAGCAGTGCGGATATGGATTGTAATGTAAGTTTTGTGGTTGTCTGTTGAGAGAGAAGGTAGAAGCGCAGCAATGCATATGAATGCAGTTTTTGTTGTTTGCATCTGAAATGCAAGTGAGACACAGCAGCAGTGCGATTGTAATCAATGAAGGGGAGCAGGCAGCAGCGTGAAGTTTTGGTTGTTGTTCATTGTGAAAACAACAGGAAGGGAATGCGCAGTAGCGCAAGTGAAATGTAATGCAAAGAAAACACAACAACGTGAAATCTTTGTAGTTGTTTTGTTGAGAAAACAAAAGGCAATACGTTGCAGCGGGTATGTGCTAAATGAATGTAAGAGACAGATTGAAGTGCCTCTGAAGAAGGCATGTTGGAGAATCCCTCTGTTAAGAGGAAGATCTATTGTTTTTTGGTGAATCCCTCTGTTAAAGAGGAAGGTGCTTTTCAGCACAGTCACTTGGTGAATCCCTCTGTTAAAGAGGAAGGTGCTCTTCAACACAGTCTCTTGGTGAATCCCTCTGTCAAGAGGAAGATGCTTTTTAGCATATACTGGTGAATCCCTCTGTCAAGAGGAAGGTGCTCTTCAGCACAGTCTCAGGTGAATCCCTCTGTCAAGAGGAAGGTGCTCTTCAACACAGTCTCAGGTGAATCCCTCTGTTAAGAGGAAGACTCTTTTGATTGGTTGTGGAACTGCATCTGAAGCAGTTGGTGAATTCCTCTATGTGAGGAAGAATATTTTAGTGAATCCCTCTATGTGAGGAAGACTCTTTTGTAACAGCAGTTGAAATTAAAGGGGAGTGTTGAAAGTATAATTCCAACTGCAGGCAGAGGTTGCAGACGCCGAGAGTTGGACAGCAACGGCAGCAGAAAACCGCTCAGCAAACCCCTGACAAATTTCGGACAGCTTTTTCATGAAAGCGGTTTCCAGACAGTCGATTCCGATCCAGTGAAATTTCTCCACGCGTCCAGCACTTTTTGCAAAACCACCTGCCATATCGGGACGTAAAGTTCGGTAACAAGGGGCCTTCCGATATTCATTCCAGCCATCCGATGGGGTTCTTCGTTCTCCATCGTCCATCGTTTAAACATGCACTCGAAGTTGCATTAAATACTTGCGTGGAGTAAAGTTGAAGTTTGGTTGACTGCCGGTAAAGAAATTCAATGCTTTAATTGTGTCCGTAGAAGTATTGGTAAGAGTCTTTAGTTTTAATGTTTTTTTATAAGTCGGAGGTATGGGCATATGCTCTTACGTATTATATTTTTTGTATGGCATACATATTATATATGTTAAGTTCTTGTTGCGTTGACCATTGAGAAACGAAGCAGCAGCGAAAACCAAGGTTTTTGCATAGCAGTGTAAGCTAAGAAAAACAAGGGGGAGCGCATAAGTTTAAGGGATGTAATATTTTACGTTTCGCACATGGGATGAAATCAGAGCAGGCGGCAGCAAAAGAAAACAAGGTTATTGCACAGCAGTGCATAGAGACAGAACAGAGGGAGTAGAAAGTTTTTATATGCGTTGTTTTTTTTGAAGCAGAGAGTATATACATTGCACAGCAGTGCGAGGAGTGTGAGCACATAATGTTTTTTATTATTAATGCATATGTAAAAATTTGTTTTACAGCAGTATGAGTAAAATAGTTTTCACACCAGTAAATGTAAAAGGGTTTTACAGCAGTAAATGAAAATGGGTTTTTACACACCAGCAGTGTAAATTCTCAGGAGGAGACAGAGTTTTATTTTTGTTGGCTGAATGTATTTTTGGTGAATCCCTCTCAGTAAAAGAGGATGAATATGTATCAGGCATTATATTTTAATGAATACAAATCTCTTTGTGTGGGTGTGTAATACTCTGTTCTCAAGAAAAAAAAAATTAAGCTTCCCTGTGCAAAAGATCCTGTGGAGAGAAGGAAACAGAGCATTGCCTCTGTGTGTTCAGTTTGTTTGTTTTTGGGATTTTACCAAAAAAAATCCCCATCAGTAACTCCTTTGTGTTGTGCATGGCTCACATAGCCCAATTCACAACCACAATAGTTGTAGCTCCTCTTTTCATCCCTCCAACATCCATTCTCATCTCCAACAACTCCTCTAGGAATACTTATGCAACATAAACTTCAAATGTTTACATCGATGGGATGGCTCCATCGATGCCTTTAACGATAGTAACATTAACATCACCCTTCTCTATTGCAAGGTATTTGTGTCTCTAACTCTTCCTAGTCCTTCATAGGAAAACCCCAACCACATTGATGACGACAATCACAAAATTTATAAACATGTTTATAAAATTGTGTGTTATCTTACAAACATGATGGATTGCATAGAATGATGCACAACCAATATACTCTAAAACTTAAAATTATCTATCCTACTCTCCCATGTTCCTAGGCTCTCCGAAGAAAAAGTTAGATCCATCCTTGTTCTCATACCATGTTAATATGGGGGAGTAAATGCTATTTCACAAATAAAAGACTGTAGAGAGCTAAAATAGGGAAACTACCTTCGACACACAATCCTTCAGTTGAGAAAAATATCTCAATCTCATATCAAACTAGGAAGCTAACTATGATTGGAAGGTTTTGTTACCTTTCCTTACTTGACCATAGTGTAAGGCAATCAATGCTTAGCAAAAACTAATTTCACATGGAGAGATTATTTCTATAGGGAGGTAACTCCTTTGTGTTGTGCATGGCTCACATAGCCCAATTCACAACCACAATAGTTGTAGCTCCTCTTTTTGTCCCTCCAACATCTATTCTCATCTACAACAACTCCTTTAGGAATACCTATGCAACATAAACTTCAAATATTTACATCCATGGGATGGTTTCAATGATGCCTTTAATGAGAGTAATAGTAACATCACCCATTTTTTTGCAAGGTATTTTTGTCTCTAACTCTTTGTAGTCCTTCACAGACAAACCCCAACCACATTGATGATGACAATGACAAAATTGATAGACAAGACTACAAACTTTTTTATTATCTTACAAACATGATAGATTGCATAGAATTATGCACAACCAATATACTCTAAAACTCAAAATTATCTATCCTACTCTCCCACGTTCCTAGCCTCTCCCAAGAAAACATCAGAGACATCCTTGTTCTCATACCATGTTAATATGGGAGAGTAAACGTTATTGCAAAAACAAAAAAAGGTAGAGAGCTAAGATAGGGAAACTACCTTGGACGCACAATCCTTCAGTTGAGAAAAATATCTCAATTTCATACCAAAATAGGAAGCTAACTATGATTGGAGAGAATATCTCAAACCAACTAAGATTCAACAACTTCTTACAGGAACAAAATTCTTGTTGTAGAGACTAAAAATATACCAAGTATGAGAAGTAAATTTAATAATAAAATATAGTCACATAAGCATAAGAGAAGTAGGATTTACATAGTCAAACTTCCTCTACCACTATCAATATCTTTACATGGCACTTCTCCACAAAGGTTTAACATAACTATGCTATTTAAATAAGAATAAGAGTATAATATATTAATTTGGAATAAAATACCATCAATAAGAAGATATTATTGTAATGATAATATCATATGTACAAATATCACATAAACAGTGATGGTAAGAAATATAGAACTCATAAACATCACTATAAAATTCCCAATTATGTTTGTATTAAAGTGGGGGAATTTAAATCAAGTCTTTATACTTTGAAGGAATCAAAATTTTTTTTACTAGAAAACATTTTTGTTCAGTAATGTTTCATTGCACTAAAGGAAGTAAAGTGGAATGTTACACAATCTAGTATGAGGGGCATGTGTAAGTATATGCATCTAACCCTAATATGTAACATGTGGCATGAGATAACTAATGTAGTATTTAAAAATAATAAGAAGAAGAACTTAATATGAATCAGATCTATCAAATTAATGCTAAAGAACTAAAAATTGGAAAAAATTAAAAATAAAACTCATATATATATATATATATATATATATATATATATATATATATATATATATATATATATATATATATATATATATATATATATTTGTTAGGATATGTAAATGGAGGGTAAGGTGATGCAAACTTGGTAACCTCTAAAAACTTGAATAGATTTAAACTAGTGAATATGATTTAAACCGGCCTCTGGAGTTTTGGTGTTTGGAATCGATTTGCAGAATGTCTCACTCTTGTTCTACCTATAATATACCTTAAAATATTAAAGATACCATTATTAATGTAGTAACAATGAGTATAAATTATAATGTTTAAATTTAAAATAAATAAAAAGTTTATATTATAATTGGAAAAAATAATTGGTTAACATTTAATTAGATAAAAATTTAGATCTCTTATTTTACATGGTGTCATTCATCCTATCTCACTGATAAAGTTGGCTAACCCTGAACTATCATCCTAAAAAAGTTGGCGGCACAGATCTCATCTTATTTATGCAAACACTCTCCCATAGGTTTTTTTGTCTCCACATGTTTCCACAACAGGTTCACACAGTCGACCATGGCTAGGGACTTTGCATCCATATGCCTCAACACCTCCACCATAATATCTCCATTGTACCATGAGTGCGATGAATCCATGTGCTCGGATTACTTTTCCGACATAGTGATTTGTTATTTATGTAGGGATTGGTCAAGTGCAAGAGTATTAATGGGATGGAAATAGTCAAGTCTAGCATAACATGGAGAAATTCTTGCGATTATATATACAGGTGTAGTGCGCAAGTCTTTGCCTCAGAATTGCCAGTCTGTAGTGGTTTGAATGATTGTTCAATGCGAGTATATAGTAGCACATGGTCCAAAGTTATGTATTTTTTCTTTTTAATATTTCAATGCTACGCAGATAAGCGTTTAATCTATTTCTTTTTCACACCTACGTATTATTAAAGACAAAAAAAAATAGAGACATTTATTGCAATTCCACTGCCAAAAGTCATTAAGTTGAAGGCTCTTTTGCTTTTTGTTGTTTGTCTAAGTGAATTCATAGTTTACACTATTTCGAGAATGGAAAGTAGTGATCGAAATTATCTTTGGTGTTTTGGTATTTTGCGGTTGTTATGTAATTTTTTTTTATTTTTTTTTTTTTAATTTGGTGAATGTAGAGATTGTTTTCGAAAGTATCTTTACGAAAGAAGCGAGTACGAAAATTTTCTACTACTATCCTCCATTTTCTTGAGGAACACAATATTGTTTCTAATACTTAAAAACACTATTTTCAATTTTCTTTCTAACAATGGCTTGGAAAGATAACATCCTTTGTTCTTCAGTGGGAAAACTTGATAGATTTGGTCAAAATGCTCACAGATTTAGATAATCAACTCTCTTCACCGATAAGGAAGAATCATTTCCCACTCCTGACAATTGCTCTGATTGGTTATCATGTTCATTCATATCTTTGCAAGCAGTGTTTCTAATTCTTGCTTACTTGCAGTATCCTGCACCTTGGTCTCATAAAAGACCAACATGTTCTTCTCCCTAGCTTCCATATGCTCCTATTTTTGCTAGTTGCTCAATGATTCTTTAGTCCCTTGAGACACAGTGTGAAGCTATAATTTTGTGAAGTTCTCATCTTAAACCTGTTAAAACATATAATTTCGATTATAATTTATGTTATTTTCCCTAGCTTCCATAATTTATGTTATTTTCCCTAGCTTCCATATGGTAGGTGATCAATGATTCTTTAGTTTTTGAGAAACTATTTGAAATTAAAATCTTGTAAGGCGCCCATTTTAAACATGTTAAATATATAATTTCTGATTTTGAAATGTGATTAATAGAGACATTAACAAAATCAAGATAGATGACCAAGTCTAAAATCAAACCTATATAATCTCTGTTATAATTGGTAATAACTTTTGTCAATCTAATTGTTCGCGGGTTTAAAACTCTAAATTAATATAGAACATTTTTGTCACTACCATACTAAAATCTTTTATAATTCCAACTTCATATTTGGTAAACTCTCTTTGACCTACTGAAATTTTATTGTAATTCTTATCTATATTATATTATAGACTATGGCGAAGCACAAGCTTATGTTTGGGATTTCCTTTTACATTAAAACTCATTTTCCTCTTATTCTTTTGAAACACACCATGTATAAACGGGTAGTCTAGCTACTCTAACTAGGCCACTACCTCATTAGATTGAAAAATAGATAAACACTTATGCGGAATTTTTAACTATCACTTTAACTTGTTTTACATTCAGGCTAATGGAAGATTTCACAATTACAGAGCCATATAATTAATTATTACAGTATTTTATTTTCATTAATTAAAAAGTAGAGAAATCTAAACCCGACTATCAACCGATTATGAATTCGGATCATCGGAACGCTCGGCTTCAAAGCCACTGGCACATTCGATGTTGTCGCAGACATCCTGTTGGCGAGCAACACTTGCCAGCTTCTCAATCGGCGTGATTTTCAAATGCTTTTCCTGAACTGTTTGTAAACTTTGGTTATCTAAATTTGTGAGTAATATCCTTTTATGTCAAATTCCTGACTTATTTCTTTTCCTGAACTGTTTGTAAACATTGGTTATCTACATACAAAATTAAGAACCGAACTTTGCGAGTAATAGTAGTATTTAGAAAACATATTATACATCCTAACCAAAATCAAATTTAATGCGGTTTGAAATATTTTATTATTATATTATATTTTTTTAATTAATATATTTTTAAATACATATAAATATTATTTAATTTTGTATATAAAATATTTTTTTTATTAATTGTTTTTTTAATTTCATTTACTTAATTTTTTTTGGATATTTGAATATTTTGTTATGGTTAATATTATTTAAAAAAAAATAACGTTTTTCTTTTTCATAATACTAATATTGAAATAAATTACCAATATATAGATATGTAAATAGTTTATTCATATTTTATATTAAAATTTGTAAAAATTATAATATATATATATATATATAACTTTTAATTGCTTTATCTTTTTTAAAAGTTATATAAAAAAAAATTTGACATGAACATCAAAATATTTTATTTATAGTCAAGAGTGACAATGAAATATTTTTACCACATATGTGAAGTAGAAGTAGAATCATTAATGTTTTATAACATTTTTAATTAAAACTAATCAAATATGTATATTCATTTATGTTTTTTATTATAACTAGCATTAGCATTGTTTTTATTTAGAGAATATTTTATTTTAAAAAGGACATGTGTCAACTCCACATTGAGCACGAACATAATCACATATAGCCCTCATATTGGGTTGTAGAATGTGTCTCTCTACGCAATGATAATTGGAGCTATGTTTTCACATTAGTGTTTTCTTTCTCTTATTTTTAATAAATGTCAATTTGTAGAATAAGTCACATTTATTTTATAGAATTTGAATGGATAGTTAAAAAAAAAAAAGGAAATGGGTGAAGCTATTTTTGAAAACAAAGCATGGAAAATTACTTCACAGAAGAAATTTGATCCTTAGAATTGGTAAGAAAAAAAGAGAAAGAAATAAATATATAATAAACATATAACAAATTTTCAATTTGACTTAGATTAAAAGTGAACGAATGTACATTGTTAAGACACTCCTTGAAATAGTCCCATGTTCAAATTCCTCATCAATATTAGCATACACAAAATAATAATAACAAATTTCACATCTTATAAGAAGATTTAACTAAACACATGGTACTTAAAAATATGGAAATCTATCCATCTCATGTATACCATGAATTTTCTAAGATCCCTTTTACAACCTAAGTTCAAATTCCTCATAAATATTAGCATACAAAAAATAATAATAGCAAATTTCGCTCTTCACAAAGCAACCCCCCACATTCATACAAACCCAATGGAAATTGCAAAATGATCACCTTCAGAAGTGGTCTACATACCGACAACAGTTCCATTTGAATATCAAGTATAAGAAGGGTAGCACCAATAATGTTGCAGATTGCCTCAGTCGACCACCAATCATGGCGTTAACCACCGTGCTCAACTCTTGTGGGCACGGGACTTCTGATTGGCCACTTCTCTACAAAAGCGACCCAGAATTCGACCACACATACTAGACACTCTTGGAGGGTCGACATGTTCCAGATTTACACCCCTAGGATGCCCTGTTATGCCACTTGGGTCACCTTTGTGTTCCTTCAAGTGAGCGTGCCAAGATGATTTTGGAGGCACACTACAGTCGGGCTGCTGGGCATTTCGATGTCAAGAAAACGATGGCAGTACTACAAAAGTATTTCTATTGGCCAAATCTTTGACAAGATGTCGGGAAGTACATCAGATCATGCACTGCCTGCACCATTGCCAAACCGACCATCAAGAAGCAAGGCCTCTATACCCCGCTGCTTGCCCCTAGTCGACCTTGGGAATCCATCTCCATGGATTACATGTTAGGCCTTCCTTCCACTAAGCATGGAAATGACTATGTTTTTGTGGTCGTCGACAGGTTCTCAAAGATGGCCATTATGGCGACCTGCAAGAAGAATATCATAGCAGAAGCCACTGCTAAACTCTTCTTTGAACGAGTGTGGGTGCACTTTGGGATCCCACGGTCTATCATCTCAGATTGGGACAATCAGTTTCTTAGTACATTTTGGTCCAGTCTCCGGTCGATGTTGGACACCAAACTCACTAAGTCCACAACCTTCCATCCTCAAACTGATGGCCAGATAGAGGTTGTCAATAGGATGATTGTACACATTCTGCCCATGTACAACTCAAAGAATCCACGCACATGGGACGAGAGCCTCCCCTATGTTCAGCATAGCTACAACCGAGCTCTTCGCAACTCGACTAGCCACAGCCTTTTCAGGTGGGCTTGGGATTCTAGCCACTATGTCCCATTGATGTGGCCATGCCATTTGCAGCTGCTCACATAGATTTGGCTCATGTCTAGTCTGAAACAAATAAGGCAACCAACTTCATTAAGCACATCCAACATATTCACCAACAAGTCCATGAAATTTTGGAGAAATCAAATGCGAAGTACAAGCAGCGACATGATCAACATCGGGTGCCACACAAGTTTCAGGTGGGCAACAAAGTCTGGTTGCATTTGCAAAAGGAATGCCTTACTAGAGCCTATCGGAAACTAAGACCACTCAAATATGGTCCTTACACCATTACCAATGTTGTGGGAGATAATGCATTTGAGATTAGCATTCCCCCATTCCTTGTCCTGCACCCAGTGTTCAATGTGGACTGCCTTCGGCCATAATTTCCACCATTACTAGAAACATCCGACATTGGAGAATAGCTCACACCCACAGAGTTAAATCCAGATGTCGCGAAATAAGCTGCAACTGATCAGATCATGGAAACACAGATCAAGCACACTCACCAATAGAATATCCCAATTTATCGAGTTGTCAAAGCAGGCCAAATCCTTCACCAGGGCAAGTGGCTCACCAGGGACCAAGTTCAGCAGAAGTTTCCTCATCTCATGGAGGAGCTCAACGCAATGGGGACCATTGCTTCCTAAGGGGGGAGGAAAGATCCAGCTGGATATTGGTGACCACCTGCCAAGTCCACTTGGACCCCCACCATTGCTTGTCTCAGCCTTTTCAGTTTCCTTAATTATAGCACAACTTACTATTTTTAGCAGTTTTTCGGGTCCTAAACTTCCAGAGCCATTTTGAGGCCCTAAATGACGTTTTTTGGGAAAACTGGGAGCAACATGGGTCCATGGACCGATGTTGCTCTTCCCAAAGTTGTAGTTCTTAGATAGATATTTCTAACGAGATATTGTGCGTGTCAAACGGAGATCATATGCCAAAGTTACGACCTCGAGAAGTTGATGTACCAATTTACCCAAACAGGGCCCACAATTTGGTGTTTCATCTTCTAAGGTTAGGTTTTTGGATGTTTAGGGTTTTCCATTGTTTCTCAACAATAAATAGGCCTTCGAGCCTCATTTTAACATAGTTCAGAGGCATGTAGCCACCACATCTCTTCTCAGAGATAAGCTATCATCGCTCTAGCTAATTTATTTCCATTTTTGTTTGTAAGCATATTTTTAGTATTTTCTAGTAATGAAATGAAGTATTATTTCCGCTGCATCTCTGTATTTATGGTTATCTCTGTAATTTGTTGCGTTCCTGTTAAATCCGAATCAAGGAAGCTAGGTTTTAGTCGTCCCACCACGCTTCTTCAACTCCCTCATCTCCATGGTTGGGGAGAATTATAAGTATCGAGTAAATGAAAATATTTGGAAAAGGTAGGAATTGAAATATCTAAATGTAAAAAATTGTACAACATAATACGAAATTAGGGTTTGAGTTGTTATGTGACTTGCTGAAAACTAAGGAATAACATTCACCTTGGGGGAAACCTAAAAGGGATGAGAGAGTTGAGGAATATGAGGCTTGGGTTGGAAGAATATTTGCAGGGGGAAAGGAACTCTAATCAAAACAACCATTTATGCATTGAGGAAAAGCAAAATTTCATTGTTATTGTTCGCCTGAGGGAGAGAAGTTTTGGGTTGAGAGCCTCAACAATGGTAAAAAAAGTGTTATCTACATTAGAAATATGGCCCTATCTAGTAGAGAGAGGATGTAGTGATGCTATAAAAATAAAATAGTATGGAAGTTTAAGGGTAGTTGTAGCATTTTTAAGAGGTTCACAATGGTTGAGATTGCAAAGAGGAGGGGAGGTATGCATGAAAGTCTTGTTAGATTCATGGCCTATTTCAACTTTAGAGGCTTGGTTATGATTGAAGATGGGTGATTGTGAAAATAAATAACCTAGAAAAGGAACATATATGTAGGTTAAAATATTAACATCGTGAGGGGATTGGAAAGAATTGATAGGGTAAGAGTTAAAATTATGGAGCCAAAGTTCCTGGAATAGAGAATTTTTAACTTTTGAACTTGATTATTAAAATATGTTTCAAATATAAACAAATAGATAAAAATGATTGATTATCAATGGAAATCCAAATATAAAACTAGATTAAACATGAATGTTTGAGATGTAGAGAAAATACCTATTAGGATAATCGATTAAGAACAAACTTGGTGCAATGTATCTTAGCACAAAGGGTATTAGAGTTGGTCCTATTGAAAATGTTAGAAATATTATGCCTTTTCACAGGGGAATGAATTATGGTGAAAGAAGGAAAAATTCAAGAGTCTCGACATCATTTGGGGAAGGCTAGATTAGAACCCCATTTCTTCAATTTAATGTGAATATTTTTTAATAACCTTTTCTCATTGAGACCAAAATTTGGTGTTCCCCTCAAACCCATTTTCAATTCCATTAGAGCCCCCACCCATTCCCCTGGCCATTTTTTGGTAAAGAAACTCCATTCCTTTGTTAGATATACCCCCTTTCTTATCAATTATTTAGCTAGTTTCATTCAAAAAATGAAGAAAATCATACTGATGAGAAATGACTTTTGGTTAGTTTTGACATAGTTTCCTTATTCATAAAATCCATATTACTAAAGTCATCAACCTAATATCTAAGCTTGTTTACTCTAAAACCCTCAACCTCATTCATATTTGTCTCTTATCCACTTTCCTCTCTTTCAGAGGAACCTTTTATGAGCATATGAAAGGTACAACTGTGGGCTCCTCTTTATCCCCAGTTGTTGCTAATATCTATATGAAATATTTTGAAACCTTGGCCTCAAAATATTGGCGTCAAAAGCCAAAGTTTTGGTATTGGTTTGTAGATGACACTTTTTTCATATGGCACATGGCCTTCCCATACTCAATGCCTTTATTTCCCACATTAAGAGCATTTCACCTCATATTATATCCACCATGGATATAGAACCTGATAAATCCCTTCCCTTCTGATATTTCCTTATAACCCATCTTCCCGATGGATGTCTAACCCACCAGGTTTATGGAGAAGATACCCATATTGTTTTTTATGTTCACACCTAGTCCGATCACCACCCTTCCCAAAAGTCAGTTGTTCTTAAAACTCGTATCTCATAAGTTTTTAAAATTTCTACTCCTCAGTTCTTAAATAAGGAAAAAGTGCATCTTATCCATGCTCTCAAAGCTAATGGATACACCATCTCTCAAACTAACACATGATTTTGGACTATCGAAAACCATAAATCCCATCGCCTCTCTTCTCGTTCCCTTAGTACTCATATGTACATAAAAGGTGCCACAAATCCTATTTTTAAGATATTATATAAGATACATGTTAAAATGCCCTTAAACAATTTTTTTGGTGAGGAAAGGATAAATATGATCCCATGTAAGGTTAAGGGGTTTACCAAATTCCATGTTCTTCTGGGAAATCTTACATTGGCCAAACTGTCCATTCCTTCAAATGCCATATTAAATAGCACATTGTTGACACTACCCATTATAGCATCTACAAGTCATCAATTTCTAGGAACTCTTTTCATTCCAAGCATCTCATCTGTTTTGATCAAACCAAAGTCTTAGCATCTATTCCTTTTCGTAACTCTCGCTTAATTTGGGAAGCTCTTGAAATACAAAGTATCCACATAATTTCAATAGACAATATGGAAAGAGGATAGACCAATCTTGGAAACTTGTCATCCATTATATTATCGATTGGTGTGCTTTATAATCTCCCCTTTCCCTTTTTCTTGAGTTTTCTCAATTATAACCTATATTGATTTCTCTGTCTACCCCTATCTTTTTACCCCTCCTTTCTATTTTTATTTGATCTCCTTTATCCCCATTTTCCTTCTCCCTTCTCTATTTCCCTTTATTTTCACATCTTTTCTTTCCTAATATATGGTCCTTCTTCAATTTTTAGTCTTTTCCCAACCCCACACCAAAACCCCTTGCTAGACTATATTTTGAACCTCACCCCCAACCTACCCAGCTCCCTTATTTATCTATATTCTCCCCCCTCCTTTTATATAATATTTAATTTTAATTTATTCCCTTTATTAAATTTATTTTATCATTAACTTTTTATATAACTTTTACCGGATTCCCCCCCCCCCTTTTTTTTTCCTCTATTCCAACAATTTTTTTCTTCATAGTTATTTTTGTTTTTGTATAATTACATTTTATTCAATATTTTAATAAATTATCCCTGCTCCCCGCTCTTTTTTAATTTTTAGTACTTGTTTTTAAATTTCACCCTCATTACATTACTTTCATTTTATTACATCAAACCCTTTTACCTTTTGCCCTCCTTAGATTTTAATTTTCTTTTCCTCAATGGTTATGTTTCTTCCTATTATATTTATTGTCCTCTCATCACTCACTCACAATATCAACTTACTTATTAATAATTATGCTAATAAATATATTTCTTTCGGATTTGAGCTTGAAAATTTTAATTTAATTATAAAAAATATTAGGTAGATGATAGGATTTCACCTCCATATAATATTTTAAAATATTCTTAGTAATTACATAAATCAAAAGTAGACATTTATTTTCAAAGTAGTACACTCTCTTTTTTCCCTTTTAAGTAAGTTTATTAATTAAAAGAAATGTAATATAAATCTATGTCATATGAAATGAGTTATGATATTTTTTGGCATGTGGTGTTGATTAGCCATTGTATTGGTTGATGGTATCATAATAAAGTCTATAATCTCCATAACAAAGTGCGTTCAATATAAATGGTTAAGAATCTTGTACATGTTTTTTTCCCAAAGATATTTGTGTTTTATATATATTATTTGTATTATTAATAATAATAGTAATTATTTTTAATAAAGTTAAAATTAAGTTATTTCTTATGATTTTTTTAGCTTTAGTAACTTAAGATGTATAATGAAGTAAATGGATTTCCCCTGTTGACCATTATTAGTTTTGCACTGGCCATGGCAAGTTATAAGGTTTAATTTTATAAATAATTTTAAAAAAATTACTAATCTCTCTAGGTAAGACTCTAGGTTTAAATTTGTAAATAACTAAAAAAATATTACTAGTCTCTCTCTAGATAAGACTCTAGAAATAGATTTTCCTGTTAACTACTATTAGTTTTGCATTGACCATGACCAATTATAAAGTTTAACTTTATAAATAATTATTATTATTATTATTTTTAATTTAAAAAATAATTTGTTAGCATTTTACTAGCTTAAAAATTTATATATCTTATTTTAGGGTCCCTGACAGCTTTCTCATATTACCTATGAGAATTCATCGGTTTTCATAGAAATCTTATAAACCGAGTAAAAAAATTATTTGATAGACATATATAAACATATATTACTAATGTTATTAAACAAATTGATAAAAGTTACTACGTAGAAAATGGAGACCTGAGACCCATTAATTGTCATGAGACCATTTCTGCCTTCATGGGCCATGCTTGGAGATCATTTGTGAGAAACAACATGAGTATATGCTAATGCTTTCAGTTGGCAATTCTACAGTAAGTTATAGTGCTATGTAACTTTTAAGAAGTTGGTCTCCAAGATGTTCGGCAAAGCTTAGTGATGTAGTACGCTCCAATACAACAAACTATAAGCACTGCCCAGTGTCAGAATTTCTAGTGGCATAATTTTTGCTATGGGAATTTTTGAAACTTGTAACTGGAATATATACTTGATGTCTTATAACTGGAATATCTACTTGATTTATGTTCGATGATTTTACATTGGAGCATATATCTCACTCCATTTTTAGAGTAGAGATCTTCATGGCCCAGCTGAGCTGCAAGCGAGCTTCTTTGTTTTACAAGTATCAATGTAATTCTAAAGCAGAAATGGCACTTAAATCTATCTAAAATTGTTAAATATCGAAAGCCGCAGAATGATTTTCTAAGCAGATTCAAATTCGAGATAGATCATGGATTAAATTTGTAGAACCCTACATACATTAGAGTTCATGGCTTTTGAGTGAAATATCGTTGCAATCTTCTGTAGTCACTGATTTCAAATCCACCATTATTACCATAAACATAGCTATGTGCATCGCAACATTAGCTGGAGCTACATGTAAATTTAGGAACGGAAGAGTGTTCGCATCTTAATTCAATTTCCTTAAATGATCTGAAGGATTATTTTCAAATTAGATTTTAAAATTGGAAATATAGATTCCTGAGACGTTAATTACCAAAAATATGAATACTAAGTGTTAATTTAGATTTTAAAGATGGTAAAACATGTTTCCATATTTACATGGGGTAAATCTTTTGTTCAATTGATTAAAAAAAAACCCTTTTATCCTTTCATAAAATAAATTAATAATTAATATTCTTTATATGTAATGAAGTAGAAATTATAGAACATGGATGTATAGGCAACATAATAGCCTAGTCGATTTTGTAGTTTTTAATTCACAAAAATATAATTGATTTTTTAGTTTTTAATTTGCAAGAAATATAAGTGAAAATGTAAGAAACACACATGCAAAAACTAAACCTTTGAATGTCAAAACAAAATAATACCTTTTTGCATAATACTCGTCATTTATGGATCCATGAATTTGGATCAAGGATTTGGATTACATGCTTGATTAAAATTTGATAATGATTTGATGAAGGATTTGGATTATATGCTCGATTAGACTTTGATAATGATTTGATGAGAAGTTATTACATATCTAATGGTTCATGATGATTTAGTTTTGTAAACCAGCTTAAATCCATCTTAACCCAAGATCGATCAAGCCACTAGAGGGATCAAATATCTCAACGTGCAAACCTACTTTTTGAGCGCAAAACTTGAGGAAAGGTTTGCACCTTGAGAGATTTGATCCCTCTAGGATCTTGATAGATCTCAGGTTAAGATGGATTTAGGTTGAGAGATTTGATCCCTCTAGGATCTTGATAGATCTCAGGTTAAGATGGATTTAAGCTAGTTTCAGTCGTGTGGAATCATACAAAATTTGTTGAACATATAATTATTTTGATTATTTTAAATATGCTAAATATGTCTAATATTAATTTGGTCAATTTAACTTTAACTTTGTTTAGTTACGTCAGTTTGTTAGTATGAGAGAGACTTTTAGTAACATGAATGATGAAAAATGGTGAAATAAAATGTTTAAGTGCAAAGTGACAATGTAATAATGTTGAACAATAGAAAATTTGAATAATAAGAATATAGTGAATTACAAACAATTTATGGTTTTAAGAAGAAGACATTTTGGGTAAGACAACATTTTATTTAAGATGAAAATTCAAGTATTGTATTTATGGTTGAATTTCTGTAACAAATAAATCAATTCACTTCATGAATAATGTTTATGTGTGTACACTAAGAGAGATTTTGCATGTTTTTAGGGTGAGGAAGAGATATAGATGTGAGAGAGAAGTGTTGAGAGAGAAGGGAAAAAGAGAGAAAGGGAGTGGAAAAAGGAGGGAGAGAGAGATATATAGATAGATGTGGAGAGAGTGTGTGTATGTTTGGAGGGTGATATAGAGAGTGAAAGAAGGAGAGAAAATTGGAGATAGAGATATAAATGGAGGGGGAAGAGATCTGCTTACATTGAAATAAATGCACATTATTAATCTAATTACTTCGAAATTAATGTAATCATACATCTAGTTGCATCAATTAAGAAATCAACATCTACACTAAAATCAATGCATCTAGTGCAAACAATCAAATAGGATTAGAAATCAACATCTACACTAAAATCAATGCATCTGACTCTCCCCCCCACTCTATTCCCCCTCCATCTCATTCTCTCTCTTAAATATGATCCCTAAAAAAATATATAATTGATTGTATAATATTAAATCTATATTTTGGATCAATCATGTCAAAGAAAATACAATAATAAGAAACTTAAAAGAATCATGCACTATTTGTCCTCTATCATTGTGAGTCACTTTGTTTTCTATCTCTACTTGGATCCTTGGTTAAAATGCATCTATCCTCCATTTAATCTCTATGGGAATATTTTTAGTACTCGTGAGGATGGAGGGTTTAGATATACTTCAATAGTAAGTATAACCTTTTTCATTTTAGATTTAATTAAAAAATGTTATAAAATTAAATTAAAATGAAGTATTTGCAAAATATTTTGATTTTGAAATAAGTTATGGTTTTTGGGCATGTGGTATTGATAAGCCATGGTATTGGCCCATGGTATCGTAACAGGATAATTAAAAGCCTAGACCCGTAACATAATAATTAAAAGCATATATGGCCCATAGTATTGATAAACCATGGTGTTATCTCATGGTATTATGATTTTCTTCCCTCATTTCCCCCTCTCTCTCTCCCTCTCCCTCTCTATCTTTCTCTTCTCTCTATTTAGAAGTTAATAATATTCATGGTAAATATTCATGAATAAAATATATATTTATATTGTAAAATATTAATTTTTTATCACTTATTAATTAAATTTAAAGATGTTTATGCAATCATTATTTTAATTTATATGTTGAAATGGATGTTAATTTTTAAGTAATATTTGTATTGCATATATTATTTTAATTTATATGGTAAAATAGACGTTAATTTATAAGTACTATTTATATGTTATATATTTTAATTTGATATGTATATTTACGTCTTAAACATTTTCTTTGAGAATTATTTCACACCTGTCATCATTCTGGACCATTGGATTATATGTTATACTATTGGAAAATGTCAAACACTTGGATTGAAGGTAGTTGGAAGGGTTTCTAAGACGGTTGTTCTGGTTAATCAAGGTTCTAGATGCAAACACATTTGAACCCATTCTACTGTGAAAACCCATGCCATGCGTTGCTTCTCTATGCCTCTTATCTGCAAGTTTAACTCGTAAGTTATTTATTTTCGTTTAAGGTTGTAGAAATTTTCAAACCCATCTCAACCTAATACATGTTTAGTTTCCTTCAGAAGAACATAGTAGATGGCTCAGAGTCTCTCATAGGCATAATCCTTTGCATTACAGGTTTCCCTCTTTAAGGTTTTCAAAGAGGCATTTTCCTTTGCATTACAGGTTTGCCTTTTTTCTGAACAAATGGATGACACTACAACTGAATCCAAAAACTCTTTAGTTATTAATTACATAAGAAACGTTATTTCGTGTGATTATATTGAAGAATATTAGTCATGGAAGACAGGCGCCGAGGCTATGTTTTCCAATTTGGTACACTTCTCAGAGTTGCCAATCAAGGTGAGCAAATGTCTTCTATTCCACGACTGAAACAAAACTTTCATATTTATATTGGTTAAACAATGTTCTAGAGGCAAATCCATTCTTCAGATTTTGTCACGCAAATCGATGTGATTTGTTGTGTCTCTATGCCTCCTATCTGCTTTAACTGGTAAGTTTATTTTTTTACATTTAAGGTTGTCGATTTTTTCTTAACATTTTTTACCTTGAGGTTAATTGACCCTTGCTCCATTGTTCAGGCACTAGGGTTATTTCAAGATGAGTGTTATAAGGGAAAAGAGGCTTACCCATTCTACAGGTACAATGCCCTTTGTTAAATTTGTGGCTAAGCTTTTCAAAGCCATCTCAGCCTACTGCATGTTTAATATCCTTTGTAAGAACAAAGTGGATGGCTGAGAGTCTCTCAAAGGCATAGTCTTTTGCATTACATATATGTTTTTTTTTTTTAACTTTCTATAAATCGCCTACGAGAAAAGGATCCAAGCAAGTCCAGCTTATTAGTATGTCTTACAAAATCTTTAAAAAGTTAAATTAATGTTTTCAGCAAATGATTGTCGAAGTTTACAAAGGCTTATTAGTATGTCTTACAAAATCTTTAAAAAGTTAAATTAATGTTTTCAGCAAATGATTGTCGAAGTTTACAAAATTCCCATATAGGACTCTTTTCAAATGGATATGATTATTTATGTAAAAATTTTAGTACTCTACAAATAATTTTTTTGAAAGAGTGGATGCTAATATAATTGAATTGATCTGATGATATTCTCTAGTAAAAAGAACTTGAAAAAATGGATGACACTACAGCTGAAACCAAAAACTCTTTAGCTCTTAATTACAAAAGAAATTTTATTTTATGTGATTATATTGAAGAATACTAGGGATGATTGACAGGTGACGAGTCTATGTTTGTTGATTTAGGACACTTCTCACAGTTGGCAATCAAGGTGAGAAAATGTATTTAGTTCCACGACACTTAAATCCAGCAAGAAATAATCAATTTAAAATGTGGTATGTAATGGCATATAGTTTTCATAGGAGTTTTCTATCCCTATTTGATTCTCCCCTACATGGGGAGGTTGCATTTATTTCCCAACACAAGAGGACATACAGAGCAGCTTCTATATGTTGATACTAGGTGTGCACATTTTTATCGAGATAGCGTATAACTCCATTATGCCTTGAAGATATTGAAAAGCTAGGAAGTTGTATTTTATATAACAAAGGAGCATAGAATATGCTTTTTCACTGAACTGGAGAGACTTGTAGATTTTTTAAAACAATTTGGTCATATTGGGGTCATCAACACTTCTAAATTTTCTTTTCCAACAAGAATTTTGAATCCAAAACTAGGACATTTGTATGAGTGTTAATATAAGAATGAATTATATGCAAAAGTTGAATTATGGCCAGGCTTCATAGTGGCTAACTTGGCAGCAATTGTGGGAAGTCAGGCAGTCATCTCATCTACCGTTTCAATAATGAATCTATACTCATCTTTGATTTGTTTTCCTTGGGTGTAAGTTATGCACACCTCAAAGGATGATGTATGGCAAAATATACATTACATAAATAAAATGGATTCTCATGTGCCTCTACTTGGTACTCACCATCGACTTTAGAGATAAAAATAGTATTGGTCATGCCTATGGTATTTTCCTCAATCCTCTTTGCCTTTCATTATTGTTACTGAGTTGTGTTATGATCAAACTAATATTTGCTTGATTTAAAGGTCTTGTTGTGACAACAATCATGTTTCCAAATTTATACAGAAGGAGAGTGATCAGATGTGTGGTACACATACTATTTCTTAAGAAAAATTGTAGACATCCTAGTGCAATTCTCAGTATTCCCCACATTTCTCTAATTGAAGTTGATATGATCTACTATGTCTAAGCAACATCCATGATTTTCATAAATAACCAATGAAACCAATAGTCCCACATATCAGTTGGAGTGACCTGCTTCATATATTCTAGAGATATCCCAAAGATTGTAGAAATATTTTCCCCCGTACTGAAATATACTAAAGAAGTGTTGGCGAGGTGCAAAGCTAGGATCAAGGAAGACCATGTAAATTTATGCCCTTCTCAAGCTTGTTTTGAGGAGGCATGCGTATGTTTATTTCATAAAAGGAAATCTCTCTTCCTTCCAAGCTTGGTTTGAGGAGGCATAAACATGGCTATTTAAAATAGCACACACATATCCATGATATTACCTAATTGTATTTATTTGCCACTGAGGCATTCAAATTCATACATCAATGGTTAAAATTCGTCATGATAGGCTTTTGGGTGTTTTGTGAATCTTTTTCTATTTCCTCGAATGAAATTTTAGTGCAATTAATGTTGTCAAACAATGTTAGTGTGAGATGTAGTAATGGGCGTGGTAATGTCTCTGATGACGATTCAAGAATATTCGACCTAATTGGCTGATCTGGCAACATGTCAACCATCGCCAGCACTTCTATGGTCTCATTCCAAGGTACCCATTTCTCCTCAGAAACTCTTGGATTTTATCGTGCAAGGATGAAAATAAACTAAATGCTTCCATATATATAAAATCCTACACAAGATAATTTATCGATACTTAATTTTAGCATTTCTTTAATCTGAACCCAATTCAATCCTGACATGAGTTAGCACTGAAAAATGTCTCGTGGATATACAAGTAGGATATGAATTGATTTTAGCATTTATTTTATTTGAATCCAAATCAATCCTGACTTAAGCCAGAATTGAAAAAGGTCTCGTGGATATACAAGTAAGATATGAATTGAAACCACTCAGAAATATAGATAGAGTTATCAATAACCTGCATATTCAGTCAAGCTTTAGAATGTACCCCACTTTTATATACATGTGTGCAAACTATCATTGCAAATACAAATAAAGTTTTCAATCACCTACATATTCAGTGAGGCTTTAGAATGCTCCCCACTTTTATATACAAGTGTGCACACTGTAATTCCCTTTTCCTTTCTTAAATCTTTAGGCACCATAATAAGCTCCCCCGAAAACGAAAAATAAGTTTTTGAAGAATAATTATTTTCATACTGGTATGGTAGGGTTTTGATTACTTATTTCCTTTTTTCCCAACATTTATATGATGCCATGATAACATAAGATGGATAATATTCTCATTCTCCAATGAATGATCACGGATATTAAGTCAGTGGGACTAAAAGAGTACTTCCAATGTCATTTGTTGTGTGAATGCAAAGATAACCGTTATAGCTACCGTGATAACAACATGGAAGCATCTAATAATAAAACTACAAGAAGCTAATATATCCCAAGAGAATGACAAAGACAAACAATGAATATATAGTGAAATCTCCATAAGAAAATGTCAAGTGGTTATGGAACTAGAAGCTGAGGCTGGAAGAGAGGGGAGGGGAGAGGAGAAGTCTCGTCATGCGAGCCCTCAATCATTGTGAAGGATCTGATGCATTTTTTGAGAGGGTAATTAGGAGAGTGCATGGGGTTTATGGAGGTTGACTTTGTAATCCCAAGATGGAGCCTAGGAGAAGCCTTAAAATGAGGAGAACCATCTTTGCTAACACAAGGCTAGGAGGAAGAAACTGCAAATAGAATATTGGTTTCATGGTAGAGCTTGGAGAGTGGTACTTTATGCTAAGGTAGTTTTTCTCTGGCATTGGGCCTTCTTAGAGTTTCTCTATTTGAGGATCTAATGAAGTCTATCTTAAGCTCTAGGAGGGGAGCTCCTCGAAAGTGTCTTGAAAGTAGAACAACCGAGTAGGTGGGGAGGTGAAGAAGAGATTACAGGATTCTTGATAGAGAGAAGCATTGATGATTTTGATGTATAGATTATATGCCTAAGAATCTCCCTTAGAAAAGAGCTAAATATCTCTATTTTGGATAATGAAATTTTTTGAATAGGGAGCCAGTCAGATCCTAGTAGAGGCATTAAAACTTCGCTTTGATCTTGTAGAAATGTAACCTTTAAAGGCTAGGAGATCCTTCAACTTAGCCTCTTACATGTAGGAAACTTGATAGATCCTATCTGAGCGACGAAGGTCATGATTGGTCTTTCTCCAAAGCTGATTGGAGCCCACACAAAACTAACCTAGCGGGGAAGTTGAGGGCATGCATCTATTTTTCTAAATGCTTTGGACTTGTTGATGCTTTAGCAGATTAATTTTCTATTTAATAGTTCACAATCTTATTGATCTTTTAATCTCTTTTTGCGGGACAGATTGTCTGTGGTTTTGACAAATTGTGTGCTAGGTAATCCCTGAAGGCTAAAAGAGACAAAAAATTCTAACTACATTAGTTTGTTTTGAATTATTATAAGGATTGTCCATAGTCTAAATATTCTTGCACTATTGACTTTGATATGAGACCACCAAGGAAAAACTCGGAAGATGACTGCACATGGAACAATGCTTATTAAATCTTTGCAGCAAGCCAACACGACATGAGACGTTTGTCATCATAATAGATTTCAAGGGTTGGGGGTACAACAATATAGATACTCATGCCTATTTTGCAGCACTTGAAATTTTGCAAGGAAGCTTTATTTGCAAAAGGTAAAAGACAAGTCCCTCATTAGTCTTTATGTTAATTATTTTCCAATTTCAATCAATTTAATAACATTTTTACATCAACTTTCACCACAGATTTCATTCTTTCTAGTGTGTTAGAGTCAACTCAATTTAATGTATGGCTATGTGGGAGAAATATCCATGAGATTGATGCTCTCAGAGGCTGTAAAGTGTTACAATCTTCTACTTCCTTGTTCCCTTCATTAAAAGACAAATCATATTTGACATGGACTAGATATTTGATATTTGACATGGAAAAATATGTGTTCAAAGTTAGCTCAATTAATGTAGTTCATTTTGTTCAAGCACCTCTATTATTGAGAGATCAAAGTTCTATTCTCTAGAAACTCCTTGAATTAAACTCCCATCATCATCATCATCTATTCTCTAGAAACTCTTTGAATTAAACTCCCATCATCGTCATCATCATTGTCGTTGTCACCGTCACCGTCACCATCACCATCTCCATCACCATCTCAACTCACTCTCACTTACAATAACAATATTTTTAATGCATTTCAATACATTCTATTAACATTGAATCTCTACATTTAACTTTAAAGAAATTACGTCTGCGAAGTAAAAATTATATTAATATATTAAAACACTTGCATATTAACTTTTACATTAAAGAAACTATGTTTGCCAATTAAAAATTATATTAGTATATTAAAACATTTACATATATATAGTTTGAAACATATATAAGTTTCCAAAGATTAGCATTAATTACATTGATATTTCGAAATGTTTGAATGTTTGAATGTTTAAATTTAGAATCAAATTACATTGATTGAAATGTTTACATTTAAGTGAGCAAAATAAAGATTGAAACGTGACACGTCACCATGGAGAATCTGATGTATAGGAGAATAAAACGATAAAATGCTCAAGAACAATAACCATAACAATATTTTTAATGCATTTCAAAACATTCTATTCATGTTTATAGCGTTCACGTTCAAGGTTACTATCTATAATATGACATGTGAAGAGAGTAAAGCCGAGAAATGGATGAGAGCCGAAGTTTAGCAAGATTTAGAGAGTGATAATGTGTACAATAGCATTCACAAGTTTAGCAAGATTTAGAGAGTGATAATGTGTACAATAGCATTCACGTCACGTCGAAGGTTTCAATTTACGATTTCCAAATTTCATTTCCCACGTCATTGGAAAGTCTAAAGTCTCCCAAGCTCAAGTTGGTATCATATTCCAATGTTTTAGATGATGTACCAGGAACTGCAAGCGCCAGTGTAAAATTGCTGCCCATCCCTGGCTTCTTTGACTTGATCAGTTTGGGATCAGTTTGCAGAAACCTCCTCTGCACCCTCTTTGCCATCAGGGAAATGGACACCTAAGCTACAGATATTGACACCTTGTGGCTCCTCTGGGAGAGCTGGGTACTCTCGTTTCACTGCAGCTTTTTGTTGATTATCTTCATTGATTACCAAAGAAGCAAACTCCGCTAAAACGTCTTTCCCTTGTACTATTTGTTCATGTGCAATATTATTATTAACATTTGATGTCACCCTTCTCCTGCGATGGCTGAATTCCTTGAGCACTTATCCATATAAGATATCAAATCCTGTAACAATTGTCGTGGATCGATGGTACCTGTCCAATTTTGTCCAGCGATAGAATCAATAACAAGTGTTGACTGCATCTCACTCAAATGATAATAGGTGCACACCTTTTGCCTTTTTTCAGGGTCGTCATAACACTACTACATGTAGGGGGTTTTAAGACAATATTTAAAACAATATTTGAGTCAATTGTCTTAACTTAAGACAAAAAGAAACTTGTGTATTGTCTTAAATATTGTCTCTAAGCGGGTGTCTCAAAATATAATGTCTCAAAAATTTGTCTCTATAAAGACAATATAGAACACATATTATTATTGTCTTTATAAAGACAAGAATTATTGTCTATTAAGAGACAATTTGATTTGTCTCTCTAGAGACAACTTCATTTGTGTCTCTTTAGAGACAATTACATTTTTGTCTTTTTAGAGACAACAGCTGAGATTAAAAACATATTGTCTCTAGCTGAGATTAAAAACATATTGTCTCTAGCTGAGATTAAAAACATATTGTCTCTATAGAGACAATATGTCCATAATTCAAACTATTGTCTCTCTAGAGACAATATAAAAAATTATTTAAAAAAAAATAAATGTCCATAATTGTCTCTCTAGAGACAATATAAAAAATTATTTAAAAAAAAATAAATGTCCATAATTCAAACTATTGTCTCTCTAGAGACAATATAAAAATTTATTTTAAAAAAAAAAAAAAAAATCATTTTGAATGTTCTTCCAAAGTAGTTTCACATTCAAAGTTCACAAATAGTACTCGTGTATGAGAGAAACCACCACAGAAATTGTTGTCTGATAGAAACCAGCGCATATGGGTTATTACTAGCAATTGTCCCAAAAGGTACAAAGAGAGGCCGATAGGATTATTAAATTGGAATTGTTGAATTTTTCTAGAAGAGTTAATTGGTTTGTGAAAATTATGGGGAGTGTTATGGACAAAACAAGTAGTAGAATTAGCATTGAGAAAAATATAATATTCATAGATTGGAGTTTACTTTTGAATAAAATATAATTAATTACATTAATATTAGGGTCTCTAGGGTCATCCTAGATAAGAGTGCATTCATCTTAGAAGCTCCAGAGTTTAGGGGAACCCTATTTACCTAACCCAAGAACATCAGTCCTAAATACTGGGGAGATTAGAGCTAAGAAGAAGTCTAGTGATTCCATTAACAAGATCTGTGAAGCCTTTGGCCTCAAAATATTGTGGGGGAGTAAATAAATATAAAATAAAACTTTGTTTCTATGATTGGAAAAGTATGTAAACCATTTAGATAACATGTAAAGTAATTGCAAATGTGAAATGAAGAAAAAAAAACAACTATAAAAATATCATAGAATACAATAGAAATATCATAGATTAAGGAAAAAAAATGAGCTATAAAATATAAGCTACAAAATATTATTTTCCATGTGGAGGAAATATAAAATCAATGCTTCTTCATTATCAAATAAATATTTCAAAATACCTTCCTATTTAGACTAAGATCATGAACACACCATGAACATACCTTGTAATTATACATAGCATTAAAATAAACAAAGAAAATGCATAGTTGGGCTTTATCAAATATTAACCATAAAGGGTTCGATTTGAATTCAGTATATAGTTTTCTCATAGACCCGAAGTGTATATATATATAAACATAAAGAGTTTATATAATCCGACCATGCAAGACTAACCACATACAGAGAAATGCAAATACAACAAACCCAAATAAAGCTATAACAAAACAATATTTATAAATAAATAAACATAGTTCCAAGTGGTGAGATGAATAATTATAGTGAACCGACTGATGCTAGCAATATACAATTATGGTTCTTAAGGTATTACGGGAAAAATTGCATAAAGCTGGCCAGTGCAAAGACCTCTTGAATGCATATAAACCCTGAGCTTGGAATCCTAGAGTGGTCTCGGCCATCAAGTTTGAGAACCTGTACAATTTTATAGAAAATAAAACGTTTGTAAGAACCTGCAAATGGCATAGCTGAGATGAAAAGATTGTGTATAATTTGTCTAGAACAAGGGGGTCTCCTAGGATACCCGTGTTCATAACACACCTGCAAACAAAAAGATACGCGGACATCAGTTAGGGTATACGAGAAGGCCTTCGAAAAAATTATTATGAGCACTATAATGAGTTTAGACAGAGAAAGTAAGAGTTATACATGTTCATATAGCACGAAGACAAAGACACAGAACCCTGTTCCAAATGAAATTATATATATATATATATATATATATATATAGAGAGAGAGAGAGAGAGAGAGAGAGAGAGAGAGATAAGCGGTGAGTGTTGCCGACAAAGAAATCCCTCTGTGCAAAGAGAAAACTAGAACTCAAAAAAAATTTGCCCAGTGGGAGTCAAACGAAACCACATACGCCTTGAAGTTAGAGGCATTATTTATAGAAAACCAGTCTAGGGCTTCCCCTTTGAAACCCTAACCAAATATATAATTAGAGGAAAAAAGTAACGATGGAAAAGGAATTATCACTGGAAAGAAGAATAATAAAATAGCAGAGAACCACAATTGACAAAAGAATATTCGAGTAATTTAGACCAGAGAGTAATTACCTTGACATGTGCACTAGCAAGTTCCCTGTGGGTGAATTCGAACGAAAAACTAAGTTGAATGATACCCGTGTTCATGACACAACCTGCAAACAAAAAGATACGTGGACATCAATTAGGGTATACGAGAAGGCCTTCGAAAAAATTATTATGAGCACTATAATGAGTTTAGACAGAGAAAGTAAGAGTTATACATGGTCATATAGCACGAAGACAAAGACGCAGAACCATGTTCCAAATGAAATTATATATATATATAAGCGGTGAGTGTTGCTGACAAAGAAATCCCTCTGTGCAAAGAGAAAACTAGAACTCAAACAAAATTTGCCCGACAGGAGTCAAACGAAACCACATACGCCTTGAAGTTAGAGGCATTATTTATAGAAAACCAGTCTATGGCTTCCCCTTTGAAACCCTAACCAAATATATAATTAGAGGAAAAAGTAACGATGGAAAAGGAATTATCACCAAAAAGAAGAATAATAAAATAGCCGAGAACCACAGTTGACAAAAGAATATTCGAGTAATTTAGACCAGAGAGTAATTACCTTGACATGTGCACTAGCAAGTTCCCTGTGGGTGAATTCGAACGAAAAACTAAGTTGAACGATACAGAATTAAGCACTAAGCAGGAAGGTCCACCGATGTTTCCCCATCAATAAAAAAATTGCAGTACCATTTTCTCCGCAGTCTCCTAGCTGTTCAATGGGACGATCTTCTTCTGACCATAAGTAGGAATCCGGTATCTCATCATCCGGTAAACAATCAGAACAGCATGCACAGCCAGCGCGGCGCAGAGAAAGCAAACCACGAGGAACGAAGCCTCATATTCATTTAACTAAAACAACAGAAGCCCTCTCGGGGATAACTTCACCAGAACCCGAAACCGGGCCACCTATCTGCGAGCTCTGGCAAGCGATAGACACAAATCAGGCGCAATAGCCTGTAGACTAGGTCTAGATCCCATTCCTACAAACAAAAGCAAGTGGAATTTCATCATACCGGTGGAAGCCAGGATGGTTATCCGCTCACCACTCTGTCCAATGCCATCCGCAACCCAGATAGAAGGAGTGGGGGTACTTGCGTGCGAGCAAAACATTGTAGTTAAAGAATTTTAAATACTTATCATGTATATGATGGGTCTATCTGCAAATCAAACGATTGTAAATCAACGAACTAGGAAAGGAAACTGTCAAATAATTACCCAGTCGATAAATTCTGGTGGTGGGATTAGGTTCTGAAACCTTGCACACATGTTGTTTGCAACCAAACCATAGAACCGAGGCTGTCAAGCCCTCAGCTGAGGCAAGAGGCGGAACAAGTTCCAGGTCTTCTGGCGGAAGAATGGGACTACAACCCGGCGCCAAGAGTAGTGTAAGTCGGCAAGCATCCATGGTAGCCGTAGGATCGCCTCTCTCGTCTCGTAGCCGTCGATACATGAAGGATCCCGAGGCGGCAGCTGGAGACTGCCCACGCCACGTACCCAGGGTGGGACAGACAAGTTAATGCTCAATTAATGTTAACCCAAATCAATGTGTATCAAACAACACAAAAACCACAGCATCGCTAATTTCATAGCCCTGGGGGATTACACAAATCATCGGGTGGAGATCGTGTCAATTGCTAACAGGTTCGAGTCATGGACAACTACGTGGGAATCATTGCAGTCATGTCCAATCGGTTGGGTAGTTGTACAGCTATAAGACTTGTTTCATGCAAGTTTTAAAGTGAGCCATTATGTGAGCGTACATAAGAATAGGAATTGCAGACCTGTCAACTGTATAGAGAATAACTCATGTGTTGACAATTATGTACACATGATACAGGACCGTCAACCTTATAAATCACGTCTATGTGTTGCTAATTATATTGTTGTAATAATGATTATTTTCTTATTCCAATACTGTAATTTTGCAATAAAATATATAATTTGTTTTGGATAAACTTTATTAGGTTTTCTATCTCAAAAAGGTAAAGTGATAAAAATCGAACTCTTTCTAACATTTCCAAGGGTTCCAAACTTATGGCAAAAGCATAATTTGAAAAACACTTGAAAATTTATAAATACTTGAAATTACTTACTCGTTAAGGAGGACAACAAATATCATAAAGTGTAAAAAAAATAAAATATTCCATTGTAAATCAATGTCAATAAGTTATAGATGTGTGTATATGTATATATTAAAAAAAAAAAAAATTGCAGCGGGATATATGACATGAGCTTAACATGGCCACCCATATATAAATGCAATGTCTAGCGAGCATATTTAATTATGCCAACTTTTCAACAACGTGCCATCTTATAAACCTTTAATATCTACTTCAAATGGGAGTCAGAAGTTTGGATTTAAGATGCTACCTTAGCTTTGATAAGCGTTCCATCTCCTAGTTTTACTATAGTTAAAGAAGAATCTGTAGACTGTTGAATGGAAACGACTTTAGATTTAGACAATGCGAATCTTTATGCAGAAATCAATCGAGAGCCCAATTAATGAAATGGAGATACCTTTATGTGTTCGACGAACAACATACCCACAAGAATACCCAGGCAGGCTTGATAGCCACAGTTATCAACTATGTAAAACAATTTCAGAGTTAAAATAAATCCTCAGACATAGCTAGAATTTTCAGAGAAAGTTTTAACAAGCCATAATATATTACAAGCAACAATCATCACAACTAGCATTTCCCCCAACATCACAACTAGCATTTCCCCCAACAGTACACAACGAAAGGCACTTGTGCATTCTTGAAATATTTGAAGAGTACAAAAATTTCTTGTGCAAAATGTGCAAGAGTATATAATGGAAAAAACTGTCTTAGCATATAAAAATAGCTCTGTAATGGAGTTGAACTAAGATAGCTTAGCCAACTCCACCGATGAAAACATCTGCACAGTACCCCAATCACATATAGAGAGATGCGATAATGCTATTCTAAGCCCCAAATACAAATCAAAATTAAATGTCGGAACTCAAGAGCAAACTCCAATGACACAAAACTAATTGAATCTGGCAATCCCTAAATATGCAAAAGCATCTTAACAAAGCTATCCAAAAGCGTCATCATCGTCATCTGGAAGGGGTTGGGCCACAGCTGCTACAAGTTCTGCCTCGTACCTGACAACATAAAAGATTGTAAGCCAAAGTTTCAATCTTTTAGAAATGGAACAAATTATTTCAATAAAAATTAACAAAAAATAATAAGAAAATAAATTATACTTACTGCTGCTAGGTTGCAAGGTCTATCTAAACCACAGGAGGAGCAAGAGCAGGTGACTCCAGAAAATGAAGGTTTGGATCCCTATAAAAATAACCCATTATAGAATCAATGAAAATTTTTAATATAACATTCATATTAGGGAGCATCAGAAACTAGATTAAAGTCTCACCTTGAGAGCTTCCGTGCCAAGTACAGGAATGGCTTCTCAAAGTTGTAGGTACTTTTTGCAGATATCTCATAGTACTGAAGATTATTCTTTCTATGAAAAGTAACTTGCTTAGATTTCACTTGCCTATTCTTCACATCAACCTTGTTTCCACAAAGAACAAGAGGAATGTTCTCACACACCCCGAAATTCACAAAGATATTTAGCTAATCGGTTCAGGCAGTTGTGCCACCACACAATTAAGGAACCTTCATTTCTACTTAGATATCCAACCCCTCTGTAAAAGAGATACCTGCAAAGATCTCTATGCCACATTGGGACATTCTTGTAAGTCAATCGTGCAGTAACATCAAACATGATAACTTCACATTTCCCATGAATACTGCAACAAACAAAATCCCAATCAGTAAATAAGAAGGAAACAAATAAATGTTTAGGAAGACCCGAAATTAGACGAGTGAATGGAATCAACTCAAGACCAGCATTACTCAGTAATGGCTTGCAACCTTTGGGTCGAGCCCCTTTCTTTAAGAGACATAGGTGTATATAATTAGAAAAATATAAAATAAAACAACGTCTTCTTGCCGCAAACTGTGTCGACCCTAATCTAAGGCAGAGATTATTGCAGGTCGTGTTAAGATGCGGTAGAGCATTTCCTCTGTAATAAGGAAGGCCAGAAAGCGGAGTGACGCAGCTGGAGACTCGCTCTCTGGACATTATCTAAGCCAAATAGAACACCCAAAAAGGAAAACTGGGTTTGCAATAGAATGGAACAGCAGGTTGGTAGGGTTATTATCTTGTCCGCATTTTAAATCTTTCCAGCATACAAGTATTAATAACCTGGAAGCAATGAGGAATTAATTCAAAAGAACACTGTAATTGAGGGGCAGGGTTCAGACCCTCTCAACAAGGGAGGTTGTAAGCTTAGGGGATAAGACCCTCTTCAGTCAATTACATAAAACATCATATAAAATGTATAGGAATGTGCAGCTAAACCAAAAAAAAAACGTGACATAGATAAAAGTTGTGCAATACTATGAACTCATAAAACAAAAACGAGTACAAATTGTTGTACAGAAAGGTCGCGGTGCGGTAACCTTTAAACAAGCACAAACGAGGAAAAAATATTATGTCGTTAAAAGTAGTATACCCTCACAATAAATTATAGTCCAGTAAACAAGGAGCCTAATATGCTGTGAGGAAAATAAGCACAGGTGTGCGTTGAAATATATATACAGTTACAATTGTCCAAGTAGAGGAATTGCAGTCGAACATCCAAATTCAAGAGTCTAAAATTACATTTGTCATGTCCAATGTAACTGGAACCTGGAGGGAATGAATAACCCTCCCCACCCTAGTTCAATCAAAAATAAAGGTGACCTAGAGGGTTACCCTCCTCTAAACACAAGGAAAACTCTGAAGCAAAACAGACATAGCCGCGGCCGGAAGGATTCCCCATACCTGGAACTCAGAACAGAACGGGGGTGGGGTTTTCCTTAGTCTTTAGGCCGTGTGAGGAACGGGTGCCTAATCTGTACAGGGAGCAACCCGAATAGCACATGTTAGACCACAATAGAAGTAATGCAAACCACAGTAAAACAAAAACTCAAGGAATTTATCCTAGTGTTTTCCAAGACACTTACCACTAAAGAAAACTCCGCCAATGAATGAACAGCACTCGTTCCAGTGCTGTAGGAGGACCCCAT
This sequence comes from Pinus tabuliformis, assembly GCA_031772625.1. NCBI lineage: Eukaryota > Viridiplantae > Streptophyta > Pinopsida > Pinales > Pinaceae > Pinus > Pinus tabuliformis. The sequence continues at coordinate 1,108,856,524 of CM062804.1, read as the reverse complement.
TGCTGAATAACCCTGCAGATGCATGATGCATGAGCATAATCGAGAAGTTTATCAGTAAATCGAAAAGAATGCATAACCAAAAGGTTACAGAAGGAACAAGACATTATGCAGTTATCTACCTGAAGGCTTTGGAAACTAATCCTCCGACATTTGAACAAGGTCTGCGAGCTAGGCTCTCCTAGATGGAACGCATGGACTGAACCAGAGCAAAGCCACAGAGAAAGTTCCCAGAAAAATGATCTCATCACCAAAGGCAAGCGTTAGTTTAGGAGGCAGCCCGTGGAGACGATCTGCCACCGTTGGATTATGAAGTGTGCCCTCCACCGTTGATGCAAGGCAAAAAGAATGGATAGCCTGCTGGCCTCGTACAGTACAAAGCAGAGCATGAGATAATTCTCACAGTAATGGATAAGGGGTGCCACGTGATGGCTAAAGGGAAAACGTAAAGTTACCCCCGGAACCATTTCTACGTGGTTAACATACATCCAAACCATATTACAGAGATTTTTATTAAAGTTAAAAAGTAGTACACCAATCCCTTAAACCATATCCGTATGACAATTGACGTGCATAAAGTGACATAAGGTAAATGAATCATAGGAAATTGTATATATAATTCCAAAGGGTAATCCCGGTGATGTAAAACCTTATGACTATATATATATATATATATATATATATATATATATATATATATATATATATATATATATATATATATATATATATATATATATATATTATTCTTGAGAAATGGGGTTATGACAGTACATCATGAGATTGTGGTCTTAACCAGATGTCTGGCGAGGCCAGGGGCTCGTTTGCCATGTAATCGATTTAGATTCCAGAAAAGAAATCCAAACGCCTTGACTGTAGGTTTTCCAAAAGCCAATTCGGATAAGGAAACGTCAACATTAAATGCTTGCCTCTTCCTCACAACATCACCTCGGGATTCTAAGATAATCTTAGGGAGTATACTTTTTGATATATTAGCAATGATTTTAGACACAAATGGATTATTTTCATGCATAATATTTGTACTCAAGATATCTTAGCTCCTAGTTTCAATATATAGGGTGGCATAGGGGTTATATGCTACTTCTTTGATCTTTTCATTTGGACTTAGTGTCTCTCCTTCATTGGTGTTGATTTCCTTGAGTTTCTTTTTCTTCAACCATTAAAGAAGGAGTGACTTATTCCTACACCATAAGAATTTGATTTCCCCATAATTTATATTTGAGGTAGTTGATCTCTTTACTCACTAATTGATATGAACCAACCAACCACTAATTAACCAACCACCCACTTGCTCTAAACTGAAGAAACAAGGTGAAGAAGGAGGGATCTTAAAGCTAAAAATTATTGAAATGAATAAAAAAGAAGAGTACCATAACCATATTGTTTAATCATATAAAAAGTGATTTTTTAGTGATCTAATCCAACATAAGATATAATGTCAAAGTCACATACTCATGTGTCTATATGTCATGTCTTGAATCTATTCTATACCTATTAAAAGTGGCCATACTGATGTAAAATGATGTCATAAGTATCCACAAGATTCTTAGAACTAGTGGTATAGTGTTTGACAATGAATGAATAAGCAAGAAAAGGGGGAAAGTATCTAACAAATATGGTTAGAGTACGCATCAAATTCCCCATCCTTGAAGGAAATGGTGGTTTACACAAGGCTCATGGAGAATATGGGATGGAGGGTAGATTGGCATGGTCAGAAAATGAGAGAAGGGTTTTATATACTAAAGGAATATGGGATGGAGGTTATGTCTAAGTTCAGGGAGGCTTTTAGCTTTTTTGACAAGGATGGAGGTGGATGTATCACAACAAAGGGGCTCAAGACAACAATGCATTATTTGGGTCGAAACCCCAATGTATATTGGAAGTGGTCCAAATGTTTTATATTCAATAATCCAATCTCGAATACAATCAACCACAAAAGAGTAGTTATAATCTGCTTGTAAATGAAACATATTAAATACACCATTCCAAAATGTTTTTTCTGGGGAGAATCAAAGAAATAGATGAGTTTGGCTATCCATCACCTCCATACATAGTAAAAAACAACCAGGCCCACTCTGTCCTTTACGACACATTGTCTCATGCCAAGATGAAACCAAAAATATACATTTACTAATATTCTTAAGCAAAGCAAAAATATGAAGCCAATATACAGAGATTCTCTGAAGGACTGCTTGAACTAGAGTCAACTTGCCTCCTAGGGAAAGCCACCTCTGTGCCTATGACAAAAGTTTACAGTGGATTTTCTCTAAGTAAACTCCAATCCTTAATTCCATAACAATTAGGTTGGAGCATAAATCTAAGATTTTCAAAATCTGCATCTAATGCAGTGGTGATAACACCAAAATTATGATAAATCTCCAGTACTAATGCATCATCTCGGTAAGCAGAAATCATATGAGATTTATTATTATTCATAAGGAGTGCAGATACCGATCAAAAGAGGTCATTCTACCAAATTGTAACACATCATCAACAAATATCAAAGGAGTAGCTGTGACTTTTCTACTACACAATTACATTTAATCCATCAACCTCCACACCTGCAACCAAAATTATTGCCCTTGTGAATGTTGTGACTTCTTCTTCCACAATCCAATATTTTATACTCAACGTCTTCTTCTCGCAAAAGTTGTCATAGATACTTTTAAGTAGGGATATTGTCTACTAACAAATATTCTGTAATTTGCCTCCACCATCCTTGTAGAAATTATGGTGTAGAGTTGCAACTACTTATGAAGTTTTAATCAAAATCACAAGACACAAACCCACTCTATTGCTCTCTCGAAGTTAATTCACACAAGTTAACATCATCCAAGTTCTCTGTTGACGTGGAAATTTGAATTTTTTCAATTTAATCAAGGAAAAATCAAATTGAGAATTTCTTGCGGCATTTTTCAACACATAGTTCATTGGAATATATTACTTTCACTATGAACTTGGCATAGTTCACATGTTAAGTTCATAAGGTTTTGGGCTGATGTGGTTCTATGTGTTGTGTATATAAATAATAGGTGTCCAACTCTTGCTATTAGAAACAAGACTCCCTATGAAATGTGGTATGGCCACATTCCTTCGGTGAGGCATCTCAGGTGTTTTGGTTCCTCATATTATGCCTTCATACCTAAGGAACAAATAAAAAAACTCAGTGCAAGGAATCACAAATGTATCTTCTTTGGGTACTCATACCTCCAAAGCATACCATCTCTATTATGAAGTGAATAAGAAGTTTATAATATCTAGAGATGTGATCTTTCTTGAGTCTTCCAAGATTGACAATGTTGTTGAGTGGTAACTTAATTGTTTGGATATATTCGAACATGCAAAGTATTTTCAAGAGTTTGATAGTGAGATTCCACGTCTCCTTCTCTTAGCTCTATAATTTCTATGAAGAGTCTTGAAGAAATCAGGTTGAAGGAAATTCCTTCACCTGCTTTGTCAAGAAAGAGCTAAGAGACTATTGGCAACAGGTAGCCAAATCTGACAAGCGGTGAGGGTACATGCAAGATACAAAGCAAGGATTAATGCAAAGGTGTAATGCAGAGGAGTGTACTGACTACATACATATCATAAAACATCTTTCATCCCACTTAGGATGCCTTTCATCATGCCTGGTTAGTCATAAGATCATGTTGGTCACAACCTCAGTAGCTTAAATAAACAAGTGGTAACACTCTTCATCTTCTAAGCTATGTAATAAACAAGTGAAAGGGAGCAAGACACATAGATCAAACACATGTAATGACTTTCAGTTCTTGCAACCATGAATGTCATTGAAGACGGAATGATACGACAATGATAAGCAAACTTTTAATCTACATTAAGAGGTGTATTTCAAAAGACGTGCTTTGTTTTCCATACCTAGCCTCGAAAGGGTTATGCATTAGATGGAGCCTTCATGCGGTCCTAATATTCTATCATACCTTGGGTTTCTTGGTCTTCATGTGGTCCTAATATTCTATCATACCTTCCAGTGGTGCCAACTTGGCATGGGGTAGCTGATGTTGCAAATATAATGTTGAGCAGCTTCGATGGTGTAAGAGGATCCGGATGGGTCCCAACGAAACACATCAAAATCATTCTTTTTGATAGGGGCTATACTGTGCAAAAGGGATTGAAGGACAAAAAGACTTGCATTAAGACTATTGGGTATGGCTGGGAAGGCCCATCCTGACCAAAGAAGGGTGTGAGTATCCCATTGGGAGATCTGGTACAGGTAACGAATGCTTGTTCTTTCAAAAAAGGAAAGGATAGGGTGGACTCCCCCATGTCTATTTATTGGCTGCTGACCCATGATTCTGTTTGCTCCAATTGATGCTTGCACCTCCCTTGGGGATTTTTGAAGTATTTTGAGAAATTAGTGGAATTTCTCTCTTGCATAATCGCCAAAATTTGGAGGATTCTCTATTAGGAATATCTCGATCAAGAAGCTGTTGTCTAGGAAAATTGAGGTATTTAATTTCTAGAACCTTTTTCCACCATGCTGGAATTCCAGTAATGAGTCTCCAGACAATTTTCCCTCCAAAGGCTAAATTGAGAAATTTAGATCTAATTCTAATACCTCCTTGGTCTTGGGGCTGGATCACCTGCTTCCAATTAATCAAGTTGAATTTATTTTTATCATTTTTCTCCCCCTGCCATAGGAATTGGCGAAGGACGATTTCCATTTTGTTGTGGAAGGAGGTCGGAGCTTGAAGAAGAGAAAAATGATATAGGGGGAGAGAAGATATACCTGACTTAAGAAGAGTGAGGCGACCAGCATTGTTGAGCCAAATAGATCCCCACTGCTGCACTTTTCTTTTCATTTTGTTGACTACTGTGTCCCAGACTTATGCTCTCAAAGGTCTAGCACTTACAGGCATGCCCAAGTAAGAGAAGTGATTCCAATCATACTTGCATGTGACTCCAAAGATGATGGCGATATTGTGAAGCACCTGTACTGTTGTGTTCCAGCCATATATGAAGCTTTTCAAATTATTTACCATTCTGCCAGAGTAGCTCATGTATTTGTCAAGGAGAGATTTGAAGCGCTTGGCTATTGTGGTGGAGGCCCCTCCAATCAGAAGGGTGTCATCGGCAAATTTTGAATTATTTATGTTCTTGACCCCATCCCCAAATTTTATTCCTGTGATTAAGCCAACCCTCCGGCTGAATTCCAACGCTCTGCTGAAGGATTCAACCATTAGAATGAAGAGATAAGGTGAGAGGGGGAAACCTTGTCGAGGCCTCTGGAGGATTAGAATACTTCTCTAGGTCTTCCATTTACAAGAGGGGAGATCCATGGCCTCGAAATGTAGGCTCGAATGAGATTGAGAAAGCGGTCATCAAATGCCATCTTCTTCAAAGCTGCCAAGAGGAAGGAGTGTCTCACTCTGTCAAATGCATTGGCCAGATCAAGCTTGAGGATAAACCATTTCTCATTTTTGGTTTGACTCGAATGGATGACTTCTTGCACAAGTAAAATGGAATTAGTTATTTTTTTGTTGGCTAAGAATCCCCCTTGATTTTCGGAAATGAGAGAAGGGAGCAAAGGCTTTAGGCGGGTAGCAATGACTTTTGTCAAGATTTTATAGGAGGAGTTACAGAGTGATATGGGCCTGAAACGAGCAAAGGAAGATGGCCTGTTTTCTTTGGGGATGAGTGCTAGATGAGTAGCATTGGTATATCCTCCTATTTTGCCTTTTCGTTGGATCCAATTGAGCATTTTTGTCAAGTCCTTTTTAATAATTCCCTAGAATGCTCAATAAAAGCAGATGGGAAAGCCATTTGGTCCCGGGGCTTTATCAAGTTGAAGAGTCCAGATTGATCTCCTGATTTCCTCCTCATCTATCTCCTTGCTTAAAATGTCATTCATTTCCCTGCTTATCCTTGTTGGGAGATGCTGCAATAAATTTGTATAATCCTTTGCTTCCTTTGTTTCCGTTAGCAGGTCCCAATAGTGATTTGTAGCAACTCTTTGAATGGCTTCCTAAGTGCTTTGTCTATCACCTTCTGCATCTAGGATGGAGCTAACATTATTCCTTATCTTTCCGGCTGTCGTTTGCTTGTGAAAAAAATCTGAGTTCTTGTCACCCCCTTGTAACCATAATTGTCTCGACTTGAGACTCCATTTTGTTTCCTCTTCTCTGTTAACTCGGTATAGCTGTAAGTAGAGTTCATTTTCCTGTTGTTTGTTCTCTTGGGAAAGGCCATTATCCTCTATTGCTCTTTACATACTCTCCAGATTGTTCTTAATTTCTTTTTTTACCTTCTCTAGTTGTTGATACTTTGTTTTAGCCCATTATTTGATGGCTTGTTTTGTTTTCCGTAGTTTTTTTTCCCAAATGAAACTGGGAGAGCCTTCCACATGTTGGATCCAAGAGCTATAAACAATTCCTGCAACTGCTGGTATATCATTCCAGAGAGAACTATATCTGAATGGAATGGGCCCAAGTGGCCTATGATTTTCCAGCATTAGAGTTATTGGGAAGTGGTCGGAGGCAGAGCATGTTAGAATGTTAGCATATCCGATGGAGAAAGTAGAGAGAAGTGTAATATTGATGATAATTCTGTCCAACCGCTCCATGATGTTACCAGCACCCATCCTGCAGTTGTTCCAGGTGTATCTATGGTTTTTTGGAGGGACATCCATAAGATCATGCTCCTGCATGATATTTTCCAACTGTATACTATGTGGATCAGGCGTAAAACTGCCTCCCCTTTTCTCATTAGCATGGAGGATTAAATTAAAGTCACCTCCTAGAATAATGTTAGTGTTCTCTTCTGCGTCCAGACTATCTTTTAGATCATGCCAACAACTATCCTTATCTTTGCAGTGATTCGGCACATAGATGTTGTAGATGATAATGGCTTGCTGATCTGCTTTATTTTCCAGAGTTGTTTTGATCCAGTGTTAATTTATTGTTTCCGAAATACAGTGTCGTATACCTTGATTCCAAATTGTTGCTTTTCCTCCCGAGGCTCCTCTTACCTCACTAATGCTTCCTCTATATTGTCTATGCTGCTCAATGAATTTATTCATTTCCTTGTGGTTTTGTTTTGTTTCCTGTAACATAATAATTCCTGGCTTCTCAGAAATGATAAGATCCCTTAGGGCTGCTACCTTAGAGGGGTTCCCAAGTCCCCTGATGTTCCAAGATAATATTTTCATCATTGGATATGCGGTATGTGGGGAGGTGCTCGCCCCCCTTGGTCCTTGTTGATTGCTTTTTTGTCATGCTACCCCAGGATATAAGTTTCTATGGGTGTCTACGTTCCCATTGCTATGTCCTTTTGCACGTTCTCATCCCTGTTCTGCTTAGCAGATTTCCTGCCTGGGCCAGGTTTCTTGGAGGGTTCACTAGAACCCCCTGTGACCTTTAGATGAGCTTCTAGTGATTCTGTTGAGGGGAGGATCAAGAAGAGGCTGAGAGGAAATAGTAAGAGGCAATGAGGATTCGATAGTGTCTTGGCGTTGGCTTTCAGGGAGAGGGCGCTCCTGGGGATCAGGAGGAGAGTGGGGGGATGAGGGGTCTTCTTCCTCCAAAGATTCGAAGGGGTTTGATGTAGAGCATAATGGCTGAGTCAAGATGGGAGGGGGGGAGAAGGATGAAGCTTAGATTTCTGGGGGAAGCTTTGGTTTTGGGCCAGACTATTTGGGGTTTGCTTTTTTTTTTTTGACTTGTTCCCATGTGTCTTCACTGGCTTCAGCATTTTCATTCATTTCATTTTCTTTTAGTTTACTACACCTATTAGAAAAATGACCATATTCATGGCATACCTTATATTTGTACAGGATTTGTTCGTAGTCCAGCTGCTGAATATGGGTCCATTGGTCCACTTTGATCTTGATTACTTCCGGAAGGCCCTTTCTTAAGTCGACTTCAACGCAGATCTTTGCACATGCGTGCATGTTGTCCTTTGGTTCGCATCTATCGATGTATTTTCCGACAACGTTCCCAATGGCTTTGACCGATTCATCTCCCCAACAATGAAGAGGGAGATGGGGCAAGTGAACCCAAACCAGGACTGCATTAGGTATATCCATTTCTGGGTCGAAGTCAGGGGACTATCTGTTTAGATAGAGACCTCTTGAATCCATGAAGTAGGGACCATTTCTGAAGATGAGATTCCGGTCTTCTTTGGTTTCAAAGAGGAATGTGTAGTAGCCCCTTCCACAGAATCTTATTGCGATTTTTCCTTGGATGTTCGCATTCCTGTTGCGCTCCACCCATTTCTGTACATCTCTGGGAGAGGGCTACAGGCCAGTAAATTGTCCAAGCAGACCTCTCTCTACTAGAGAGATCGTTGCCTTCCTTGGAAGACTAGGGGGAAGGGAGATTTCTGGGATGTCAGCCAGTTTCTTGACGAACTTTGAAGTTGTGGGTTTGTTTCGGATGGTAGCATTTTAAGAAATGAGAGAGGCGAAGATCTCAGCCTGGTCTTCATTGTCTTGCATCTGGGAGGGGTCAATCCCAGCCATGGAAAGGCTAGAAGGGAGCCAGTCGCAACACTAGCCGGAGGAGGAGGGCAGAGCCCGACTGCAGGGGTGCCGAGGAGGAAGACTGGAGGCCCAGCAGCAGGGGCTGCCAGGTGGGAGGCCTGCGGAGGGCCGCAGGAGGCAACGTTGCAGGAGCGCGGGAGCTCCAGTTCAAAATCTCGCACGTGATCAAAAGGTCGACATTGGAGCTTGTACATTTTTGCGCGTTTTGGTGGTGTGAAATTTCTCCATGTCTCTGTTATCATGTTATGAAAAGCAGGGTGATTCAACCAAAAGGCTTCAAAGTGAAAGGGCCTGCGAACATTGTCTCCCAGTCTTTGCCAGTGAAGCCTAATAGGCCAATGGTCTGAGCCAGAGAGTGGCAATATAGAGGCCAAGAGATCCCCGCCAAGATGTATTGCATTATCAGAGATCAGGAATCTGTCTAACCGAGATGCAATTTGGTGGGCATCTGCACGCTTGTTGTTCCAAGTATAAACTCCATTGTTGAATTCCATATCTATAAGCCTGTTGTTATGAATGTAGTTTTTGAAGTGCGTGCTTTCACAGTCCAGCTTGATTTGTCCTCCTCTTTTTTCCTCCAATCTTGTAATCATGTTGAAGTCCCCTCCTGTGATCCAAAGTGGGTGGGATCTTTCTGAGTTGATCTAAGTTAGGGTGTTTAGTGTGTCTACTTTGTTTGTTGCATCCTGGGGGAAGTAGACATTAGTTAAGTGTCCATGAACATTTGTCCCTGTTAAATGAAACTTGGCCTGAATAAAGTGCTTACTGGCATGTATGTTGGTAAGTGTTATAGCTCTATCATCCCAAATGATGGCTAGCCCTCCTGAGGCTCCCATGGCTTCCACTACCACTTCTTTGCTTCCTGGCCACGCTTTGGCAAGGATCTGATCCAACGTTGTGGAATTACACTTGGTCTCTTGCAAGAAGAGAATTTGAGGCTCTTCCTGTTGTAGCATGTTCTTTATTAATCGTCCCTTCCCCAGGCTGTTTAGCCCTCTGATGTTCCATGAGATGAGCTTCATGATTCACGATTGGGAAGGGGATTATAGTATTTTGTGAGCTTGGAGTATCTTCCAAATTCCACCATCATCTCCCCTATGCAGATGGTTCTCTGAAGATCGGTTTTCCGTCCTCGTTTCTTGTTGTCTTTGAAGATATTTTTTCCATCCCACTGACTACCAGTTTGGACACCTAATGATCTTTGCTTCTGTGCTCTTGAGAGAATTACTTCTAAGTTCTCTAGCTTTCGCTCAGGAATATTGTCATATTCCTTTTTCTTACAAGCCTGTTCAAGTCCCAGTATATCTAGATCTCTGATGTCGAAGCTCTCCGGTTCCTCTTCCATGTGTTGTACTATTTCCTGCTCTGCCTCTAAATCATCTACAATTGTAAGCTGCATCTGAGTGCTATCTACCTCCATACCTTGAGTAGTCCTTTTCTACATGTTACAGGGAGAGGGCGTTTTCGTGTCCGTGGGTTGCTTAGAAGTGAGGACTTTATTTGAGCTTGATGGAGCAGAATGGGCGGAGTCTTAGGAATGGCTTCGGGTTGTTTCTGATTATCTAAAATATGAACCTTCGGCTGGAGTAGGATTTCAAAGTTGTTGCTTGTTGAAGGCAAGGAGGTGCTGGTGACAAGTTTTTTGACTGAGGTAGAGGGATTTTTATGGGTCTTTTTGTGATTGGGAACTTTTGTGAACCCATTTGGGTTGGATTTTTCCATTGAAGGGGTGGTCGTGGATTTTCATATTAGAGGGACAGTTTCTGAATAAATGGCCCAGGGCGTGGCATTTTCGACAGCAGAATGGTACATGCTCGTAATCTATTGTTTGTAACCATTCATAATCATCATGGTAGAGGCTTACTGCGTCCGGGAGAACTTTGCTGAGGTGCATGTATACACAAATCCGCGCTTAGGAGGTGTATTGCTTCAGCTTTGTCTCCTCTGCCACTTTGATGAATTCACCTAAACCATTCCCAATGTCTCGCAAAGAGTCTTCGTCCCAATACTCCAGAGGGAGAGAATAAAGGCGCAACCACACTAGGGCCCAGATCAGATCTTCTTTGTCTGGGTTAAAGTGTTCGATCGATCCTCTTAGGTACAACCCTGCTGCATTGAAGAAATATGGTCATCCATCCAATACCCTGTTTCGGTCCTCCAGACAATTGAAAATGGCAGTAAAGAAGCCCTTAGGCCCTAACTGCAGTGTTATATGCCCTTTTGGCTTCCATTTGGCTGCGATCCAGCCGTGCAAAGCTTTCTCCATTGGCCAAAGGCCTATGAACTTTCCTATCAAAGAATGATCCCTCATAAACTGGATCTGAGTGTTGATGCGCTGACTTGGGAGCTCGATTTTGGGTCTGTCAATTGCTATCGGCTTGCAGGTGTTTGACGTCACTCATGGTTCTTCATTTGTGTTGTTATTCATTGGCGTATTTTCATTCTCTATTGATGTATCTTCTGGATGGTCCATCCTAACATTTCCAGTCTGTCGCAGGCCGTTTTTTGTATCAGCGGGGGGAGGCATCATGTCCTCCCCCTGAGGGGATTCCATTGCGCAATAGCTATTCCTTATTGTGTTGTAGCTTCCTTATGGCTGAAGGTTAACGGAAGAAAGATGCAGTCTGTGAAGGTCTGCCAGTTGCAGACCAGCGTCAAACCCTAAGCGCTCCGCTCTCCATTTTCTTTTGTTTGACATAAATGGTTAGTTTTTATTTAAAATTCGGCAAATCAGCTGCCAAGGACTTTAACACTGAAACCCTGTATTTCCTTGTTACAGTCGGCGGGGAAAGAAGATTTTGCTTTTGAATAGTTCGTTGAATGAGTTACACTGTGAATGCAGATAGAGGCTTGAAAAAGAACTTGATTTGGTTTCAAAATGGTGCCTTGAAATTCCGCTGCTTTTGCTTTCTGTGACGTAGCTCTGCTTCCTAGCTTGCAGAGAGGAGATCCAACACGCCGGAGTGCCGGATCATCCCAAGAATCACTGCGTTTTCATTTTGAAATGTCTGGCGGAGTGTTATATAGTGTTCAAGAATGCCAAGAGCGTTAAATTGGCCTTGAAGAGGCCCTCGTGAACTCCATAGCACCTACCCAAACATAGCAGTGAGTTCCAACGACGAATAGAGATCGAAAATGCCACGGTTGCGTTCTGAATTTTCCCTTGTGGATGAGTCTACATTTCCTAACAGCAACCATCTCAAAATGGTTTGGTCCCGAAGTCTGGAGAATCTGAACCAGCGAAATGCTCAAAGGAATAGAGGCCCAGACAACTCCAAAATTAAGGAATGTTGTAGTCTGATTCAACATCATTTACTAACAAAGATCTCCTGCTCCTGAGAGAGCCTAGGTTGTCTGCCAAGTTCGTTTGTGAATTTAACTACCTCAAAACATGATAGAAGGAGATTTTGTGGAACTTGGGCAACAGTAGTCTGATTTTTTTGAGGATGGGGGCTAACTGAACCTGAGAAGGTATCTTTTGAGAGTTCATAGCCCGTATAATTATTCTGGAGTCTCCAAAGACTGAGATGGAGAGGAGATTCCTCTTGATAGCCAGATTTAGACCCTACCACAGAGCAAGAGCCTCTTCTATGTTGTTTTTTTCATGCCCCAGGCCCCAAGCAAAGCAAAGCTCAGTTGATCCACCAGGGCTTCAGATAACTCCCCTGCCACCCACCTTTCCTAGGTTACCTTTAGAGGCCCCATCGAAGAATAGGTAGTGATCATCCAAAGCAGATCTCCATTTGATGAATTCCTGTTCTTCCAGACGAATTTCCCAATGAGAAGGGGCTTTAGCAGGAGGAATGGATCTATTCCGATGATTTGGAACAAGCTCTTTTAACCATTGATCTTCCTCACTGTCTAGAATCATGCCATTTCTTATGGTGGGTTTGGTTTCTAAGGCCTCCCCCAATAGAGCTTTGATCTTAGTGATAATTCTGACCAGGTTACAACTCTCCTCCCTAAATATTCTTTTGTTCCTCTCCAAACACAGTTTCCAGCATGTGAATTTGGGGATCCACATCCAACCACTCTTGAGAAGCATTTTTTTGGAGAGACAGAATGGGGATAACTTGGCCCAGTTTCTTAGCAGGTCCTGAATATTTCCTGGAAGCTCTATTTTGTCAAGTCCTAACATCAAGACACCCTTCCAAACTTCTTGAGCAAAGGGGCACAATAAGAACAGGTGGTTAGTTGTTTCTTCATCCGATGCACAAAGAGGGCACCTGGAGGGACCTTCCATTCCACGCTTCCTCAATTTATCTCTAGTGAGGATACTTTTATGTGTCAGAGTCCAGCAAAAAAAGTCAATTTTTGGGAGAGAAGGAAAAGACCAAATAAATTTCCATTGAGTTGGCTCTAGGGGGACCCTAGGGATGGCCATCATACTTTTGTAACCTTCTGCTACTGAGTAAGAGCCTGAAAGAGAACCCCACCTTCTTTTGTCCTTAGAAGAGGCCTTTAAGGGAGATTTTCCTTGGAGAAAATCCAACAATAAATTGGCTTCACCATCCAGCCAATGAGGGACCTCCCCCAAATTCCAACCATCCCATAAACTTTCTGCATCATTTGTCCAATTGGAGATGTCCCAAAGGGTTTCCAGATTGCTGGCCTGAAGCCAAGCTCTGATATTTGCCAGTTCTGCCATTTGATTCAAGGGTTGATCTCCAAGAATTGAATCTTCCCAAATTTTTATTTTTTTCCCATTACCTAAGATCCAATAAAGGTTATGACTGAAAAGTTTCAAAGCTTTGAGACAGAGTTTGAAAACTGGTTATCCTTTGGAAATTCTAGGAGGCTGGTCCAAGCACTTCAAATGCTGCCCATGAAAATATTTTTTCACAGAACTCTCTTGCTCCAACTAGGATTCCCAGAAACAATGTTCCAAAGGAGCTTGGAGCCCAAAGCAAGATTTTGGGCTGCCAGATCCCGCATTTGGAGATGTCCTTCCAAGAATGGCTTCTTAATAGTGTCCCAATTAACTAAATGGAGCCTTCTTTCATTATTTTTCCCTCCCTCCCACAGAAATATTCTCAGGAGACCATCCACTTTACTAATAAAGGTTTTAGGGGCTAGTAGATTGGTGTTCTAATAAACTGGGAGACTTATGAGAACAGATTTCATAAGGATTACCTTCCCAGCATTATTCAACCATGAGGCTCCCCAAGCTTATATTCTGAGTTTTAGCTTGTCTAGCAGGGGCAGCCAGTGAGCCACCTTAGGATTTGATTTGAAGATTGGGATCCCAAGATACTTAAATGACTCCCAAGTCAGGGTTCTTTTCCATTTCTAATAGCCTTGTTATGTCTGTCAAATCTTTGATCGAGCAATTCCAGCCATAGATCGTGCTTTTTAGATAATTAATCTTGCTGCTCGAAACCTCCCTATAAATGTCCAGCTCCTTCTTGAAGGTTCTAGCAGAATTTATGCTAGCTCCTCCAAGAAATAATGTATCATCAGCAAACTGGGCATGATTTATGTCTTTAACATTGTGAGCCATTCTCAGGCCTAGCAGAGTTTAGATCTGTTGACAGTAGTCTAGCTGGAAGCTGAGCACCGAAGCTTGAATGGTGTAAAGAAGCGGGGACAAAGGGAAACATTGTCTTAGCCCCCTCGAGGCCTGGAAAAATTCCGTTGAACAACCATTAACCAGAGGCGCTATCCAAGGGGAGGCAATGCAGGCTTTCACCCAAGTTATGAGAACTTTTGAGAAGCCAAATTTCTCCATCACGGAAAACAGGAAATCATGTCTCACCCTGTCAAAGGCATTTGTCAAATCTAGCTTAATCACCATGCCTTTCTCTTTTCGATGACAGCTTGAATGAATTTCTTCTTGCACCAGCACAATATTGTCAAGAATCTTTCTCCCTTTTATGAATCCTCCTTGGTTTTAAGGGATGATGACCCACAGAATTTTCTTAATACGGTTGGCTATTATTTTTGTAATTAGCTTATAACTTGTATTACACAAAGATATGGGCCTGAATCTGCTGAAATCAATGGCACCTTTGTCTTTCGGAATCAAGGCAAGGAAGGCCAAGTTGGTACTGCCTCCAATCTTGGTGCAGGTCTGAGATTTACAGATCATTCTCAAAAGGTATTTTTTAATTGTAGGCCAGAAAGTCAGGTAGAACCTTGCAGTGAACCCATCAGGGCCCAAGGCTTTATCTAGATCCATGTAATCCAAAGCTTCTTTAATCTCATTCATACTGATCGGAGTAGTCAGCATAATATTGTCAGAATCTTCAACATACTGAGGAATAAGATCAATCGGATAGGCTTGAGAATCGATAGGAGGGTCTTCCGGGGCAGAGTAAAGTTCTTTAAAGGAGTGGGCTACTCGCTTTATGCCTTCAGAATATTTAACCACAGTGTTTTGATAGTGAATTTCATTTACTGTTTTGAAGTGCTTGCGTGCTTCAGCTTGCTTATGGAAGTAGCTTGTATTTTTGTCTCCGGCCTATAACCAAAGATTTCTGGACTTCTGTCTCCAGAACTCTTCTTCATCCCTACTTGCTCTATGGATATATTTTTGCAGCTCTAATTCTTTTTGAAGAAGGATTTGAGTTACATCGGAATTCTCCATTGTTAATTGATGGCCTGCTAAACTGTCATGCATCTCCTTTCTTTTGGCGGTGGGCGTTTTCAACCTTTTAGCCCACTCCTTGAGCTCCCTTTTAAGTCTCCTCATTTTTTCTTCCCACACAAAGAAAGGGGATCCTTCATGAACTTGTCGGTTCCAGGCCTCGGAGACCACCTCCTGGAATCCTTCTTGATGAATCCATAGAGAACTGAATCTAAAGGGAATGGGGCCAAGATTTCCATCCAAGGAGAGCTCAAGCAGAATGGGTTTATGGTCAGAGGTGTAGTTCGGCAGAATTTTAGAGGTGGCCATTAGACCACAAGTCAAGAAGGAGGATTGGACTAGAAATCTGTCCAAATGAGCAGCAATGTGGCCGAGGCCTATCCTTTTGTTTGACCAGGTGAATTTCCCACATGTGGGCTTGATATCCTCCAATTCCCAATCTAAAATGAGGTCTTCAACCCATTCTCTAGCTGGGTCCCTGACCAGCGAGGCCCCCTTTTTCTCTTTTGCAACTAGCGTAACATTCAGATCACCTATAATAATAATATTTTCTGGGTTTTGCAAGAAAAGATAGGACTGGAGCGAGTCCCAACAAATTTTTTTCTCAGATGGTAAGACCAGAGCATAAAGATTGAACATACTTACTTGGTGACCAGATTCTTTATGGAGGATCTTAGTGAGTAGCCAATGGGGGCAACATTCTTTGTGAATCAGATCATGTTTGGAGCTGTCCCAAAAGGAGGCAATCCCTCCAGAGGCACCTCTAGAGTTGACTGCTCTCCCTTGGCCTTTATGCCAAAATGCTTTGCTTGCTTGGAGGAGTATAAGGTCATCCAGTTTTACCTCCTGGATGAGAAGGATTTCAGGCGAATACATCCTTACAATGTCTTTCAGAGCTTCTTCTTTCAACCTGCTACCTAACCCTCTGCAATTCCAGGAGACGTATTTCATTATTTACTGGCTTGGAAGGTTGTGGCTCCTTTTGGAGCCTGACCATGCTTGCGTCTAGATCTAGTATTCATCATTCCTTTGAGAGTTTTCTGAGAGCCTTGGAGAACATCTAGATAAGTTTGTTCCTCTCTCTGTTTCTTCTTGGACTTTCGACCCCTGGCCGACTTGATAGGAGTGACTTGCGAGCTGTCTGAATCTGAGACTCCATCTTCTGAATATCCCTCAGAATCGGAGCCCAGACTGATGCGCTCCTCTTTTTCTACTTTTTCCCCTTGTTCATCCTCTGATGGAGGAAGAGTTGACTTTGCCTCTGCTTCTTTCACTTTCTTCGACGGGTCTTCTGGTTCCTCTTGGGTTCCAATGGCATCTGTCTTTACCCCAGAGGAAGAACCCTCTTTCGGAACTTCTTTGGCTTTTCGTTTAGGCCGGGGCTTCACCAATGGCCATGAATTTTTCATCTTAGTTGGTTTTGGGACTGCGTTGCCCTTTTTGATTTCTTTCCATCCTTCTTCGTCCACTTTGTCCCCGGTTGGATCTTTTGGGCAATTTCGTTGGAAGTGTCCATGTTCATGACTGGTTCTGCATTTGAAATGCAGTTGCTCGTAATCCAATTTTTGATAGTGATGCCATTCTCTGACTGTAAGTTTTACCGCTTCGGACAGTCTAGCTTCCAGATCGACTTCCACACAGATTCTTGTGCAGGTATATTGGCCCTTGTTATCTGCTTTGTCAATGAAACAGCCTAGGCCATTTCCAATCTTCTGCAATTTGTGATAGCTCCAGCAATGGATCGGAAAATTGGGAAGCCGGACCTAGACTGGGACCTCTTTAGGGGTATCGATTGAGGGATCGAGGTTGGGGGTCCACTTATTAAGATACAGACCCTGATTTCCCATAAAATATGGACCATTTCTGAAAACCAAATCTCGATCTTTTTTGGAGGTGAACTTGAAAATAAAATACCCTCTTCCGACAACATAGCAGATCACATTGTTTTCCAGCTGGGGCCTCCAGTTGCGTTGGATCCAGTCATCTGTTGTTTTTGTAGAGGGCCAGCATCTCATAAATTGTCCTACCAACCCTCTTTCAGCCAGGGCTAGGGAAATTTTTATCGGTTGGTCTTCTGGCAGGGTGATCTCAGGAATTTCCTCTAGTTTTTTGATGAATTTTGGGACTTCTGGAATCAAATGTTTCTTCCCTTTCTGCGAGAGAAATCTTCTGAATGCTTCTTCTGAAGAGATTGGTGGGGTGGGAGAAGGCTCCCCACCCCCAGGCGCACTCATGGCGGCGACTACGCTCCTCTGCGATCGCAAAACCCAGACGCGGACACTGTGCCAGCAGCAGCACTCGCTGGAGGAGGGAGGCAGAGCCTGATTGCGGGGATGCCGGGAAGGATTGAGAGCCCAGCAGTAGGGGCTGCCAGGCAGGGGGCCTGCGGAGGGCCGCAGGGGCCGAGGAAGTAGGGGCGCGGGAGCTCTAGTTCAGAACGCGCGCGCAGATCACCTTGAAACTCAGTGTTTCCCTCCATTTTCATTTGAAGTGAAATATCGTATTAAACATAGGTTTGATCTAAAGTGGTCATTGTATTAAATATAAAGTTTTGTCTTAAAATATTTTTGTCTCAAAATGCTTTTGTCTTAAATATAAAATTTTGTCTTAAATTGTTTTTGTCTTAAAATAATTTTGTCTTAAACTATTTTTGTCTTAAATATAAAGTTTTGTCTTAAATTTTTGTCTCAAACTACTTTTGTCTTAAATATAAAGTTTTGTCTTAAAATAATTTTGTCTTAAATTGTTTTTGTCTTAAAATAATTTTGTCTTAAATTATTTTTGTCTTAAATATAAAGTTTTGTCTTTAAATTTTTGTCTCAAACTACTTTTGTCTTAAATATAAAGTTTTGTCTCAAAATATTTTCGTCTTAAATTATTTTTGTCCTAAATATAAAGTTTTGTCTCAAACTACTTTTGTCTTAAAATATTTTTGTATTAAACTATTTTTGTCTTAAATATAAAGTTTTGTCTTAAAATATTTTTGTCTCAACTTATTTTTGTCTTCAAGTCTATTTTTAAGACAAATCAATTGATATTAATTTTTAATGTAAAATAACTAAAATAAAAAATGAGTTTTTTTAAGACAAAAGATTTCTTTTGTCTTCGTCTCGGTGTAAATTTGCCAAAAAATGAAAAATGCACTAACAGTGTCCCTCACACCAAGTGTCTCTATTAAGCATATAAGAGCTGAACTCTTTTGGGATTGTATATTTGCGATGACCCATTTTCCTTGGCCTGCCGCTTCACCTTCGCCTCCTCAAAACTGCCTTTGAACATCAATTCGAATGGTGGGCGATACAGTGCTTCCAATTTATCATTGCCTTTATCCCAAAAAGGCCAGGAATAATTAGGTTGAGCGGATTCTTGATCTCTTCTTCGTATAAACTGGTAGTGGTGGGCATACAAAATCTGTATGTTCATTGTACTCATGGCTTTTCCCTTCCACTATTGGAGCATTAATTAAATTAGAACTAGTAGAAGTTGATGGCAATTCATGATTATGAGACTGAGCATAGAATAACTGTATCGCTTCGTCCAGATTCAGTTGGTTACCTCCAAAAACTGTCGCGCCTTGTCTGTCGATTCCCCAACTATTTCAACGAATGTAACAATCTGTTCCTGCTTCTCTGCCGAGGTTCCCATTGATCAATGAATTTTCTTACGAAGAAATATATGAGTTCAGATAGATCGTACAAAGAAATCTATTTCTTTTGAATACATATGTTTAACAAAATCAAAACACAAAATTGATTATACAATGAAAAACAATCTTACACAAAATTGATTATACAGTGAAAAGCCATCTTTTTTATGAGTAGGTTGTGTAGGCACTATAACAATTAATTGATCATTCATTCTATATTAGTTTACTCTTTGACCACAATTTTTTTAATCTTTACCAAAATTTAACATAGGACAAAAATATTTTTCACCAAATTCATTTGTCATCTTGGTATCAATACCCTTTTCATGCACATCCAAACTCGATGCATTCACACACCACGTTCATGGTCATATATTTCATGATCAAATAAATTTATCAATTTCATGAGCATCCTTCCCATATGTAAAACATATTTACCATTCAATCAATTTCAAAAATATAATAAAATATAGGGAGCACTTATTCTCTCTCTAAGCACTCATTGTCTCTCATAAAACATTCACATTTGTTTCCTTATAAGATGTATACCTTATAACATATGAGATCTCATGAATTTGATGCTCTTGTTTAATAAAGGGACTTATTTCAACATAATCATTTACAGGTTCTCATATTAAAACCCAAGGCGTATATCCTCGTATCCATGGAAACTCACACAAATGTAAATTATGGCGATGATCAATCACAAGCCCAAGGCCCTTCAACACACCTTCATAGGCGACTTTACAATCTTCCTTCGACACTCAATCTCTTCTTGATTACGGTAGTGTGGGAATTACAATTTCAAATATATTTCAAAAACCAACTCATCATTCAATAACTTCAAATCAAATACTTATACAAAGAGTTTCCATTCTTAAACAATGCAATTTCTAAAACAATACCCAAATTAACATACCTCAACGTAATTTCCAAGAATGACCATGATCCCAGCTAGAAATTGATTGTCATATTATTTAGAGATAAACAGAGAATTTTGAGTTCTTCCAGTGAATCGCCAAGAGTTGTTGCTACGACACACCCTACAAAATTTTTCCTATAACCAAATTCTGGACCTTCCTTATGGTCATGCCATCTTTCATTTCAAATCATTAAGGTTGTGCTCGATCATGTTGCTCAAGTGTTTAAGTCTTCCTTTAATAATTTTGAGTGTCAAAGCCACTTTCTTACATATGATTAGCTCGCAATGCTCTCATAGAACAGTTCTTTTAAGCAAGCCCAACTGTTAATGTGTACCATTGGAAGTCAAGCATTGCGCAGTCCTTGATCACATTCATTGCGCAATCCTTGATGATAGTCATTGTTCAATGCCTAATGAAACTGACTACACAATTTCTAGAGACGGTGATTCTACAGTCCTTGTGGGCAATGCTTATGTAGTCCCTAGAGACAGAGATTGTGCAATCCTTAGGGACAATGACAATGTAAGGGAATCCTTTGCAGGTAGAGATTGTGCAAACTTTGTTGACAGTGAGATTGTACTTCTTCAAGTCAGTCAATTCACTCTTGGCTCCTAGTTTTCTGACATGCACTAAGTGCACTCACCAATCTTAACCCTAATTGCATGTTTGCTTTCCCTGTATAAAGAGTCTATTTTAGAGCTCATCTTCATATTTGTATTTTTCTTTTGAGCTCTATGCACTCTTGGAATATAAAGAGCATTCTCTCACTCATGGTTGCAAATGCCCAATCTTCTGGGTGAGTTTCTCAGCTGTAATTTTTCTTTTGCAAGTGTCACTTTTGCTTCCTTTTTCTCTTACATGTGTCATTTTTACTTGCTCTATCTTCTTCAATTGTCGTTTTTTCTAATTTTCATTCTTTCACGTGTCACCTGTGTTTTGTTTGTGTTTGCATGTGTCGCTTTTAATCCTGCAAGTGTCGCTTTTGCTTGTTTTGAGATATCTTAGGAGAACAATGGAAAACCATCTAAAGGCAGCGCCAAGGCACTCTCTTGCACCAGTTGATGCTATTTATCATTAGAGCATGTGTTGGACACATTCTTATGGCATAGTCCACCTTTTAGCTATAGTTGACACTTGTGTCGTAAAGGTAGATATTAAGTGTCACACTTGGAGATAAGTGTCACTCTATTAGTCTTGTTATATGCATGTTGGTTTTCAATACTGTGTATCTTCTTGCTATCTACATTGGTGTATATATGTGTGTGATCATGTTCAAGACCTATCACATGCTTTTATTCTCTTGTCTCATTGATCTTGCACTTAGTCAATTTTGGAGTTCTTTTGTATCCTCACATCCTGCGCAACTCATGAGCACATTCAACTTCTAGCTAGGTGATGAGCACACTGTGCATTTATAAGCCACAACGATGAAGTCCTTATCTCCTGGAATTGTGCACTGTGTAATCCTAGAGGACAACCTCCTTCAACTGCACATTGAACAAATTTATAACTCAGACCGTCAACCTTGCTATTTACACTTACCCATTGCACAATCCTTAATCATTCTTGTCTTCGTTGCACATTGCACTGTCATAGTGGAAAGTAAGTTCATTCTTCAGCCCTTGCAGCCCTCACATAATACCTAGATCCTCGTCATCAATCATTGTGCATTGCGCAATCATAGTGTTCAATATTTTCAGTCTTGTCCCCTAAACTTCCCCACTGCATAGTCCTTGATCAATCCTGGCTTGTATTGTAAATTCAGTCTCAATAGATAGTGGGTCATCTCTAGACCCATGAAAAAGTAAACTACACAATTCATATAGCTTCTTGCTCCTCCACTTCAAACTACATATTTACAACACCTAGGATTGATATCCTTGTCTCTTGTACTTTCCCAATACACAATCCATGTCTTGCCTCTCCCTTGTTATTGCACACTATGCAGTCAGAGTTTCCAGGCCCTCGCTCCCTGCCTCCTAAGCATGCACATTATCCCACCATAGATAGCATTTGTATAAGATAGGATAGGTCATTTCAAGACTGATGTTGCCTTGTCATGCATGAACACCATTTGTAGGTGTGATGAACCTATCATGGCACGATGATTCTTAAGGAGTTCATCAAGAAGAGGTTATGGGAAGGACAGTTGTGCAGATAAGACACAAAGGTGCTATCATGCAGGAGTAAAGGAATCTAGAACCCAGATATAGAGATAGCAAGTCATCTTGACTTATAAGGTTCTAATACTTATCATGACCCTTTGGAGGGTGAAGATGAAGAAAAATCTAGATCTATCATGAAGGATTTAAGACATAGCAGCAAAGAGGAGAACTTTGCACCTGATACATTACAATGTAGCCTGATGTCACAATCGCCAACTCATGGCTTCACAAAGTGTCATCACAAAAGTATTATGTTGTCCATGTATTTTGCCACAGTTTTTGGAATGTAAGTTTGTATTTCCAAAAAAGAGAAAAATATATAATGTTTGGAAGCCCAAGCATCACACATGGAATGTGGAAAGTCACTAGGAAGTCCTAGAGTCATGTAGGAGCTCGAAGATCACATAGAAGCTCAAAATTCATATGGGATCTTAAGAATCATGAGGGAGGTGAAGAGTCATATGGGAGGTGAATAGTCACCTCATTTGTTATAAATAAACCCTCTTCTCTCAAGCAAAGGACGTTTCACCTTGGCTTCTCTAGGTTGGCATAGGCTAGAAGATCATTCTTTGGAGAAGAAAGTGGTGACTTAATGTTCCACTATTGGGCTAGTGTTGAATCGTTGTAATTGTGTATCTTGAAACTTTCACTTAATATTTGAAGCTCTCATAACCAACAAACTTTCATGCACACATCATGTATTTTGTAAGACTATTATTTTCATTTGTGGTATATGTTTGTGTTCATACGAACTAAATAAAATGTACTATTTCATTGGTTTTGGCATGCATATGTGTGTTGTTACTTTCTTTTATGATCATTGTTACCTTGTGAACAATTTTTCAGGTTAATTAAAAATTCATTCTATGCTCATGTGTGTCTTTATTAGGATAGTACTATTAGTTTTATTCTAAAATCTTACTTTCTACCTTACCATCCATGAAAGTACCTTATATATATTGCAATTGTATGCTTCACAGTGTCAACTTACTTGCTTGTTTCAAAGTTTATGTGCATACTCCCTTATGTTGTTTATTGCAACCAAGGGAAATCTTTAACTTATGGCGAATGGGCCTGTTATCTGGAAGGGGCTCCTAGTCCAAATGTTGAGAGGTCTAGTTGGGACTTCATACAAATGAGAACCCCTATGTTGGCGAATGTCTAGCACCATCAACAATTGGTGCTAGAAGGAGGGTCATATGACAAGATAATCCCAATGAGTCTATTTTAAATCTTCAACTTGAAATGGCTTATTCCCAAATCTTAATCCTATGATGTTTTTCCAAATAAATTGATCTTACAATCCCCATGGAAATTATTCATGACTTCTCACAATTTAAATTTGATGGGAAGGGTGAACTAACAATGCTTGGACATATGATTTTTTTTTTTCATTTTGGTCTTTCTACTGGAATACATTGTAAGGATGTCATGGCTAGATTGTTCAACCTCACATTTGAAGTTTGTGTCAAGCATTGGTGTCACACATTACCAACTACTTCTATTCATTGATTTGAGCAACCCGTTAAGAAGTTTTGTGAAGATTCTAATAGGTATTATTATAAATATGTATATAAAAGGATTAATCAACTTAGAATAAAATCCAATGGAACATTAGAGGATTTATTTTATTGGTTTCTTCACCTTTTCTATGAATTTTCCAAAGAAGATGTCAATTGGGATTTCATGAGTGAGAAATTTTAGTGTTTGGTTCTAATCTCCGTGAAACAATTTGAATCAGATTCTCTTATTGATTTTTCTCTTCCAACTTTTCTCGATCATGAGGCACCTCCATTCTTAGAGGAGGAATCTATTACTATTTCTATTCCTTGTCCTACTTTCTCATTACCGAAAAAAATGGTTCCTCATGCAAAGGTTGGAGTTGTGAAATATGAAAACCAAATTGTTGATCTATTTCTCCTACATTCATCTTCTTTCCATGAACCAATATTTATTCAGAAAACATTTAATGGTTCTCATCATTCCATCAAAGCTAATGTGAAGGTTGATCCCTTGATTCTTCAAGATAACACTAACATGTATAATCTTAATCTTGAATCTGATTCCATTGAAAGTAGTTTTTCTTCAAGGGATACTTTTCATCCTCTATCATTTACGACTCATGTCCCTTTATACCTCGATTCTCTTAATCAATTTGCTCCACCATTAATTGCTCCAAACAATTTTGATTCTCAGTTTGTTGGTTCACATGGTGATCAAGTACAAGGTGGCTATATCTCATAGGTAGAGGAGCAAAATATTGAAGACACTTTCCATATTACTTCCCTCTTTCAGATTCCTCCATGTAAAAATGATGATCAATCATCTTTTGATCCTCATAACTAGTCAAATGATACAAAATTCCTTACTCAAGTTGAAACCTTAGACAACCATCATCTTGGCTTCATGTTTCTGCTGATATAAGTAGTGATGAGTGACCAAGTACATTAGATGATTATTTTCTTCCTCAAGAAGACTTAGATTTGCAAGGCTTTGAACTAATTGTTTGAAAACTCCAATTTTGGATTGGGATAATATTTCAAATCAAGATTCTCCCTAAATTTCTATTATCCATACATCCCCAGATACAAAACTAGAAGAATCAGACAATCAAGCTTTTGAAGATTTAATATACCTTATTGAAGAAGAGAAATACCAATAAGAAAATTGCATTGTTATGTCATTCTTTGACCATTATTCTGACGAAATTGATGTTGATTCAATCAATCTTCATCCTCCTCATGATATTCCCTTACACAAACTCCCCTTCTATCACCAAGGCACTATTGTGGGTGAAAGTGGATTTTCAAATGATCCTATGGAGCATAACATGCATGATGATCCCTTGTTGTTGAAATCTTAAATGAGTGTGAAAAATTTGAATTTTGAATAAGATTCAGTTGTAACTTATGTTTCTAGTCCTAATTATTTTCATCTTTCCTCACCTTTAACACACAAGTCATTGTTCTCATATGTGTTTGAGGAGCATGTTATGCTAGCAATTTCTTTCAATCTCTTAGATATTTACCTCGTTGGCTTTAACTACAATTAGATACAGGATGGTGTGGTTTCCCAATTAGAAGATAAAAATATTAAATCCATTTTTCATGATTTGTTTAATTGTAAATCTTTCATAGGTCAGGAGGAACATGTTACAGATGTTCAATGAATCCCTCTTACTTATTCATCTAGATTATTTACCCATGAAATGTTCCATATGCTTAATCTTAAATATGATCAAGTCATTGGCATTAAAAATGTTTTCATCAACACATCTAATGATAGTGGTACGTATCTACTAGTAGATATTTCTAAGCCACCCAAATTTGATGATTCATCATATGAAAGTTTAGGGACTTGTTAGGAAGTCAAGACACTTCAACTCATGTTGAAGGTTATGCCAGGTTCTTGTCAAAGACAATTTTGGGGATTTAGTCAAGGTAAAATGTAATTTCCTTCATTGATGGTGATTCACTAATTCCTTGGTTCTGCATGCACCACTCTTAGGTCCCTTCCTACACCAACTTGAGGCTTTGATAGATTGACACATTTTCAAGGAAAACCAAAGTTGGTTTTTGTCCAAATGATGTTTTAACACCTCAAAATGAGTTATAATTCACCCATGTTATATGGATCAATTTTTAGAAAATAATTAATAACTCAGCCCTAAATTCACGTAGTTTTCAAATTGCAAACTTTCTCCTCGATTTCCATGTATATGAAGTCAAATATCAAAATTATAAAACATGGGTTTCGTTCCTAGCATACGAATTTGAGTAAGGCTTGGGTAGTTTTCTGAAATTCATTATGGTTTGGGATATACGAGGGGTTCTTTAGGGAAATATTTCTAGAATTTTAGGATCTTGCCTAGACTTGTAAAAAAATGCATTTATGTGATTAGTTAATGGTTTTACTGGACCCCTATTGCTAGAAAATTATTTTTCACCTTATTTTTAATGGACTGGCTTGCCCAATGCTAAATTTGTATTGTAAATATAGCGAATTCATGGCTCTATGAAAAGGAGGGCAGTGATGTTCTTCTAAAACTTTGTTATTGGTTTAGATCGGGGCGAAAAATTATTTTTGGTGTTGGACCTTGAGAATCCATGATATAGAAGGATGAGTCATATTTTCAATGCAAGAACTTATGGCAGGTTTTACTTTTCATTTTTTATTCAACGTATGATTTTGTTACCTGATTTATTTCAAGAAGCAATAATCTGGTTAGGAGGCCCCCCAACCCAACTTGTTTTCCTCTACCTCGTTTCCCTCTTTCTAGTGCTTTCTTTCTAGTGCTTTCATTCACATTCCCAGATTCCTTGTAACTCCTCTGTCCATAACGCATCTGCCTGAGCGTTTCTCTGGCCATAACGCATCTGCCTGAAAGTCTCTCTGGCCTGAACGTTTGTCTGGCCTGAACGTTAGACTCCATGCTCGCTGCCCAGAAATGATGGTGCACTGCACTACCTATGTCGCTGCCCAGAGATGTGTTGGACCCAACGCTCATTGAGGCACAATGTAACGTCCTCCCACCGTCTGAGAGTCTGATTATCGAGTCACGTTAGGTCTAGCACTGTGTCTCCAGGAGCCAGAGTTTTGTCTACGAAGGGCAAAGAAGCGCCGGCAACTGAGGGCTTTGTTGTCCTCTCCGCCTCCACCTCCAAACGGCAGCACATTGCATACTTGGTCACCAGTTTGGTTGCTAAGAAAATGTTTTGATCCAACCCCTGAATAAATATATGGGCATGTATTTGCGTTAATGTTTCTCTATCTGCACAGAGCTGCAAGAGAGATGCGTAAGTATTGGCGTTGTATTCGACTGTGAGCTCGACGACATCCATAATCCTTTTCAAGCGATCCTCTCTGAGCAATGACAACATTGGTATCGGCTCTTACCTTTAATTGCAAAAAAAAATTGATAGATTTTCTGGAGTTAAGGTGAATTCACACTCGGATTTGTGAACTAAGTATAGTTTTTGAGACTTTGAAACTAAACTCGTGGAGATCAGAAGCACGACCCGAGCAGGGATATTCTAGTTTTTTTTATCAATTCTTTGTATCTTTTTCACTCTGCGGACTCCTCACGCAGAAGTGTTTGTGCCTAGATCTGAGAATTCAGTGGTAGCGAGTCCATTCACGTCTGACACTATCGTCACCTTCTTCATGTATTGAGGTTGCGGCCTCTTGATATCAAGAAGGGGTTTTGGAGGTCGTCCCTTCTTATCAGTGCCAATGAATTGTGTAAAAATCAGTAAATTTTTTATCAGTTACTGTTACTTAGTTTTATACCAAATAGTTGTTATGTAACTGAAGAGAGGGTCTTATAAAACTAACGAATGCCTCAAATACGTAAATTTCTGGCAGCATGCGTTGAGCTATGGAGCAGCTGAGAATATTCATGAGATTCAAGTAGATCTGTGGGTAGTAAACAGTTACATCTTGCAGACAGAATTGATAATAGACAGGTGCATTGTGTCAGCGTTGTGAAAAGTTTTTTTTGTGATCTTTCTGCCAAGAGCAACATGCTTCTGCCATTACAAAAGCAAATTTTTTGGATGTGCTGACCGATTGGTTTCTGGTATCAATTGATTTCAGTCTTTTTGAATGAAATATTCTTCAACTCTTTGAAAATAGATTTTATCATTTAATAGCAGCAATTAGTCAAGAAAACAGAGCTCCCGCCTGTCATCCTTTCTTGTGAAATTTGGAGAGAATGTCTGAATTTTAACATTGCCATATTTTAGAGAATCAAATGGATTTATGGTGATTTGATTGATTATTTCCCACAGAGAATTTTTTTTTCACTGTATATCAGCAGAAGTAACTTTTTTATAGAATGCATTCAATCATCTCTATGGTAGGAATAGTTCTCACTGGCAAGGAGAACTATTATGAATGGTCTCGGATGGTAAAACACACCCTCATCTACAATGAGTTGTGGAAAGGAGTGTGTGTCGGAGAAGAAGACAAAGACCCTGTGCAGCCTACATCAGATAAAGAACTTGTCATTTGGGAAAACAAGAACAGCAAAGCCTATGCATTGATCGCAGCATTTGTAAATGAAGAAGTAAGTCATCATATTTCATCTTATTCCACTGCCTTTGAAGCTTTACAAAAGCTGAAAGAACTCTATGATTCCCATTCTGCACTTGAAGTTGTTCAGCTCATGATTAAACTCTTCACTCTTGAACTGAAAAATAATGATCCTCTTGCTCTTGCATCTGAAGTAAAGTCTATAATGCATGATATTAAATCCACTAAGGTTGAGCTAGATGTCCCTCTTATTTCCTTTCTCAAAGCACTCTATCCTACCTACTCCAATTATCTTGAGTCATTACAAGCAAATGGAAATCTTAAAGATATAACCTTTGACTCTCTTGTGAAAAAGTTTGCTGAAAGAGAGAAAGCCTTTGGAAAGAAGACAGTCCCTGAATCTTCTAAAGAGATTGTTTGCCTTGCTCATAAAGAAAAGCATCCTGCTCAAGATTCTACAAGAGGAAGAGGTGGACGAAGAGGAAGAGGAAGATACTTCAGAGGCAGGGGGGGCAGACATTCTCAAGGAGAAAAGGCAGATCTGCATTGCATTCGCTGCAAACGAAATGGATCACATGATGCTTCTACATGCAAGCTACCATGGGACAAAATTGAGCAGAGAAGAAATCAGCAGAAAGGTAAAACTGATGATACAGACAAAGGTAAAGCACCTGAATCTGCTCACTATATTGAGGCACAATGTAAAATTGGAGTAAATGAAGATTTGTTTAATGCTTCACTTACTTCTTCGAAAAATGATTGGCTGCTTGATTCAGGAGCAACCTGTCATATGACTCATAGGAAAGATTTTTTTGAAGATTTCACTGACAATGTTGATGGAGCAGTATACTTTGCAGATCAGTCAAAAATCAAGCCATCAGGGCTTGGCACAATCAGGCTTAAACTGCCTGGTCTTCCAGACTTTCTTCTAGATCATGTTCTATATCTCCACAACTCAAGAGAAACTTGCTGTCCTTGGTCCACATCCGCCAGCAAGGTCACTCCATTCATATGTTTGATGGAAAGCTTGAGGTAAGAAAGGCATCTGACCACTCACTTGTCATGAGGGGAATAGAAGAAGAAAGACTTCTTAAACTACAAGGAACCTCTGCTCATGCACAACATTTCTCATATATTTCTCATCATGAAGAAGGTACACTTCCATCAAGTTTATTATGGCATGCTATATTTGGAAATTTAAACTATGACATTCTTCGCTTATTAAATAAAAATGGTGTTGCTGGTTTGCCTACAATTCCTAGAAAACATAAGCAATGTGATGCTTGCATTCTAGGAAAGCATAGCAAACAGTCTTTTCATGATTCACATTCAAGAGCACATAGGAAGCTTGAACTCATTCATTCATATTTATGTGGTCCAATGCCTGTTCCTTCTGCAAATGGAAATAAATATATCATGACATTTATTGATGATTACACCAGAATGTGTTGGGTTTATTTATTGAAGAACAAATCTTATGCTTTTCAAACATTCAAGAATTTTCATAAGTGGATTGAAAATGATGCACAATATCATATTGGGTCTATTCGCACTGATAATGGAAAAGAATATACATCAAATGAATTTGAAAACTATCTTTGCCAACATGGGATCAAACATCAAACAACTGTACCTTATAATCCCCAACAGAATGGTGTAGCAGAAAGAATGAATAGAACAATCTTGAATATGGTACGATCCATGCTCTTCTTCAAAAATGTAAAGATAATGTTTTGGGTTGATGCTGTTCTATGTGCTGCATATATAAAGAATAGATGTCCATCTAGTGCTATAAGAAACAAGACTCCTTATGAATTGTGGTATGGACATGTTCCTTCGGTAAAACACCTTAGGATTTTTTGTTCCACCTGCTATGCTTTAATACCAAAGGTACATAGAAACAAACTTGGTGCTAGAAGTCGTAAGTGTATCTTCCTGGGGTATTCAAACACCTCTAAAGCATACCGTCTCTATGATGAAGTAAATAAAAAGTTTGTTGTATCTAGAGATGTCATTTTTCTTGAATCATCCAAATCTGACAGTGTTGTTGAGCGGCAACTTGATCGCTTGGATAGATTCACAAAAACGAAATCATTTCAAGAGTTTGATAATCAGATTCCACATCTTGAAGGGGGGATTCCTATACTAGATCAACATGTGGAATCTTCTTCTGAAGAACAATCTCCCCTGCATGACACTCCAACAATGGATGATTCTTTAAGTGATGTAATTGATAGAATTGGGAGACTCAATCTTGATTCAGTCCCAACTCAATCAACATATCAGCCTGGACCATCTCAGAAAGGTCCCCCAAAGTGGATGACAAAGACACTTGAAAGTGTTCATCCTGATGAAATTGAAAAAACAGGAACCAGAAATTCAAACCGACAAAATGGAGGTGATGTAGATGACTCTAATTCACCTGTTGATATGGATGTTACTTATGATTGTGAATTGAACTTGTCTACAGATTTTGAACCAACTTCCTTCAAAGAAGCTGCTTCTCATGATGAATGGAAAGAAGCGATGCAGAAGGAGTATGATGCCCTCATAAAGAATGGCACTTGGAAGCTGGTTGATCCTCCATTTGGAACCAAACCAATTGGCTGCAAGTGGGTCTACAAGAACAAATACAAAGCTGATGGCTCACTTGACAAGCACAAAGCTAGGCTTGTGGCAAAAGGTTTTGCACAGAAGGAAGGGGTCGATTATGAGGAAAATTTTGCCCCCACAGTAAAATGGGCCACCATCCCGACACTCTTTGCACTAGCTGCTCAGAACGGTTGGAAAGTCCATCAAATGGATGTAAAAACTGCATTCTTGAATGGAGATCTAAAAGAGAATGTTTTTATGTCCCAGCCTGAAGGATTTGCTGTGAAATGACATAAACATAAAGTATGCAAACTTGTGAAGTCCTTGTATGGCCTCAAACAAGCACCATGAGCCTGGTATGAAAAACTAACTGAGCATCTTCTAAAACTCAACTTCAATCATTTTGATCTTGATCATGCAACTTTATTTGTCAAGAAAGTTGGCAAAACAGTTGTATATCTTGTGGTATATGTAGATGATCTTTTAATGACATGGAACAATGAAAGCTATATTGCATCCATAAAGAAAGAATTAGAAAAAAGTTTTGAAATGACTGATTTGGGCTATGTTCATTACTATCTTGGCATTGAAGTAACCCAACATCCAAAATCCATATTTCTTTCTCAAAAGAAATACATTGGAGATTTGTTAAACAGATTTGGCATGACAGAGTGCAATCCTCTTTCTACTCCAATGGAACAAAACTTGAAGCTCACATCTATTGAAGGAAAGGAATTTGAGGATGCAACAAAGTATAGACAGCTTGTAGGAAGTCTCATCTACCTCACTACTACTAGACTAGACATTTCATTTGTTGTTGGAATCCTCTCCAGGTTTATGCAAAAGCCTTGTGAGGGACATTGGTCTACTGCAAAAAGAGTTCTAAGGTACTTGAAGGGAACTCAAGACCTTGGAATCGAGTATACACAGGTGGACGACTTCAGCTTGATTGGATACTCTGATTCAGACTTCGATGGAGACAAAGAAACTGGGGTATCTACTTCAAGATATGCTATGAGTCTTGGATCAGGAGCTGTCTCCTGGAGATCACGCAAACAATCAGTTCCAGCAGATTCCACAACAGAAGCAGAATACGTGGCAGCAGCTGAAGCAACGAAAGAAATTGTGTGGCTCAGGAAAATTCTTGAAGATTTGCAGGTAAAACAAGTACAATCAACTCCACTCATGATTGATAACACCTCTGCAATAAAGTTGGCCAAGAACCCAAAGTTCCATGATCGTACTAAGCACATCAATACTAAATATCATCTGATCCGACATCATGTTGAGGCCAAAACAATCCATCTCCGTCATTGTTCCACAAATGAGCAAATTGCAGACATCTTCACCAAAGCGCTTGGAAGAGAAAAGCTTGAAAGATTCAGAACGATGCTTGGACTCACCAACATCCCTTCAAATTAAGGGGGGGAATGTTCACACCTAATCCTCAGCGATTGGGTAAACTGGAACGTGAACAGTCATCAAGAAGATGAACTGATCCGTCTCATTTATGTATATAAACAATAGTTATCTAATGAAATAATCAATCAGTTTTCTTCTGCCCATTCTGGAGTTACCCTGGCCTGACAGGTTTCATATTTGTTCATAAATGCTTGATAATTTTCATTTGGTATGTTAATCTATGATTTTAGTTTCAGAGTAGAAGATTTCTTGTGCATAATTCATATCCTTCATTTCTCAGCTAACTACACATATCTTTGATTTATGTTTGGTCTATATCTAGGATTCTGGAAACTCTATAATTGTGTTGGTGTTGAGTTTCCATGGTAGATATTATATATTCATAAAAACTGATATCATAACTGTTTTTGTAAGTTGTTATTATGAGAAGGTCATTCATGTATTGCAACAGGAACAAAATATTCAAGATTTATGCATATTCCCAGCCTAAATCTACTCAAAATCACTAAATACAATGGGAAATTTGTAGCGGGTCTGCATGTTTGCTATGAGACAAAAATTATTCGAAAGGTAAGATCGAAAGCAAATTTGTTGACTTATTGTGCATTGAATATTTTATATATATTCAAAAAATTATGATCAATTCATTCCCTTATTTATAAGTACTCTTTGAGGTCTAAAATAAATATATTTATTCATTTCATTAAGATATGAAATACATCTGTGCCCACAAAACTATTTTTAGTGGATTGTACTCTTTAAATACTTTAAACATCATTGGGTGGAGACCACACATTATATGGTCATGATGGTTTGAAATATGAAGCATTTTGGTGAATTATAAAGTCTTTTGTTGAATTGATGTATGACCCATATCGTGTGGTCAAATTAAACTATAAGTTGCAAAGTTTGTAATATTGTTCTCGATTTATTTGGCTTTACACATTTAGACTAGAGTGGATATATATATATATATATATATAAACCGAAATGCTTCATATCTTCAGTGCATACCCTATATTTTTTTTCAAAGTTTGGTCACAAGCATGTATCATCTCCAAGAAACCATCAACAACACTACATAGCATTTTCCTTGTGTCTTTTCCCGAAGAATAGTGACAACATAATATTTCAGGAATTTATATTTGACCAAGGAAGTAAGTTATTCAAGATTGACTTATTTTTTTAATAAGCATTGGACTAGTATGCAAGTGTGAGTGATTATCTTCTTTGATCTTTTTGTTTGATTTGATTGATTGATATGGGTTTGGAATAAGTATTATAACAATATTTGTTGAGGATTTGTTGGCATTTCATCATTGTTTATTCCAACTTGGTTTTTATTTTAAGATTGATGTTATTTCATCCCTGTTGCAAATGTTTCTTTTGGATTGAAACATTATTTTGAACCTTTGGTTTGAGGCATCTCTCGATTTGAAGAAGTAGAACAAAGAATGATTTTCTCTCTTTATGTAAGATCACATATTTGATTCCTACACTAGGAGCATAGCACTTTTCTTTTGGATCTATGGGGAAAGTGAAAAATTGCAGTATTGTAGGAACTCATGGAGTGAACAATTTCTAGGCAAATTAGGGTTTTGTTTTGCAGGTTTGGTGAAGGCTCTCTCTGTCATTTCCAATGTTGTGTCTCGAAGCCCAAGAAACTCAGATTGAAATTAAATTTTGGTCTATTAATACACCATCTACCGCACCCAACACTTTGGTGTCGTTGTTGGGGAGGTGCTTAGGGGATTGACCTTAGTGACCTACTCTAATTTGGTTTTCTTTTTCACCTAGTTTTTCTTGCAAGTTTTTGTTTCTTTCCTACACATTTTTAAACTTTTTTCTTCGGTCTTGTAAGAACCCCCCCCCCATATACTCATCAATGTGATGAAAAAATATAAAATCTTTCTTCTTGAACAAATATATGGTATTTGGAGGAATCTTTCAATGAGAAGTTTTGATGTTGCAACAGGGATATACAAGTCATATAATGAAAAACTTATGAGTGCATAAACCAATATTTTTCTTAAAAAAATTTAAAAATGGTGTTATTTGTTCTCTTAGTTCACAATTGGGTGATTTGTAGGAAGAGTGAAAGAAGGATAAAATTGAACAACCACTATTGATATTTTGAGTTATTAAGTTAATGTAATGATTTAGTCTTAAGTTATTTATAGTTTACATAATTATTATAGAAAAATATATTAAAAAATTAAAATTAATTTGTATTTAGAAAAACCAACTAAATTAATATATATTTAAAATTATTGAAATTGGCTTAGTCATATGTATTTTAAATAATAGTATAAGTCTAAATGATTTCTAATTAATGATTTAAAATTTAAAACTATTTATATTTTTTCAACTTAGCTTTCATACTGTATTAAAAATTCTTAGCTTTGGTAAATTTGGGATTGTCGAATTCTTTGTTAACGGTTAGATAATTCCTAGATGCAAGTGGGTACATACAGTATCTCCACAGAGATGACATACAAGGATGTGCATATAAATCAAAATATACATATGTCAAAATTATGAAAAATGTTGCATATAAATAAAAAATATATAGTGATCCAGGTGGATATTGGTGGCCACCTGCCAATTCCACTTAGACCCCCACCATTTCTTCTTTAAGTTTTTTAGTTTCCTTAATTGTAGCACAATTTACTATTTTTAGCAGTTTTTCGGGTCCTAAAACTTTCAGAGCCATTTTGAGGCCCTAAACAATGTTTTTTGGGAATCTACTGCGAGCTATTTTTTGTATTATATCGTCTTTTCTTGTCATAGTCCTCAGAAAGATCTTTCCAATGGGTTATCATGCGCGTCAAACAGAGATAATATGACCAAGTTGTGACCCCGGGAAGTTCGTTGTCTAACTCACCCCAACAGGGCCCATAAACTCTTGGTGTTACATCTCCTCAAGTTAGAGTTTTGGTTGTTTAGGGTTTTCTCTTATTTTTCAACAATAAAAAGGCCCTTGAGCCTCATTGTAAGGGATTTCATAGGTATGTAGTTGCCACATCTCTTCTCAGAGATAAGCTACCATTTCCCGAGCTAGTTTATTTCCATTTCTGTTTGTAATCATATCAGTATTCTCCATTAATGAAATGAAGAATTATTTTTGTTGTATCTCTATATTTGTGTTTATTTATGTACTTTATTGTGTTCCTATTTAAATCCAAATCAATGGTATCAGAGCGGTCTACTCTTTCTGTGCTTTTCCTTGCATGTCCCCAACGAGGTCGGGATATAAGGAGTTAGGGCTTGAACTGGTCGAACCTTTGCAACACCAACCTCACAAATCCTGATGGCCTCCCATTGCAGATGAAAAGAAAGACGAGGGGTTAGGAGATCCTATCAAAATATTGCTCGAAGACGCCCTCGAGTGACAAAGGAACGCGATGATGGACAACTTTTCCTAGATCCTTCAGCGGATACCCAGGGGCGACACATTTACTTCCAGCAGCTATTCTAGAAGTGTCACACCCTTTAAGGTACAAGTTAACTTTGACATTCCCATATTTGAGGGTCAGATAGATGCAAATGTTGTAGATAAATGGTTAAATATGCTAGAAGGGTATTTTTCTGTTCATGATTTTTCCAGTCGAGAAAAGATTACTTTCGCTCTTCTCAAAGCCACCCCCCACATCAAGGAATAGTGGGAAACCTACTGCGAGCAAAAGGGTGAAAGTACGGCTTCACTGTTTTCAACATCACCCACTTGGAATTCATTCTGGGCTACCATGAAGGAGCAGTAATACCTTGTCGGAAGCTATGAGGGTCAATATATAAAGTGGACCAGCGCTGCAACAAGGAAGGGACGAAGACGTTCCGGAGTTTACCAATATTTTCCATACCCTTTACAAAAAGTTGGGTATCAAGGATTCAGAGTAGCATTTGGTACTCAAACAATACGGATGCCTACACAAGTACAACCAGGATGAAATAGAATTCCTGAACATCTCCTTGCTCGTCACGGCATACCGATATGCCGTCAAGATCAAGCAAAAGTTTAAATAGAAGAAGTGGGACTTTGGATCTATGAATCTGAAGCAGGGGAAAGGTGTCCTCAAACCACAAAACAAAGGACAAAGCCAAGGTAGGGCGGCCCAGGACAACCCGCCAAAGCCGCAAGAAAAGAATAGTGTCATGAAGCCAAAAAAGGACACGGAAAGTGGTGTGAGTTCCATAACAGATCCACTCACAACACAAGTGAGTGTCGGGCCAAGCAGTCACTAGCGGTCAGGTTAAAGGCTTCAAAATCAGATGCATGTTCCGACTCTGAGTCAAAACCTAACAAGGAGAATAACAAAGGGTAGCAGATTATTGATGCAGAGCCCAATGCCAGCGTTGCCACCACGAAGATCCAGAAGGAGGAACCTGAAGATCCAGAGGAGGATGAGTGCCTCTTCCACTCCCAGATGTGGGTAAAGGGCTCCCTACTATAGTTCATTGTTGATAGCGGAAGCCAAAAGAATGTCATTTCAGCAGAGGTCATGAAGTGGTTGGGCTTATCGACCATAGCACATCCACAGCCGTACACCATCGGGTGGCTTCACCAAGGATGCAATCTTCGCGTGAGCCAGCAATGTCGCCTTCCATACAGCATCAAACCTTTCACGGGTGAGGTATTATGTGGCGTTGCTTACCTTGATGTTTGTGATGTATTATTAGGCCAACCATACTTGTGGAAGTGACATGTTGTGTATGAATCAAGATATCGGAGGTAGCGCTGCCTACCGCCATCTCTTTGGTTACTACAAAATATTGCAGTAAGCTCATTTCCAGAATAGGGAAATTTGTTTTCCTAGTCTCCAAACAGGGCCCCTCTGGATGAAAACTATAGATGGAAAAGGTCATGGAGGAGTACGAAGACATCTTCACCTCCCCCACAGGGATTCCTTTACACTGTTAGGTCAAGCACTCCATTGACCTGACCCTAGGTGTGTCGCTGCCTAATGGACCAATCTATCGGCGCTCTGTCTTGGAGAACGATGAAATCAAGAGGTAGATTTAGGAGCTGCTGCAAAAATGTCACATTCGACCAAGTTCATCACCATGTGGGAGCCTGATTGTGTTGGCAGAGAAGAAGGACGGGACTTGGAGACTCTGCATTAGCTATCGGGCAGTGAATAAGATCACTGTCCAGATTTGGTACCCGATCCCATGGATTGGTGACCTTCTGGACCAACTGAAGGGGGGAAAATATTTCAGCAAGATCAATTTGAAGTCATGATATCACTAGGTATCAATCAAACCCTCTGATGTGTGGAACACTGACTTCAATGCCATGAAGGGCCTTTTGGAATGGTTGGTTATGCCTTTCGGATTGACGAATGCTCCTGCAACCTTCATGAGGCTAACGAATGACATCTTGCAGCCGTTCACCAACTCATTTGTAGTCGTATACTTGGATGACATCTTGATCTTTAGCCAGAGTTGGGAAGAGCACATCCACCACATCCAACAGGTTCTCCAAACACTTTGGCAACACAAGTTATGTGCCAATTTAGAGAAATGCACTTTTAGCATGACCCAGGTTTAGTATTTGGGATACATTATTGATAAGCGGGGGGTGCATGTGGATCCAACCAAGATCCAAGTCATTCAGGATTGGCCGTCTCCAACCACTCTGACAAAGCTCCGCAGCTTTTTGGGTCTTACCAGCTTCTACCGTAGGTTCGTGTTGGGATTTTCTCATATCACTTAGCCCTTGAGTCAAGTCACCAAGGGAGGAGCAAAAGAAAAATTCTTTTGGTCTAAACCTCAACAGAAGGCATTCATAGAGTTGAAACATCGATTGTGCTCGACACAAGTGCTCACATTACCAGACTTGCAACAACCATTTGAGATCGAGACAGATGCTTTTGACTATGCTATTGGGGTAGTCCTTACTCAATACAGGGACCCAGTGGCATATCACAGTGACACACTTTTAGACACAGTTCGGAAGTATCCCACTTATGGCAAAGAGATGTATTAAATTGTGCAGGCTTGCCGACAATGGAAGCATTACATTTTGGGGAAGGAATCAGTCATCCACACAGACCACCGGCCCCTGCAGTTCATATAGACCCAAGGGAAGTTGCAGAATGGTCTCCATTAGAAGTGGTCAACATACCTACAACAATTCCATTTGAATATCAAGTATAAGAAGGGCAGCACCAATAATGTTGCAGATTGCCTCAGTCGACCACCGATCATGGCGTTAACCACCGTGCTCAACTCTTGTGGGCATGACACTTCTAGCTGGCCACTTCTCTACGAAATCGACCTAGAATTTGGCCACGCATACCGGACACTCTTGGAGGGTCAGCATGTTCCATATTTTCACCTCCAGGATGCCCTGTTATGCCACCTGGGTCAACTTTGTGTTCCTTCAAGCGAGCGTGCCAAGGTTATTTGGGAAGCACACTATAGTTGGGCTACTGGGCATTTCTGGGTCGAGAAAACAGTGGTAGTAATGTAGAAGTATTTCTACTAGCCAAATATTTGACAGGATTTCAGGAAGTACATTAGATCCTACATTGCCTGCGTCATTGCCAAACCGGCCATCAAGAAGCAAGGCCTATATATCCCGCTACCTATACCTAGTTGACCTTGGGAATCCATATCCATGGATTACATGTTGGGTCTTCCATCTACTAAGCATGGAAATGATTGTGTTTTTGTGGTCGTCGATAAGTCCTCGAAGATGGCCATTATGGTAGCTTGCAAGAAGAATATCACAGCATAAGCCACTACTAAACTCTTCTTTGAATGAGTGTGGGTACACTTTGGGATCCCACAATCTATCATCTCAGATCGGGATAGCAGGTTCCTCAGTACATTTTGGTCCAGTCTTTGGTCGATGCTGGACACCAAACTCACTAAGTCCACAGCCTTCCATCTCCAAACTGATGGCCTAACAGAGGTTGCCAACAGGATGATCGTACATATTCTGTGCATGTACAACTCAAATAATCTACGCACATGGGATGAGAGCCTCCCCTATGTTCACCATAGCTTTAACCGGGCTCTCCACAACTCGACTAGCCACAACTGTTTTCAGGTGGGCTTGGGATTCCAGCCACTATGCCCCATTGATGTCGCCATGCTAGTTGCTGCTACTCAGGAAGATTTAGTTCATGTCCAGTCTGACACACATAAGGCAAACAACTTCATTGAACACATCCAACATATCCGCCAGTAGGTCCACAACATTCTGGAGAAATCAAATGCCAAGTACAAGCAGGGACATGATCCACATCAGGTGCCACCCAAGTTTCAGGTGGGCGACAAAGTTTGGTTGCATTTGCAAAAGGAATGTCTTACCAGAGCCTATCGAAAACTCAGACCACTATGATATGGTCCCTACACCATTACCAAGGTTGTGGGGGAAAATGCGTTTGAGCTCATCATTCCCCAATTTCTTGGCTTGCACCCAGTGATCAATGTGGACTGCCTTTGGCCATACTTTCCACCATTACTAGACACATCCGACATTGCAGAATAGCTCACACCAACACATTTAAATCCATATTGCATGGAATAATCTACAACTGATCGGATCATGGACACACAGGTCAATCACACTCACCAGTAGAAGATCCAACTATATCGAGTTGTCAAACTAGGCCAACTACCTCATGAGGGCAAGTGGCTCACTAGGGACCAAGTTCAGCAAAAGTTTTCTCATCTCATGGAGGAACTCAACACAATGCGGACCATTGCCTCCTAATGGGGGAGGAATGATCCAAGTGTATATTGGTGGCCACACACCAATTCCACTTGGACCCCCACAATTACCTCTTTCAATTTTTCAGTTTCGTTAATTGTAGCATAGTTTACTATTTTTACCAGTTTTTCGAGTCCTAAACTTACGAAGCCGTTTTGAGGCCCTAAACAACGTTTTTTTTTGGAAATCTACTGCCAGTGGTTTGTAGTCTTAAATTTTGTTTACCGACATAGTCCTCGAAGAGATATTTCCAACGGGTTATCATGCGCGTCTAACAGAGATAATATGATGAAGACGCAACCCCGGGAATTCGGATGTCCAACTCACCCCAACGGGGCCCATAAACGCTTGTTGTTACATCTCCTCGGGTAAGGGTTTTGGTTGTTTAGGGTATTCTCTTATTGTTCAATGAAGAAAAGGCCCTTGAGCCTCATTATAAGGGAGTTCAGAGGCATGTAGCCACCACATCTCTTCTTAGAGATAAGCTACCATTGCCCAAGCTAGTTTATTTTCATTTCT
Organism: Pinus tabuliformis; assembly: GCA_031772625.1. Lineage (NCBI taxonomy): Eukaryota > Viridiplantae > Streptophyta > Pinopsida > Pinales > Pinaceae > Pinus > Pinus tabuliformis. The sequence goes on along the minus strand of CM062804.1, from coordinate 1,108,816,400 downwards.
GTTTGTAAGCATATTTCAGTATTCTCCATTAATGAAATGAAGTACTATTTATGTTGTATCTATGTATTTGTGTTTATTTATGTACTTTATTGCATTCCTGTTTAAATCTAGATTAGTGGTATAAGAGCGGTCTGCTCTTTCTCTATTTTTCCATGCATGTCCCCAACAAGGTCGGGATATAAGGAGTTAGAGCTTGAACTGGTCGAACCTTTTCAACACCAGCCTCGAAAATCCCGACGACTTCCCATGGAAAATGAAAAGAAAGACAAGGGGGCAGGAGATCCTATCAAAATATTTCTCGAATAGGCCCTCGAGCGACAAAGGAATGCGATTATGGACAACTTTGCCTAGATCCTCTAGCGGCTACCCAGGGGAGATACATCTACTTCCAGTAGCTACTCTGGAAGCACCATACCCTTTAAGGTACATGTTCACTTTGACATTCCCATATTTGAGGGTCAGATAGATGCAGATGCTGTAGATAAATGGCTAAATGTGCTAGAAGGGATTTTTTTGTTCATGATTTTTCCAGTCAGGAAAAGATTACTTTCACTCTTCTCAAAGCCGCCCCCCATGTCAAGGATTGGTGGGAAACCTCCTGCGAGCAGAAGGATGAAATTACGAGCTCACTGCTTTCAGCCGCACCCACTTGGAATTCATTTTGGGTTACCATCAAGGAGTAGTACTACGTTGTCAGAAGCTATGAGGATTAATACATAAAGTGGACCACACTGTGGCAGGGAAGGGACTAAGACGTTCCAAAGTTTACCAATAATTTTCATACCCTTCGTACAAAGCTGGGTATCAAGGATTCAAAGCAACATTTGGCACTCAAATACTGTGGATGCCTAAATAGGTACATCGAGGATGAAATAGAATTCCTGAACATCCCCTCACTCGGCACGACATACTGATATGTCGCCAAGATCGAGAAAAATTTTAAACAGAAGAAGCGAGACCTTGTATTTGTGAATCTGAACCAGAGGAAAGGTGCCCCCAAACCACTGAACAAAGGACAAAGCCAAGGCGGGGCAGCCCAAGACAACCCGCCAAAGTCGCAAGCAAAGAATAGCACCGTGAAGCTGAAAAAGGACACAGGAAGGTGGTGTGATCTCCATAAGAGCTCCACTCACAACACAAGTGAGTGTCGAGCCAAGCAGTCACTGGTGGCTGAGCTAAAGGCTTCAGAAACAGATGCATGTTCCAACTCTGAGTTAGATCCCGACAAGGGGAATAATAAAGGCAAACAGATTATCAATGTGGAGCCCAATGCCACCGTTGCCACCACGAAGATCTAGAAGGAGGAACCCAAAGATGCAAAGGAGGAGGAGTGCCTCTTCCACTCCCAGATGTGGGTAAAGGGCTCCCTGCTCCAGTTCATTGTCGACAATGGGAGCCAAAAGAACCTCATTTTGAAATAGTTTGTGAAGTGGTTGGGCTTATCAACCACAACACATCCACAACCGCACACCATCGGGTGGCTTCACCAAGGATGTGATCTTCGCATGAGCCAGTAGTGTCAGTGTCACCTTCCACACAACATCAAGCCCTTCACGGATGAGTTATTATGTGACATTGGTCCCCTTGATGTTTGTGATGTATTATTAGGCCAACCATACTTATGAAAGTGACATGTTGTGTATGAATCAAGGCCTCGTGCTGTTATTGTTACTTTGGGAAATAAGTTGTACAAGATATCGAAGGTAGCGCTGCATATCGCCATCTCTTTGGTTACTACAAAACAATGTAGTCAGCTCATTTCCAAAATAGGGAAATTTGTTTTCCTAGTGATATGCCCTCAATTTAAGAAGAAGATGGTGGCCATGACCTCCAGACAAGGCCCCTCTGCACGACAACTACAGATCGACAAGGTCGTGGAGGAGTACAAGGCAATCTTCACCTCCCCTGCAGGGGTTCCTCTGCACTGCCATGTCAAGAACTCCATTGACCTAACCCTAGGTGTGTCACTACCTAATGGGCCAATCTTTCAGCACTCTATTCTAGAGAATGATGAAATCAATAGGCAATTTCAGGAGCTGCTACAGAAAGGTCACATCCAACCCAGTTCATCACCCTGTGGGACCTCGATCATGTTGGTACAGAAGAAAGATGAGACTTGGAGACTTTGTATTGGATATCAAGTGTTGAACAAGATCATTGTTTGGAATAGGTACCTGATCACATAGATTGATGACCTTTCGGACCATCTGAAGGGGGCAAAAATATTTCAGCAGGATTGATTTGAAGTTAGGATATCACCAGGTACCAATCGAACCCTTTGATGTGTGGAAGACTACCTTCAAAGCCAAGGACGACCTTTTTGAATGGTTGGTTATACCTTTTGAGTTGACGAATGCTCCTGCAACCTTCATGAGGCTAATGGATGACATCTTGCAGCCATTCACCAACTCATTTGTAGTGGTATACTTGGATGATATCCTGATATTTAGCCAGAGTTTGGAAGAGCACCTCCACCACATTCAACAGGTTCTCAAAACACTGCGACAACACAAGTTGTGTGCCAATTTGGAGAAATGCACTTTTGGCATGACCCAGTTTCAATATATGGGATACATTATTGATGAACGGGGTGCATGTGGATCTAGCCAAGATCCAAGTTATTCGGGAATGGCCATCTCCAACCACTCTGATAGAGCTCCACAGCTTTCTGGGTCTCGCCAACTTCTAGCACAGGTTCGTGTTGGGATTTTCTCATATCACTTGGCCCTTGAGTCAAGTTACCAAGGTAGGAGCGAAAGCAAAATTCTTTTGGTCTGAACCTCAACATAAGGCATTCATAGAGTTGAAACATTGCCTCTGCTTGGCATCAGTGCTCACATTACCAGACTTGCAACAACCATTTGAGATTGAGACAGATGCCTCTGACTAGGCTATTGGGGCAATCCTTACTTAATAGAGGCATCTAGTGGCATATCACAATGAGACACTTTCAAACACACTCCGGAAGTATCCCACTTATGACAAAGAGATGTATTCCATTATGCAAGCCTGCCGATAATGGAAGCATTATATTTTGGCAAAGGAAACAGTCATCCACATAGACCACCGGCCCCTGTAGTTCATACAGACCCAAGGGAAGTTACAGAATGATCGCCATCATAAGTGGTCAACATACCTGCAATAGTTCCATTTGAATATCAAGTATAAGAAGGGAAGGACCAATAATGTTGCAGATTGCCTAAGTCGACCATCGATCATGGTGTTAACCACCGTGTTCAACTCTTATGTGCATGAGACTTCTAGTTGGCCACTTCTCTACGAAAGCGACCCAGAATTTGGCCACACATACCAGACACTCTTGGAGGGTCGGCATGTTCCAAATTTTCACCTCCAGGATGCCCTGTTATGCCACCTCAGTCAGCTTTGTAAGATGATTTGGGAAGCACACTACAATTGGGCTACTGGGCATTTCGAGGTCAAGAAAATGGTGGCAATACTACAAAATTATTTCTACTAGCCGAATCTTCGACAGGATGTCGCGAAGTACATCAGATCCTGCACTGCCTGCGCCATTGCCAAACCGACCATCAAGAAGCAAGGCCTATAAACCCCGCTTCCTACCCCTAGTCTACCTTGGGAATCCATCTACATGGATTACGTGTTGGGCCTTCATTCTACTAAGCATGGAAATGACTGTGTTTTTGTGGTCGTCGACAGGTTCTCGAAGATGGCCTATATGGCAGCCTGCAAGAAGAATATCACACCAGAAGCCACTGCTAAACTCTTCTTTGAATGAGTGTGGGTACACTTTGAGATCCCACAGTTTATCATCTCAGATCGAGATAGCACGTTCCTCTGTACATTTTGGCCCAGACTCTGGTCGACGCTGGATACCAAACTCACTAAGTCCATAGACTTCCATCCCCAAATTGACGGCTAGACAAAGGTTGCCAACAAGATGATTGTACATATTCTGTGCATGTACAACTCAAAGAATCCACGCACATGGGATGAGATCCTCCCCTATGTTCAACATAGCTATAACTGGGCTCTCCACAGCTTGACTGGCCATGGCCCTCTTCAGGTGGGCTTGGGATTCCAGCCACTGTGTCCCATTGATGTGGCAATGTCATTTGCAGCTACTCAGGCAGATTCGGCTCATGTCCATTCCAAAACAGATAAGGCAAATAGCTTCATTGAGCACATCCAACGTATCCTCCAGCAGGTCGACAAAATTATTGAAAAATCAAATACCAAGTACAAGCAGCGACATGATCAACATCGAGTGCCACATAAGTTTCAGGTGGGCGACAAAGTCTAGTTGCATTTACAAAAGGAATGCCTTACTGGAGCCTATCAGAAATTCAGACCACTCCGATATGGTCCTTACACTATTACCAAGGTTGTGGGGAACAATGCATTTGAGCTCAGCATTCCCCCATTCCTTGGCCTTCACCCAGTGTTCAATGTACACTGCTTTCGGCCATACTTTCCACCATTACTAAACACATCCAACATTGCAGAACAGCTCACACCAACAGAGTTAAATCCAGATTTTATGGAACAAGCTACAACTGATCGAATCATGGACACATAGGTCAAGCACACTTGCTAATACAAGATCCAACTGTATCGAGTTGTCAAAGCAGGCCAGCTCCTTCACGAGGGCAAGTGGCTCACCAGGGACCAAGTTCAACAGAAGTTTCCTCATCTCACATAGGAACTCAATGAAATGGGGACCATTGCTTTCTAAGGGGGGAGGAATGATCCAGGTGGATATTGGTGGCCACCCGCCAATTCCACTTGGACCCCCACAATTGCTTCTTTCAGTTTTTCAGTTTCCTTAATTGTATCACAATTTACTATTTTTAGCAGTTTTTCAGGTCCTAAACTTTCGGAACCATTTTGAGGCCCTAAACAACGTTTTTTTGGAAATCTACCACCAACATTAGTTTTCTTATATCATCTTTTCTGTCATAGTCCTCATAGATATTTTTCCAACGGGTTTTCATGTGCGTCAAATGGAGATAATATGATCAAGTCGCATCCCCGGGAAGTTGTTGGTCCAAGTCACCCCAATGAGACCCATTAACTCTTGGTGTTACATCTTCTCAATTAGGGGTTTTGATTGTTTAGGGTTCGCTCTTATTGTTCAATGATAAAAAGGCCCTTGAGCCTCATTGTAAGGGGGTTTAGAGGCATGTAGCGGCCACATCTCTTCTCAGAGATAAGCCACCATCGCTTGAGCTAGTTTATTTCCATTTCTGTTTTTAAGCATATTTCAGTATTCTCCATTGATGAAATGAAGTATTATTTATGTTTTATCTCTTTATTTGTGTTTATTTTTGTACATTATTGCATTCCTGTTTAAATCCATATCATATAGATGTCTAAATTTTGAAAAAATGTAGTTTAAAATTTATACACATATACTACACTTATCAAAAGCCCCATTCAGTGCCTCGGATTTTGAATGCTATGAGAAACTGAAACCTTGAAAAATTCCTTGCTATGGATTCTTCTTTTCTTCTAGCATTTTGATTCTCACTTCTCATTTTTGCACCTTCAAAAATTCTTACAAAGGGATCAATATTTTTAATTATCCTACTAGTTTTTTATTTGTAATTATTTGGTTGATAATCTATAATACATGGAGTCCATATCAATGATTCTAACTATGAACAAGCTTCCCTCTTGGAAAATGATGGCATCACTAGTGAAAAACATGCATATTATGACACAAATATTAATGTCAAACACTCGAAATTACATGTAAGAACAAAGCATATTATTTTCTAAAGCAACCAACTTTCATATTTTATGGTGCTAGACTGTCTTTATGAGTATCCTATCATTCTTCACCACAATTTTTTCTTATTTTTTTCTTTTATACAAAGAAAATACAAATCATGACATAAAACCCTTGGTACACACTAATCTTTCCATTCCAAACACATGACCAACCTCATCGAAAACCATTCAAAATCACCCTCAAGAACCCTGAATCTCAGAGAATCTCGATCCCTTGCTTCTAGAGGTGTCAATGGTACTAGAGATTCCATAAAGCCTTGATGCTTCCTCGCATATATAGGTTCCCAGCATAAACTGCACTCCCCAACTAGAAACTTTTTCTCTATCTGAGATACCACCAATCTTGTTCCCCCACAGCTCGAAGTCCCACTGAGACATACTAAGAATTTTAGCATTATTTAGAATCCTTCCATTTTTCAACCTGATTATCCTCTTCTCAATATCCATCCTCCGATTCCACCTGTTCCTCCAGGGAATCCACCTTCTAATATTTCCCTGGAGGGTTCCTACAACAAATTTCTCCCAATGGAAGGTTTAATAGGATGCATATATGTTGCTTAGGATGCACACTAGACATTTCACAAAATATCATATGTGATTCAATGGGAAGGATGACTCATGCAATTTGTTATTCATATTGTAGATGTGTAATTAGTTAGTTAAAATCTAGTTTATTATGTGACGCCTTATATTCCTAGACATATAGTGACAGATGGAAAGCCAATAGTCAAGCTAAAAATTCCATTAATCAATGATAGAGATCATGAGATAAGGCCATCTCACTCCAACCATAAAGGCATTGAAACAAGGTTTTATGTACTACAAGTGCTAGAGCCTTTTATATTTATAATGTTTAGTATATATCATATTGTAAAGTATAAAGTCCTTAACTCTAGTCGGGTTGTGGAAGGAGTGAGAGAGATGTTATCAGGGATGGAGCTAATATCAAACCCTAAAGCATGAATCTTAGAGAAAAATTCAATCCAATATGCATTAACACTTAGAAAAGGAAAAAAATGTATTAGATATAGAAAGGACAAGGTGAAACTAGTGCTCAAACTCGATGTAGTATGGATAGGGTCAAAGTCTTAATGAACCAACTCTTGATCAACAAGATTATTAGAAAATTGGTAAAAGAAGACTCTCTAATAATTTGGTTAAAAGAAATATGGTGAAAGATTCTTGGATACCCCTGCCCAATATAAGTTGAAGGTTGTGGGATATATATCCTTCAAATTCAATAGAGCAAAGGATAATATTATAATCTTTAAAAATGACTAGTTGTATGGGCCTTCCACTTTGGTACTGCATAGTTGGAAGATAGGGTTTGATCACCATCATGAACTAATGAGTGTCCAACATGTTTGGATACTTCTCCTTGGGATAACACTAGAATTATGTAGTGAAGTGGTCTTACAACTAATTGAAGGTAACATTGGGTGTTTCATTTTGTTTGAGGAAATATCTATGACTCCTTTGACAAATGAGCGGAGAAATTTCTCATCAAAGTTGATATTACAAATCAGTTTTCAACATAAATTGATTTTTTTTAATAGGGAAGGATTACTAATTTAATCATTAGGCTACTAGAATTGTTTCATTTCTTAATGTGTCATTATAATTGCCCTTTGTGGAGAGAGTGTACCATATGAAGACCTTAATGGTAGCCTAATAAGAATTGATGGATTAGAAAATAAGATGTCATCAATGATTAGATTCCATTAGATTAAGAAGAAGCGAAAGGAAAATTTTCACCCATTCAGGGGTTGACATCAACCTAGCTCTCCCTAAATAGAGACCAGACTTCTCAACTGAAAAGGGGGAGTCCCATAAGGAATCAAATCTAATTGGTGCATATAAAGGCAAGGAGTCTCTTTCTTTGGATTCACAACCTCTGACCCTTTTTTATGAAGAGTCCCTATCACCTAAAGGAGAGACTTGGGAAGGGAATCTTCAAATAGTTTTTATACCTAGTGGTATTTCATTAATGGAAGTTGGTTGATTTTTTAATGTGGTCTCAAATGCCTCTCCGAAGTTGCATTAAGGGAAAACACTCAATAATATTGACCAAGTTGTGGATACTTACATAACCAACTTGTTTATCTCTTATGTCAATTTTCTCGTAGGAAATATAGCTTGGAAAATGAAGGATCAAGGATCAAATATGCTTTAGGTTTGATGCATTATAAATTGGATCTAATCGAGAGAAAATCAGATATCTAAAAAATAAAATTGAAGGTGTCAAGGGAGTTAAAGGCAAGAAAATGATTGACCATACAAGGGATAATTGGAGTACAGAACCCTAGGAAGGTTGCTACATCATGATTTCTTTGTCCTTTAACATTAGCATGTTAGGGTGCTTTCCTACTGAATTTATTCCTCATAGTGTTATTTTCTATATATAGGTTGGATGTGATTATGCTCCAAGAAACAATGTTTGAGAGGACTAAACCAATTGAATTTCTTTATTCTATGTTGAAGGATCAAAAAATCATGGTATGGATGCACAAGGATTCTCTGATGGTTTAGTAACTCGTTAGAATGATAGATTTGAGGATACTAGTTTTACTTGTCTCGTTTCTAGAATTATGGTTGAAAGAAGGGCCAAGGGCATAGATGAGTTATTCAAACTTATGAACTTGTAGGCTCCATATAAAATCTTGTTACAGATCTAGAAGAATTTAAAATAACAATGAACCTTGATTTGGGTTAATGTGATCATAGGAGTTGACTCAAAGCTTACATTGCATTCAAGAGAATACTAGGGTGAGGTTTCTAGATTAAATCTGCTAGAAAAAAAAAATTGCTCATGTATTTGAAGACTTAATATTGATGGATTTTGAATTAATTAAGGTGGTTTCAACTTGGTGAAATCCTAAAAGTAGCAATATTGGTGTTTTGGAAAAATTGGATCATTTTCTTATTTCTAAGAAGACCCTTGAGGAGATTTGTAGATAAAAATCATTTGGTATAGGTTTTGACGGGAACCATAACCATTTACCTATGCTATTTTAATTTGAGGTGGAGAATCAAAATGCCTCATTTCCATTTAAGTCTAATCACTATTGGCTCTTGGAGGAAATAATTAGACATATGATTCCAAGCAATTGGGTAAAGTATACAATTTTCACTTGTGAATCTACAATGCTTCGATTCTCTAACAACTTGATTAGAGTTAAGAAGGTGGCTGCAGTTTGGGAAAATGAAGAAGAAAAAGAATACAAAAGAGACTTGAAGGTTGTTGATGCAATGATATAGGAGCTTTTTGTACAAAATAATAGTGGTATTTTCAATGACGATGGGGATGAATGGTTAAAATACCTTTAAGGTAAAAGTAAATTCGTTACGAAACTTGAAGAAACTAAGTGGACATTTAAAATCCATCTTATTTGGTTTTTTGAGGAGATAACAATATGATTTTTTTTCAAAAATATGTTTCCTATAGAAGGAAATTTAACCATATTTTGGAGTTGATAGGTCTATATGGTTCACTGATCTCATCCTTTAAGGATATTGCCCATCTAAGGAAACAACACTTCCATTCCTTATTTAAGGCAAGTGATTTTACTAATATAGGGGAGATTATGAAAATAGTTATATTGTTTCCTATATTCTTTAATGATGAGATGAATGAATTTACGGAGTTATAGGAATAGAAGAATTAAAAGATATTCTCAAGACTTTTCAGATGGCCAAAATTCCACACCTTGATGCTTGGATTGTGGAATTCTTCTTAGGATTCTACAACTTCTTAGATGATAAGTTTCTTAAGGTGATTTAGAAAGGAAGAAGATATGGAAAGATATTAGGGGATTTTATATAAATTAATTCAAAAAAGAATGACCTTTCACCTTCGATGATTTCATAACAATATCCCTTTGCAACCTTATCTACAATATTTTCTTGAAGACCATTGGAAACAAAATGAAACAAACACTATCTAATTCCATTTTAGAAGAACAATTTGGATTTATTTTTAATAAGAAAATTCATTATGTTGTTGGGAAACATAGGAGGGGTTTCATTCAATAAAAACTATAAAACAACCCATAATAGTTATGAAAATTGATCATTCAAAGGAACATCACAAAGTGAAAAGGCTCCTTCTCATATTAGTTTTCCTTGAATAGGTTTATCACTTCAATCTATTAATTCAATTATGGGGTGTGTGGAATCTACATAATTGTCTGGTCAGTTACGTCTTTGGTAAGGTTGATTGTTGCAGGTTGTCAAGGTTTACAGTATGAAACCCCAGCTGTGACAGTCATCCCAACCCCTCGAGTTTTTTTTTTTAACACAAGGTTTTGTTTTTAAAAATTCTCAATTAGTTTTTTTTGGGGAATAATTCAATTAATTCGAATATGGAGATATTATTATATTGTTTTTAAAAGGTAATTTTTAAAAGGATATTTTTGGTAGCTTCTTAAAAGAGATGAGGAGTGTTTTTTGGGAAGTTTTATTTTTATGGTGCCGTCTAAATATATGGTGAAAATATGTTTTGACATTTGATGTTTTCGTAAGGGATTATTTGGTATTCTAAGGGATTAGTTAGTATTCTAAGATTTGTATTTATTTTAGATTTGGCTCAATGATAAAGATAAAGTAGTGTATTGGAAATTTATATTTATTTTTATTTAACTTGGTATAAGAAAAGGTAAGGAGAAGGAAATCATGGGTCACCAAAAGAGAATTAAGCAATTCCAGAGGAAATTGAGGTGAAAGAATAAACTAGAAGAAGCCTCAAAAGAATATGGAATGTTTCCATCCATGGAACCAATGCCTAATGAAGACATGAATTAGCCTGAAGAATATGAAGAAACCGATGCAATATTGAAGTGATTAATGCCGATTTTGCCATCTTTCTCAGGTAAAAATTTTAAGAGTTTGGCAATTAAAATGGAGGGATTTCTTGGTTCAGTAGATTTATGGGAATTTGTTCAAGAAAAATCTATAAATTCCCAAGATAATAGTAGAGGTGTAGTAACATTATTTCTTATTATATCAACACTGGATCAAAATATTTTGTCTTGTATTTAAAATAATTTGGTGATGTAAAAGTGCAAAAATATTTTGGGATATTCTAGAGATGAGGTACAATGTGAGGGGGAGAAAGATGCCTGGAGAGTCACCATAAGAATCCATAGAGAAGGTTACAAGAAAAGAGAGTGAAGGAATTGAAGAACTTGAAGTGAAATATGATAATGAACAACTTTCAAGAGAAATTTGGTCCCAAATGTTGCAGGAAAAGAAGCTCATAGATAAATTGCTCAACGGAGTGGTAACCCAGGTCGAAGAACAATTGGAAGAGAAAGATGAAACTGATTATGCAAAAAATAATAAGGATTTGGCATAGGATAGAGATGAAGAAATGGAGGAAACTCTCAATATAAAGGAAAATGAAAGAAAATCAAATTATGATGATTTAGTGAATGTCATGAATGTTTCTATGTGTGCATATATTAACAACAATTAGGAAAAGACAACAAAATTTGAAGAAGAATTAAAGTTCCTAGAAACATGGATTGAAACAACATGTTTTGATGAAGTCTCCATAGAAGTTGCAGCGATGAATGTTGAAGGCATGATGGATGATGTAGAAAATGAAAAAGTTAATGAATTTTTCATGTTTTGGACTATCCTGAAGAGATTAAACATTATTATGGATTGATGTGGGAGTTGTCTGATGAACAAGAAACTATTGAAGATGAAAACGAGCTTGTTGAAAAAAGATGTGAAATGGATTGACGTCATCCTAGTTAAAATAAGAAGCAATATCCAAATTTCATGATCTAGAGTAGGAAGAAGACTGCATAAATTGAAAGCGTCAGGGTTTGGTGCACCATGTCCAAGAAGAAATTTCATCAATATGTTGACGAAAACAAAGTCAAAATGAAATATTTGAGTCATATTTGTAAGCCTAGTTGAGACTTAGACCAACATGCATTTTTATTTATGTATTGTAGCAAATCCATTTCTCCATTAAGGGGGGATCTTAGAATAATGTATAAATGGAACTGTTTAGTAATGTGATAGGTTTGTTGAGTTGTCTTCTTAAATCTATGTGAGTTACTAGGTGTTGTTCTCGAAGTAACTGTTTGAGTCTAGTGATCCCATAGTTATATAATGGGACAAATTGTGATGTATTTGCAGTGAACAAGCATGTGTAGGCTTTAATAAAAAGTGTTCTATTGTGTTAAACTCTATGTTTTCTGATTCTTATTTTAGATTTGGTGCCATTTATCCCATCTCACTGATAAAGTTTGCTAACCCTAAACTAAAATCCTAAAAACGTTGGTCGCAATTGGACATTATCCTCCCATCACCATCACCAAAAATCCACAAATCTCATATTCTTTATGGAGACACAATCCCATAGGTATTTTGTCTCCACATGTTTCCACAACAGGTTCACACAGCCGGCCATGGCTAGGGACATTGCATCCAGATACCTCAACACCTCCACCATAATATTTCCATTGTGGTCAGGATTACTTTTACGACATAGTGATTTGTCATTTATGAATGACTAAGTGTGATAGTATCAATGGGATGAAAAGAGTAAGTCGAGCATAACATAAAGAAATTCTTGTGATTCTATATATAGGTGTAGTGCTCTACCTAATCACTGTTACTCTGCAGTTTGAATGATAGTGCAATGCGAGTATATACTAGCACATGGTCCAAAGTTATGTATTTTTTTTTTTAATCTTTTTTAGCTTTCTTTTTCACCTTCAGGGAATATTAAAGACAAAAAAAATAGAGACATTGTTTGCAATCCCATTACCAAGAAGTCATTATGTTGAAGGCTCTTTTGCTTTTTGTTGTTTATTTGAAGGAAATGTCTAAGATTCGTAGATTACACTATTTCGAGAATGGAAAGTAGTGATAGAAATTATCATTAGTGTTTTGTGGTTGTTATGCAAATATTTTTCATTTAAATTTGGTGAATAAAGATATTATCTTTGAAACCATCTTCAATATTATGATGACGACATTGCTATGTAAACAATTTCTATTTAAACTTAGCAAAAGTAAAACCTTCGTGTACAAGAGAGGAATTGTCATGCAAATGACCTGATTGTGGTAACTTTTAAGCATGACTTTCTCTCAAGTTTTCAAATAAGTTTAAGATCTATGGAACAAGCCAATGCCAAATTTGTCTACTACCCTACTCCACTTGCTTGAGGCACACAATATTGTTTCTAAGACTTAAAACCATCGTTTTCACTTTGATTTCTAACAATGGGTTGGAAAAATAACATCCTTTGCTCTTCATGGGGATACTCCACAGATTTGGTCAAAATGATCACATATTTAGAGAGAATTGCTCTTATTAGTTAACATGTTCATTCATATCTTTGCAATCAGTCTTTCTATTTTTTGCTTACTTGCATTATCCTGCACCTCGGTCAACCAACATGTTCTTCTCCCTAACTTCCATATGTTCCATATGCTCCTATTTATTTTTACTATTTGCTCAATACTTCTATAGTTTTTTGAGACACAGTGTGAAGCTAAAATTTTGTGAAGTTCTCGTTTTAAATGGTGTTAAAATATATAGTTTAGATTATAATTTATTTTATTTTCCGTAGCTTCCATATGCTCTGATTTTGCTAGTTGATCAATGATTCTTTAGTTTTTTGAGAAATTGTTTGAAGCTAAAATATTGTAAAGTGCCCGTTTTAAACATGTTAAATATATAATCTCGGTTATAATTTTTGTTGTCAATCTAATCAGTTTTGGGTTTAAAACTCTGAATTAATATAAAACATTTTTTCAATACCATACTAACAATTATATAATTCCAACTTCATATTTGGTAAAGTCTCTTTGACATTTTGAAATTTTACTGTGATTCTTATCTATATTAGAGACTATGGCGAAGCATAAGGTTATGCTTGGGATTTCCTTGTACATATAAACTTATTTTCTTCTTATTCTTTTGAAACCCACTTTATATAAACAGAATTTGGAAAAATAGCATTTTCACACCTATTGCCTCATAGCACATTAGTTTGAAAAATACATATCATAATCCTGGTAACATTGGGCCGTGTACTTGCTTCCAAATTTCAAAATTAGTTTGAAAAATATGTATCATACTCAGAGTAGTGGGACCTGTGCTTTCTTTTTAGCATAATTGATTTGTAAAATTCATCATATGTGCAGAATGCCTACGAATTTCAATTTTGTATTTACGGTCCATGAGTGGGGTTGGGTATTAATGTCTTTGATCGTTGCACGACTGCCCGGATGAACTGACAACGATGTGAAGAACAACTAGAATACTGGCCTGAGAAAGAAACTCTGCAAGATGGGTATTGACCGCGTGATGCAGAGGCAGTATCGCAGATATTATAGCTGATTATGCAGGCAACGTGGCACATTCGAGAAGTGTAAGGTCCTTGAGTTCTAACCAAGCATGGGTGTAAGGTCCTCGATTTCTAACCGAGCGTGGGCGCGCGGTGAACGAGCGCGAACACGATGGGCAAGCGATGAACGAGCGTGGGCACGATGGGCGCGCGGTGAACGAGCGCGGGCACGATGGGCGAACAATGAATGAGAGCGGGCGCGCGGTGAACGACCCGGGCAAGCGATGCGACGGAGTGTTGTGCGTTGCGACAGAGGGCGCGCACGACCAAACGCGGAGGGAACGCCAGGAAAAGGTGCGACATGACGAAGTGCGACATAAAGAAGTGTGATGAACTTGTAATGGAATACAAGTGTGATAGGCAACTTATACCCATTGAGTGTAGGGGAGTATGGGCAAAGGCCGACATACATGAGGGCGTTCAAAGGGGTGTGTTAACATAATTTTGGGGGTTGGCTGGAGAGCCACCACCCACGCTAAACCCACGATAGAATGCATATATATTGTATGTGTTGAATCCTCATTTGGCAATCGAACAAGATTGGACAACTTCGCATAAAGCTTAAGGGTAAAACAAGTGCGCAGTTTTGGAAGGGAGTGCGCATAACTCATGTGCATTGCTTGAAGGCGCAGTCTTGGTGATACTTAGAGCCGGTCGAGGGTTGGGAAAGGTGTGCCCAAGGTTGTATTGGGTGCAGATTTGTGCCGGGATTGACAAGGGTGTCTTGGTGGCTCGGGTGAGCACCCACCCTTCGTGCAAGGCGTGCACATGGTTATTGTAAAAGGTTGATTTGCCTATATTGTAAAAGAAGCTAAGTATTGGCTTGGAGTTTGCCAAGCATTACTTGTGATGATTGTATTATTAAAAGAAGATTGATTATTATATATTGTTGGGCAGACTCATTGTTCAGGGAGTTGCCCCTCCCTTTATACTGTGCAATTGTTGTTCTTTTTATAATTGTTGTTGATAATGAATGAGTATGGGTGTTCATTGGTATAAAGGATAAACATAATTTTACTTGGTTGCAAAACACAAACTAAGTAAGGAAAAGTGAATTAGACGTAGTCCATGAATGTTAGTATTGGTGAAAAGAAAGCGTTCGGTGGTGTCGCACCTCGCTATAAGCGGTTGAAAGACTACCACAGGTGTAGGGGCGTGACAGTTGGTATCAAAGCTAGTCTGAAGACTTGGAGGAGTCTTGCAGGAAGCTGGGTGAAGCAAGTGTGCATACACTTGGAAGTTGATGACAAGTACTTGCAGGCGAAGGAAGCTGTTTCACATACAAGTGGAACAAGGGCTGGTTCAGGGTTGCAGGTGACTTGGTGAACATGGAAAAGGCTGAAAAGGCAGGGATGGTAGATGAACCTACGATAGGTGAGTCTAGCTATAGTGCAGTTGAAGCTTTCCGGTGCAAAGTGTTAGAACAGATGAGTCAATGGAGTTCTGACTGGGTTTTGATGAAGACCGAAAGCATGAAGATTCGGGAGAGCTGTTCGGAACTAAGGAGGGAACTTGAAGAACTTAAGAGCCAATGCGTAAGTACAACAGATGTTGAACTCAAGGAACTTGATGAGGAGATCCAACAGAATGGTCTTGATCTTCAAGAGCTCTTTGATGAAAGAGCCCGGTTGAGGAAGGAAAGTGCCAAGGTGGAAGCCGAAATCAAGCAAGTTGAGGAAGAGATAAAGAAGAAGCTTCTTGGTAAGAAGGTTGTTGTGATTGAGTAGGAAAAGCTTGACTACATTTACAAGTTGGGAACTCACTACCGAGAGCATCCAGAGGACATTTAGAAGTTTAGTTCTATGAACTTGGTCAGTGGACACTTGGTTGGTGCACTTGAGCAAGATGCGATGAAGGGCAAGCTTGAGGAGAGTCAAGCTGGACCAAGATCGGGTTGCTTAGAGGAGCCAAGTAGGGAGGTGAAGTACCTTAGGAGGAATGTCAAGGTGGAGCATGAGCCAATTGACACTTCTGAGGCTGAATTCTTGAAGAAGGTTGCGGATGTAAGGCGCAAGACAAAGCCAACAAAGGGAGGTGATTCCTTGAAGCTAAGTTTTGTGCAGGTAACCGTGAAGGGCAAGAGATTTGCAGCTTTGGTGGATACGGGGGCTACTCATAGCTTCTTAAGTAGGAAGGCAGCAAAGTCTTTTGGGAAGAAAGCAAAGATGGAGAGGGAATGGAGTGCTTTCAAAGCAGTCAACTCTGCCATTAGAGCTGTTGATGGTGTATTAAAAGACACTCAGGTGAAAGTAGGATCGTGGTTTGGGAAGTTGGACTTGAGGGTTGTGGACATGGATGATCATTCTATGGTGTTGGGGCTGGACTTTATGGAGCTTGCACAAGCCATACCAATGGTGGACCGGGACATTCTCTTAATCACAACTGAAGGAAGAACCATGATGGTACCGATGAATAGAAGGAGTTGCTTGGGGTATAGACCAAGGATGACTTCTATGGTTTTGTATCCCAAAGATCCGAATGTGAAGCATGAGAATGTGGAGCAAAGAGGACTTGGGAGTGTGACTCAAACAACGAAGGAAAGGAAGTTGACTGACTTCGTTGCAAGAGCTGGGAAAAAGAATGAAGGAAGTGAGAGGGCAATCTCACGAACATGGAGACACTTGTTAGGAGCATATTCTACTGATGATCTTCACAATGGAGTTGCAAATGAAGGGAGTCCGAGTACTACTTCAGAGTCAGTGGTTGATGAGGATTATGGAGGTAGGGATCCTAAGGGGATAGTGGACTTTTGCAGATATGCTATGGGCATATATGACTTTCAGTTGACAAAGGACAAGCTAGGAGAGCTTGGATGTACATGTGAGGAGATTGAGGCTATGCACAGATACTTGAGGACACAACATCAATCTGACACATGGGTGGATGAGAGTCAGGGAGGAAACTTCCTGGCCCTCCTTTCTCTATAAACAACCTTGGAGGGAGGTTGGTGTGGAGGCCTTGGTAGGAAGGAACCACACCAACTTTGCAAGGGGCCTTGAAGGAGGCTTCTTTATGACAGATTGCAGACTTGGATGCAGATGACCAGATGTTGGGATGGAGTCTACATGGGTTAGACATCATGGACATCAGGTTGGAGATATGGAGCATGACAGTTATGCAGGGACATGAAGCAGGTGAATGTGTGGAAGTGTCATTCTATGGGGAAATGCCGAAGCAAAAGATGTTGTGCAGATGTTGTTGTGGAGATGTATGAGCTAGTGGAGAGGTTGTACACTCTTGTGCAACAAGACCATGGCTTGAACATGTTGCAGATGTGATGGCGTTTCCATGGACTTGAGCATGGATTGATATATTCTTGATGAGTCCGAGATGTAGCAGAAGTCAGGGGAAGACTTGTGGTGGCATAATGATGTGCATTCTTATGGTTTGGGTGTATGGTTGGACTGATCACTCGACTAGTTCAAGTCATGAGGGGTACCAATGTGCAGAGATATGTTGGCATTAGTCGAGACATGGTAACACATGATACAAATGTGTTGGCACCTAATAAGAGACTACATGGAGGGTTGACACATGACGAGGTCGACACGACATGTTGCAGTGGAGATTGTGGCAGAAGGGTCGATGATCATGGATCGAGATGATATCTGATGGAGGACATACCGTTGAGGTGTATACCTTGGTATGGAGTACCTGGTGGCAGTCGATCACTAAGGTGAGACATGATGGAGATGGAGTTCTACATATGTTGTAGGAATGTTTGCCTTATGTGGAAGAGTTGACATCATGGATATTGATGCTTGGAGGATGATATGTTGTCGAGGACGACAACGACTTTAGGTGGAGGAGGATGTAAGGTCCTCGAGTTCTAACCCAGCGTGGGTGTAAGGTCCTCGAGTTCTAACCGAGCGTGGGTGCGTGGTGAACGAGCTCGGGCACGATGGGCGCGCGGTGAACGACCCTGGCAAGCGATGCGACGAAGTTTTGTGCATTGGGACGGAGGGCGCGCACGACCAAACGCGGATGGAATGCCGAGCAAAGGTGTGACGAAGTGCGACATAAAGAAGTGCGACGAACTTGTAATGGAATACAAGTGCGATAGGCAACTTATACCCATTGAGTGTAGGGGAGTATGGGCAAAGGCCGACATACATGAGGGCGTTCAAAGGGGTGTGTTAACATAATTTTGGGGGTCGGCTGGAGAGCCACCACCCACGCTAGACCCACGATAGAATGCATATATATTGTATGCGTTGAAGCCTCATTTGGAAATCGAGCAAGCTTGGACAACTTCGCATAAAGCTTAAGGGTAAAACAAGTGCGCAGTTTTGGAAGGGAGTGCGCATAACTCATGCGCATTGCTTGAAGGCGCAGTCTTGGTGATACTTAGAGTTGGTCGAGGGTTGGGCAAGGTGTGCCCAAGGTTGTCTTGAGTGCAGATTTGTGCCAGGATTGACAAGGGTGTCTTGGTGGCTCGGGTGAGCACCCACCCTTCGTGCAAGGCGTGCACATGGTTATTGTAAAAGGCTGATTTGCCTATATTGTAAAAGAAGCTAAGTATTGGCTTGGAGTTTGCCAAGCATTACTTGTGATGATTGTATTATTAAAAGAAGATTGATTATTATATATTGTTGGGCAGACTCATTGTTCAGGGAGTTGCCCCTCCCTTTATACTGTGCAATTGTTGTTCTTGTTATAATTGTTGTTGATAATGAATGAGTATGGGTGTTCATTGGTATAAAGGATAAACATAATTTTACTTGGTTGCAAAACACAAACTAAGTAAGGACAACTGAATTAGGCGTAGTCCATGAATGTTAGTATTGGTGAAAAGAAAGCGTTCGGTGGTGCCGCACCTCGCTATAAGCAGTTGAAAGACTACTGCAGGTGTAAGGGCATGACAGGAAGTGTGACCAGACAGCAAAGGCCAGGATCAGCTGCCTTAGCGGAGACTTGCGCACTGTCGTAAACTGTCTTTTGAGACGACCGTACTTAAAAGCGTAGTTACCAAATACGTCCGAATCGGTGGAAAAAATACGGAAATTCGTGAGTTCGATCGTATTTCGAATAGTTCGATAAAAATTCGATCTGGTTCATATTCGCTTCATACTGTGAGAGTGTGCATTCCTAATCACTCATCCTATTATTTCTTGGACTATTGTTTTTGCACATTAATATTACTTACTATTGAACCACTGCATAATGTGAGAGTGTGCATTCCTAATAAGAGGACTCCTATTATTTCTTGGACTATTTTTTGCAGATTAGTATTACTTACTATTTCTGGTTGGTTACATAAAATGCAAGCCTAATCTTTCTAATTAAATAGACAAAAAAATCTCAAGTGTTTCCAATGGTAAATGTAATTATTTTTAAACTCAAAATAGATGTTAATGGAAGCAAGAGAGCAGATAAAATAGAAACTAATGTAAAGTGGAAATTGATGCCAATGAAGGCAGGACAACAGATAAAATGGAAACTAATAGTAACAGAAATTTATCAAGATTTTAAAATTTAGACAAAATATATGTCAATGGAAATAGGATAAGAGGTAAAATGGAAAATAATGGCAAGCCGAAATTTTCAGATTTCAAAAATTTAATGTTTCCTTTAATGGTTTAAAAAGCTGAGATAACTAGGAAAGAAAATTTTGAAGTTGACTAAAAACTAATTGATTTTTTTATATATATATATGTTAAGAATTGATTTTTTTTATATATATTTCTCTTAAAAGGAATTAAAAAAAAAAATTATATATTTAATTGTTAAATGTCTCAACTATAAAAAGGATTTTAAAATAAAATCAGAAACTAAATTTTGAGTTTTGTATATTATATTGATTAAATTTATTTAAACTTCAAAATAAATGAGAAGAAAATGAAAAAAAAGTATTTAAGTTATATATATATATATATATATGTTTAAGATGTATAGTGCCGATTTTTTCCGGAATTAAATTTTTTTCTTCCGAATTTTTATGGTATCATTTGAATCCAAATTCGAATTCGAACTTGGTAACTATGCTTAAAAATGTTATTTCTAAGCCATCCCGTTCTAGGGCTACCGCTTTTACACTGCAGAATGGACCACAAACTTCTTCTTCGGCCTTTCTATCGGAAGCTAGAGGTTTCTGCCATCCTGTTCCTTTCCCAAAGGAAAAACAGTAGCATCTATGAAAGTATTCGGCACAATGTGCTGCCTGAGGTGGATTCATGCAATGGAAATTCGTCTTCCTGTCTGCTATTTGGCTTTGTGACTCTTTCAATATCCCAATTGTGTGACTTTTTCATGTGCATCCATTTAAATTTTGTTTCACGTCCGCAATGCAATATGATTTTCTGTACTACAAATTTCCAGTCGCATCTATAAAGTATTGGGCACGACGAGCTGCCAAACCTGGTTTCTACCAATGAAAATTTGTCCTACTGTCTGCTATTCGCTTTCTGACAGTCATCTATAATCGACGACAGTATTGGGCACAACAAGCTGCCAAACCTGGTTTTAGCCAATGAAAATTTGTCCTACTGTCTGCTATTCGCTTTGCAACAGGCCCAATATTCCAATTGTGTGACTCCTTCAAGTTCGTACAATTAAGTTTTGTTTCACGTCTGCAATGTAATACGATTTTGTGGACGAATGAATCGGGGCCATGCACTGCATCACGTAGGCAAACAATTATTACTTCTCCGTTTTTATGTAATGATTATTTCACAAACAATTATTACTTAAAGAGTTTAGACTTCTGTGATCCATACTTGATTGTTAGAGATTTCAGCAAAATCACATAGAGAATCATTTGTCGACGTGTTTCTAACCAACTAGTGTGGTTCATCGTCAGGACAAGTTGAGAAACAAATCTGAGTGATCCGTTAAATAGAGTATGTAGGTCCTTCAACGGCTATATAAACGACTATATGAACAGGCAATGGTTAAAAAGTCCTTTAACAGTTAAAATATATAAAAATAACTATATATATAAATATATATTTATTATTTTTATTATTTTAGTTATTATTATTATTATTTTTAATTAATTAATTAATTATTTACAGTAATATTATTGTATTATATTAACCTCAAGTTAATATTACTATATTAATTTTAAATTAACATTTTTGAATATTATTATCAATAATAGATTAGGGTAATTTATATTTTATTTTTATATTCAATTATTATTATTATTATTAATTTTCATTTATTTATTTATTTTATTATTATTTTTTATTTTTATCGAAGAGGCTCAAGTTATCCCAAGAGTGGCACAATTTCACCATCGAAAATTGAGGGAAGCCCTTGAGATCGAGAAAAGACCTTTGAATCTCAATAGGGATGACGACTGGAAGATTAGTAGGTGTTGGATCCCAGCCCTTTTACCTTAGCCTCTTCTTCGCCTGACCCCAGACCTTTGAATCTCAATAGGGATGACGGCTGGAAGATTAGTAGGTGTTGGATCCCAGCCCTTTTACCTTAGCCTCTTCTTCGCCTGACCCCTCTCTGTTTGTTTAGCTGGTCATTGTTTTCTCTTGATATCATTGGTTTAGTAATAGTAATTTCACCATTTTAATTATTCACCCTAGACCTAGATTATTAATAATTAACTAATAGCAATTTTATTCATTTCACTCATATATTAAAAAAATAAAAATAAAAATAAAAAAAATAAAATAATAATGATGATAATAATAATAATAATAATAATAATAATAAATAAAAAATAAAAATCAATAAATAAATAAATAAATAATAATAATAATAATAATAAAAATAAATAAAAAAATAAAAAAAAAAAATAAAAAATAAAAATAAAATAATAATAATAATAATAAAAGGAAAAAAAAAAAAAATAAAAATAAAAAATGAATGAATATATATATATATATATAAAGAAGAAGAAGAAAAGAAGAAAAGAGAGGGAAGAAGAAGTAAATAAATAAATTAAAATTAAAATTAAAAAATAATAATAATAATAATAATAATAAATAAATAAAAATTAATAATAATAATAATAATAATTGAATATAAAAATAAAATATAAATTACCCTAATCTATTATTGATAATAATATTCAAAAATGTTAATTTAAAATTAGTATAGTAATATTAACTTGAGGTTAATATAATACAATAATATTACTATAAATAAATAAATAATTAATTAAAAATAATAATAATAATAACTAAAATAATAAAAATAATAAATATATATTTATATATAGTTATTTTTATATATTTTAACTGTTAAAGGACTTTTTAACCGCTGCCTGTTCATATAGCCGTTTATATAGCCGTTGAAGGACCTGCATACTCTATTTAACGGATGGCTCAGATTTGTTTCTCAACTTGTCCTGACGATGAACCACACTAGTTGGTTCGAAACTCGTCGACAAATGATTCTCTATGTGATTTTGCTGAAATCTCTAACAATCAATTATTACTTCTCTGTTTTTATGTAATGATTATTTCACAATGGAAAACAATGCAATACGTAGGGAAACAATTATTACTTCTTTGTTTTTATGTAAGGATTATTTCACAATGGAAATTTTAGTAAGATTTTGAAAATATCGACGGGAATTTTTGGAAATCTGGTTTATAAATGTTATTTTTAAAAATTTTGGATATTGAGGGATTTTTTATGGTTCTTAATTTATTTTCATTATAAAAATATGATTCAAGTATTGTTACTTGCAATTGTTTTGAAAAAAATAGTGAGATTCCAAAAAAATTCTACCTTTTACCTACAACATTTTTTTAAATAATTACTATTAGATAATTTCCATAATTACAAAATTCGAATTTCTCACTAAAAACTTAAATCCAAAAAGTTTATAAATAAATACATATTTAAAAAAATAGCCATTCTAAACTTATTTATGTGAAATCTGTCTAATGAATAATAATCACTTTCATAAATTTTCTTTTTTCCCTTTTTATTTAACTTTCCAACGCTACAAAAACAAATAAAATTAAAAAATAATTATTTTCCAATTTACACATTTTTTTTTCTATTTCCTTTCATTTTCTAAATAAACACAGTTATATATTCCTTAACCTTATATATCCAGGAATCTTGAGCAAAGCGATCCTAACGTTTCGAAACTAGCACTAACACCTGACTCCCTTCAAATTTTCTATTATATACATGAATTGTGCATTTGCATTCCAAAAGTCTAAACTTAAAAAAGTAATACACAACCCCTATATCTTTTTATGTCAAATTCCTAACTTATTGCTTTCTAAAACTGTGTTATGTCAAATTCCTAACATATTCCTTCCCAGAACTGTTTGTAAACATTGGTTATCCATGTACAAGATGAAGACCCAAACTTAGTGAATATTACTGTTATTTAAAAAACATATTATACATCTCAACCAAAGTATAAAGTAACCAATGAAGTAACTGTCCATGGAGTAACTCCTCATGAAGTTTTAATCAAAATCCCAAGACACAGATCTACACTACTGCATTGTGGACATTATTTCACAATTTAGAACAAAAATTTCAGACATGCAAGAAGAAATAACACACATGCAACAAATATTTTTATCCAAGGAAAGAAATATGCTAAAAACCCCAATTCCTCTTTCATTAATCAAATGAAATAGAGATGTATTACAATTTTTTTGCTCAATTGAGCTCACCCTGCAAGTGCATAACCTATCTCTCTGCTCGCTAAAGGCCTCTGACCCAGACTTAGTCAAATTTTCCTCCAGCTTGAGCTCATATTTCTTTGTGTTGTTCCTTGAGAAACTAGTCCCTATTATTTAGGAAAATCCCTCAATTAAATTGTACAATTCCTTTAGGTTGATCATTTCACTGCATGAAACAACTGTACACTCAAAACTAGTCACCAACTAATGTCACATTGCCTTGGTATCTCCACCTCAATTGGGTAACTTGAATTCTCTGCATGCATTAGCTATTTTGGGTTGATTGATCAATTAATTCAATGATCACTGAGCTTGACTGAAGTCTCACTACTTAACTAACCTTCCAATGGCTCCTCCAAAAGTTGGAACTAGTTTAATTGAAAACAACTTGATATGATTGACTTTGATTGCTACAAATTAGCAATCACACATGCAGAATTGAACTCTAATCCCCCAAATTGAATTTACTGAGTAAAATGAGTGCCGCAAACCATGTCACTCAAGTTAATATCATCCAAGTTGTCTGTTGATGTGGAAATTCGAATGTTCTCTATTTAATCAAGGAAAAATCAAATTGAGAATTTCTTGCTACACTTTTCAACACTCCTCAATAAGAAAGCGATTATTCACCACCCATATCCTGTACTTGTGGAACTCAAACTTCCCTCTTGACAAGGCCTTTGTCAAAATATTAGCATGTTTTTCCTTTGTCAAAATGTACTGCAACAACATTATACGCCTCTACACATAGTCTCGTAAATGGTGGTACCATATAACTATATGCTTGGATTGATTGTGAAAAATTCGATTTTTAGATAGCTTGATGCAACTCTAATTATCATAGTAGATCACAGTTGGATCCATCATCTAACCAAACAATCCATCAAGTATCTTTCTCATCTACTATGATAAGATTTTGGCTTAAGTATCAATTTTTTATGTCAATAAGATTTTGGTTTAAGTATTAAATCATGTGTTCATTTCCATCATCATCATCTTAAACTAGTACCATGGCAATAGTACTGTCGGTTGTGGCCAAGTATAATAAATAATCACGGTGGTAATTAGGGGGATGCAGTAAAGGAGCACTAATGAGGGTGTTCTTTAATGCATCAAAACATCTTTGAGTGATTTAATCCCAAATAAATGGGATCGATTTATTTAGCAAACGAGTAAATCCCTGACAAGTTCAACATAATTGGGTAAAAAATGACGAAGGAACTTAGCTTTCTCTTGCAAGCTCTGAAATTGGTGTAAAGATGATGGAGGGGGTAAATTCACAAAGGCCTCTACTTTGAGTGGGTCAATCCAGATGCCTTCTTTAGATATAAAAAAGCCTAGGAGAAGACCAGATTCGATGCAAAAGACACACTTATGCAAATTTAAATGAATATTGTAGTGTCTACATTGAAGAAAAATCGCTCGAAGGTGGTTAGGATGGTCATAACGCTTAGCAGAATGTGTCAGTAAGTCATCAAGATACAGTTGAATGATGTGTGTTATAGACAATTTTGTGCCTTACAGCAATAAGCATGAATTGTCAATAATCCAAGGGATCCAAAGTTCCCTAAACATGATGTTCCTACCCCTAGAGGAACAAGGTCAGCAAACCAACAGCTCTCAGATCAGTTCTCCACCTGAAAACACTCAAAAACAAGCAATCCTGAAATCAAAGCAGGTGCTCCACTAGGCTTCTGCGCTGAAACACAACTGCTCCATGGTGTACCTGCGTTGCAAAGCAGGTAGAACAAAGCCCACCTGCATTGAGCGAGTTTGGACATGTGGCACACTGAGTCATTGCTCTGGAATCTTCCAAAAATGACACTTGGATCAGGGATTTCGCCTTGTGATGAGTCAGAGGCTTTGTTTCTCCAAGTGGAAGCAAGGTTCACCAAGTGGACTCAAGAACTGAAGATCAACTAAAGATTAACTGAAGAGAGAGAGGACACAAGGCAACTACACATCAGTTGCAAGCTGACTCATCCTTTCTCAATTCATCTATATATTGAGCTCTCTCCTATGAGCTCAGGAGGCTGGAATTTTGTGCAAAGTAATGATATGCTGTTGGTTTCATCATTGAGCTATTGGGTGATTGTTTGAGAGAGGTTAAGAAGAGCAATTCTTTCTGCTGGGAGGTGTTGTTGGGTTGGAGCCTGCAATGGTTGTAATACTCTCAGAACCTTTATTTCTTCATTAATAAAAGCTATTGAGGTTCTTCTATGTGCTCTTGTTTCAATTATATATTGTGATGATTGCATGTTTGGTTTACACTAATCCATGAACCAGTTATGATTGCATGCCTCTTGTAGTTTCCTTCTTTGTTATTGTGCAGGATCTCATTGCAGTTGGGCGAGCAGAAGAACAAAGAGCTAGGAGCAAGCGGCCAAAGAGAAGAGTTTGGATTCGACATTAAGCGCAAGGCAACGGTTAGTGCTTTCTCCATTCTCTTTTGCTTTCATAAAGAAGTAAACCTTAAGTAGTTTGTTTTACAGTTGTTGCTAAGGAACTGTCACCCTTAGAGTGGGTTAGGGTCATCCGAGTCGGATACTTTTCCCTACAACAAACTGGCGACTCCGCTGGGGATCGTATCCGTTTGATTGTGTTTGTAGTATTTTGCTATTCATTTCCTGAACGAAAGAGTACCAAATCGAAAAGCTTTTGACTATATCAAAAGCGAAGTAGAGGGCAGCTACTCTTGCTCATTTTCTGAGCAAATTCATGATTTGAAGAGCTGATCTACAAAGATCCTTGTAAGCTCTTAGTGATAGCTTTGCACCTTCTAAATCATCCCTTTGAGTGTGCTTGACTGATTGCTTCTGATTTGAGCAAAAACCGTGCATTTTTGAGAAAATTATGACCCGGAAACTGTGAAAACGCAATTCTCGTTTTCCAAAGCAGGTAGTACACAGGCTACCTGCTTTGCAACGCAGGTCCCGAACTGGCTACCTGCGTTGAGAGCCAGTTTGACTGTGCAGAGCCTGCGTTGACCCAAATTTGCTTAGTGCATTTGGGGTTTCCTCCTTTCTCTTGCCTGTTTTCACTTAGTTTTGCTGCTAGGTGTCAGTCTTGTGCCTGTTTTGAAACCAATATTACTTGCCATCATTCTGCCTCTGTTATATAACGAAATTGTACTTGTTCTTTGTATTTCTTACTCATTTACAATTTCCCATAACGAAAAGTAAACTAGTCATGCTTTTGGCCTCTTAGATCTGAACCTGTGTTAGGCATTTTGCTGGTCTAAGGAGTTAGCTTGTTTGCTGTCCATAGCTGATTAGTCATTTTACTTTCGTTAGTATGGTTTGATTTCATGTATTTCCAGTGATTAAGCAAGTGAATCTTAAGGTGTCTTTTGATTTTGGACAAACTTGTTTACTTTCGCTTTAAATCGAAATCAAAGTTATATAACCACTTTCTTTTTGTATCCATCCACATTAAGAAAGGGAAAAGAAAATACATGCATTGTGCATTTTGCATTTGAAAAAGTTTGCATGATGATTTAGGAGAAAGTGCATTAGTTTGTGCTGTATGAACTGTGTGAAAAGAATTTGCTTTTCTTCTCCCTCAGTAGTTAAGATTTTCATCAGTCAAAAAGATTTGAAAAAGCTTGCTTCTCATCTTAGGCTGCATTTAGGAATTTGTCATATACATCTCGTGGTGAACCTTGAAAGGCAAACTTTAAAAAGATCAACTTAAAATATACTGAATGAACCTAAAAACGCATTTGAAACATAACGCAAACATCTAGAGGTCTAGGTAGAGACGTGTTACGGCGTCGTTAAACATAGTGACTGTCGATCTCTACGAAGGTGGGTGATTCCTCCTGAGAGTCGGTGGCACTAATACGGACTTGTGCTCCCACGTACCGTCGCGTATATATTGGGAGACCCCTATAGGCAATTATCCTTTATCCATAGGAAGCCGTGTCGACCGCCCTACTGATCGCGATGCAGTGAACACAGCATTCACGAAGATCGACCACCCGTACCGTAAAACGTATTCTGTGGTTTCGCGAAAGGTTTGGCACACCCTCTGCCTAGATCTCCAGAGCAGTTTCTTTTGGCCCTTTTCAAACTCTATAACTGAAAAGGTCCAACCGAGCATTTGTCACTTCGGGCTCGTTAATACATCGAAGGCGACTAGAGTCATCTTTAGCTTTTTCTCGACTCTTAAAACATGAAAAAGCAAAGTTATGTTTAAAAGCGTCTAATAAAATTCATTCAAATCGGAAACACAAATTTTCCCCTTTATATTTTAGTTGATCGAGTAATCCGCAATCGTGGAAGAAAGTCAATTGAATATCCGTCGTTCTCGGAGGCTTGCGAGTCAACCGTCTTTGTCTCCGGAATCGAAAACAATCCGGACAAAGCGAGCTCGTCGAACCAGTTCAAAATCTCCTTTAAAAGTTAGAACAAGCGTTCCAACAACATCTGAGATTCTAGTCACTCCAAACATTTCCGGAAACCCTGCCTCTATAGAAGAAGTTCAATCGCCACAGAGGGACAGTAATACTGATCCTAGTCTGGGGGCAAATACTTGTATGACTGAACCAGTTCCATCTGTAACCGGTCCAGAGAGTTTTGTTCCTCAAACATCCGTCGCGGTCGATACAACCCCTTCTTCGGCACCGGAAATCTTTTACGGACCTGACGGTCTTCCTCTTCCACCTGGTCTGATTGCGATAGAGGAAATTATAGAAGAACCGCAAGTATCCACTCCAAGTCAGTTTGGAGTAGGGGTCGCTCTATTTCCTGCTACAACAGAAGTTTGTCCATCACCAGTGGAAGTTCCTGTAGAATCACTAGGTGATCAATTGGATAGACTAAAAATGACTGAACAACCGTCGACATCTAGGACTGTGTCGAATGACACGGCGACGGCAGAAATACCTGCTGCAAATCCAACAATGTTCGCCGGCATACCATCTGTCCCGACTAGCTCGCAGTCGCTAGAAGGAGTCCACCAAGAGACTATCTCGACAGTATGGTCTGTTCCTGTTTGTTCCGGAGTAATGTCTGGTAACTCTCGTGGTGAGGCTCATCAAATTGACCCTTTTGGGAATCTAATTAGGCCATCCAGTCCTCCAGGACAGTCAATTGCCTTGAGTTCTGGTTTGCTACCGTATGGGGGGCAGTACCCATACGGGAGTTCTCAACCTTATTCAAGTTATGGCGGAATTGCAACGAGTAGTTGGGTACCTGTGCTATCCCAGCCACCGAGAGTTGTATATTCTATGCAACAGTGTGTACCTGTGACAAACATCCCAACTACACCGGCTATTGTGACCGTGTCGCAAGTTCAAACAATGCCTGTTGTATGTCAACCTCAGATTGCTCAGGTTCTCGTGCAACAGCCCCTTGACCCTGCGACCCAACCACAATCACCTACTGGTGGGACAACACAAGTACAGTTGGGTACAACTACCCCACATCTTGGTCCAATGGTTAGTATAGCGCAACAACCCATGGTGTCGCAACCGTGGTTAATGCAATACCAACAGCCGCAATTCCAACAAGTGTACCAAGGTTCTGAACAGCAAATATTTGCGAATACTGGACAACCATATATTCAAAATGGTCAAAATCAACCACTTTATAGTGGTCAAGTCCATCAACCGTATTCATCATACCAACATCAACTCCATTATGCTGGTATGCAAAGACCGACTGTTCAGGCGATTCCATCGTATCCTGGTTACGCTTCACCTAACTTGAACCAGCAGTTACCATTCGTGGCGACTTTAGAGTTGCCTGATTTACATCGGTTAACAAACGATCCAATTGCTTACGCCCCTTGGTGGCCAGTGATTCCACACAAACTTCCATCCGACATTCCTAAATTCAATGGAAATCCAGGTGAAGACCCGTCGAATCATGTGATGACATTTCATCTATGGTGTTCGTCGAACACTTTAAATGACGATTCGATAAGGCTTCGCCTCTTTCAGAGGACATTGACAGGTCCAGCGGCAAAATGGTATATAGAATTGCCTAGAGCTTCGTTCGACAATTTTGGCTCCCTTGCCACGACATTCTTGACCCACTTTCAATTACCAATAAGGTATGAAACAGGAATAAAGATATTGACTAACTTCAAACAGACAACCGCAACTCATATATCAGATCATATACATGAGTGGCGACGTCGACGAAGAATGGTTAAAACATACGTTCCTGATCAGCTTTTAGCTGAGTGGTTTATAAAGTCATTACTTCCGGCTATAACGGAAGATGTAGCAAAGGGAGGAGTCGTAACAGAAGAGCAAGTTATCGCTCGTGCACAATACTTGGATTTAGTATATACTCAGTCCGGCACACTCTATGACAAAATACCAGACGCCCCTAGACCAGAGTTTTCAATCCCTCCTCCTCCTAAATCAAATAGTGACTCTCATGCCGGCGATGGCGTGATTGGCACGGCAAACACGAATCCGAAAAGGACCAATCAAAAGAAGGCCCGTAAGGATTCGAATCAAAATGCGCATGAAGAAGTTCTTGCTTCGGAAGTAAATGTCGTATCGACAGATAAGGGCAAAGAAACCTACCAACCAGGAAGCAAGAAGAATCAAAACAAAGGGAGGAAGAATAAACAAGGTGGGTCATCCCCTAAGAAAAATTCTTCAAACCCTCCTAGGAATAGGAAACGGCTTCCGTGTCACATATGTGACGACGATCATCGGACGGCAGATTGTCCGTACAAAGCTGAGTTTAAGAGATTCGTAAAGAATCCGCACACTCCAGCCGTATTAACTGATCCGTTTCCCGACCCAAGTCAGAATCTGGTTGACAGTGGAAATGCTTCCCCATCACAAGTCATGATGTTGTCAAGTTTTAAGCGCCAAGATGATGCTTTAATTTCAACATTAAACAAAAGCCGTGGGAATCCACAGCCGTTGAATGGCGAAAGAAAAGGTCGACCAGGCAGTTCGACAACAACTTCGACAGAAGTTGAGCCGCCATCCAACACAAGAAGCATTCCATCGATCCATGGAAGCAATCATCCTATCCAATATATCGGAGTAATTTTCCCAAAAGGCCCTCCTTTAATGGGCACTTTTACCCCACCACCGCCAAGTAATCTTGCGGAGTTGGATGCAACAGGATATGAAGCCTTCTATTTTTAATGGATCTAAAAGTTTCGAGGATAGTTCCTTTCTCAAGTCAACCTCGTTTAAAAATGAAATAAGGAGTAAAAGAGGATAGTTCTTTGCGATGTCAACCTCATTAAAAAATGAAATGCCCCCTTATGATTTAAGAGGCATGCGCCTCATCTGCATTATTATTATGCTGGGGGCATCATCGAGCAGTTTTAGCAATGTTCATGCTCGTTAAAAAATAAACGCAAGAATCGAGCAGTTTTTGTGTAGAGTTCATGCTCGTTAAAAAATAAACATAAATTGTGAGCAATCTTTCCCTAGCAGTTCAAGCTCATCCAGAAAAAATGAACCGGTAAACAACCTCGAGAAATGTAGCCTTTGAAAGCCATATTAAAAGCCCTTGGTCGTGTTTATATGCCATCACCTCCATCCGTTCATTTGGCCAATCGTTCACCTCCATATGTTTGTTTACCCTTTTTGAGGAACAGCTGCGAAGAGTGATTTCACTTAGCCATCCTTGTGACACTGCCGTGATTGGAGAATTCCAACCTGTACCTGGAATCTGCTGCTATCCCTGTTCATCACTCGTTCCTCAAAAGACGAGTCTTCTTTGTGCTCTTTTCACTGACTCGTAAAATATGAAAAGTTTGCCGAGTTTTGGCCTTCCAGCTCGTTAAAGCGACCGGAAAGCTATCCCTCCTCTAGATTTTAATCTTTTTGGACCTGAGGGATTATTGCACAAAAAGATCGAGCGCTTGTTTTGTTCAGCTCGTTAAAGCAACCGAAAATTCATCCCTTCTGTATTGTTTTAAACTTTTTCGGACTTAAGGGATTAGATGACGAAAAAGGAATTTTGGAGTTAACTTTTCGTACCTTTTCAGACTCTCTAAAAATGAAAAGGACCGAGTTTTCTTTGTCGTTAGACTCGTTAAAATGATTAAATAGCGACAAACTTGTCTTTAGACGAGAACGAGTTTCCCTATCGCTAGGCTCATTAAAACATAGCGATGGGCTTGCCCGAAGGGCAGGTTATAGAACAAGCATATGTTATCCTCCTCAAAGCTTGACAAAAATAAAGAGGTACTGGTCAGCAATGACTGGGGAAAAATTGGGAGAACCTCACAGCATTAATGGTAGCAAGTCGCTCTTGAACATGACACTTTGTCCTCCATAGCACATCGGGTTGGGTTGTTTCATTCACCGGTCTCATAACCATGGTCCTCGCCACACCATCCGCAATTGGGGTAATGCTACCAATCCATCACAATAGTGTCGTTATATGTTCAAGAGATGTGGTTCTGTAAAGAGTCAACCGTGTTCCACCCACTGCCATACATTATCCTTCATCCACTTCATGACCGCCACCCTGAATCATACATCACAGTTTGTTTTCACCTCATCACAATCACTAGCTCCGTTCCGTGTCACTGATGTGGGATTCATTAAGGCCCTCCTTTGAAGGATCGCTCCTTGTCGACATCAGCTCATTATCCAAGGAGTTGATCTAGGAACACCCCCCTCAGTACTTTGAAGCTTGCATGCCTCAATGGCAAGTTTCTCACTTCCGGCGACAGGTATACATCAAAGACCTTCGACCAGAAGATTTTGCATGGTGGTCGACGCCAAGTCCTTTATTCCCACCATGTAGATTGTACTGCCGTACCTTGAGGGTCATCATCCTTATCGGTGATTCCTCTCGCGCTTGTTAACGGTTTACATCATTGACCGGTAATCAAGCGATGTCTTTCCATGTTCGACTTCAAGAAATTCTCACATGGATCGACTTGTACATCGAGTGAAGATCGGAAGAGATTGAAGACCCCGGATCTAGTTTCATCCATCCGGGCTGCGATATATATTCAGGACATAAAGACATTTGATATGTACATCATTACAGCAGATGATCATCCTTCTCAAAGGATGATAATTTCGGCAGAGAAATATCAGTCTACAATCAGACGATCGTCTGCTCTATGTACCAAAATGTATTTATAAAGCTGAGCATGGGAATGCCCGCCTCAGCTAGATCATGAAAAATGTATGAAAAATAATGTATTGTATTGTATCTTATTACAGGACACTTCTCAGCAGATTGAATGAACTTTGGATCCTCTCAATAAAGCATTTCACCCGATAAACGACCTCATACTTTAGGGGGCATCTGTTATAGACAATTTTGTGCCTTACAGCAATAAGCATGAATTTTCAATAATCCAAGGGATCCAAAGTTCCCTAAACATGATGTTCCTACCCCTAGAGGAACAAGGTCAGCAAACCAACAGCTCTCAGATCAGTTCTCCACCTGAAAACACTCAAAAACAAGCAATCCTGAAATTAAAGCAGGTGCTCCACTAGGCTTCTGCGCTGAAACAAAACTGCTCCATGGTGTACCTGCGTTGCAAAGCAGGTAGAACAAAGCCCACCTGCGTTGAGCGAGTTTGGACATGTGGCACACTGAGTCATCGCTCTGGAATCTTCCAAAAATGACACTTGGATCAGGGATTTCGCCTTGTGATGAGTCAGAGGCTTTGTTTCTCCAAGTGGAAGCAAGGTTCACCAAGTGGACTCAAGAACTGAAGATCAACTAAAGATTAACTGAAGAGAGAGAGGACACAAGGCAGCTACACATCAGTTGCAAGCTAACTCATCCTTTCTCAATTCATCTATATATTGAGCTCTCTCCTATGAGCTTAGGAGGCTGGAATTTTGTGCAAAGTAATGATATGCTGTTGGTTTCATCATTGAGCTATTGGGTGATTGTCTGAGAGAGGTGAAGAAGAGCAATTCTTTCTGCTGGGAGGTGTTGCTGGGTTGGAGCCTGCAATGGTTGTAATACTCTCAGAACCTTTATTTCTTCATTAATAAAAGCTATTGAGGTTCTTCTATGTGCTCTTGTTTCAATTATATATTGTGATGATTGCATGTTTGGTTTACACTAATCCATGAACCAGTTATGATTGCATGCCTCTTGTAGTTTCCTTCTTTGTTATTGTGCAGGATCTCATTGCAGCTGGGCGAGCAGAAGAACAAAGAGCTAGGAGCAAGCGGCCAAAGAGAAGAGTTTGGATTCGACATTAAGCGCAAGGCAACGGTTAGTGCTTTCTCCATTCTCTTTTGCTTTCATAAAGAAGTAAACCTTAAGTAGTTTGTTTTACAGTTGTTGCTAAGGAACTGTCACCCTTAGAGTGGGTTAGGGTCATCCGAGTCGGATACTTTTCCCTACAACAATGTGTTTAATGTCATGAAAAGCATAAGACATCGCTCGTTGGAAGGTAGCACCAGTGTCTTTCAGACCAAGAGGGAGTTTTTATAGGCAAAGGTTCCCCATGGACAAATAAAAGAAGTTTTATGATCATCGGCGGGAAAAATTTTAATCTTGTTGTAGCCAGAAAAACCATCCATAGAAGAGAAAATCTCACTCCCAGCACACTTATCAATGATATGGTCTATAAAAGGAGTTGGATAATTATCTTTTAGACACGCCCAATTGACATCACAGTAATCAACACCAAACACGAATATTCCATTGTTTTTTAGTCATAGGAACATTATTGGAGACCTAATTTGTCAATGGAATAGGATAAATGAAACCATCCTTAAGAAGTTTTTCAACTTCTCCCTTTATAGCAGTTGCCTTTCTAGGGTGCACTGGGTGAAGACACTGATGAACAGGATTTTCATTTAGATAAGTAGACATTTTTTGCACAACTATACTCTGATCTATGCTAGGAATTTATTGATATGACCAAGAAAAGGCATCATGTAATTCCTTGAAAATGGCAGGGTAAATATTGATCTCATCTTGAGAACAAGAAACCCCGACATGGATTTTTTCGACAATTCCTGGTTTCATAGAAATGTCGATGGGCATTGTAGTAGTAATGTTCCCCATGTTTCCTTCAAACAAATTTTCATGCACCAAAATAGATGTTTGAAGTGCATGAGGCAGTGCACCAAAAAAAAAGTTTCTAAACACAATGAAATCTCTCCAAGAATTTGAAGAAACGAGGAATGATGATGGGCATCATGTCAGGGACTTTCTTCAAGAGACATAACGTTGGTGATACTCTTGTCAGTTGTAAATTTCTTGTTCAAGGGATCTTGAGATTCCAAAGAACCAAACTGATGGGATTGTGAATATGCATCTAGATGCATACTAAGATTAGGATTAATTTCAGAGGTGGTCGCTAAAGCCAAAACAACAGCTTGATAGGCTTGTTCTACTAGGTTGAGCATCATGACATTGCCAAAAGAATCAACTTGATCGGGATGAGGAATGATCCAAGGGTTGTGTGAAGTGGAGATCATGTTAATGGAATCGACGTTTGGAGGTGGCAGGTAAAAAGTTCCCATAAGAGGAGAGTGTTTAAAAAGACCCACCCCAACACTCTCATAAGGGATGTCAATATTTTCCACATATGGAACATTGCCATTTGAAGAGCTAGAAGAGAAAAAGGCCAACTCAACAACGATGAATATTTTCCCCTCATGAGGAAAGCAGAGCACACAGAACAACGCAGAAACCATGCAAAACATAGCATGGATCCAACTCCGACCAAGTAGAAGGTTATAATTCAAGTTGGCATCAACGACTTCTACTTCTAGATTAATAGTTTTCCCTTCCAACATTATGTGCAAGTTTGTGTGAATACCATGTGGACGAGATCCTCTACCATGGAAGGTTTCAAAGGTGTTAGGAGATTGTTTGAGAGGCAAAGAGCCAATAGATTTCCAGCATGAGATAGACATGATGTAGGTGGAAGAATCCTCATCAACAACAGTCATATGAATCATCTTCCCTTTGATAATTACTTGGATTAAAAAGGCAAGTTGATGTGGAAGCCATGAAACATGATTTTCCAGGTCAAAGGTAATCAGACTCAAATCAGTAGGGTTAGTTCCTCCTATAGCGGATAGTAATGCTTTTTGTTGCGATGGAAAACTCCGGAGAACTTCCAAGGTAGACATCGTCGAAGGTTCTTGAGCTAAATCTTCAACAATATTATAATGTTGAGCACCTCGCGCATTCAGATTGTATGATGATTTCCTAAGGGAACCCTTAGGAGGTGGTCATATAATGGAGTCATTAATAAGTCTCTCAATATTAATAGGACCAGAATTGGGTGGAGTATAAGTGGAGGGTGTCTTAGTAACTTCTTTCTCCACCACCTGTTTTGGAGGAGTTGGATGGTATTTTGACTGAGTGGCAACATAAATAGGTGTCGTTCCACTCATATAAACCTAAGAGGTTGAAGATGTATAATATTGTGGTTGCTCTACCAATTGGGTTTGTTGTGATGGAACAGGTTCTTTTAATATAGCCGGTGTCCCTTGGGTGCCTTTTAACAAACGATTGACTTTAGCACGATGGGTAAAATCCTCGATATAGTGATATTCATCACAAATGAGGCAAGTACATTTGGGCTTACATTTAGACGCATCATCAGTAGATGATTTCAGAGGATCCTCTTTGAGGGTATTAGATTTGGTTTTTCCTTTACCCTTCTTTTTATCTTTTCAGGTTTTGTTTTCCATAGTAGATTGAATGACATTAACCTTAGAGTTTTTTCTAGGATTTTGAGAGGGATTCGAAGGAGTTTGATATTTCCCCCACTAAGAGGTATTTTGAACATACAAGGATGGATTCCCCCCCCAAAAATCTGGGTTTTGACCAGGGTATGGTTGATATTAACCCATCATAGGCCACTAAGAACCATAAGGTGTATAAATAGCTCACGAAGAGCATGGAGTATAATGTTTTCATTGCAACGGTTGACCCTAGTGGTAAAATTGTTGACCCTGCTACTACAGGGGTTGACCTTGTGGCTATAAGGGTTGGCCTTGTTGGTACAAGGGTTAGTTTTGCTACTACAAGGAATGACCTTGTTGTTGCAATGGCTATTGATAAGGACCTTGTTGCACATAAGGTCCTTGTTGTACATAAGGTTGATGTTGTTGGAAAGTTCCTTGTGGAATTTTTTTGGCTCCATGTTGGTATTGATAAGTTCCAGTTTGAAATTAAATAGATGTCCCAAATAAGGGACTTGGACAAGACTGCATTTAGGGTCCTTTTTTATTAAAATGTGAATTTTGATGCTATTGTGAGCCATACAGAGGGTACAGTTGTTGGTAGGGTATCTGGGTCAAAAGATGTTGTTCATATGGAATTTGGCATGATCTAGATTGAATAGATGATCCACTAGGATAAGGTAAAATTCCAATAGTTTAACTAACTTTGGTAGCATGAGTTTGAGATCCATTCACATAAGTTCCACCCAAAATAGGAGGTACATATGGAGGAGGTGGTTTTTGCCCCCCATGTAGTGGGATAGGTGCTGTCACATATTTTCCACTTAATGAAGGACCTGAGGAACATATAGGGACATTAACTATCCCAACTGTAATTATCGGTTGTATAGGAACTGAAGAAACTGTAGTTTGTACAGGAATTTGAGAGGCCACACTTGAAAAAAATTGAACATAAGTAGGCATAGCACCCGACGACCAAATGGGATTATGATAAAGTGAAGACACACTTGGAGTACCTAAAACCAATTGAGCCAAAGAGGTGTAACCTGGTTGAAACAAAGGTTCACTACTTTTAGGCAGTGGTGGAGGTGGCATACTTCCCACATATAAAAAGCCTTCAGGTGGAAAGTTATATTTAGATTCATTGCCAACACCAAGAGTGTGAGTGGTTGAGACTTCTGGAGGAGGATCTCGAGGAGAGGTTGGAATCTCACCTTCTGATGCCATAGGCGAAAACAGTTCGTGAGGAGGAATCCATGATGTACTAGGAGAACATTCCAAATGTATGTTGGGGTTATCAAATGGACTATATGGCCATTGAGTAGATATGACCAATGGTTCAAAGAGAAATTCAGAGGGAATAAAAAATATCTCTATGGAACCTCAGGAGTTTCTAGACCAAATTCCTGAGATGATGACTCTCGAGGTGGAGGATGCAAATCAAGGGGTTGAATACTCGGGATAATTCCAAGTTCAAAACCTTGGGCTTCAACTGAATATGAAATATTAGGATGCAATCCTTGTGGTGACCCTTTAGTGTTAGATGGTGAAGGGGATATGTAAGGCGAACCCAATGGTTCAGCCACGATGACCTTCTCTCAAAAACAATAGGAGGTGGTTTATTTGAGCTTACAATTAAAATTTACTATTAATTAGGCAATGTGAGGCCAAGGATAACTGCATAGGTAAGTCATGTTATCATGGGCAGTTAAATTTTAGAACTTAAAAACAAGAAATAAATAAAAAAGGGTGTACTAGGCAAGAGGGTTTACCAAGTATCCATGAATCGCAATATACACCTTAGCCGAAACCAAGGACTTAAAATACGATGACCAATCTCCCCGAATGATGTGTTCGACATATCGCATTTACAAGGTGGCTAACTCGGTTACCTGTGGCTAAAGGATAACAACCTAGTGGGGTCTCCCAATATATACATGATGGTTTGGGGAGCACAAGTCCGTGTTAGCATTTTCTAATGCATAACCGTTCAATGAGAGCATTCCCATATACTTTCCATATGTGCAGTGCCCCCAATATACCTGAGAGTACTGTAGAACAATCCTATATACTTCCGTATGTGAAACATGATTTCACCCCCGAGATACAATGTAGGCAGTTAATGATAGCTGCTAGGTTTATAGATGCCGAAATATGTCTCTGGCCTAGGCCTCTAAATGTTTGTGTCAAGTTCCAAATGATCCTTAGGTTAATTGAGTAGATTTTAAAATTGTTCTTGAATTATGCTCCAATTTTTTGCTTCAAACGATGTCACCTAAATCCTAAAATGAAACTATATGGGAAAAGGAAACTTTTCCCTTCAATAAAATCTAAACTAACGAGGGAAGAGAATTCAATCAATTAATGAATCAAACAAGAGAATTCATCAAAGTACATGCCTCCACTAACTTTTCTTTCCAAGTGCAATATGAAAAAATAAAAAAGAATCTTAACTATATTATATGCAATCTATCGGAAGAAAAATGATGTTTACTTCACTAAGATGCACTTTATATAAATGAAGTTCTCTTTGATTTTCAAATGCTCTAATGCAATCAAAGCTTCAACTAAATAAAAAATGAATTTTGATTCAAATGCTTCTAATGCTTCTAATGCACCAATAAAAGAAACACCAACTCAAATAAAAAAGTACTTACATTAAAATGTCTTTCACTTTTCTCTTTTGAATGAGTAAACAAAGCACCCTTTTCAACTTGTAAACCAAACAACGTCATCTATGTTCGATAAATACCAAAGAGGATTTTTCAAGTGCAGGATGACCTAATGCAGTCGAAAAGAAACTTTGCAAAAGACAAGCCAAAACTAATGCAGATTGATATTTTGAATGATTTTAATAGATAATCAGGTCTAATCAATCAGCAAACTAGAAACCTAGTGACACTTACAAGCGATAAGTGACAATCAAATGACCTAAAAACCCTAGAATCAATCCAATTTCACTCCAAACTCTTGAAATATCAAGAGAAAAAAATTGGCTAATCAAATAAGATAATCAGACAAAACACCAATAAATCCAAACACAATGGACAAGAAAAAGGACCTCAGGGGCTAAGACACACTAGATTTTGACAGAGAAACCTTAATTTTCACCAATCTCTAAGATCAACGTGGCTATAATGGCCAAACTCATGCTGAACAGGGGTTCAATGTGACTATTTTAAATGAAAGCGCACTAACAACCTGATTGGCTGAGTCAAAAACACATTGGGTGAGGAATAAGGTAAAATAAAAATAAAAAAAATCAACAAACACTCCAGACTCGACACTCTAAGGTACTAATTAGTGATTGTGTAGACCTATATAGGCTCAAACTAACTGTGAACTCAATGGTCAGTCAAACTGATCAAGAGATTAGATTGAAAAAGAGATTGAAGAGGCTATAGCATTCCCCAGTGGAGTCGCCATTTTGTTGTGAAGAAAAATACCCTCTACAAACAGAGGTGATCTCTCTAGTCCAATGAGTGGGTATAGCAACAAACTAAACAAACTAACATACACTTTCCTAGATTATGTTTAGCAAATGTAGAGAGATAGTGACCTACCTCACTTCGATTCTAATCGCTCAATCCTTTTGAAATGAATTTGAATTTGATTCCTTCGCTTCTAGGCTCGCTCCTTACTTGTTCTTCACGACCGAGTACCTGCAAGAAAGAACAAAGAGAAATAAAAGGTACAAGAGCATATATGGCATACATAAAACATAAAATACTTAATAGATGAAGGAGTATTAAGCTAAAATCATAAACATTTACACAATTATTGAAAGTGAACATCAGATGTATATATTAATAAGATAAAAGGGAAGCATACAACCTATGCCTTGATGTTGTAGAACTCCTTTTGGTGGATTTCCAAGTCCAAGTTAATACCCTTCAAGCACTCCTTCTCCAAGTTAGAATGGGCAGCACTTGGGGATAATTTTAGTATGGGAATGCAAGCAATCAATGACCAACCATTTGGGGATGGAAGGGAGTTGATTTATAGGAAGGGAGAGGGAGTTAGCATCCATAAAGCAGGGAGGAAGGTCCACATCTCAAGGGGAAGGACCGTAATCATAATATCAAGAGCTCCAAATGGGAGAGCTCAGCCATATATACAACAACTAATATCCAGCTCTTCGTTCTCAAAGTTTCTAGCATACGAAGCTTCTCCCCCATTTTGGGAAAACCTGCGAGAGGAGGTTCAGCGTGGGTTTTCATATCAAATCCCACATTGGATGTGCTAGGGTAAACCAGTGCAACATGCCATCGGAACAAGCAGGCAATGGAGCAATGAGACTTACCCTTAAAAATTATGTTTTTAGCTAACCTTCTTCAGAATTGACTCAGGGTAGTTTTCCTTTGGTTTTTCATGGATGTTTTTGCCTATTTATCATGATGGATATACTTCACAGTTGTCAATATTTTGGCACTTTGGGATATGGAACAGTAACTAAACATGTGGTGTGACAAAATATTGTGTAAAAATATCGAATGTAAAATTTTCTATCGCCTTCCCTTTGATAATTTTGACCTTCAAGTTTTTGATATCATACAATCTAATTTGGATAGGAAGAGCAGGATAATGTGCTTTCTTCTTCCTTTGTAAAGACGTTGAAAAACCTGTAGAGATATGATACACAACTTGAATGATATCTTATCAGTGGCATACCTCGGTAAAATATGGGGAGACTTCTGTCCACCGAACATGAAGAAAGTGCCATCCGTTGAAACAAACCAATCTACTATCTGCGGTACTACTTCCATTACCCCATGTGACATGCAAGGTGGCTCTTCCTCAAATATCATCTTATACAATGGAATGAGGAGGTGATAATTTAGCTTCTCCATTACTCCTCTATGGCTACACTCTGAAAGCATCTTGCAATAAACATACACAACAGGCTCCCGTGGTATCCAAGTCTAATTCATGCCAAGGAATGCATTGTGTGCGCAGATTGCATCTAGTAGATATGCTGACAAGGAAAATATATATTTTCTGCCCTTGGGAGAAATAAGGGCATTAGTTACATGGATCTGTAGCTGTTGAGTCAACAAATTTGACCAGTTGAATGGTTTACCTTCATCCGCAATCTAGTCCAATAAGAAATACCACCCCTTAGGAAAGGTCATAGTGCTCTACTGACCGTAGATTCTGCAACATAGGATTATCAATAGCTGATAGGCCCTCTTGAGAGATATTTTCTTGTAGGTGTTTGCGGGTGCCTGACAAAACTTTATTGGCTCTTTCACCCATTTTTTTAGTGTTTTCTTCTCAAAGATGTACCCGAAGAACCCACTTAAGGTTATGGATGACAAACAATCTCAACAATATAAATGGCCACTAAACATTGTAGATATGTAGCAACTGCTAGAAACAAAACCTGCCGAAGTCTTGATCTATGCCACAATCATAGTTAAACAACAAAAAGAAATAGTAATAACTCCAATCGTCCAATGGAAACCAGATATACAAATAATAGTTTTATCATAACACTTGTGAAGGGAACAAATAAA
The DNA here is from genome assembly GCA_031772625.1 of Pinus tabuliformis. Taxonomy (NCBI): domain Eukaryota; kingdom Viridiplantae; phylum Streptophyta; class Pinopsida; order Pinales; family Pinaceae; genus Pinus; species Pinus tabuliformis. The sequence goes on along the minus strand of CM062804.1, from coordinate 1,108,774,504 downwards.
TGTTACCAGTACCCCTCTATGGGATGGGTTCTTGGCTATCCTCAAACGTCTTCAGCTTGTGTAGAGTCTCTCTCCTCTATAATGTGAACACCCAACAAAAATATGGTGTGCGACAACGAAAATAATCAGAGTTACAATAGTGAGTGAAATAATGAAAATAATCAAAAGTAAATAATGAGTGGAAAACCCTCCTATTTATAACAAAATATTGAGTTATCCTCGAATAATGAACAATAATAAAATATTATTAACCCCATTCTTGGAATAACCACTTGGAATATTTTATTATATTTGGTTAGGAGGGAAAAAGTATTTAAACTTTTATTTAGAAGTAAAAAATAAATAGATGTTTTATTTATCATCTCAAGGAATTGGCTAAGGAATAATAAATAAATAAGGATTTATTTAATTATTCCTAAGGGATTTAGTCAAATTTGACAAAGAATAATAATTAATTAGTGATTAATTAATTATTCTTAGAGAAAAATAAGATAATTAATGATTTCTTTATTTATTTTTCATGATTGGGTCAAATATGGCAAGGAATAATAATTGAACAATGGTTTATTTAATTATTCCTAGAAGAAAATAAAATAAATAATTATTTATTTAATTATTCTTCACGAGTTTAACTATAAATTACTTAGAAAAGGTGGTTTATTAAGTAATTTCTCACAGTGAAAACAATTTTACTATGGTAAAATTGGCTTTACATGGTGTACTTCAATTCATCAATAAATTAGGCTAGATGATAAAAAATTTGGCGATAACACCCATCCTTTAACAATCTCCTTGATGCTCAAGTAGTTGGTTTTCACATAGAAGTATGAATCCATGAGTGATTGTGGCTCCGAAAATGGTACATGATATCAGAGTCTATTGCCAGAAAATAAGCAAGCCTTCATTCGCTAGTACTGCTAAGAGTCACAGTTTTTGGATCCATGTGAGACAGTATCCAACTAATAACATTTGCACATGGGAATGTTGGGTACATACATGCAACCCTTTATAACCTCAGCCTTTGGACATTTACATACACATGTCAGTCTTCTAGATCTTCTTTGAAGGTTCTTTCTCAGAAAAAATTATTCACCTTCTGCCATGTGATATATGATTCCTCTTCTACAAACAATTGAGTGTCTGAGTAAACTGGTGTACTCTCAACTACCTCCTCAATTTTGCTCTCCATGGTATCCTTTGAAGTATTTTTCTAGGGTGCCATGATAACAATGACTCATGAAGAGAAATGATCAACGCATGCAATACATGTGGGAGGAAAAAGCATTCATGGCAGGCATAAGTTAGCTTCAACAAATTAACTCTCAAGGCAAGATCAAGCAACAAACTAGTGAACTAATGAGGAGGATTGCGCAATTCCTGAGGTCAAGGGATGGATACTGGCTGGAGTAATTTTACATTGTGTAGTCTTAGTAGCCAGTGATGGAGCCTGAGGTTAGAGATTGCACAAAGTGCAGTTCTTCTTGGGCATGTTTGGATGGAAGCTACGCATTGCATAGTCTCAGTGGCCAATGGTGAGGGCTTGAGCCCTGGAAATGCATAATGCAAAGTTGGTTCAGCCTATGACTACATATTTCATAGTCTCAGAGGCTAAGATGAGTGCTTGAGCCTTAGAGTTGCAAAATGCCCAACTAGACAAGGTGATGCATGGTCAAGGGGTGAGAAAACTTGCCTAGTAAGAGTGTCGGAAACAAGAGGATCTAAGTGATAGTGCATGTAAAGTTTAGATATGACTAAGTATGAGTAGATTAGTGAAAAATAAGTGTGGAAGAATAACATATAAAAGGAAAAACAAACATGCAAGAAGAGTCACCGCAGCGGTGACCACTGATGGGAAAAAACAAGAAAACTAATGTGACACTTGTGAAAGGTAAACAAGGGACCAAAGAAACAATTGTACAAGATAATATACATTAAAATGATAGAAAACATGAAAATAAACAAGAAAAACAACACTCACAGGAACCAAACGACAAAAAGGAAGCAAAAGACGAAAAAATAAAAACTCACCTGAAAAAGCACCACAAACTCTACTGACGGTTCCTTGATATCCCTGGGAATGCTAGAGATCCAAGATTGAATTTACAAATGAGATCTAGGGAAATCCATTATATAGATCTATAATGATTACGGTTTATGATGTCTATTTCTAAAATCAATTAAAAAGTGACACTTGGTGGAAAGTTCCAAAATAGTAACTATCCCACCTTGGGGAAACTAATTAATGAATCCCTGTTTTATAAGGATGCTTTTTCATATTTTTATTTTTTGGGAAATTTGCATGCACATTGCCAAGAAGGATTGTGCAATTCCTGAGGACTGGGAACCTTCTTGACTCAGTGCATTGTGCAGTTTCTTAGCTAAAGGGATGCTTTGCATGGTTTCCATCAAAAAGGCTAGGATTCCATCTAGAATTGCACAGTTTTCATGCTCAATGGTGGCCTACCAAGAAGAATTTCCCAAATTCTGGAGGAAAGGTTGGCCAACCTTCCAAGATTGTGTAGTTTCTAGAGGTAAGCCCGACAATGCTTCAAGGTCAAGTGAGAAGTTATCTTGTGTTTTAAGTATGCCAAGCTAGGATCAGTACAAAACAAGCAAAGCATGAAAGATAAGTCTTTTATGATAGAATGAATACTTACTGACAGTATAAGATAAGATGTTGTGGAAAAAAGGAAGCCTATAAAATCAAATCATGATAAATTATGGAGGGTGGTTGATGCAACCTGAGGTTAGAGACTACACAATGTGTAGTTCTTCCTGGGAAGAATGGGATGGAGACTATGCATTATGCAGTCTTAGTGGACAAGAGTGAGGGCTTGAGCCACGGAACTAAATGATATGTATTTAGGTTATCTTGAGACTGTGCATTATGCAGTCTCAGAGGCCAAGCTGAGAGCTTGAGGCTCAATGTTGTGTAATACCCAGCTAGATAAGGTGATGCATGGCCAAGGGATGAGTATATCTTCATAGTACGAGTGTGGTAAACAAGAAGAGCTAAGTGATAGTTCATGTTAAAGTGCAGATCTAAATAAGTATGAATATATCGGTGCAGAATAAGTGGAGAAGATTAAAATGTAAAAGGAAAAACAAACATGTGAGAACAGTCGTCACAACGACGACCACTAATGGGACAAAATAAGAAAACTAATGTGACACTTGCGAAAGTCGAACATCAGACTGAAGCAACAGTTGTAAAATATAATATACATTAAAATGCCAACAACCACGAAAATAAACAAACAAAACAACACTCATAGAAACTAAATGACAAAATGTGACAGAAAAAATGACAAAAAACAACAAAAGCAAAACTTACGCAGAAAAGCATCACAAATTCCACCAAAGGCTCCTTGATCTCCTTAGGAATGATATAGATCCAAGATCGAATGCAAAAATGAGCTCTAGGGACGTTAATTTTATAGATCTATACTGATTAGGGTTTATGACGTGCATGCCTAAAATAAAGGAAAAAATGACACTTGGTGGAAGGTTCCAAAATGGTCAGTGTGCCACCTTTAGGAAACTAATTAATAAATCCCTATTTTCTAGGGATTCTTTTTTCTTTCCTTATTTTTCAGGAAATTTGCATGCACGCTACTAATAAGGCTTGTGCAATTCCCGAGGATTGGGCAACTTCTTGACTCATTGCATTACACAGTTTCTGAGCTCAAGGGCTGCTTTACACATTTTCCATCAACAAGGCTAGCTTGCCATCCAAAATTGCACATTTTTCATGCTCAAGGCTGGCCTGCCAAGAAGAATTACGCGGTTTCTAGAGGCAAGCCTAGCAATCCTGCAAGCTCAAGTCAAAAGTTAGATTTTGTTTGAAAGATGTCAAGCCGATATCAGTACATAACAAGAATAGAACGAAAAAATAATTCTTTTATCATAACATGAATACTCAATGATAGTAAAATATAAGCTCTTGTGGATACTAGGAAGGCTCCAAAATAAAAGCATGAGCAAAATTTTGGAGGGTGGTTGTAGCAACTACAATAGGTTCTTCAGAAATAAAAGTTGGTATTAGACGTTTAACTTGTTTTTGATCTTATTGTGGTCCTTTAGAAAGGAAACAAGTAAACAAAAAAATAAAAAATGTTGAGGACTAAATCCAAAGATTTTGTGACAAGGGAAGAGTTGGAGAAATTTTTCATGAATTTTATAGAAGACATTTTTTGATTGGTGCAATGGAAATGGCCAATATGCTATGATTCTTATTTCTATGATCAAACCTTTAAGTACATAAGTGATACACCTAAACATTAAATATATGTCATAATTATACCCCATAATTTAACTATTGCAATAAGGTGGAAGGGCATACTTTCTTAAGCAAGGTCAAGTTAGCATTCATTATGTGACACATGTAGATGAACTAACGGCATCTAGAACACGAAATGAAAACATATGAAAATTTTTTAGCAAGGGACATTTCAATACATGAATCACTCATACTATGTAGATCGAAATCATTTCTCAACAAAGTTATTGTGTAAATCTCTCTACCTTCAAAAGTATAAAGTTTAGTCTTCTAAGGGATGTTACACACATGGAAACACCTATCAAATAAGGGAATGTAACATGTTATTGATTTGAAGCTAAAGGTAACATAATGGTGCATCACTATTGGTATGAAAATATCATGTAGTCTAATATTGAATTGCTTGTGGAGGAACCTTTCAATCTAGTATCACAACCTATAGTAAGAGGCATAATGATAACATGATTAGGTAAACTAACAAGCTTGAAGGATGACATGGGATTCAAACACATTGAAGGAAAGGGGATACTCAAGAGATATGCAGAAGATCAAGATAACGAAAAATAGATTCAATGGATGGCACGCCGACACCAATGGAAATGTCTTTGAATGTAAAACTTATAGTCTCAATGTTTACTACCCATATAGTATAAATTTAGAAGGGGAATAACCCAATCAAATTTCAACATTTTAAAATGATATATATTATACTTCAATTTGTAAGTAAAAGTTTGCCATAAATTGCATTTTAATATGACATAAATTTCCACAAATGTGTACCCAAAATTATTGAAGATCTTACATATTCATAAACTTGTATGCATATACACCATGATTACAAGGCTAAGAGAGGTTAAACCATACCAATGTTTGTGGTACATCAAACAAACAACTTGTCAGTGTTTTTACTTTAGTTGTGGAAACTAACAATGGTGCATTTACAGGTGTCAAGGGTTTATTATTCAAATGTAGCACTATATATATATCTATATATATATATATATATATATATATATAGAAAGAAATAAAAAATATGTGATCGAGATACTGATCCACTCGATTAAACTTTCATTTGCAGTGGCCTCCATTGACCAGAAGAAAGTATTCCCATAGCTTCAACATTTGTAAAGGTCACATCAACTAGGATGGGAACAAAAAGTGTGTCTAGATCCTCTAGTAGGGGTTTATCATGTCAATTTATTACTTGACAAGGTAAACGAAAAAATATAGGAGTAGTCTACCTAGGTGGTAGAATGGCCCGTTTTCCATCACCGGCCGGAAAATCGTCCGGATCTGGCCACCGGCAATCCCTCCACCCTCCCTTAGCTCCGCCACCCTCCCCTGGCAATCCTGACATTCCCTGCCATTCCATGACAAAAAATCCGATCGCAGCTGGAGGGCATGACGATCGCAGCTGGAGGGCCTAACATCCCCTGACAGATCAGGGATGAGATGGAATTGCAGCCGCGGAGTATTATTGTTGGTTCCAATTCGAATTGAGGAAATGGTCACCCGCGCGCTGCTCACTCACCTTCCTCTTCGACTCGGCGCTTCCCTCTTCGACTCGGCTCTTCCCTTTCATAAATGGGTCCATTCTGCATGTTTGAAAAGAGTGAAACAAATCACTCTGGGAAATGGCATGTTGCTCGATGTTCCAAAATCCTTCTTTTCTTGCAACTGCCTCACATTTTTGAAGCTGCACTGGTTCACGTTAACAAAGCTGCCTCCTTATTTTAGTGGATTCAGTTGCCTTGTAACATGTTTTCTATCATATATTTATACAAATGATGATATAATTGAGCAGCTCGTAGCACAATGCCATCTTCTTGAAAACTTGACAGTCCACCGTTGTCGAGGGCTGAACAGTTTGAAAATTTCTGCTCTGAATCTCAAGTATTTAGATTTAAATGGACTTGACTTCCCACAACTAATAATGAATTGCCCCCAACTAGTGAATTTCATAGTAGATGATTGTCCAAGTATGTCAAGGTTGGAGGTTAGTTCTTGTGGGTTTCTGCATTTATCCACTACAGAGGTTAATGTAATTACAGGGTTTTCTACTACAAACATGCTGAGAAAAGTTACCCTTCATGGGTACCGTAGGGAAGTGTGTGACCTTCATGGATTCAATGGGCCTGGAGAAATTACTCTTCATTTTCGTGCACATGTGCTCTCAATTGAAGCTTTTGGCAGGTTTTTCAATCTTGAAGATCTCTCAATAGAAAGTGACTGGTTCAAGGTTAGTCATCCTAATGCTTTTAGCTTTAATATTACCATGATATTGTTATCTTGTAAAGTTATTTTTCATGCAAAATTTGGATGGCAGACCAAAGCAAAAAGCATGGAAGTATCCAGCTTAAACCTTTCCCTGAAATTTTTGAAGAAGATTCATGTAAAGGTTTCAACTTTTGATAAGGAAGAAATTGATCTGCTGGGTTGCCTTTTCAGAAGGACTCCTTCATTGCAAATAATGACAGTTACACTATCAAGATGCTCCCAATACATCCACGAGCTAAGCTTCCTGAAACAACTTCTGGGTTTGAAAATATTTTCTGACTCCAGCGTAATTATAGCAGAAAAATATGAGGGCAACTGTGAGAGATGCAAAGAAGGAGAATGAATAAGTTTTTGTAATCATTAAGCTTAAGCCTAGATTCTGCTACAGTTTCATGGTAAATAGTTTATCTAAGTTTGTCTCTGTAAATAGCCCACCAAAACGTGCGCTTTTGTTATATGGGCCTATGGCCTAGTCATCTGTTTCCTTTCAATTTTTTGTAGTTTGAACTTAGCTGCAAGGTATAGTTATGCAAATAGACTTCGTCTAAGAGTATCTGTATGTCAATCTTATTTTCCACATTTGAAGTTTATATTTTAAGGTATTTGGTTTCTTTGTTCTCCATCATATTTTGCATAATGGGTGCCCTGAATAAATAAACAGTTTAAGAACTTTAGTTCAGTGAAATGTGTTTTCAACTTAAGACTTTAATATGTGCATTGTCCAGAAGTTATCCATAAATCATGGGCTTGCTCTGAATAGATGAAATTAATACACTTCTAATTAGTGCATTGCTCATAAATTATACACGAAACACAGGTTTAACCATTCCGACTGGATATATGTAGACAAACTGTGCTTCTTTTCTATGTTTAGATTTATGAAAATTCTTATATATGAAGTATTGATTTTCTCTTAATTATGTATTTAGTTTACAGTTAATTGGTTATTATGTTGTTAGAATGTATCATTCTTTTTTCAATACAGTAAAACTTAGGTAAACTATATGTTTAAAAAGTGATTAATTTTTTATAGCAAAAAAAATATGGAGATTTAATGTGATGAGTGACATAAAAACATGAATAATTTTTTTGGTGTCTCCGTATATAACTCAATCCACTTTGATATGGTCAACCATTCGATCTGCCTTGATATGGTAAATTGAATAATTATTTTTTTCTTAGCAAATGGTAAATTTTATTAATTTTTAAAATTGAATAATTATTTTGATGGTGTAAATTGAGTGATTTGTTCCCAATGAAATTTTATTAATTTTTTAAAATTGAATAATTATTTTGATATGGTAAATTGAGTGATTTTGTTCTTAGTATATGGTAAATTTTATTAATTTAAAAATAAAAAAATTAATCTAATTTCACAAATTTGATGGGATTGATTGTATTTTATTTTAAATCTGCTTTTTAGGAGAATAGTAGAATAGTAATAATTATTTAGATGCTCTATATTTTCAATGTAATTTTCAAATTGTGTAAAATTAATTTTTTGATAATGATGTATAGTCATATAAAATTAGAAAGAAGAGAAAAAAAAATAAAAATAGTAAAGACTAAATGTTGTTATTGTAATTTAGTATAAAGTATGCATGGGTTGCCAATGGAAAGGAATAAGTAAACTACATAAGTATATGCAATGCAAAGAAAAGAAGAGACACAAAGTAGTGGATAGTCAACAAATTAACGCTTATATTAGATATCTTCAACAACCAATCAAGACTAGTACATAGAGTTGAGTACAAGCATATATATATGTGTGTGTGTGTGTTTTTTTTAATATATAAGTAAGTTACAACAATTTAACCATCTGAGCCAACTTTATTATACCAATTTAGTGGGTTGAATTGACTATAGAGTTGGTAGACTTGCAATACAATCTTTCGTGTCAACTTGAGTAGGCTAGTCGATTGAGTCTACTAGCCCCACGAACATCTCCCCCATTGTCAGTGTCTTCTTTGTCTCGAAGAAGGGGAAGATTTGGAAACTTAAAAAAATTGAGAAAAAATAGTACAACGGGGTGATAAAAACAAACCTAAGATCAATTGAGTGGGGTTGATAAAGAGAAAAAACAAGTACTAGATATCGACCTGACTTCAGACTCACCTCCCATCACTTCAACACCTATTGTATAAGTGAATGATGCATAGAAAATAATGAATGGCCAATAAGTTATTCATGAAATATCATCAGAACAAGTTGAGCCAAGCAACGTGGGTAAGGATATTATAGTAAATATTGAATTAGAGACAACATACACACTTGGCATGTCATAGACTCAACAACAAGTACCACCTATGAAACTGACCATGGTCAGCACATCCGCTTGAACATCAACGTTAGGATTGACAAAGAAAAATGCTTCCATACCATATGATCTTATTTATCCATATGATAAACGTGTTTTTTTCTTGTTTAAAATAAACAACAAAATAACCACAAAGAGAGAAAAAAATAAAGCTAATGTTAGTGATAAGCTAAAACAACAAAAGCAACAAGAAGATGAGACTTGGTCAGATTGCATGACCCAGGGAGCAGAAAAACTTAATCTAGACATTCAAATCAAGGTTGACGATCCACCTGTTGCTATTTAACAATTGGTCTACCAATTGGTAGACCACAATGTGCAAATGAACGAATAGGTCACCCAACTTCAACAAGAAGAAAATAAACAGGGAAACCAAGAACTGTCGGGTATTATCCAACAAGAATACAAGGAATTTGTGAAGGCCAAGTAGAGGTTAGAAAAAACATTGCACAAGTTTTCCACACCAAGCACAATTCCCAACAATTGGTCAACTTATCTACCAACCACATGTAATCGACTCAAAGCACAACAAATGCTCATTCATGATTTTTCATCGCGACAACACATGGTCTTTGAAAGTCAAGCAAGGAATGTATTAGAGAATCAAATTTCACAAAAAAAGTAGAGATGCAGTGGATGCAAGAAAACAAATTGTGGCTTAGGGAAGGAAAGAAGACACATATGAAAGCAACCAATGCCAATGATTAGTTACATAGTATCCACAATAGAATCCAACAATTAGAGTAACAAGGCATGCACGACCAACAACTGACCCAACAGAGCTTAATGGTCGACAAAGTCCAATACTTGGCAAAATTAAACTTTGGAGGTGCAAGCTCAACAATCTATAAAAGATTGGTTGATATTCAAATGACACATTCAATCACTTGCATTGGTCATCTATCAGACGAATTTTGGAGAAGCACTTGTCTGGGCATGATTGACAGAACCAACCCCTGCTCAGCGCAAGTTTACTTTCTTTGAACCAAGCATGTTAAAATGTGGCTCGGTTCTTGAACAACATTATGACATACAAGAGATTGAATTGGAAGGGTCCAACTGGTCGTTAAAAGGGAAACAAAGAAGAGGAATCCATATCTTAAGTTCCCCTGACAAGACACAAGCAACATTAGCCAGCTAGCCTATAAGATCCGCCAACCAACCAACTTGTGGGTAATCTGAATCTCAATGATCGCCATCACGAACAAAATGATTCTCTGTCGACCAATAACTATTCTCTTCTTCTCATTTTACTTATATTTCAATCCGTTGTACTATTTTTCTCAAATTTTTTAAGTTTCCAAATCTTTCCCTTCTTCGAGACAAAGAAGACACTCACGATGGGGGAGATGTTCGAGGGGCTAGTAGACTCAATCGACTAGCCTACCCAAGTTGACTCGAAAGATTGTATTGCAATTCTACCAACTCTATAGTCAATTCAACCCACTAAATTGGTATAATAAAGTTGGCTCAGATGGTTAAATTGTTGTAACTACTTATATATTAAAAAAAACACACACACACATATATGCTTGTACTCAACTCTATGTACTAGTCTTGATTGGTTGTTGAAGATATCTAATATAAGAGTTAATTTGTTGAATATCCACTACTTTGTGTCTCTTCTTTTCTTTGCATTGCATATGCTTATGTAGTTTACTTATTCCTTTCCATTGGCAACCCTTGCATACTTTATACTAAATTACAATAACAACCTTTAGTCTTTACTATTTTTATTTTTTTTCTCTTCTTTCTAATTTTATATGACTATACATCATTATCAAAAAAATAGTTTTACACAATTTGAAAATTACATTGAAAATATAGAGCATCTAAATAATTATTACTATTCTACTACTCTCCTAAAAAGTAGATTTAAAATAAAATACAATCAATCCCATCAAATTTGTGAAATTAGATTAATTTTTTTATTTTTAAATTAATAAAATTTACCATATACTAAGAACAAAATCACTCAATTTACCATATCAAAATAATTATTCAATTTTAAAAAATTAATAAAATTTTACTGGGAACAAATCACTCAATTTACACCATCAAAATAATTATTCAATTTTAAAAATTAATAAAATTTACCATTTGCTAAGAAAAAAATAATTATTCAATTTACCATATCAAGGCAGATCGAATGGTTGACCATATCAAAGTGGATTGAGTTATATACGGAGACACCAAAAAAATTATTCATGTTTTTATGTCACTCATCACATTAAATCTCCGTATTTTTTTTGCTATACAAAATTAATCACTTTTTAAACATATAGTTTACCTAAGTTTTACTTTATTGAAAAAAGAATGATACATTCTAACAACATAATAACCAATTAACTGTAATATAAATACATAATTAAGAGAAAATCGATACTTCATATATAATAATTTTCATAAATCTAAACATAGAAAAGGAGCACAATTTGTCTACATATATCGAGTCGAAATGGTTAAACCTTTGTTTTGTGTATAATTTATGAGCAATGCACTAATTAGAAGTGTATTAATTTCATCTATTCAGAGCAAGCCCATGATTTATGGATAACTTCTGGACAATGCACATATTAAAGTCTTAAGTTGAAAACACATTCCACTGAACTAAAGTTCTTAAACTGTTTATTTATTCAGGGCACCCATTATGCAAAATATGATGGAGAACAAAGAAACCAAATACCTTAAAATATAAACTTCAAATGTGGAAAAGAAGATTGACATACAGATACTCTTAGACGAAGTTTATTTGCATAACTATACCTTGCAACTAAATTCAAACTACAAAAAAATGAAAGGAAACAGATGACTGGGCCACAGGCCCATATAACAAAAGCGCAAGTTTTGGTGGGCTGTTTACAGAGACAAACTTAGATAAACTGTTTACCATGAAACTGTAGCAAAATCTAGGCTTAAGCTTAATGATTACAAAAACTTATTCATTCTCCTTCTTTGCATCTCTCACAGTTGCCCTCATATTTTTCTGCGATAATTACACTAGAGTCAGAAAATATTTTCAAACCCAGAAGTTGTTTCAGGAAGCTCAGCTCGTGGATGTATTCGGAGCATCTTGATAGTGTAACTGTCATTGTTTTCAATGAAGGAGTACTTCTGAAAAGGCAACCCAGCAGATCAATTTCTTCCTTATCAAAAGTTGAAACCTTTACATGAACCTTCTTTAAAAATTTCAGGGAAAGGTTTAAGCTGGATACTTCCACGTTTTTTTCTTTGGTATGCCATCCAAATTTTGCATGAAAATTCTCTCTACAAGATAACAATATCATGGTAATATTAAAGCTAAAAGCATTAGGATGACTAACCTTGAACCAATCACTTTCTATTGAGAGATCTTCAAGATTGAAAAACCTGCCAAAAGCTTCAATTGAGAGCACCTGTGCACAAAAATGAAGAGTAATTTCTCCAGGCCCATTGAATCCATGAAGGTCACACACTTCCCTACGGTACCCATGAAGGGTAACTTTTCTCAACATGTTTGTAGTAGAAAACCCTGTAATTACATTAACCTCTGTAGTGGATAAATGCAGAAACCCACAAGAACTAACCTCCAACCTCGACATACTTGGACAATCATCTACTATGAAATTCACTAGTTGGGGGCAATTCATTATTAGTTGTGGGCAGTCAAGTCCATTTAAATCTAAATACTTGAGATTCAGAGCAGAAATTTTCAAACTGTTCAGCCCTCAACAACGGTGGACTGTCAAGTTTTCAAGAAGATGGCATTGTGCTACGAGCTGCTCAATTATATCATCATTTGTATAAATATATGATAGAAAACAGGTTACAAGGCAACTAAATCCACTAAAGTAAGGAGGCAACTTTGTTAATGTGAACCAGTGCAGCTTCAAAAATGTGAGTCAGTTGCAAGAAAAGAAGGATTTTGGAACATCCATCAACATGCCATTTCCCAGAGTGATTCGTTTCACTCTTTTCAAACATGCAGAATGGACCCATTTCTGAAAGGGAAGCGTCGAGTCGAAGAGGGAAGCGCCAAGTCGAAGAGGAAGGTGAGTGAGCAGCGTGCGGGTGACCATTTCCTCAATTCGAATTGGAACCGACAATAATACTCCGCGGATGTAATTCCAGCTCGTCCCTGATCTGTCAGGGGATGTCAGGCCCTCCAGCTGCGATCATCAGGCTCTCCAGCTGTGATTAGATTTTTTGTCAGGGAATGGCAGGGAATGTCAGGATTGCCAGGGGAGGGTGGCGGAGCTAGGGGAGGGTGGTGGAGGGTGGAGGGATTGCTAGTGGCCAGTGCCAAACAATTTTCCGGTCGGTGATGGAAAACGGGCCATTCTACCGCCTAGGTAGACTACTCCAAAAATATATTGTTATTAGCAATACCAATCATAATAATAGGTTTTATATATCATAAGCCATTAATAGAAATGCATCAATATTTTGTCTTTTAAAAGTTACTCAACATATAAATCTTTAAAAATCATTTATTATTATTATTATTATTATTATTATTATTATTATTTATACACACACACACATAAAAAACCATGTAACATGATTTCACTCCCACTTTATCATGGGGATTTTTTATATTTAAATAGGCTTTGTTAAAATACCATCAACCAATATCATGGATTATCAATATCACATGCCCAACAAACCATAACTCATTAGTAACAATATTTTATATATATTTTATTTCATTTTATTTTATAACATTTTTTTATTAAATTGAAAAGAAAAATGTCGTAATTACCTTCTAGATAAATCTTAACCCTATATTCTAAGTACTACTAAAAATATTTCCTCTAGGTTAAATTCTCCACTTATTAACTATTGCTAAATAAATTGAAATTTATGGCTAAATAAAGTGAAATTATGGAAGTCTTATAGCATAATAGACATGCTTTTTTCTTCTTTAATAAAGTAAATATTTTTTTTATTCCTTTAAATCAGATGCATACTTTCATGTTTTCAATATATTCTAGTGTGTTATTAAGGAAACCAAACTAGATATAAAATCCCAATTAGAGAGTACTCATCAAAATCTTGTAAACATAAATGCTATGAATAGTTATTAGGCTTTTATGACCGTTTTTAAGCCAAAAATAACAAAACTAAAAATTATAAATAGCAAAAACTTATAAATCGTAAAAACAAGATAATTGAAATCCATTTAATCAAATTTATTTGAAATGGTAACTTCTATTGGTAAGGACTCTTTGTTGCTTCTTAAAGAGTAGCGAGGATCATGTGGGATTCCCATGTGCTTATTTAGACATCCAACCCTTACTCCACACTCCCATTAGAAAGTACTAGGAAACTCGTTTGAGTGTGACTTAGGATCATTATTTGTAGCTTTGTAACATTAGAGGCCTTCAATAGTATATTGGAGAATGCATTTATTAAGGTTTGTAATGTGAACAAGGATGACTTGGACATGAGAATCCCCATAATTCTCTTGGCATACTAGATTATGTCAAAGAAACTCATAGGAAGAACAACATTCCAGTTATTATATGGGTAGCAGGCAGTAATTCTCATTGAATTCATAGTCCCTAGCCTTTGTATTATTGTTGCAACAAAATTTGTGGCTTATAGCAATGTAGAAAAAATATTCATAGAGCTACTACAATTGGAAGAAGATAAATTCATAATAGTGTTACACTAGAACATGTATAAAACTAGGGAAAAGGCATGGCATGACCATAATATTAAGTAGAAACATATCCAAACTAGCGATCACATGTTATTATATAGCAACATAAGTTGAAAAGGAGGAAACATATAAGACTTCATGACCATGGATAACACCATGATAGGTTTGACAGAGTAGATATTTCCTATCATAGTGAAGAGATGATGCGCCGTGCACTGACAACATTACATGGTCATGGCGAAAGAAACATAATGGAGCATGTGTGATTGTAAATAACGTAAATGGTGGAATACAACTAGTAATTGGTAATGATAATGGTAACCAGAAGGGTGTAGAATAGGGCATTAGAAAAAGTGTGTGTTACCCACGTGGATTGAACATTGTGGGCCTTTATTGAGAATAACTTCGAAGTTATTTAAAGGAAAAATCTATTTTAGATTAGTGACTCTAGATGGAAGGTTGATGACATGAACTCCACCATGGCCAGGTCCTAAGAAAAAGAGTTCTTGTTTAGAGAAATATTTCATTTGATATCTGTTGTTGCTTCCAGAGACAGCCTTAGATTTCTTACAAGACGAGTGCTTGGTAACATCTAGATTGTACGTGTCTCATATGATTTTCAAGAAATCGAAGACATCATATACTTTTTATATACATATGTAAATACATATGATAAAAAACATGGGTTGTTCATTCATCCAAGGACATAACCCATGCATTTCTAGTACTTTTTCACATATAAAATTCACATAAATATATGTATGAACTGGTGGAGGCCGAGTAGTTTGAGGACCTACAATTTAATGAGATTTAGTAGAGAAATGAAAGAGGAGAAGGAGATAGAATAAATCATCATATAGATCTTTAAACCTGAAGAATTATACAATTATCACATAGAGCTTGGAGCGTCAAGAGTTATACACTTATCTAAGTTACAAGTAGACATAATGGATAAAAGCGAATTGGATGTGATGATTCATGGAGCGCAATTTAGAGATATAATCTCAAAGCTACATACAGGCACGTGCATTAACAAGTAAACACAAATGAATTTGTAATAATGAATGAAACATTTCTGGCAGCTACAATTACATGAAATCAAAGAGGAAACATGAACATAATGGAATCTAATCGAGAGGTAACATATTGTAGTACTCGAATGTAAGAATCACCACAATTTCATTAATATTCTGAAACATGCAAATCTTCAAGTCATACAGTCTCAAACATAACATGTAGTTATTCTTCAGAATTCAGAACACTTATAAGTGTTTCTTCCTCCCTTTTATAAGGAGAGGGAGAACATGGAAATTACAAAATATGTCAAGCTAGAGTTTCCAGCTACCTAGATGAATTTATCTCAGCATGTAGGCTCTATCACCTCCAATTATTAGAATAGAAAGATACTTTTCTTGAAAATAAACCAAAATAAAAATAGCGATCATAAGACAACAAAATAGAATTAACAAGTGAAGCTGAAATGATGGTCCTATAGAAATATCTCCACACCACTCGCTTTGCTAGCCTCTGGTCTAACCGAGTTTCTATTACATTAGGCCTCATGCTCTCTCGGTCAGTTCACCGTCGTGTTTGGTCTTAACAATTTTGCTTCTTCTCTTACAGAAAGCGGGAGCGATCACCGATGACGGCCACAACATATTTTGAACACTGTTACTAACTCATCCATCCCTTATTACATTCTTTATTAAGCCAACATAACCAATCATGCCCCATGAAACAGTCATACAAGTGTATTGGGTATCATGCGGTTCGGTAACTTTAAATTGAACAAGTTTCAGAATGTTGAGATCATCGATCTCCTTTAGCCCCTTATGCCTTAGCCCTGGAGTCTTAGGTAAAAAATGAATGCTAGAAACCTGGGTACTCAAGGCCTAAGCCTTCTAGAGTGAAAATCCCTTTAGCTGGGACGGGGGCCAATTATTTGATATATTGCATTGTAATCGGTCCCAATGCATAATACGTAGTACCATACTACATATGCATCTGGGCCCATTTTGCAATATTGGAGCTCGGAGATCGGGAATCTCTAATCCTTGCCTCTGGTTGCACCCTCCCAACTCTTGCGATTGTGATATGTGATGTGGTTTGGCCCACATGGAAAGAGGAGAAGGGAGGGCCAACACAAAGGCTTTAACACAAAAAACCTTTAACAAATTCTCCACCCAACCATTGGTTTGATACATAAATTGCACATAATAATGTGACTTGCCTTATGCCACCTGTCCACCTCTCTTTGGACCCATGATATCGGGCGTTTTATTATTAGCCCTTTTCACTTAAAAAAATTACAAAATAGGCAAGTTTCGGAATCTGTAGGCCCTTTATGGTTTAGCCCCTTTCTGCATTCCTTCTCATATGACCAAGGCAAGTGACTTGGTGCTTAGCCTTATATTGGAGATCGACAATCGAGACTTTTCTAATCCATGCCTCTAGTTGCACCCTCCTAACTCTTGCGATTGCGATATGTGATGAGTCGATACCTCTGATTGCCTATTTGCGAGATGACATCATACTTTGCCACAAGTCACCTTGTGAGTGGTGGCACGTGTCACCCTGTTTTGGCCCCTTATGACCCCTAAAAACACCAAATATTCATGCCACATGTACTCCTTACCGCCATGTCATGATGACATGAGCCGCCACGTGGGGTTATCGAGAAAAATAGTATTCCACCACATGGCTTATTGGAGGAGAGAGATAAGGCCCGTCCTTCTCTGGTTTTGCAACAAATCTCCTTTGTTAATCACAATTGGCCCTCCCCAGTGTTATAACACTAGAGGCTTGAACCTTGGTGATTTTTAATGTTATCAGCCTTTGGTGGTTACATGATGTTGTATTTGGTTGTACCCTCTAGTACTTGCGATCACTGATATGTCGATTCACCCTGAACCTCCGATTTCCTACTCATTTGTCACTACCAAGACCTCCGATCGCCAAGAGACTATGGGCCATGGACCTCTGATCATCGATAGACTATGGGCCATGGACCTCTGATCGCTGATTACCAATATCAGTGATCATTGAGTGCAAGTTAGTTGTGCCCTATCTTTTTGCTGTTATGTCAAAAATCCGATTGCGGTCTGCGACATTACTATGACCTGCGATTCTCGACCCTACCGATACAGGACCTTCAATCATCAATAGACCTTTCCTTGAAACTTCGATTTGTGATTTTACGATACCTGCAATCGCTGATAACATATTTCACTATGTTCCCCTATTGATGCTTCAGTAAACTCTTATTGCGATTTGAAATGAGCCTTACCCTTGGTCCTTTTCTCTTTGTTTTCTAGCTTTCAAAGGGTAGCTTCAATCTACTCTAACTTCTAATCCAGGAGTCCATTTTTGAAATTCCACATACTATTGGAAAGTGTATTCCAAGCACTATCTAATGTAAAGGGTTTGATTTAGTTTTGAGAGCTTCTATGGCTTGGAAAATGGCTTCAAACTTCACTGCTCTTTTTCACTTTGGACAACTAAAAACACATTTGGCAGTGAGTGACAACATTGGCTCCACCTAAGGACGGGGCATTGGATCGCAATGCATCGAGAACCTGTAGTCTGTGAACTTCTCTTTTTTGGGCATGGAGTCTTTTTTAAATGGGTGAAAATTTTGAAAGTGGAACTTTAAACATAAAAATGGAAATTTCATATCATAATTACTACACGCACACCGATAACCTTTATTTCTAGAAATAGAGTTTGTGGAACTGACCATTTACTGGTAGCTCCAATTATTCACCTTCTAGATTTTGGAGCAAGTACATATTATTTCCTTTCCCTTTTGAAATTTTGAAATGGCTAAACAAAAGTGAATCAAATTTTTCGTGTTTACCTTTTTCTTCCCGTCGAACACCCCATCGGAGATTTAAATCCCCTGTTTGAAGAGGTCGATTCTTAGCCTTTTTTTCAAATAGGGATTTCATCTTTTGTTGGTAATTTACCAATTTAGTCCCCACCTATTCCTTGTTTTCATGAAGCTCAACTAGTTGGTTTATCCTTCATGCAAATCACGTGGCTACTCCTCAGCTTCTTGTAGTAACTTTCCCACTGGCATTTCTCATTGGATTTGGAAAATTGCAGCCTTACCATACACTAGCTCGAAAGTCAACTTTCTAATGGAATGTTTAGGAGTCACTCAATTGGCCCAGAGGGAAAAATTCAATTGGATGTGCCAATTTCTCTGATTCTCAGTGATGGTCTTATTCATCACTCCCACCAAGGTTTTGTTTGAGGACTCATCTAAATCGTTTCCTTGAGGATAGTAGGTAGTGGAGTGTTGGATGACGCTATTGAACTTCTAACAGAAGTTGGTGAATGTTCAAATTTGAATACTTGAGCATTATCAGTGATAATTTTGATAGAACAACCAAAACGAGCTAATATGTTCTCTTCCATAAATTTGATTACCACTGAATCTATAGTGTTTCTGGATGGGATGGCCTCTACCCGCTTGGTGAAATAATTAGTGGTTGTTAATATCCACTTACGTTGGCCACTGGAAGGTGGGTTTATCTCTCCTATGAAGTCTACTCCCCAATGTCTAAAACATTCTTCCACATGCAATAGGATTAGGGGAAGAGGACAAAGTTTTTGTCTTTCAACAAATATTTGGCACCAATAACATGACCTAACTTGTAAATGAACATTTCCAAACAATGTAGGCTAGTAGAATCCCGTGTTGAGGATTTTGTGAGTTGTGGTCTTCCAACTGTAGTGACCTCCACAAAATCCTCCATGGAATTCCTCAATAACTTTATGAGTTTCACCTTCTACTAAAAATAACAACAAAACTCCTATCGGATCCTTCTAGTAGAGTTGACCATTGGATATGATATACTTTTGAGCTTGTAGTCTCAAAGTCCTCTATTTAGATTTGTCTAGCATTATTGGGAACCCTAGGAACAACAGATAATGTATGGTATTCTTATACCAGGGTGACCCCTCATATTTAGCACAAATATTTTTCTCTAATGTTTTAATCTCGTTGTGCTAAAATTTTGTTTTGCCTTCCTCTGTTGTCAGGTTTATTCCCAAATCTTGGCAATTATATTCTGATAAAATCTAGGCCAACCCTTGGGATTTTACGATCTTAGTAGGCTTTATGTCTAACTCATATTCGTGTATCTTTGCTATCCACCTACCCCTTTTTCCTTCACTGTCTCCTTGCACAAGGATGTCCTTGACCACTGTCGTTGGGACAAATGCTGTGACTTTTTACTGTAGCACATACACTCAAAATGACTTCAAAGCTTTGACTAGTGCATAAACTTGTTTCTCCAAGATGTTATTCGTTGGGACAAATGCTGTGATTTCTTACTGTAGCACATACACTCAAAATTACTTCAAAGCTTTGACTAGTTCATAAGCTTATTTCTCCAAGATATTATATACCTGCTCAACATCCCTTAGGACTTGGCTGAAGAAGGCAATGGGATGCCCATAACCATCCTTATTCTTATGTAGCAAAATTGCAGCAATAGTATGTGGAGAAGTAAAAGAAAAGTTATAGAAAGGCATTGTGTAGTCAGGGATGACTAGTATTGGTGCTTTAGCAAAAGATTCTTTAATTCTAGTAAAAGAATATTGAGAGGTAGGGATCCATTTGACTTCATTTTCGTTTTTAAGAATAAATTTAATACCCTTCACTATTTCTACATAGTTGGGTATGAAACTTGTCAAGAAATTGATTCTCCCCAAAAATACTTGAACCTCTTTCTTATTTATGGGTAGAGGAATGTGAATGATAGCTTCCACCCACTTGGGATCAATTTTCACTCATTCTTGTGCTACTATATGTCCTAGTAGCATCCCCTCACTCAGGGAAAATTGATATTTCCTTGGATTCAAATATAGTCTATATCTCCTGCATTTCTCAAAGATGAGATTTAAGTGGAGGATGGTCTCTTCATTGATCTTAGAGAAGACGGTGATATCATCTAAATATATCACTACAAACTTTTCTTTCTCTCCTACAAAAGCTATATCCATAGTTATCTGAAAGGTGGCCCTTGCATTGATAGGACCGAAAGGCATGTGATCATACATGAAAGTTCCCCAAGGGGTGGTGAAAGTAGTCTTCTTCTAATCATTGGGGTGGACTACCACTTGCTTGTAACCAAAGAACCCATCCATTGCGAACATTCTAACTGATCCAACCACTTTCTGTAATATGTAATCCACCTTGGTTAGTGGATAATTGTCTTTCAAATATGCCCTATTAAGGTTACAAAAATCTACACATAACCTTATTTCTCCATTCCTTTTTCAGATTGGGACAAGGTTGGCCACCCACTCTGAGTACCTTAAAGGAACAATGATTTTATCCTGTAGAAATTTCCTCACTTCTTTTTCAATGGAGGGGAGTAAGAGTCGATTAATCTGCCTGAGCTTATACTTGCATGGTTTTACTCCACTCTTTAAAGGAATCTTATGATGTATGATGTTAGTATCAAATGCTTTTAAATCCTCATAAGATCAAGAAAAAACATCTTTATAGATTTTGAAGAGATTTAAATACTTGTGTTTATATTGTGCAGGGATTCCTTTTGATAGTCTGACCATATGGGGTTCATCTTCTAAGCCGATATTGCAATCTTCTACTTGTTCATCCATCTCCAAAACCATTGTTTTGGAGGCTACACAATTCTTGTTAAATAATCTTTCCCGTGGAACTAGCCCACGAGGAATAGTATTCCCTTCTAGTTGTATAATTTTCTATCCAACCACTGTGTCTTCCCATGAAGTTGGTTCTTGATTTGTCTCTTTTTCCTCTCCTTGATCAATAGTTGAGCTAGTGAACTCCCCAACTACTTCTATAAATCACTTGATCTTCTCATTGTCCTCAAATACCTGACAGTGCTTGACATTATTAGGTATAGAGGGTCTATGTCTAACCACCACCTCGTACCTGAGAAGCGGATTTTGAGGAGATTTGAAATTGGTTGCTGCTACCGCAAGGGAGTCAACCATTATGTTTCCTGCTCTAGGTATAAATTAGATATTAAAGGCCAAGAAGAAGTTATCAATTAAATCCCATACTTCATTCTGGTAAGTCCTGAATTTGGGGTCTTTAGCCTGACACTGATTTCGGATCTGCGTTACAATCAGCTCAGATTCTCCATGCACACTTAAGCATTCGATATTCATATTCATTATTGTTTGTAGCCGAAGGAGAAATGCTTCATACTTTGCCATGTTGTTGGTTGCCTCAAACTCCTGCTTGAATGAGAGGGGTATCAAGCTACCCTCGGGAATTACCAACAATACTCCTGCTCCATTTACCTCTTTAAAATTTGCTCCATCAATGTATAATTTCCATACTTTTTTTTATCTGTGTGCTAGTTGTCTAACTGCATCGTTAGATGTACTTGTGTTTCTTCTAATATGGTCTCATCTTCTTCTAGGTACATGTAAGAGAGGTCGCTTTCTTTTCCATACACTAGAGAATTTTTACAGCCTTCAGTTGGGGTCATATTTTTTACAAATATGGACTCTCTGTACAGCCTCCTTTATTCGCCTCCAAAAGTGGGAATAGTGGAAATAAGTTAGATCTAATTTGATAGAGTCCCCCACCTTAGAACCCCAAGACCTAGATAGGAGCATGCCGAATTGAGGGGGAATATCTACCACTACTATGTCCACCACTACACTCTTCACATGGATCTGAGCTAGGCTTACCACCAGATATTTTATCATTCCCAAGCATTTGACCCTCTTATAGTCACAGTATAGGTCCTTGCAAGGTCTGGTGATCTGCCAGCCAAGTTGTTCCATCATGGCTAAGGGCATGAGGTTATGTGAGGCTTCAGAGTCCAACATACATTTATGCAATAAGAGGTCATGAATTACCAGGGTCACATAGAAGGGTGCAGTGGAAGGATCAAGTTCCCCAACATGAGGCCCAAATATGACCATTGGTCTCTCTTCTTGAAGGTTTAAACAGTCAAGGGTCTGTACTGAGGTGGATGGAAGCATGAACTGGGAGACTTGAGATTTATAAGTGGGCTATTATAGAAGTTCAGTTAGGGGAATAGGGATCTTTACCTTCTCGAGTTCCTTTTGAATATTGAATACAGACTGACCCATTTTTATGCCTCCTAGCTCGACCTCTCTTTCTTTATCACCGGTAGTTTTTATCAGAACGGGTGCCTTTTCTTTTGTGTGTTCCTCAGAGCTATTGCATTCCTTATTTAAGGAGACTTTTACTTTGGATAAGTCAGGGTTCAACTTCCCTTTTCCTTTATTTAACACTAGGGGAACATTTTGGGGAGCAGTTTCCTCTTGTTGTTCAAGTTCCCTCGACCTCTTTTATGAAGATTTGAGGTCATACTTTCGATGTAGTTGTTCTTGCATGAAATATGCAAATTACTTAAAATAATCCCCTATGTATTCCTCATTTACTATTGCTTCTCTATCATGGCACATCTCATGGTGAGCCATGTTTTCCTGTTCCTCTTCAGAGGAGGAGGAATACAAATTTCCCTGCATCTCATGTGTATCCTGTAGTTCCTCATCTAGATCATCTTCTATAGATAAAGAAGGAGGGATCTGATCGAGTTGATATTTTTTTCCCTTTGAAGTATCTACAATGGTGGTATTCTATATTGTGGGTCATAACCTCAGTTTTTACATTGAGCATTCTGTTTCAGGAAACTGTTGTTCTCAAGCTCAAGATCCACCATCTTATGAGATAAACTCTTAATGAATTTATTCACTTCCTCCCACGTCAGATCTAGTAATTCTTTAGCTTGACCAAAGGAGGAAGTTTCTTATTTCCTCTTTTCTTTGCAGTAGGTTCATTCTTTCCTCTTGACCTTCCTATAGAGGTTAAATTTTCTTCCACCTAAAGAGCATCAACTTGGATTTGATCCAAAGTACGGGACTTCCTCTCTCTTAGGGTAAAGCCAAATTCAGACTCAAAGGCTCCCACAAATACTACACGAGAAACAACTTGAGGAGGCTTTATCTCAACAGGCAGGTTATCATATTGCTTATTGAACCTTTTTACGAATTCTAAAATATCTTCTTCTGGCTTCTTCCTTATAGCATTGAACTCTGTGAGGACATACTCATGATATCTCTTTTCAACCCACTTTTCTGTGAAAGAGTTTTCGAGTTCTTTCCAGGTGGTGATGGATGCATTGGGTAGGGATATAATTTTATGGATTCTCCATCAAGGGATTGCACAAAGAGTCTCAGGACCACATCCAGTTGTTCTACATTTAGATTCTCAACAAAAGCACAGAATGTTTCAATGTGTCTCTGTGTAGTGTTTTCATCTTCCCCATTGAACCTAGGCAAAATCTTTAGGTAGTCCTGAGGCATAGAACATAGGGGTTGAGATAAATCAAGAGGGCCATATTTATTCAGTAAGAAACCCGAAAAAAACATCTGGATTAATGGGGGGGTTAATATTTAATGGAGGAACTTGGGCCAAAATCACAATTATTGGAGTAAATAGACTAAGAGTAGTGTGACTAAGTGTATAGTGGATATTGCTAATATTGAGGATAGATTTAGTTTTTTCAATCTCAAGAGGAGGAGGAAATGAAACTAAAGGATTTGTAACTGATATTTCTTTCTCTTCGAGCTTTGATTTGGGGGAACGATGCTCTAGCTCATCTTCTGCAAGGCATGTAAGGACATTAGGAGTAAAATATGAGCAGTGGATGACAACGTGTTGGTAGATGGAGGAGGGAGCTTCAAAGATTGATGAGAGAGTAGCACATGTAGTAGGAGTTTTATCCTTCCAAACTCTCCTGAAAATTAATTTCTCTGGGTCAGATATAGAAGGGGTTTTATGTTGAGAGGTATCTAAGCGAGTGTGAAGATTTCTAAAATCTAGGATGATAATTGATAATGAGATTTGTGGAGTCGCCAAGGTGATGAGAATGCAATCAGAATGACTTTTCTCACCTACACAAAGAGCGCTTAATTTTTCATATCCTAGGGGGGATCCTTCATTATGTTCCCCAACAACGGTGCCAAAAGATCTTGTCGCTTCCAAAGACAGCCTCAGATTGCTTACAAGACTAGTGCCTGGTAACATCTAGATTTTATGTGTCTCATATGATTTTCAAGAAATCGGAGACATCATATACATTTTATACACATATGTAAATACATACAATATACAACATGGGTTGGTTCATTCATCCAAGGACATAACCCATGTATTTCTGGCACTCTTTCACATATACAAATAATAAAAATATATGTATGACTAGTGGAGGCCGAGTAATTTGAGGACCTACAGTTTAATCAACTTTAGAAGAGAAATGAAAGAGGAGAAGGAGATAGAATAACTCATCATATATAGCTTGAAACCTCAAGATTTCTACATTTATCACATAGAGCTTGGAGCGTCAAGATTTCTACACTTATCTAAGTTATAGGTAGACATAATGGATGAAGGAGAATTGGATGCGATGATTCATGGAGTGAAATTTAAAGATATAATCTCAAAGCTACATACAGGCATGTGCATTAACAAGTCAACACAAATGAATCTGTAAGAATGAATGAAACATTTCTGGAAGCTACAATTACATGAATTAGAGAGGAAACATGAACATAATGGAATTAAAATAAAATGTAACATATTGTAGTACTCAAATGTAGGAACCACTACTATTTGTAGGTTTTAACCCTGTACAGAAATCACCTGCATACGAATTCTAAAAAACAGAAAATAAACGATGCGAGAGCATAACACATAAAACACATATACACAGATATTTTCCCCTGGATCCCAAAACCAGGACTACCAGCTTAATTTTTCATTATGTGCCTTTCAATGTTACAATACATATTTATACATACCGAAACATCCAATACCATGGACCAAAAACCATCACGTCCAAAACCATGGACTAAAAACCATCGCGTCCAAAACCACGTGTGAAAAACATGCACAAAACCATAGGTAGGTCTGCCCAAAATATGATATAGGGTCCAAAACCAAAATTTATAGAGTGGGGTTACCTGCACCGCTCAAATCCCCTGTGACTCCCCCTGCTACGCAATCGGCGCAACGAAGGGGAGGCTCCGCCCCCCTTCTACCCCCCCGGTTAACTACGTGGGTTAGTTGTGGAAAGAATATAACACAACCCAACACTATTTCATTAATATTCTGAAAGATACAAATCTTGTATTCATACAGTATCTAAAATAACATGTAGTTATTATTTAGAATTCAGAACATTTTTTGAGTGTTTCTTCCTCCCTCTTATAAGGAGAGGGAGAACATGTAAATTACAAAATATCTCAGGCTAGAGCTTCCAGCTACCTGGATGGCTAGTTGTCTCAGCATGTAGGCTTTTTTACCTCCAATTATTACAACAAAAAGATAACTTTCTTGAAAATAAAACAAAATAACAATAGTGTTCATAAAAGAACAAAACAAAATTAACAAGTGAAGCTGAAATGATGGTCTTATAGAAATATCTCCACACCACTCTCTTTGGTGGCCTTTGTTCCAACTGAGTTTTTGTTACATTAGGCCTCATACTCTCTCAGTCAATTCCCCGCCACTTTCAGTCTTAACAAATTTTCTTCTTTTCTTACGGGAAGCGAGAGAGATCACCCATGATGGTCACAACAAATTTTGAACACTGCTTCCAACTCATTCCTCCCTTCTTACATTCTTTATTAAGCCAACAGAACCAATCGTGCCTTATGAAATAATCATGCAAGTGTATTATGGATTAGGAAGTTTGGGAACTTTAAACTGAACGTGATTCATAAAGTTGCGATCATCCAATCTCCTTTGGCCCCTTATGCCTTAGCCTTGGCGGTTTAGTTGAAAACTACATCGTATAAACTTGGTGACTCAAGGCCTTAGCCTTTTGGAGCTAAAATCCATTTAGCTGGGATGGGGGATGATTCATTGATATATTGTATTGTAACTGATCCCAATGCATAATACGTAGGACCATACTACATATGCACCTAGGCCCAGTTTTCAATATCGGAGCTCAGAGATCGAGAATCTATAATCCTTGCCTCTGGTTGCACCTTCCCAATTCTTACGATTGCAATATGCGACATGGTTTTTCCCATGTGGAAAGAGGATAAGGGAGGGCCAATGTGAAGGCTTTAACACAAAAGACCTTTAACAACTTCTCTACACAACCATTTGTTTGATACATAGAGTGCACATAATAATGTGACCTCCCTTATGCCCCTATCCACCTCGCTTTGGGCCCACGATATCGGGTGTTTTGTTATTAGCCCTTTGCAATTAAAAACATTACAAAATAGGTGAGTTTTGGGAACTTTAGGCCCTTTATGTTTTATCCCATTCTGCATTCCTTCTCATATGACCGGGGGTAGTGACCTTGTGCTTAGCCTTATATCGTGGATCATAAATCGATACTTTTGTAATCCTTGCTTCTGGTTTCACCCTCATAACTCTTGTGATTGTGATATGAGATGAACCGGGACCTCCGGTCACCGATTTGTGAGTTGACACCATAATTTTCCACATGCCACCTTGTGAGTGGTGGCACGTTTTAGCCTGTTTTGGCCCCTTATGACCCCTAAAAATGCCAAATCTGCATGCCACGTGTCCTCCGTATTGCCACGTCAGATGACATCACCAGCCAAGTGGGTTTATCAGGACCAATAATATTTTTCTATGTGGCCTTTTGGAGGAGAGAGAAAAGGCCCTCCTTCTCTGGTTTTGCAATAAATTTCCTTTGTTAGTCACAATCAGCCCTCCCCGATGCTTTAACACTAGAGGCTCGAATCTTGAAAATTTTTTATGTTATCAACATTCAGCAGTTTCATGATGTCGTATTTGTTTGTACACTCCAGTACTTGTAATCGTCGATATGCCGATAAACCACCAACCTCTGATTTCCTACTCATCCATTCCTGGCAAGACCTCTGATCATCGATAGAATATGGGCCATGGACCTCCAATTGCCGATTGCCAATATCGGCAATCGTTGATCGCAAGTTTGTTATGCCCTCTCCTGCTGCTACTTTGTCAAAACCCCGATTCCAATCTGCGACGTGACTATGACCTCTGATGTGTGAACCCTTCGATACATGACCTCTAATCGTCAATAGACCGTGCCTTGAAAATCTAATTTGTGATTTTGCGATATTGACGATCGTTGATCGATGATTTCACTATCTTCCCCTGCTACTGCTTCAATAAACTCC
This sequence comes from Pinus tabuliformis, assembly GCA_031772625.1. Taxonomy (NCBI): domain Eukaryota; kingdom Viridiplantae; phylum Streptophyta; class Pinopsida; order Pinales; family Pinaceae; genus Pinus; species Pinus tabuliformis. The sequence goes on along the minus strand of CM062804.1, from coordinate 1,108,746,793 downwards.
AATTGTGATTTTTGATGATCCTTACCCTTGGTGCTTTTTTCTTTTTTTTCTAGATTTCAAAGGGTAGCTTCAATCTGCTATAATGGGGCACAGAGGGAGGTACCCAAGGGAATAATGTAATAATGGGATGGGTCATAGTTAATAAATAAAGTGGTTAACCCACATCATGTAAGGGACCACAAGTAGTTAACAATAATGGATAAGCCCATTGTATTAGATATAAGGTATTGAGAGATGCATGGTAATGACCCATGATATTGTATATATGAAGCCTATATAGAGGCTAGAGACTCTCCATTGAGAGATGTGAAGGATTATTGTATTGGCAAGCATATGGCTTGTGCAGTGTTCTCCTTCCTTAAGGAGTGATTGTATGGTGTTACCCTACCTCAAGGGTTTGATATTAATAAAGATCTGAAGTTCATCTATTTATCTCTTGTTATTTCTTTGGTATATTTTCATTATTATATATTTGAAGGTTAGATCTATTACAAGTATTATCGGAGCACTTTCTAGGGCAAAGCAGAGAGAAAATTTTTTCGTAATAATTTTTGAGGTGGCGAGTTTTCAAATCATATCTGAAATTTCTAGGCCAAAATTTGCATAAACAAATTGCAGATCTGGATTCTTTGTGAAAAGCATCCAAAGTAAAAAAACAAATCAGACGAATCAAAGTCTAGATGAGGGAGATATCACTGATTTAAAATCAGTTGCATTGCAGAAGTTTTTCTGACGAAAATTCGTGGATGGTGGATCTCCAATCAATTATTGCAGTTTTTGTGGGTAATTTTGAGAAAATAATTACATATATAGGATCCTCTTGAAAAATTACCCAGCTAAAAAATTAAAATAAATAAAAATAAAAAGTAAAATAAAATTGGTCGAATCAGAGTCCTGATGAGGGAGATATCATTGATTTAAAATCAACTCCTTTTTTAGAATTTTTTGTGACGACGGACAGTTGCAACGTAAATTTGAAACTCCCGCATGCCTAGATTGGGATTTCTATCATATGGGAAGATACAAAATCATTGTTCCATTTCTGAAAAAATGTCATAATAAGGATTCTGAACAATATTCACTGAACTGTGCCCATTTTAGATTTTCGCCAAGTAAGTGATTTTTTTTCAAAACCCTTCTCATGGCTTATAGCAAGGATTATTTTAAAGGGAAATATAATGGTCCTACTATTGAAGAATTCTTAAAATATTTTAAGAGAACCATTCTGAAACATTGGAGAGGTTTATTATGCCTTGGGCTGAAATATGAGGTTGCCATATGGTCACTCTCACTTAACAATAAGCAGTTGTCCAAACTTTAGGATGAAGAATTTGAAAAAATCCTTTTGGACAAATGGTCTCATGCTAGAAAGCAAAGAAATGAGACATGTAAGGGGTTATTTTCTACTGGCATCTCCTTATTACAGGTTCATGGATATATTCAGAAGGAGAAGATCATTATGTCTATAAATGATAATTTGGCTAAAAGATTATAAATCCCAGCCAAACAAATGGAGCGCACATGGATTAATAATGAGCAGGGGCAAGTTTATAAAGGTTTGAATATTTCTATGGATAAGTATGTATTGCATTATAATTTTTATGCTTTAGATATGGCTAATATGGATGTTGTTTTGGGATACCCTTGGATGGAATCTGTTGGTACTATCAATATTAATGTGTAGAAGAAATTCCTGAAGCTCTAGTATAAAAAGAAGAAAATTACATTACAGGATATTTCCATCAATAAACAAGTAGATTCCAAGGAGGCTAAAGTAGAAGATGTTGCAGGTACTGACACATCACATGAGGAATCTGTGGTTGAAGTAATAGTGGAAGATAAGCAACAACCGCAGACACCACAACATACTAATCAGGCTCCATTAGGTGGTGAATTAAATAAAGATACACCAATGGTTAAAACTTAAGCATATCACCACCCACATCACCTAGCCAGAAAATGACCAAGAAAATGGAAATGAGTCAGAAACAAAGACAACAACCCTGCATGACAAATAAAGTGGTGTGACAATCCACCCGCAAAACATCAACATAGAGGAACCGCCAAGATCAACTCTCATCTCAAGCGAGTGAGGCACCAACTAGATCAAGTAATCCCCTACCTTTGGGATGGCTAGATGCACGTGCATGATACCAGTGAACTACTCTGTTGAGTAGATCTTATTATTTGTGTTCTTATTATGTTTTTGGGACGCAACATGTCTAAGGGGGGTGGAACGTAGCATGCCTAGAGGGGATATTATGAGGTACAGAGGGAGGTACCCAAGGGAATAATGTAATAATGGGATGGGTCATATTTAATAAATAAAGTGGTTAGCCCACATCATGTAACGGACCACAAGTAGTTAGAAATAATGTGATAAGCCCATTGTATTAGATATATGGTATTGTGAGACACATGGTAATGACCTATGGCATTGTATGTATGAAGCCTATATAGAGGCTAGAGAGTCCCCATGGAGAGATCTCAAGGATTATTGTATTGGCAAGCATATGGGTTGTGGAGTGTTGTCCTTCCTTAAGGAGTGATTGTATGGTGTTACCCTACTTCAAGGGTTTGATATCAATAAAGATCTGAAGTTTATCTATATTCATATCTTGTTATTTCTTGGGCAAAGAGGAAAGATTTTTATTTCTATTTTTGCAGGTCAGATATACTACAACTTTTGAGCTTCTATGTGACCTCTAAGTTCCTACATAACTCTAGGATTTCCTAGTGACTTTCCACATTCCATGTGTGATGATCTAGACTTATGTAGGAACACAACAAAATAAAAAGATACCCATATACACAGAGATGCAGCAAAAATAAAACTTCATTTCATTAATATCAAAGAACCGAAATATGCTTACATACAGCAATAAAAATAAACTAGCTCGAGCGATGGTATCTTATCTATGAGAAGAGACACAGTGGCTACATGCCTATGAAGCATGTTACAATGAATTTGAAGGGCCTATACATTATTTAACAACAAGGGAAAACCTTAAGAAACCAAAAACGTAACCCTAGGAGATGGAACGCCAAGTGTTTGTAGGCCACGTTTGGGTTAGTTGGTCAGTGAACTTCCCAAGGTCGTAAGTACAAATCATGTAGTACTCATAGAGATAGTCATTTTTGTGCTTAGTGGAAGGAAGGCCTAACATGTAATCCTTGGATATGGATTACCAAGGTCAACTAGGAGTAGGTAGAGGAGTATATAGGCCTTGCTTCTTGATGGTTGGTTTGGTAATGGCACAAGTGGTGCAGGATCGAATGTACTTCTTAACATCCTGACGATGCTTCAGCCAATAAAAATATTTTTGCAGTACTGCTATTATTTTCTTTACTCCAAAATGTCCAGTGACCCGACCGTAGTGCACCTTCCAAATCATATTGGCACGCAATTTTAAAGGAACCAAAATGTGTCCCATGGCATAACAGTGCATCCTCGAGGTGAAAATTTGAAACTTGCTTACCTTCCAAGAGTGTTTGGTATGTGTTGCCGAATTCTAGATCATTCTTGTAAAGGTGTGGCCACCCCGAAGGATCATTCCCACAGGAGTTGAGCACAATGATAAGTGCCAATATTGGTGGTCAGCTGAGGCAATCTGCAGCATTATTGGTGCTACTCTTCTTTACTTAATGTTCAAATGGAACTATTGCACGTATGTGGACCATTTCTGATGGTGATCATTTTGCAAATTCCCTTTTGTCTGTATGAATTACAGGGGTTTGTGGTGTGTGTGGATGACTGTTTCCTTCCCCAGAATGTAATTCTTCCATTGATGATAGGCCTCCACAATGGAATACATTTCTTTCTCATAAGTAGAATACTTTAGTACTATGTCTAAAAGTGTCTCACTTTGTTAAGCCATTGGATGCCCATGCTAAGTAAGAATTGCACCAATAGCATAGTTGGAGGCGTCTCTCTCAATCTCAAATGCTTGTTGTAGGTCTAGTAATGTGAGCATTGGTGCAAAGCAGAGGTGATGCTTCAACTTGTAAAACACCTTCTGTTGGGTTTCAGACCAAAAAAATTGTGCTTTTGCTCTGCCCTAGGTGACTTGACTTGAAGGCGAAGTGATATGAGAGAACCTCAATGTTGGTCAGGTAAATCCCCTCTGCGGACAGAGGTGATCCCACTAGCCTATAACAGAACTAGCCACAAACAAACCACGCTGCTACGCAAGTTCCTAGTTATGCATCAAAGGTGAATCAAGAAGACTAACCTGGAGTCCAACGCTATGATTGAAGCAGAGTTGATATCCTCGCTCCCTTGCTCCAACAGATCACAAACGAACACCTGCACATGCAAAGGAAGAGACAGATACCAACATAAAAACTACCAAGGCACAACTATATTTCAGTCAGAAAGGAAATAAATCAACACATCACCATGATAGATAATGAGATTGGAACTATAATAGCAGTCGCTCATCAATTAATAAACAGGAAAAGTTACAACCATTGTTCTGACGTCGACCCTTCTCCTGGCTGGGCGAATAACTATATGTGTCTTGCCATGCAACTCCTCTCTGGCAGCATAACCTCTCTAGAACTCACTAGAATTCCTCCAAGAACTCAAGAACTCAACATCTAACACTCCATGACCAATAATCATCACTACTATCACTCAATCACTAAATCACTAGCACTAACACTAGCTTGTCCAATGCATAATGACAAGCTTATATAGATGAAGAAGGGAGGAGGATACAATGAACCGGGACACCTTTCGCGGATTAGCAAAAGCCATAAAGATGGATAAAGCTCGACAAAAGACTTTTTTATCCTCAGAAAAGCTCCATGTAATGAAGGAAACAACAGTCGGACGTGCGTTAAGGCAAAAAGCACGACTAAATTTGGTTGGCGCGACTGTTGCTCTAAGACAGAGCGCCAATGGTCGCGCCCTCTTTTGAGGATCTCCATCATTGGCGCGGGTAGGATACTGTGGACTTGCGCCAATGGAAAAAGAGCACTTTTTAGGGATAATCTGCAGAAGATGTCTTCAGGGAACATGGAGTACATACTCAGGGGAACATAATGCAAGTGTTCTTAGACTTTGTCACTTCTTATAACTCCCGGGATGGGTCCTCCAAGGTACGACAAGAGGAGTAACAGGGATGGTGACAAATTAATGTGTAACAGATGCCCCCTAAAGCATGAAGTCCGAGAGGTGGAGAGGGGTGAAATGCTTTACAAGAACACACATAAGAGCACATATAGTTATTGCCGCCGAGGAGCTGTATTAAGAGACATGACTGATAGTTCAATTACATGATGTACGTGGTATGGTCGCAGCCATCCATAAGAGAGTACATAAATAATCTGGATCCATAGTATCGACGCAGCCATCTGGTTAGGATCAATGAACTGACTCAGGTATGGTTGCAGCCATCCAGTGAATGAGTCAAGTACCAAGAATCACGCCTGGATTACAACAGACACAATCCAGGGTCTTGCGCTCCATCTTGACCCGAACAAGAGTACAAGTCCAAGCATGTGAATATATGAGCTGAAGTCGAACATGCATGAACATCGTCTGATTACCAGTCAATAACGGAAACTGTTAACAAACGCGAGAGGTACCACCAATAATGACAATGGCCCTCAAGGTACTATAGGTACAATCTACGGCGTGTGAATCAATGGTCTGAAGTCGAACACTCGTAGAATCATTCGATCGGAGGCCAATGATGAAAACCTCATGTCGAACACGAAGAACCTGCCATTGAGGCATGCAGGCTCCAAGGCACCGGAAAGGAGTCTCTAGATCAATTCCCTGGATAATGAGTTGAAGTCGACAAGGAGTGACCTTGATCGAAGGTGGGCCATAATGTTTCCCACATCATCGACACGAGATAGAGAGATGAAGTTGTGAATCAAGATTGTGCGAACTATCAGAGGGAGGTTGTTTTGCAGAGGTCAACTTCTCTTGAACATATCGGCAGCACATTAACGGAATTGGCAGTATTTGACATCAATGTATCAAAGGTCATAATGACAAGGCAATGAGTGAATGAGAGGTCAAATAGGGTACCCAAGTCCATGGAAGCAAGTGAAAGATATGAGATGAAATATCCCCACCCCGGACATGAAAGCAAAAAGTGCCATGTTCAAGAGCGACATACTGTCGTTACGGTAATAATTATGGTTCAAAAATTTTCTTTTCCCCCCGCCATTTCTGGCGAGTACCCCAGTTATTTTTAACAAGCTTGATGGGGATAGCATATGCTTGTGTTGTGACAAAATCCGATGTCATTAAGTTTTAACGAGTCTGACAAAGGAAGAACTCGGCGTCTTTTCATGTTTAGAGAGTTTGAAAAGACAGCAGAAAAGGAAACTCCAGGGATGTCCTTTTTCGTAAAGTTGTGTCTCTCGGGTCCGAAAAAGTATAAAATAATACCAAAAAGAACCGCCCGATCATTACGATCGAGGAGTACTTTTCATGATTAGTGACTTCAACCTGAAAAAGTAAAAAAGCGGTCAAAACCACGTCGTTTCGTAACCACTAACGAATTTGAAACGACAAAAACCCGGTAATCTTTTTATGTTTTAACGGTCGACAAAAATAACTTAAAAAGACCGCCCCTTATCACCATTTAACGAGTCAAGAGGAGCGACTCGGCAATCTTTTCCTCTTTAAATGGTCAGAAAAGAGCTGAAAGCGGACCTCCATTTTTATTTTCTTTAACGAGTCAAAAAAAGGGAAAATACTCGGCAATCTTTTCATATTTTACGAGTCAGAAAAGAGCGTAAAGGCGACTCGTCCTGAAGGAACGAGTGGTATAAGGGATAGCAACTGGTTCCGGTAATGGTGGAACTCACTTGAAACACGTAAAGGTTAAGAGGCTGGCTAATAAAACCACTCATCGTTGCGGTTCCTCAGGAAAGGAGAAACAACCAAGTGAAAGCATATGATCGGCCAAAAAGATGGTGGCGATGGAATGAAACAACCAAGGCTCATCTAGCATGATTTAGCAGATAAAAGGCAATCACGGGATGTAAATGGGTTCATTTTTACACAAGCTTGAACCATGGAGAACTTTGCTTGTTAAAATTTTTTTTTGCATGCCCCCAGCATGATCATACAAATCGAGGTACATGCCCCCAAGCTTCATGGCATTCACGGAGTGGATGGAATGAAGGTTTACTTGGAAAGACTCGATTTGGAAGGAGGATGCATGCCCCCCGGGCTTCAGTCACGCACCCGGGTGAGCTGCCGTCATCAGAATGACAGGGTGGGTGCTGGGGCATTTCCCATAGAAATAAGACCATTTAGGAATGGTAGATGACTATATGTGAAGTGTGAACCGGGGAATGAAAGTTGGTCTATGACTTTGATCGTTCTTCCTTCATGCGGAAAACACATCACTCTGAAGAGTGAGGACACAATAGCACGTATGCGATAAATATAGTCTCGTCCAAGGAGTAAATTGTAATATAACGAACCTTGGACTACCATGAGACCCATTTGGATAGTCTTCCCTTCTAACGTGATAGGTACATTGGGAAGAATTCCTAAAGGTCGAGTGATTTCTCGATGGAAACCTATAAGGTTTCTCATCTCAGGCAGAAGCAGTGGGGAACCAAGTGCTTCCCAAGCTGTTGAAGAAAGGATACTCACAGGAGATCCCTCATCAATAATTGTACCAGCCATAACCATGCAGTAGACTTGGACTATAATTCGAAATGGTATGGAGGCTGGTAACCGAGGATTAACTAGTTGATCCCAATTGAAGGAAACAACTAGGTTGCTTGGAGGTGGGACTGGATAGACAGCCGGATATGATTCTAATGGACTTTCTTCCTGATGTGAAGGAATGAGAGGGATGCGCACTTGATCATTAACGTCTATGTCAATGAATAGAATTTGGACGGTGGGTTCTTCATTCTTGGTAGTGATAACATCATCTGAGGAGGTAACTTCTGAAAGCGAAACCGGGTCACTTGTAATCCGGACCGTTTGACTGTTGTCTGGTTTGGATTCAGATGTAGGATCATCTAGGGTTGGAAGTTCTGAAAGCAAAACTGGGTCACTTGTAAGCCGGACCTTTTGACTTTTGTCTGGTTTGGATTCAGGTGTAGGATCATCTAGGGGTGGAAGTTCTGAAAGCAAAACCGGGTCACTTGTAAGCCGGACCTTTTGAATTTTGTCTGGTTTGGATTCAGGTGTAAGAGCAGCTAAGGATGGAACTTCTGTAGGCAAAACTGGGTCACCTATAAGCTGGACCTTTTGAAAGACCGGGTCACTTGTAAGTTGGAACTGTGGACTTTCGTTTGGTTTGGACTCAAATGGTTCATCTTTGATGATCAAGTGGTGCGTAGATGATGAACATAAATCACTTGTTCTGACCAGGGACTGGTCTGGAGCAGGCGGAGCACATGTAGGTTCAGGAAGAGAAAGCTGGACCAAAGGGGAATCATGTTTGATCACTTGGTTAGTGGAGAGACGCTCTGCAGTTGTAAAAAGACGCTGATATCCAGTGGGTAGTTGGGGTAAGGGATCCGACAGACTTGCCAAAAGACGGGAAGCTTCATCCATAAGTGGACAAAGGCGAAGGAGATGATTACCTTCACAAAGTCGACAAGGGAAACGAACCTTCCCTTTTCTGTTACCAACTAGTAAGGTATCGTCTGTTGGCTAGTTGAATTGTTTATGAATTAAACATTCAAGTACCACATTAATTGTCGACCAGGGAAAGTCTTTTTATTTCAAAGGCACTGCGTACTGTATGTACTTAAAGTCTAAAAGCATCGAAAGCTGTAGTATACGTAATTCTTACGCTATGTCATTACAGTACTTGTTAAGATGAAAGCAATTAATTAAAACTACGAATCTGGAAAGCAAAATAATGGACGCTCTGTTGGCAGAGGATCAGGACCCTATCCTCCAGATGGGGACGTTCAGCACCTGCCCCTGTAATCAGAATTACTAATGCACACTGCACTCTCATTCACCCGTGAGAAACAAACTCAAATGATCAACGAAACAAAGTACTAGCAAAACAAAGGATACCAGAGGTAATGCTATCAAATCCAAACAGAGTACCAGAAAGAAATTACTGCACACTTACACACTTGACAGGAAAGTAAATGGGTGAATCTTGTGAGGAAGGTGGGCCCAGTCCCTCTCACAAGATTCCCCAGGAAAACGAAGACGGGATTAAGTGCTCAAAACAGTTTTATATTCATCTGCCAAAAAGATTAAATACAATAGAGTTCAGACTTGCTGATGTTCTCAGAAACTCGATTACAGACTGACCATAGACACCGACTACCCCCCTTTTCATGTAGATGTCTCCTCTTTATAGAGGAGACATCTATTACAATTGAGTATTACAGCCTATTCAGTTAACCCATCTTGTCAAAAATAAGCAATTCAGAGTTCTGTTACAACAGTATGATAATACATTCTTTTCTTGAGCTTTAGCTGTTACACGGCGGGTAACTGACTTTGACTGTCTTTTCGGGATCTCCATATTCCTTCGCCATTTCCCCATGCTGTTCATGCTGACTGTGTTCTTCTTTCTTTAGACTTCCGCTTGATTATGCCATGTCAAGATTCTCTAGATAGCTGCCATCTGTTGTTCGTGGCTGTTACAAAATAGCCTGCTTTAGGTAATTGATGTTGCTGACTGTAGCAACTACGGAGTTGCTGCTTCTGGTGTTGCAGCAACTGCGTAGTTGTTGTTTCTGGTGTTGCAGCAACTGCATAGTTGCTGTTTCTGGTGTTGCAACAACTGCGTAGTTGCTGTTTTTGGTGTTACAGCAACTATACATTATAACTCTTGCAAGCTTAAGACAATTATTTGACAATTTAGTCAGCGTTTCCAAGGATAAGTATAAAGATATTCACGAATATGAAATAAACAATTAAACATAGACATGCGGAAGGTTACTTCATACCTTGGAGTTAATATGTCATTATAAAATAAAAGCTTTCAACTTATGACTGCAAAAGGGTAATTATACGGCAAAAGTTAAGGTCAAAAATAGGTCAATTGTGAGTCCCAACATCCCCCCCAACTGAAGAGATTGCATGTCCCCATGCAATGTCTACTCTGAGTCTGAGTCGGAGAACTGGGACGAACAATGGAGATTACTAAGACAATAGCTGTAGGGAGTGACATCAAACTTGTCTCTGAAACCACAAACAGTTCGTATATGTTTCCATACTGCTGCCTCTTCTCTGTTAGAAAGTCCAAACTGGCCCTTATACTGATCACCCGGCAACCATAAAAGTGGGAACTTGAATTTGTAACCTATCCAGTTCTCTGCACAGTGTTGCATGCTTTCAACATACCGAGGTACCCTTGATAATGCTACTTGCAGATTTGATGGGTTATACGGGTGATATTCTTTCCTTTCTACAGGGCAGTTATCCCAAAATAGTTTATTTGCTTTCACAGCCAATGATGCTTTGGTTTTTACGTACTGCTGACAGTCTGTTAGGACCTGTGCTCGCAGTCTCATAACATGATCCTTCATATCATCATCGTCTATCATTTTTAGATGTTGCAAAATGAAAGTGGCGGCGTTCTGTGGTTCAGCCCGAATCCACAAAAGGCAATTTTGTTCGTTTTGGACGCCTGAGACATAGGCATTTTGCCAGGTAAGCTGATTCGCCAAAAAGGAAATGAAAGCTCTCAATTGTATGTCACCTGCTACAGGTGTCATGTTCATGTTTCTTTCTTCAGACACAGCCTCATTATGGAGGTACAATTCACATAGCAGGTTTTGGTCACTTTTGGGTGCTTCTGCAAAAGTTTTCATAAATTGATCTGCTGTGATCACTTGATAAGGCCTCCCCTCCTTGATGGCCTTCAGCTGAATAAATGCAAGCCTTTCCCTCAAGAATGTGGCATAGTTGAAGGAGGGTTTCCTTGTGGCGAGCATCCTTTGGCATAACTCAAACATCAGGGACATCCTGTGTTTCAGTTCCTTAATTTCTTTATACTGGGCCCTGCACTGTTCCAGTGCTTCCCAGTTCCTATAGGCATGATCAAACCAGGTCCCTTTCTGTTGTTCAAATGCTTTGCCTTGAGACTGATGATATTCTCTCCACCATATGCGTTTCAATTCCAGAAAACTTTCTGTTTCTACACATGCATCACTAACAGTGGGAAGCTCTGTTTGCATACAGGCATCAACCAGAATCATCTGTTCTGTTGAAGTGGGCTGGGATGATCCAGCATCTTTTTCTTCATCTTCCACCAGAGCTTCTTCCTCCTGCTGGGCTAATTCATTGTTCTCCAGATTGATTTTGGTGGTCCGGGGTGAATCTGTCTCTTTTTCTTCTTCCATAATAATCTGGGTAGGCCGGGGTGAATCTGTATCTTCTTCTTCCTTTTTCTCCTGCATAGCATCGGGAAGCTCCTTTGTTTGTTCTTGTCCAGCCTCTGAGGAACTTACTGGTTCTTGTGTGTTCTCTGGATGACCTGTTGGTTCTTGTGTATCAACAGGCTTCTCCGACTGCATTTCTTCTAAGGATCCTGTTGGTTCTTGTGTAACAACAGGCTTCTCTGTCTGTACTTCCTCTGAAACAGGTTCTTCTTTCTGCACATCCTCTGAAGCTCCTGTTGGTTCTTGTGTATCAACAGGGCTTTCTGACTGTACTTTTTCTGAAGCTCCTGTTGGTTCTTGTGTGTCAACAGGGCTTGCTGACTGCGCTTTTTCTACAGACCCTGTTGGTTCTTGTGTAGCAACAGGTCTTTCTGTCTCAGCAGAAAATTGTGAAATTTTTACTTCAGCATCAACAGACTCTTTTGTTTCATTTTCAGCCTCGGGGGCTTCCTCCATTGGTTCTTGCACTAACCTATACCCTGCCTGAGCATATATCTCACCACAACTTGTACACAGATATTCGATATCTTTGCTTTTCTCTGCTGCCGAGGTTGCTCTTGCTAAAACATGCAGACTGAATTCTTCTTGATATGCTTCCCTGATTCTTATTATCTCTTCCTGGTAATCCTGAATCTGAGCTTTCAGAAACTCAATTTCTTCTTGCAGGGCGGGTATAGTAGGCTGATCCTGTGAGACAGTAGGTTCCAGTGGAGGCAGAGGTTCTGCTACGTCAATTTGGTCAATATTTCCCACAGGTGGTTCTTGTGTGTCACCTGGGGTAGTGGCTGGTTCTTGTGTTGCAGCCACTTGCTCACTATCATTCTGGGTGTCGGCAGCTGGTTCTTGTGTATCAGCTGTCTTAAGATATGATGCCACGAAGCTATGAACGCTCTGCATCTCAGCCTCTGTGGGTGAGGGAGAAGGGTTTCGAGAAGTGGCTGGAGTGCGGGGTTTTAAAGCAATGGATGGTGGGCTGGAGGAATCAGGGGATCCAACTACTGCTGATTTCCGTTTTGGTAAAAAGGCAGGGAATTGAGGTGTTTTTCTCTTCCTGCTGGCTCTTGTGGCCGGAACAGTAGTCGGGGTGGTGGGTGCTTTGGTTGAAACCCTCGTTCTTCTTCTTTTTACTGGGGTTTTCTTTGCCTGCTGCATTTTTCGTTTAAGCTGCGTAATTGGGATATTATCGTCAGAATCATCAGTAGAGATACTGAGTATGGGGGCGGAAGAATTGGTTCTTTTGGGCGACACAGTTAATTCCACTGCTTCTTGTTCATTTTCTGTAACATGCAGAGGTATTTGCTGGGGTTGTTCGGGAATATGCTCTGTCTGCTGAGGGTTTTCCGAAGGGGTTTGCTCAGGGGTGTCGTCCGTTTGTTGAGGAGGCTCCTGGTCTCGCTGAGGTGTGTCCTCAGCTTGACGAGGAGTTTCCTCTTCTTGATGAGGACTACCCTGCACAGGCTGTGGACTTCTTTCCTCCGGATGGGGATTAATGGGGGGTGGAGGGATGTTCAGAGGAAGAGCTCTGTTAATCAGCAGTTGGACTAGGCGATGGTGTTTTAGGGAGAGGGCTGGATTCTTCGCTTTCATAGCATATCGTGCCATATTTTTAAGACAACCCAGCAAATAATATGGCATGTTCAGTAATTGACCATTTCTTAAGTGATTTAACAGAACGAAGTCGTGCTGGTAGATTACCTGGTAACGACCTTCGCATGTTAGATACTGCTTGACGAATTCAGCAACTCTTGGCCATGGTTGAGGTAACGACCGCAATGCTACACCTCTGCCCTTGGTTTCTACTTCCTCGCCCGGACGAAGAAAGTCTTGCTGCGCGTTCAGAATCAAGTGCTTCCTGCTGAACCATCTTGTACCAGTGGTTGGGAGTCCGGTGACTTCGGCTATGACTTCTTCCGTAACCGGAACTTGAATTCCTTGGACGACAGAGAATCCTTCTGTCAAATTGCATGTGAATTCCAGGACTTGCTGCTCATCAAAGTCCGGAAGTCTCCTGAAATATTCTATCCATCCAGCTTGCAGGAAAATTTGGTAAATTTCCGGAAAGAGCTCCAGAACTGCTGTCGTGCCTGGTTCATGAGTGATAAGGGTTCCTCCCATGGCTGTTGTCTCGGTAAATCTTCAGAATTCGGGGCCGAGCTACCGATTTCAACTCAGAGTATACATCACAAATGGTAACATGCTGTAGTTTTTACATACAACCGGGAGAATTAAGGGTGGCAGTGGTTGGCGTGGTTAACCATTATGGAAATTGCTTTGGTAACCCCCCCCTTCCTACGTGTGAATGATATGATTGGGAAATGCAATCATTTGATGGACCTATCACCCTTTTTCCGCTTATCTATTATTTAATGCTTATTCATAAACGTGCGTACCTTCGTCCTTTACCTTTTTGGATCGCTGCGTCAAAAAGTCTTTTCTCGTCTGCTGTCAAATTATAATCATTACCGCGGATCTGAAAGCACGGGAATATGATAATGACGGGAAGTGACGGTGAGGTACTGTAATCATCACGAAAGGTGATATGTTTCGTGTGGAAAGGATATTTCGGATCAAGGAGCACTGTCGTGGCATCGAGATTGGTGTTGCAGCAACAGAGAATTACCGTTGGGCAACCGGGATTAGGGGAAACGTTTGTAAAAAATGGGGAATGTGCTGGAATAATGGAACTAGTGTTACAGCAACAGGAATAATCTTGGGACAACAGGAAGTGGTGTTGCAGCAACGGGGATAATGCCGCAGCAACATGGTGTTGCAGCCACGGGAAGTGGTATTGCAGCAACAGAAAATGGTGTTGCAGCAACAGGAAATGGTGTTGCAGCAACAGGAAATGGTGTTGCAGCAACAGGAATTCGGAGTCCGCCCAGTAATTCCTTTTGAAGCCTTTGCTCTCAGCTACTTTCCACGCTACATCTGCAAAATCTGGAAATATAATATTGCAATCCTTGGCAGGAATTATTAGTTCCTAAAAAAAATGTCTAATCCTAATAATTACATAAATAATAGAAATTCAAGTGTTCTGAGGGACGGCAAGTTCCCCTGGAAAAGAATATTGTTTTATTGCCATGCAAGTGGCTTTAAAGTCCTCTTTGGAAACTGGCCGCTGATACAACCGAAGTCGGTAGCCATTCACTAACAGTGGTGTTCTGCTTCCATCGATTGTTAATAGTCTAACTGTTCCATTTGGGAAAACAGTATCCACTTCATACGGTCCCAGCCATCTTGTTCTCAGCTTCCCTTGAAAGTTCTCGAAACGTGAGTCGTAAAGAAGAGCCCAGTTGCCTTTCTGGAACTGCTTTTGCTTAATGGTTCTGTCATGCCATCTGCTCCTTTGTTGCTGTATCATAGTTGTTTGGTGGACGGCATCCAGTCTTTTCTCGTCCAGTTCCTGCAATTGCTGCAACCTGGCTGTCTGTGCATCAGTTAAATCAAGGTTAACAGCTAAGGCAGTTCTTAAGGTTTTAATTTCAAATTCTACAGGAAAAATAGCATTCTTTCCAAAAACCAATTCATAGGGTGAAAATCATGTTGTGTTTCTCCAGGTGGTTCTGTAGGCCCAAAGAGCCTCGGGTAACCGCTGAAACCAGTCCCTTCTATTCTCCTTTATTGTTTTTGTTAAGATAGCTTCTATGACCTTGTTTGTGCTTTCCACCTGCCCATTTGCTTGGGGGTGGTAAGGTGTGGTCATCTTATGCTTGATATGATATTTCTGAAGCGTATCTTTGAAACCGTGAGAATTAAAAGGAGGTCCTCCATCAGTGACTAATTCTCTGGGTAGTCCAAATCTAACAAAGATTTCTTCAAATAGGAATGTTAATACTGCTTCTTCATTAGCTTTGATGAGTGCTTTGGCCTCTACCCATTTAGTCATGTAATCTGTGCATACTAAAATGTAAACTCTTTGATTGGATGGAGGATTAATGGGACCTACAAAATCTAATGCCCATTTCTCAAAGGGTTCGAGAGTTACCTGAGGGTTGAGTGGCATTTCATCCCTATGGTTGGGTTGGCCCATTCTTTGGCAGCTGTCACAAGCCTTCACATATTTTTTTGCATCTTTAAAAAGTGATGGCCAGTAATATCCCATTCTAAGTACCTTGTGAGCTGTTCTTTTATCTGCAAAATGTCCTCCACAAGGACCATCGTGACAAGCTTTCAATATGTCATAAATCTCATCTTCCCCAACGCATCTCCTGATTTCTTGATCTATCCCTGTATGGAACAGACACCCGCTTATCCAGCTGTACCTAGCACTTTGCTGGATGATCTTTCTTCTTTCTCTGTGTGATAGGTGTGATGGTAATTTTCCTGCAACTAAATAATTGGCAATGTCTGCATACCAAGGTGAGTGAGCAGATACTGCAAATAGATACTCATCAGGAAAAGAATCATCTACTGGAACATTTTCATTGGTTTTTAAACGAGAAAGAAAATCAGCAACTACATTTTCTTTTCCTGGCCTATCTACGATTGTGATATCAAATTCCTGTAATAGTAATAACCACCTGGTGACTCGAGCATTAGTAATTGATTTATTCATTAAATACTTGATGGCCAAGTGGTCTGTATGCACAAAGGTAGTATAGCCAGTAATATAATGCCGAAATTTATTAATAGCATAAATAACTGCTAAAAATTCTTTCTCAGTTACTGTATAATTTAACTCAGCTGGTGTCATGTTTTTGCTAATGAAATAGATAGCATAGGGGAGATTGTTTTCTTCCTGACCCAGGACAGCTCCAATTTCCGTGTCTGAGGCGTCAGAGGAAATGTGAAAGGGTAATGCCCAATCGGGTCCTCTCAAAATAGGAGCTGTGGACAACTGATGCTTAAGTTTATTGAATGCAGTCTCACAGTCATCAGTACACTTGAATTCAGCATTTTTCATTAATAACACAAACAAAGGAGAGGCTATTTTAGAAAAATATTTAATAAATCTTCTGTAATAACCGGCATGTCCTAAAAAACTTCTCACCTCTGTTTGTGTTTTGGGGATAGGAAGGTTCTGAATCACCTGAATCTTAGCTGGGTCGACTTGGATTCCTAAAAATGAAATGAAATGACCTAATACAATGCCCTGGTTCATCATCATGTGGCACTTTTCAGTGCTCAAAGCGAGGTGTGCTTCAATACACCTCTTGAGTACTTTTTCAAGGTTTTGGAGGGCATCTTCAAAGGTCACTCCATAAGGAGTAAAGTCGTCCATGAATATTTCTAATGAATCGTTTAACATATCAGAAAAGATTCCTATCACCGCTCTCTGAAATGTCGCTGGAGCATTACACAACCCAAATGGCAGTACTCTATAGGCAAAGGTTCCCCATGGGCTGGTAAATGTGGTTTTGTCCTGATCCTGGGGTGCAATCCTGATTTGGTTGTATCCACTAAACCCATCCAAGAACGAGAAGAATTTCTTACCTGCTAAATTATCCAATACTTGATCAATAAAAGGTAAAGGGAAATGATCTTTTTGTGTTGCTTTATTTAATGATCTATAATCTACACATACTCGCCATTTCCCATTCTTCTTTGGTACAATTACGAGTGGAGAAACCCACTCGTTGTCAGATATTGGGTATATGAATCCTGCATTTAAAATTTTTTGAAGTTCCTCCTTCACAATTTCTCTGAGGTTAGGGTTCATTCTTCGTTGGGGTTGACAGACTGGTCGGGATCCCTCCTTAATGTATATACGATGAGTACATAATTCAGGGGAGATTCCTTTCATGTCTGTGTAGTCCCATGCGAATGCCTCTTTGTTTGCTTGGAGTAACTTTATTACTTTCTGTTTTTCATCCTCATTCAAATCAGGATTTATATTCAGCGTTTTACCAGGCTCAATTTCAACTGTTGTGCTCTTGGAGAAGTTACCTAGTGCTGTTTGGCATAAGTTTTCATCATTCATATTCTGCTGGGATTCCGGTTCTAGGATTGCAGCGAAGTGATTAGATGTTTCTGGGTTAACCGAAGAGGGTTCAGAAATAAAACTGCTAATTAGCTCATCTTCGGTGGAATCTTTAAAGGTCAAAGCTTGTCCAATAGTTAATATCGGTTGGGTTTCCTCATCCTCATAGTCTACCCATATAGAATTATCACTGTTAATCATGGGAGTGGCATGGAGATAGAGGGTCAGCTGTTTAGTTTCTTGACCATTGGAGATGGTCATTGATCCAGATCTACAGTTGATGAAAGCATTTGCTGTAGCCAACCAAGGTCTCCCTAGAATCAACGGATGACCCCCCAACTTTGTTTTGGTTTGTAAGACCACAAAGTCAACCGGGTAGTTCCAGGATTCTACAGAGATTATAAGGTCTTCAATGACCCCTTCAGGTTTGATCGTAGAACGGTCAGCTAGTTCTAAGATAGTAGGAGTTTCCCTGATAAAGTTTTTCAGTTGGAGCAATTGAGCTGTTTCGAGAGTCATGATGTTTATTGCAGCTCCTAAGTCTACTAAGACTTTAGAGATAAAGGTTTTTCCGACCTGGACTGTTACTGTAGGATGACCAGGGTCACCATACTTGACAGGATAATCTTTTTCAGTCATTAAGGCAGTTAATTCCCCCATCACATGAACTGTGAGGGGGTCTTTAGCCTTCCTTCCAGGTTTCTTTACACAGATGTCTCTAATAGTTCTAGCGTATATAGGAACATCCCTTAGTGCTTGCAATAATGGGATTTTGACATACAAGTTCTGTAACTCTCCTAAAAGATTGAAGGTAGGTTGTTCAGGTACTTTAGTGAGAGTTAGTCTTTCAGGGAATGGTGGGTCTACCATTTGGTCATTATTGTTAGGTGTTGTTTCTATTGTTTCAGTACTATGGTTAGCTAGTTTCTCTTTTCTAGTCTCTTCTTTGTCAGAGTCCGTGATATCATCTATAATAGGTTCAAATATTCTCCCTGAGCGGAGATGGATGTCATTACATTGCAGGGGAGGAATAGACTGACTCTGAATGTCAATAACTTGCAAGGCCTTATTATTCGGATTAGGGTTAGGTTGTACAGGCAGCTGTGGTCTCATTGCCTGATTACTCGGAGGATTATTAGATGGTAAGGAAAGAGATTGTTGTTGTTGAGGAAAAGGTATCTGTTGGGCTGCCCAGTTTGGGTTCCATTGATTAAAGTATGGTTGCTGGGGGGCCCAAGGATTCCACATAGTAGGGTCAGGAAAAGGGATATTTGGTTGCTGCATAAGTGGAAAGTTCATTGTGTTGAAGGGTGGGTATTGCATTTGATTCATGGGTGGGTAAAAAGGAGAACTATTATTCCAACGATTGAATGTTGTATTAGAGCTCGTACCTTGTCTTTGCGGCCATTGCCTCCTCTGAGTCATTAGGTACACCGATTCAGCTTCTTCTTCAGTTGTTTGCAGTGCTGCTTTGATTCCAGGCAGAGAAGGGCATTGCTGTGTTTCATGATCCTTCTCGCAGATTGTGCATATAGGCATCCTATCCAGTGGGCATTCTCTAAGTGGATGTTTCTCTCTGCATTTTGAACAGAAAATTGCCAGAGCAGCTTCTACTTCTGCCTGTTTCTTCTTGACCTGCAGAACGTCAATCTGTGAAGCAAAAGAACTTAGCATTTCAGTTTTAAATTCTTCTAATAAGTTACCTATCTCAGCTCTTGTTGCTCCTCCACTGGCTGACTTCTGAACCCTTGAATACACATTATCTCTGCTTTTCGATCTGCCTGCCGCTCCCCTTGAACACCACATACAGAGCTTAATAATTTCATCAAAGGGTTCTTTAGAAATGTCCCCTTTTCCAAGCATGTTCAGCATGTCCAGGCAATCATCTCTTACCCGTTTTAGCAGTATGGTCTTCAAAATATCTTTTCTCATATTAGGATGATCAGACCGCTGCAGATTATACTGTAATCTTTCCACGAAATCTTCCAAATTCTCGTCCTCTTTCTGGACCATTTTAAACAATTCTTCCTTTCTTTCTCTTGTCCGACAGTAGTCTTGATACTTAGCCAGAAATCCCTCTTTCATTTGGTCCCAGGTGGTGATTGCCTGAGCTCCCAAGCTCATAAACCACCTCAATGTGTTCCCTTTTAGTGTTGCTGGAAACAATTTCAGCTTCTGATTAGGACTTATGTAATCATAGCTTCTACACAATATGTCGAATTCGAAGAGGAATTCGTCCGGATCTTTGGAGGACAACCCATGGAAATTGGGTAATGCCGAGAGTGGAATATTCTTCATGGGGGTTGTTCCTCTCGGAAGTTCCCCAATAGGGAATTCCAGGGTGGAGAGCGAGTTTTCCCCTCTCCCTTCTGTTCTGTTATCCTCCATCGGTATTTTCCCTGAATCACTCGCTTTGTCTTTTGTGTCTTCTGTTTCTTCAGGTTCCTCTTCCGGTTCCTCGGTGTACTCTGGTGCTTCCAGCTTCCTCTCAGGTCCTATCACTTCCTCCGTCTGCTGGTCTGTTTGTGAGGAGTATTGGATCTGGGGTCTCTGGTAACTCGTCCTCTGTGATGCTTCGGCCTCAGAGATGATTTCGTTGATGTAAGTCTTCCTTCCTCCTTTGCCGCCTGTAAAATTAGGTTTCTTGCGTCCTCTCATACACCTGTTATTTTCACAAAGAAACCATTAATGCTTTTAGAATTCTTTAGTTGCCTTCCCCGGCAACGGCGCCAAAATGTTGGCTAGTTGAATTGTTTATGAATTAAACATTCAAGTACCACATTAATTGTCGACCAGGGAAAGTCTTTTTATTTCAAAGGCACTGCGTACTGTATGTACTTAAAGTCTAAAAGCATCGAAAGCTGTAGTATACGTAATTCTTACGCTATGTCATTACAGTACTTGTTAAGATGAAAGCAATTAATTAAAACTACGAATCTGGAAAGCAAAATAATGGACGCTCTGTTTGCAGAGGATCAGGACCCTATCCTCCAGATGGGGACGTTCAGCACCTGCCCCTATAATCAGAATTACTAATGCACACTGCACTCTCATTCACCGGTGAGAAACAAACTCAAATGATCAACGAAACAGAGTACTAGCAAAACAAAGGATACTAGAGGTAATGCTATCAAATCCAAACAGAGTACCAGAAGGAAATTATTGCACACTTACACACTTGACAGGAAAGTAAATGGGTGAATCTTGTGAGGAAGGTGGGCCCAGTCCCTCTCACAAGATTCCCCAGGAAAACGAAGACGGGATTAAGTGCTCAAAACAGTTTTATATTCATCTGCCAAAAAGATTAAATACAATAGAGTTCAGACTTGCTGATGTTCTCAGAATCTCGATTACAGACTGACCATAGACACCGACTACCCCCCTTTTCATGTAGATGTCTCCTCTTTATAGAGGAGACATCTATTACAATTGAGTATTACAGCCTATTCAGTTAACCCATCTTGTCAAAAATAAGCAATTCAGAGTGTTGTTACAACAGTATGATAATACATTCTTTTCTTGAGCTTTAGCTGTTACACGGCGGGTAACTGACTTTGACTGTCTTTTCGGGATCTCCATATTCCTTCGCCATTTCCCCATGATGTTCATGCTGACTGTGTTCTTCTTTCTTTAGACTTCCGCTTGATTATGCCACGTCAAGATTCTCTAGATAGCTGCCATCTGTTGTTTGTGGCTGTTACAAAATAGCCTGCTTTAGGTAATTGTTGTTGCTGACTGTAGCAACTACGGAGTTGCTGCTTCTGGTGTTGCAGCAACTGCGTAGTTGCTGTTTCTGGTGTTGCAGCAACTGCGCAGTTGTTGTTTCTGGTGTTGCAGCAACTGCATAGTTGCTGTTTTTGGTGTTACAGCAACTATACATTATAATTCCTGCAAGCTTAAGACAATTATTTGACAATTTAGTCAGCGTTTCCAAGGATAAGTATAAAGATATTCACGAATATGAAATAAACAATTAAACATAGACATGCGGAAGGTTACTTCATACCTTGGGGTTAATATGTCATTATAAAATAAAAGCTTTCAACTTATGACTGCAAAAGGGTAATTATACGGCAAAAGATAAGGTCAAAAATAGGTCAATTGTGAGTCCCAACATCGTCGATTTGCGACAGTAAGGGGTGAGTCGGGTCACGGGACCATATGTTTAGGATCCTGGGAATGCCAGGACAATCAGAAAGAAAATGGTCCCCTTTGCATAATCGACAAGGAGACCGAAGCTTCCGCGGAGGAGCAGAAGGTGGTTCCACTTCTGATAGCTTCGTGGTAGATACGACCTTTCCCTTAGGAGACTTCTTCTTTTTGGTCTTCTTCTTCTTCTTCTTAGCCACCTGGTTAGTGAAATCCAAGGTTTCACCAGGCGAAGTAGAAGATGAGGACGCAGCAATAGGCGAAGAAGGGAAGGGGTCCACCTTAGAATCAACATGATGTTGTTTGGGTGGAGGAGGTGGTGGTGGGATAGGAGTCATCACACTTGAGACCACCGAGTTTGAAAACAACCATACGGGTAAACCAATGGTCAACCCAAGCAAAGACAATGTTGCGATATACTGAACACCAACATTTCCAACAGAAGGAAATGGGCGAGGGTTCCCATCAGGACGAACACCTTGGCCGGTGGGCACCGGAAAGGCTGCCATTGAACGAGAAATAACCCTACTCAAGCTAACGCAAACAAAATCTAATTGGGTAATGTTATCATGGCCAATAATTTTTTAAGACACTGAACTTAACCTTTTCATTTTTTAAGAGTCGAGAAAAGGATAAAAGATGACTCTAGTCTCCTTCGAATATTTAATGAGCACGAAGTGAAAGGACGCTCACCGGCACCTTTTCGTTTAGGGAGTCCGAAAAGGATCAAAAGTGACTGCTCTGGAATTCTAGGTAGAGGGTGTGCCAAACTTTTCGCAAAACCACAGAATACTTTTTAGGGTACGGGTGGTCGATCTTCATGAATGCTGTGTTCACTGCATTGCGAATCGTAGGGCGGCTGACACAGCTTCCTATGGATAAAGGCTTTATTCCTATAGGGGTCTCCCAATATATACTCGACGGTACGTGGGAGCACAGTCCGTATTGGCAGCTATCGTTTCACCGTGGAGGAATCACCCAACCACTCGACGATAAACTACCAGGTTTAAAGACGCCGGAACACGTCTCTAACCTAGACCTCTAGAGTGTTTGCGTTATGTTCCAATGCGTTGTTATGTTCATTGAGTTCATTTTAAAGTTTATCTTTGATTATGTTTCAGTTTTTTGGTCCTACCGTATGTGATATCTCAAAAACTTCTTACATGCAAACTATATGCCAAAATTAAATCATTTGATTCGATGAATTCTATCTACAGGAGGGTTGAGATCTTTTTCACAAACGGAACGATCATTTCAACAAACAACAAAGATCCTAATGCAGCTAATAACAAGAAACGAAATTTTGTCTTTTTCTTTTTAATAGCAACAAATAACAATAAATGCTAACTACTATGATGCAAGAGATTTTTTGTTTTTCTTTCCTTTAAGATGGCATGATGCATGTAAACAAATTCTAAGAGATATACACAATCCAAGTTCAGTCAATGAGATAGAACCAATTCTGAAACACTAAAATGAACCATGCAAGCAAGGAAAAACACAAAGACTAGTGAACTCCAACGAGGCTAGAAGTGAAGTATTCAGAGTATAGAAGATCAAGCTTTAACAAAGCACTGGATAGGTGCAGAACACAACCAACAAGTTGACTGGATAATCAAGAGATCGACACTTCCCACAGAAGTCTAGACATGCAAAGTCACTAGATATCCTAGGGTTGAGACAAAAATCAATAGAAATGAGCAAACCGCTAAGGGATACAGGCTAAGACCAGTCAAGCAGAGGTTCAACACAGTTCCAGAGGCTGAAAGAGATATATAAAGAGACTGAATGAGCTTTCCACCCACACACAGGCAAAATTTACAGAGCTGGCGCGACCACCTGCACATGCAAAGGAAGAGACAGATACCAACATAAAAACTACCAAGGCACAACTATATTTCAGTCAGAAAGGAAATAAATCAACACATCACCATGATAGATAATGAGATTGGAACTATAATAGCAGTCGCTCATCAATTAATAAACAGGAAAAGTTACAACCATTGTTCTGACGTCGACCCTTCTCTTGGCTGGGCGAATAACTATATGTGTCTTGCCATGCATCTCCTCTCCGGCAACATAACCTCTCTAGCACTCACTAGCATTCCTCCAAGAACTCAAGAACTCAACATCTAACACTCCATGACCAATAATCATCACTACTATCACTCAATCACTAAATCACTAGCACTAACACTAGCTTGTCCAATGCATAATGACAAGCTTATATAGATGAAGAAGGGAGGAGGATACAATGAACCTGGACACCTTTTGCGGATTAGCAAAATCCATAAAGATGGATAAAGCTCGACAAAAGACTTTTTTATCCTCAGAAAAGCTCCATGTAATGAAGGAAACAACAGTCGGACGTGCGTTAAGGCAAAAAGCACGACTAAATTTGGTTGGCACGACTGTTGCTCTAAGACAGAGTGCCAATGGTCGCGCCCTCTTTTGAGGATCTCCATCATTGGCGCGGGTAGGATACTGTGGACTTGCGCCAATGGAAAAAGAGCACTTTTTAGGGATAATCTGCAGAAGATGTCTTCAGGGAACATGGAGTACATACTCAGGGGAACATAATTCAAGTGTTCTTAGACTTTGTCACTTCTTATAACTCCCGGGATGGGTCCTCCAAGGTACGAAAAGAGGAGTAACAGGGATGGTGACAAATTACTGTGTAACACTCAACATGGACCTGAGGTAAAAATTCGCAAGACCCAGAAAGCTACAAAGCTCTATTAGAGTGGTTGGGGCCAGCCAATCCTAAATCACTTGTATCTTGGTTGGGTCCACACACACACCCTTCTCATCAATTATATACCCTAGATATTTAACATAGGTCATGCCAAAAGTGAATTTATCCAAATTGGCACACAATTTCTGTTTTCGTAGGGTTTAAAGGAATTTTAGAATATGGTGGAGGCAGTCTTCCCAATTCTAGCTGAAGACCAAGATGTCATCTAAATACACCACCACAAATGCATTAGTGAAGGGTCGCAAGATTTCATCCATCAATCTCATGAAGGTTGTGGTAGCATTTATCTACAACATTTTCCTCTATCTGGCCCTCAAATATGGGAATATCAAAGTTAACTTGTACCTTAAAAGGAGTGGCACCTCTAGAGCTACTCCTGGATGAAGATGCATCGCATATGGGTAGCTGTCGAAGGATCTGGGAAAATTTATCCATTATCTCATTCATTTGTTGCTCGAGGGCTTCCTTAAGAAATATTTTGAATCTCCTTCCCTCTTTCCTTTCTTTTCTTCTGACGTGGGATTTCGTCGGGTTTTGCGAGGCTAGTCTTGCAAAGGTTCAACCAATTCGAGCCCTAAATCCTTATACCCTGACCTTGGTGGGGACATGCAAGGAATATAAGAGAAAGAGAAGACCACTTTGATACCAATGATCTGGACTTATGCAAGAAACACAACAAAATACAAAAATACCCATATACACAAACATGCAGAAAAAATAAAACTTCATTTCATTAATATCAAAGAACCAATATATGCTTACATACAAAAATAAAAATAAACTATCTCGGGCAATGGTAGCTTATCTATGAGAAGAGAAGTGGAGGCTACATGCCTATGAACCATGCTACAATGAGGGTCAAGGACCTATTTATTATTGAAAAACAAGGGAAATTCGTAACCCCAGGGGATGGAATGCCAAGAGCTTATGGGCCTCATTGGGGTTAGTTGGGCAGCCAAATTCCTAGGGTTGTAACCCAGTCATATTATCTCTGTTTGCGGTGTATGGTACTTTGTTGGAAATATCTCTCCTATTACTATAGGATTTGCGACAAGAGCAATGGGCCTGCTTTGGATCTCAAAACAATTCCGTTTAGGGAGTCAAAACTTCTCCGGAAGTTGAGAACCCATAAAATTACTAAAAATAGTAAATGTTGAAAAAAGTAAGGAAACAGATGAAACAAACTAGAGGTCTAGGTGGAATAAGCAAGTGTCCATCAATATCCACCTGGATTATGTGACCCTTGGGCTTCTAGACATTTTACATTTTCTCTTTTTTCGGAAATACAAAATTTCATTCCACAAATTGTGGCAAAATACATGGACAACATAAGACTTTCTTCATGACACTTTGAGAAGCCAAAATTTAGTGAATGTGACATAAGACTTCATTGTAATGTATTAGCTCTAAGTTCCTATATTTGTTGTTATGTCTTCAGTTCTTCATGATAGATCTGACTCGTACTTTAACTTCACCCTCCAAAGGGTATGGATAAATATTGGAACCTTTTAGGTCAACATGAGTTTCCATCTATCTATAGTTTAAGATTCCTTTATTCCTACATGATAGAATATTTGTGTCTTATATCAATAAGTTTCCTTGTAACCTCTTCTTGATGACCTCCTTGAGCATCATTTTTCCATGTTAGGATGATAGCACCTGGAAATGAAGTTCATTCATGATAAGATAATATGAGTACCAAAATCACCTATTCTATCTTTGTTTGCTCATGCGAGGCTGAATATGATGGGAAAATGCACAGGGCTTAAGGGAGAGGTCTTCTTAGGTGCAGAGTGCAGGACTAGGAGGCAAGGAATGAAGGACGGGGCACTAGGAGTGTGCAGCGTTTAGTGTTACGTGAAGAGGAGGCATGCTTGTGTGCATTGTGCAGGTCCTAGAGGAAGAGATGACAATCTTTCTTACTAAGAATGAAAAATTCCTAGTGCTTGATAAGAGCCTAGGTGTTGCACATTTAAGCACTTCAAGGGCTAAAGGATGGCCCTACTCCTCACTGAAAGTGTGCAATTCCCAGAGAAGGAAAGGGTGGTCAAGGCGTTGCGCATATGGCAAGTTCAGGAGACAAGGGTGGCAAGCTTGGGCACTATAACAACACAATGCATAGTGGTTGAGAAATAGGCTTTAAGGACTACATACTTCAGCATTGTAAAGGCCTAGAGATGGCCTTACTATCCATTGAGAATGCATAGTGCATAATTCAAAGCAAGGTTTGTCCAACCTTGTGAAATTGAAAGTGTAAGCAACAAGGTTGAGTGATTGTGCTCTGAGATTGCTCAATGTGCAATGAAGGAGGTTTTCCTCAAGAGGGGCATAATGCACAGGCACACAAGGTAAATATCTCATCACTAAGGCTTAGGAATGTGTAGTGCACTCATCACTTGGCTTGAAGTTGAGTGCGCTCATGACTTGCGTAAGAGGTGAGGACAGGGAAGAGCTCAAAAATTGACTAAGTTTGCTCAGATGAATGAGACAAGAGAGTGAGAGCACATAATAGGTCTTAAACAATGATAATGCACACATAGACACCCATGCACATGAAAATAAAATACATAATACCTAAAACCAACATGTATACATTAAAATGACACTCATCTCCAAGTGCAAAATTTAAAATATATCTTCACGATAGAAGTTTCAATTGTAACCAAAATGTGTGTTATGCCATGATAATGTGTCAATCTCATGTTCTAATAATAAATGGGATCAAATAATGCAAGAGAGTGTGTTAGAGCTACTTTTGGAAGGTGTGCCAAGGTGCTCTTAGGATGTGTGAAAATAAGTGAAAGTGACACATGCAAAATAAAAAATAAACACAAGCAACACATGCAAGAGAGAAATAAAAAAAACATGACACATGCAAAAGATAGAGGAAACAAAAAAAACACATGTAAGAGAGAAAGAAAGAAAAATCGACACTTGCAAAAGAAAAAACAATAATTGAGAATCTCACCTGAAAGATGGGGCATTTACAACCATGAGAGAGACAATACTCCTTGTGCTCCAAAAGTGAACAAAGCTCAAAAGCGAAATATGAATGTCAAAATGAGCTTTGGACTCAATTCTTTATATAGGGAGAGAAGACATGTGATTGGGGTTAATATTTGTGAGTAAGCTTAGTGCATGTTGAGAAACTAGGAGTCAAGATTGAATTGACTGCCACTAAGAGGTGTGATAGCACTGACTTGAAGAAGGAATTTGTCTTTCAACAAAGAGTGTACAATCACTATCTATATAGGATTCCCTTACACTATCTCTAGAAACTGAACAAATTAAGCATTTTCTCAAGAAAATATCAGAAAGTTCCATTAATATGTAGTGGAGGAGGAGGAGGAGTTGCTTCCATGGCTCAATGTCATAGGCAACATCCAAGATTCGCACAAATTATTTTGTTGTTCGTGAACATCCACACTTGGAATTCTTTCTACATTTGGATCATTGCCTCCTACCATGCCTTCTAGACTTTTATTTTCTCTAGCTTAGGGGATGGGGAAGTATTTCTACTCCCTTAACGATTTATGTCACTTCTATGTAGTATTATTTGTGGCATGGAATATGCATGTGTAGGGACCAATTTTGTGCTAGACTGCTCCAATAAATTTTCGCAATGTAACTTCTTTCCTTCAATCTAAACTAGTTTTTATTCCCTCTTTGAATCTACCTTCAAATACAAAAAGGGTAGTCTGAATTTGAGGTGAAAAAGTGAAAAAAGCAAAGACTTTGTGTGTTTTAGTAGACCACACACCTTTTTTGAAGCTTTTGTTACCTCTTAATACATGACCATAATGTAAGGCAATCAATGCTTAGCACAAACTAATTTCACATGAAGAGATTATTTCTATAGGGAGGTAACTCCTTTGTATTGTGCATGGCTCACATAGCCCAATTCACAATGAAAATAGTTTTAGCTCCTCTTTTCGTCCCTCCAACATCTATTCTCACCTCCAACAACTCCTCTAGGAATACTTATGCAACATAAACTTCAAATATTTACATCCATGATATGGTTCGAATGATGCCTTTAATGATAGTAACAATAACATCACCCTTCTCTGTTGCAAGTTTTTTGTGTCTCTAACTCTTTCTAGTCCTTCATAGTTAAACCCCAACCACATTGACGATGAAAATCACAAAATTGATAGACATGTCTACAAAATTGTGTGTTATCTTTAAAACATGATGGCTTTCATAGAATGATGCATAACCAATATACTCTAAAACTCAAAATTATCTATCCTACTCTCCCATGTTCCTAGACTCTCCGAAGAACAATTCAGATCCATCCTTGTTCTCATACCATGTTAATATGGGAGAGTAAACGCTATTGCACAAATAAAAAATTGTAGAGAACTAAGATAGGAAAACTACCTTGGACACACAATCCTTCAATTGAGAAAAATATCTCAATCTCATACCAAACTAGGAAGCTAACTACGATTGAAGAGAATATCTCAAACCAACTAAGATTCAACAACTTCCTACATAACAGGAACAAAATTCTTGTTGTAGAGACTAAAAATATACCAAGTATGAGAAATAGATTTAATAATAAAATATAATCACGTAAGCATAAGAGAAGTAGGATTTACATAGTCCAACTTCCTCTACCACTATCAATATCTTTACGTGGTACTTCTCCACAAAGGTTTACCATAACTATGCTATTTAAATAGGAATAAGTGTATAATATATTAATTTGGAATAAAATACCATCAATAAGAATATATTATTGTAATGTTAATATCATATTTACAAATATGAAATAAATAGTAATGGTAAGAAATATAGGACCCATAAACATCACTATAAAATTCCCAATTATGTTTGTATTAAAGTGGGGGGAATTTAAATCAGGTCTTTATACTTTGAAGGAATCAAAATTTTTTACTAGCAAACATTTTTGTTCATTAATGTTTCATTGCACTAAAGGAAGCAAAGTGCAATGTTACACAATCTAGTATGAGGGGCACGTGTAATTATATGCATCTAACCCTAATATGTAACATGTGGCATGAGATAACTAGTGTAGTATTTAAAAATAATAATAAGAAGAACTTAATATAGATTAGATCTATCAAATTAATGCTAAAAAGCTAAAAATTGGAAAAATTAAAAATAAAACTCATATATATATATATATTTGCTAGAATATGTAAATGGAGGGTAAGGTGATGGAAACTTGGTAACCTCTAAAAAATTGAATGGATTTAAACTAGTGAATATGATTTAAACCGGCCTTTGGAGTTTTGGTGTTTGGAATCAATTTGCCAAAATTCCCACCCCTGTTCTACCTATAATATACCTTAAAATCTTAATGTTACCATTATTAATTTAGTAACAATGAGTATAAATTTTCATGTTCAAATTTAAAAATAGATAAAAATTTTATATTATAATTGAAAAAATAATTTGTTAATAGATAAAAAAATTAGATCTCTTATTTTACATTTGGTGTCATTTATCCCATCTCATTGGTAAAGTTGACTAACCCTGAACTATCATCCTAAAAAAGTTGGCGGCACAGATCTCATATTGTTTATGTAGGCACTCTCCCATAGGTTTTTTTTGTCTCAACATGTTTCCACAACAGGTTCACTGAGTCGGCCATGGCCAGAGACTTTTCAGCGAGATGCCTCAACACCAGTTATCAAATTTGATCAAGTCAGAGCCCTTCAAAGGACCTTTGGCACGTCATAGAAGAAGAAGAAAATTTTACTAGTAAAAAAAAACAAAATTAAAATTTGAATTTGCCATTTCAAAAAATGGAATAATATTATAAATTTTTTAAGAAGGGTTGTTAAGTTGTCAACCCCCATTTTTTTTTTAATTTCATTTTTTCTGAAATCCGACTTTGGGAATTCCAATTTCCAACTATCGCTGCACTGTGCGTCTATCACAAATTACAATGGTTTAACTCGTGAATTTCCTCTCTCAAGTGATGTTAAATCCCATTTTAGAAACAATAGTTTCTTACTTGCTCCCATTTCATAAACAATAGTTTCCGAGTTGCTCCCATTTCAAAAAGAACAGTTTCCTTTTGAGTTGTGTTTTCTAATTTGTACATAAAGCTTTCCATGCTAGTTTTTTCAAAAAGTCAGTGATGGTGCCTAGTAATCATTATGGAATCTGCCAGATCATCTTTCAAATTTCAAGAATCTTGATGGTCGAGATTTGTGATATTAACCACCTAGGGTGAGCCAATGCAGAACGGAGAGGAAAGCATTTCTGAAACAAAGGTATTTCAGTGAAACACATTAGCTTTTTCCTTCGTTGAATGGATAAATGAATTAGCTCGTTCCTCTGTTGAATGGATGGATAAGGTAAGAGAGATTTTCACTTTAGTTTCTTCATATTAATGTGAACAACAATTGGAATCTATGGTTTCTGTTTCAGTAATTATTTTTTTCACATGGGAAAAGTCACACTTTCTTTATTAATAAAGAAACTGCATTTTGCAGATGTGTCGCATATACAATATTTAGGCATGGCCTGTCCATCATCAAAACATTCAAAAACTGTGTTTCACCTCGTGTGAGGCTTTTTCATATGAAAAGTCTATATGTATACTGTGGAGCTCTTCACAAAGAGCCTTCTACTGTCTGTACTAAAGAAAATAAAAACGGTGATAATTACATTAGGCTTTCGGCTACAAATCCAAAAAGCAAAAAAACAATCTCAATTGAAAATATTTCATGTTCCAAGCTCTATGAACGGCCTATGGTAATATTTCTAGTTGTTGTCGTCTCTTCCTCCATGATCAAGCAATTAGTGTTGTCCCTGAGCACCGCCTCCTTGGATAAGCTGTCAGCAACTGAGTTGTGTTCCCTGTAGATGTGACAGCAAGGGAAGACGTCAAAATGAGATATGAGTCTGTGTGTTTCATCCAAAATGTGTTGTAAAGTGTATGTATTGTAGTGAGCTGTTTTATTTATCCAATTGCAAATAATTTGTGAGTCTCCAAATAACTGTAAATGATGGCAGTTTTTGGATAATGCAAAATGAATGAGGTTTTTTGCCGAAATGAGCTCTGCAAAATTGTTTGTTCCCCTTCCCAGACCCATTTGAATTTTGAAAACATGGGATACAGATAGATGAAGTATAGACCCCCCACCACATCCCATCTCCTATGCTGATCCATCAAAATAAGCCCATGGATGGGCTGGGTTGATGACTTCTGGTGTAATGTTCCTATGGGTCGGCTAGTCTTCCTCTTTGGGTATGGAACTGTAATCGGCTAGAAGCCTGGAGGTAATGGAGGGCCAGTGAGAGGGTCTTTGATGGAAAATGGCTTGATTCCTGGCTATCCATATGGCCCAACTAATGAGAAGCGGTATTTTTTTTAGTCTGATAGAGTTTGAAGTGCACCAAATGTTCCAAGCTTCAGAGAGAATAGGACACTGCCATTTCAAAGTGGAAGAGATTGTTATGAAACCAGCTCAAGAAAAGATAGAAAAGAAAGATCAGCGCCTTAGAATTCAGCCTCTTCGAGGGGGCAACCTCCTTTACATTACATAAATGAACAATTCTTGGATGATACAAATGACAAAACCTCCTTTCTATATATAGGAGTCTAAGGAGTCACAATAGAATCCAGCCGACCTAACAATAATAATATAAAGCCACAAAAATAACAATAGAGGGATTCTATGGGGCACAGAAATAACAATATGGGGGTAATAGGGGCACAAAAATATAAATAAGGGGTATAACTACAATAGTAATGGGGTAATCACTAGTATTATAGGGACCCAACATGCCCCTCTCCTTCAAAAAAGTGTTGTCCTCAACGCTTGAGCAGTTCTGGATACTTATGCATAAAATTCTCATCCCCGCATGTGGAATCTTCAGCAGATAAGTTCTTCCACTTGATAAGATACTCCGAAATTGATCGATTTCGTAGCTGTCGAATTCTTGTTTCTGTGACTGCTTCCGGTTCCAATATAATTTTTCCTTCCTCGTCAAGTTCTGGCAATATTGTTTGAACTGGGAGCTTGTCGCCTATAACCTTCTTTAAACATGAAACATGGAAAACTGGGTGCAATTGAGAAGCTGCAGGAAGCTCCAATTTGTATGCCATAGTACCAATCTTTTCCAACACCTTGTACGGACCATAATACTTTGGTGATAATTTATTATCCTTCTTAGCTTGCTTTAGGGACATTTGCTTATATGGTTGTAGCCGTAGGAATACCCAATCACCTACATCAAAACTTCTTTCACTGCGATGTTGATCTGCCTGTTGTTTCATTCTATTTTGTGCCAACACGAGGTTATCCTTTAAGAGTTGGAGGACTTGTTGTTGATGTTCGATGTGATGTTCCACTGCCTGAACCTTAGAATTTTCTCTTAAATATGATGTGATTGATGGTGGTTGGTACCCATAAAGTGCCATAAATGGGGTCATTTTTGTTGTTGTATGGAAGGAAGTGTTATACCACCATTCAGCCAGAGGCAACCATTTGACCCATTGTGTCTGTTTATCAGATACAAAGCAACGAAGATATTCTTCCAAACATTTGTTTACTATCTCAGTTTGCCCATCATATTGAGGATGATAAGATGAGCTATGAGCTAACTGAGTACCAAGACAAGAAAATAATTCTGTCCAAAAATTTCCAGTGAAAATGGGATCTCTGTCACTTACAATAATCTTTGGGTTTCCATGTAGCTTTTGAACTGTTTCCATAAATGCAGTAGAAACTGTACTGGCTTTAAATGGATGTGATAATGCACAAAAGTGTGCATACTTGGTAAGTCTGTCAACTACCACCATGATGACACTCTTTCCCTCAGACTTGGGTAAACCTGTGATAAAATCCATTGAAACCTCCTCCCAATGTTGGCTTGGAATGGATAAAGGTTGTAATAGACCCGGTGCCTTAATTGTTTCAACTTTATTTTGTTGGCAAACCAAACATTCTGCCACAAACTTTTGAATATCTGATTTAAGGCCATCCCAAAAAAGTTCCTTCTTAACCCTGTGGTAAGTTTTTAAAAATCCTGAGTGCCCTCCTAAGGGAGAAGTGTGCAATTCCATAAGAATCTTTTGTTTTAGCTGGGAATTCTTACAGAGGTATAAGCGATCTTTGTACCATAACGAATCATTTTTCCAGCTAAATGTATCAGAAGTACTAGAATCTTGTTGTAGCTTTCGAATAAGTGCCCACACTTCTTCGTCATTCTTCCATTCCTCCTTTGCTTCGTTTATCCAATCTGGTTGGATAATAGAAATGGCACACAACAATGCTTCCATAACCTCATCCTTTCTTGAGAGTGCATCTGCCACCACATTTTGCTTCCCTTTTTTGTAGATGATTTCAAAGTCATAACCCAACATCTTTGTGACCCACTTTTGTTGCTCTTCAGAGGATAATCTTTGTTCTAAAAAGTATTTAAGGCTATCATGATCCATTTTTACCTTGAAGTGTCTTCCCATTAGGTAGGGTCGCCATTTCTTAAGTGCATGGAGTATTGCCAACATTTCCTTCTCATAAATAGCTTTGCTTAAAAACTTTCCCTTGATTGGACGACTTTCAAAAGCAATGGGTCTTTCATCTTGCATTAGAACAGCACCAACTCCATTTCCTGAAGCATCACATTCCACAATAAAGGTTTTTGTGAAGTCCGGTGTAGCTAAGACCGGTGCTTGGCACATTGCCTCTTTAAGATGTTTAAAGGCCTTTGTTGCTTCCTGAGTCCATGAAAATGAATCTTTCTTCAATAATGTTGTTAGAGGTGTTGCTATTCTCCCATAATTCTTAACGAACTTGCGATCATACCCTGTCAACCCAATAAATCCTCGCAGATGCTTTATAGATGTGGGGATTTTCCATTCCTTAATGGATTTAATTTTGCTAGGGTCTACCTTAACTCCTTCATGAGATACAATATGACCCAAATATTCCACCTCCTGGACTCCAAAGAAACATTTGGATCTTTTTGCATATAATTGTTTCTCCTCCAATAGTTGTAGCACCTTGTCAACATGTTCAACATGATCCTTCCAAGACTTGCTGTAGATTAGTATATCATCAAAAAATACTAACACAAATTTTCTAAGGAATGGTTTGAAAATTGAATTCATCAAACCTTGAAATGTTGAAGGTGCATTGGTAAGGCCAAAAGGCATGACCAAAAATTCATAATGACCCTCATGAGTTCTAAATGCCGTTTTCGGAATGTCTTCAATCTTCATTCTGATTTGATGATATCCCGAACGAAGATCCAACTTGGTGAAGTAAATTGATCCATGCAATTCATCCAGTAATTCATCAATGACAGGAATGGGGAACTTATCTTTAATAGTGAGCTTGTTGAGCTCCCTATAATCTGGACACATGCGCCATGATCCATCCTTCTTGTGCACCAATACTGTTGGAGCTAAGAAAGAACTTTGACTTGGTTGAATTATACCAGCCTCTAGCATTTCTGCAACCATACGTTCAATTTCACTTTTTTGGACATATGGATATCTGTACGGCCTGATGTTTGGAGGAACACTTCCTGGAATCAGATGAATAGCATGATCATGATCACGCATAGGTGGGAGACCTTTGGGAGTCTCAAATACCTTGGAATGATTGTCCAGGACTTTTTGGAGATCTGGAGAAATAGATGATTCCAATGTGGAAACATCTAGCGAACATAATTGTGCAATTACACCTCTTTGCTCCTTTTTTAGAAGATTTGTCATGTCATTAGAGCTGATTATCTTTCCTGGTTTCCCTACAATACCCCTTAATTCAACTTCCTTTCCTTCCACAGAAAATTTCATGAAAAGTTATTGAAAATTAAAAGCTATTGTACCCAAGGATTGTAGCCATTGGACTCCTAGTACAACATCAGCACCTCCCATTTGAATGGAAAGCATTGGGCTAGTCAATACATATTCTCCCATGGATAGCTTGATATTCTGGCACTTTCCAGAACAATTTATTGTTCCTCCATTTGCAATCATCACTTGACACTCTGGTGCTGGATATAGGAAGAAATTCAATTCTTTTGCTACCCTACAATGAATAAAATTGTGGGTGCTTCCTGAATCAATCAACACTATTACCTTTTTCTTCTTGCTTTGTCCTTCAATCTTGATAATTTGAGGAGTGGTAATTCCCGCCAATGCATTACAAGATATGGTCGGATTTATTTGTTCATCATCTAGGCTTTGTTCCTGAAATATATCCTCTTCTTTTGACCTTTCTTTCTCCTTTTCTTCTTCCTCTTCACAATCTATGTAGAATAATTTCTTCTCAGCACACTTATGACCTTTTGTGTATTTGCTATCACAATTGTAACAAAGCCCTTTTGCTCTTTTTTCTTCCAATTGTTGTGGTGTCAACCTTGTAGGTTGTGGAAGACTATGGGAAACAACACTTCCGTCTTTATAGTTGTGAATGGTATGCTTCCTAGTTGCCATAATTTTGCTTTCCATTTTTCTTGCTAACCTGAATGCCTTCTCTAATGAATCAGGTTCCAAAAGGCGCACATCATGTTGGATATTATCCTTTAAAGACCCTATGAACACATCAATCCTATGCTCCTCTGGAATATCTTTTACCCTTATGTTCAATTTTTGAAACTCCTCAATGTGCTCCATTATTGAACCCTTTTGTTTGAGACTTATCAATTGGCTAAAAAAAGTGTTGCTTTTTGTATCCTCATAATGTGCTATCAATTCTTCCGTAAAAATTGCCCAAGTGATAAACTGTTTACGAGAACAAAGCCATTGATACCATACAAACTGATTTGGTTCCAAATATAAAGTTGCCATACGTACCTTTTGTGTGTTTTGCACATTATTGAGATCGAAGAATTGCTCCATCTGTAATATCCATGTGGCGGGATCCTTGCCATCAAACTTCCTCATATCAATTTTTGGAACATGGTGAGTCTTCGATCCAACATTAGAGTCTATGGAATCATGATTAACATTTCTTTTGTTCTCATCATGAGTTTCCTTTAGTACTCTTTCACCCTTAGTGACCATTTCTTGTAGCAACTTATTCATATTTATCTTCAATTCGTCCATGTCTGTCTTCAAATCTATCTTCAAATCATCCATCTTAGCTTCCACGTCAATCATCTTAGCTTCTACGCCTTTCTTTAAACAGTCCATCTTAGCTTCTACGCCTTTCTTTAAACCATCCATCTTAGCTTCTACATCTTTCTTTAAACCATCCATCTTAGATTCTGTTCCTTTTTGTGCAAGGGACAGTTGTTGCACTTGGTCTTGTAATTTTGATATATCATGTTGCATTTCTTCCTCTTCTTCATGAGTCATGCTAGAGCTTTCAAGTTCCTTACTAGGTGTTTGCATTTTCTTTCCTCGGGGCATCAGTTACCGATAATAATGCTCTACTATGCCCTTTGAATTCCTTCAAAATAAATTTTCAAACCAAGCTTAAGCAAAAATTTAAGAAAATATACACACATTTTTTCACTTTGTAGGAGCTCGATATTGCCTCTGATGTATCTCTGTACTTTCCACTCATCTACTTTTGAATTTTTGAGATGTAGTCGCCCTCTGTGTCCTCTTTCCAGTGCCACAAGTCTGACCCAAATTGGATTCTCCAAGAAGAGTTATGTGAAATCTCCCACAGTGACTTGCTAATAGACTAGTTCCGTCGAGCGAACTTGTACGACGTGCCACGAGTCATTGTTTCGACCTTTGGATCTGAAACACACATACAAGAAACTAAAGTCCGTCCTATTTCTGTACCGTTTTACGAAATTTCAATCCGATCCTCAGAGAGAAAGTTATGACGATTTTCCCCATGTCACCTGTTTTGAATGTAATTCAGGAGTCTGCAAAAATACCAACTTCCTCAGATCATATCTCCGAAAATATCGCGCGAAAAGATCTGAAATTCGGACCCAAGGTTCAGCGCCAATTCTTCTCAAATGGGTTTTGTTTTAGACTTCTGAAACGTCACAGAAAAAAAGTTATATCGAAAATGCCACGATGACCTGTTTGGAGCAGCGAAACCCTAGAATCCAAAGCTCTGATACCAAATGTTATGAAACCAGCTCAAGAAAAGATAGAAAAGAAAGATCAACGCCTTAGAATTCAGCCTCTTCGAGGGGGCAACCTCCTTTACATTACATAAATGAACAATTCTTGGATGATACAAATGACAAAACCTCCTTTCTATATATAGGAGTGTAAGGAGTCACAATATAATCCAGCCGACCTAACAATAATAATATAAAGCCACAAAAATAACAATAGAGGGATTCTATGGGGCACAGAAATAACAATATGGGGGTAATAGGGGCACAAAAATATAAATAAGGGGTATAACTACAATATTAATGGGGTAATCACTAGTATTATAGGGACCCAACAGAGATCGAACCCAGGAAGCCATTCCATAGATCTTGAGTGAGAGGGCAATTTAGGAAAAGGTGTTCTATATCCTCATTGTCGCTTTTGCAGAGATGGCACTAGAATGGCCCTGCAAAAGATCTTTTCATCAAGTTGGCCCCAGTCGGGACTTTGTTGCGGAGGATGGACCACATGAGCAGTTTAGTTCGAGGGGGCGCCTTCAACTTCCACATCTGCTTCCACCACTGAGCCAGATCCGGTGGTTTGTGCCTTTCCATCAGTACTTGGTAGCCTATCTTGGGGGAGTATATACCATGTTTAGCATGTGCCCAGATAAGCTCATCCTCACCCTCGGTTATTCTAATGTGGGTCTCCATCAAAGAATTTGTATAATTGTGCCATTCCTGCTGCCAACATCCAGGGATATTCAGATCGTTTGTAGTTCTCCAAGCTTGTTGAAAGATGTTAGTGTGTGCCTCGTCTGCAATCTGATTGATGTGCACTATTCCATTGGCCTGTAGGTGTCCTTGCAGGTCTTTCGTGAGCGTGTGAGTGTTTCCACAACCCACCCAGGGGTCAGTGCCTATCTGTATCTTTTTCCTTGATCTAATTCTCCATGTCAGGCTGCTGCGAATGAGCTCCTTCGTGTTGTTGACAGCCTTCCAGATAATAGAGATGTTATTCTGCCTGGTGTCTTGTTTGATCCAATCTTGTACACTTGCTGGATGGATGTATTTAGATACTACTACCTTCATCCAAAGGTTGTTGTTATTTAGCAGTTGCCAACCTAATTTTGCAGCCAAGGCTTGTGAGAAGTTATCCAACCTCTTGATGCCCCATCCTCCCTAGCTCTTTGGAAGGGCCAATGATTCCCAGCTCGTCCATGCAAAAATTCTCCTGGGCTGATTCCCTTTCCATAAGAACTTACAGCCTAGGTTTTGTAGGCAAGATAGGATACCTCTGGGAATCCATGCCAGAGTCATCCAATAAACTGGGGTGGCTTCTAAGACAGCCTTGATGAGTACCAGCCTCCCTGCCCTAGAGAGGTATTTGTGGTACCAGATATTGAGCCTCTTCTCCACCTTCGATATGAGCCATGTCTAGTCTGCTATCTTGTATCCAAGGGGTTTTAGCCTATATCCCAGGTGTTAGGGCCTAAATCTACCTCAGGCTGAGAAAGGCAGGTCTAGGGTAACATCAAACCACACTTAACCTGGTAGCTAGCCCTACCAGGTTGGGAGAGGGCTCTCTCCTTGTCAATCTCAAAGAAAATATGGCAAGTAATGCTTGAGATGACTGATAAGAATACTAATTTTAGGCTAGTTATACTTGCTTAGAGGAATTTTATTGATTTTAATGGTTGGTTGTTGGATCAAATGAGGAAGGCAGCTTTAGGTCTGGGAAATCAACTCATATTTGCAGAGGTTTCTATGGGGCGAGGTAGGAAAGTGTTTTATCACTTTGAAATGAATGTAATGGTGATTCTAATGATTGGTGAGGAGCTGGAGAGGGCATGCAAGTGTCATGAGTCCTCTTCAAACAGTAGAAAACATGTAAAACTAAATAAACCCCAAGGTAGAGCACTGAAACACCAATGAATTCCACCTTTTAAACTTGATTCATTTAGTTATGCAAAAAGAGAGAGATGATGACACACATAAACATAAGATCAACTGAATTACAGAGAAGAAAAGAATGCTAATTCACATTACCACAAGAATCCCACAAAATGCTGCAAAAACCTGGTTTATTTCCTTGCCAAACTGCAGAAGTGATGAACAATAGTGCTCAATGCATCCACACGCGTCCAACCCTAACAAATGACTAAGAAAGCACAAGATATAGGTATCAAACCAACTATGCTAGCCATCAAGGGTCGAATCCATGAGTCAAGGAGCTGTTTCAACAAGATCTAAACTAAGAACTGAAAAATAGGTAGTGGAACAGCTTGCCTCTAAAACTATGGAAACTTATTCATTCATGATCAAAACAACTCTAACTGATGTATCTACCTCCTTAAGTAATTTTTCATCATTTTTACATCATAGTACATCAAGTTACATCATATTACATCATGAATTTACCAAAGAGAGAAGAAAAAGTCAAACTAGTAGAAAACTAGGCGAAATTTTGAGCAAACACGCAAAACTAGCAAATTTTTCTCCTATGCGTAGCGCCACTGATTCTATGCATAGTTCTTTTTCCAGGCCAGTTTTGGAAGGCTTCCCGAAGTCCAAATTAGTTGCAGAATAGCTCATTAGGAAGCCTGGTGAGTCTACTTTCTGGGACAACTTGAATTTTTTGATTTGGAGTCCATTTGCCCCTTAAAAAATGCAATCTCCCAAGACTGCTTCCTGTGTGGCAAAAAGTGGAAGAGAGGGAATTTTTTGGGTGTTTTTGGCCCTTTTGGAGGTCTAGAACCTGTCGAAACTTATCAACCATTTTTGAGCATGCATAACTTTTCATGGTGATTCCAAAAATCTAATTTTTTTTGCAAATGGAGACCCCTATCAAAACCGACGCTATGCACCTGCTGAAAAAACCTGTTTTTTGCCTCAAAAAATTCAAAAATGACAACAACTTCACCAAATTTCTTGAAATTTAGCATGAGTGATCCTTTTTATGTGCTATGCTGGGCCAATGATTCTTTAGCCAAGATGTTGAGCTTATCTTGCTCATTTTTTCTCCTCAAAGCTCTCTTTAGTTTGGCCTTTAACCTCTTCACCCTTGTTTTGCAAATTTTATTCCGGGTCAAGTAGTGATAGGCCATATGGCGCAACATTTTCTTCTCCTTATTAGCCTTATAAAGAAGCTTCTCAAGGAGGATATTCACTCTTTCCAACCATGATTCTCGGTCACCCTCTATTTCTTGCTCTAGTGAATTTAACTTGATTTTCCTTCTTTTTGCCACTTGGGGGTTTTCCCTTATGGTATGCAGCTCCATGATAGTTTGTTTGTCCTCCAGTCACTTATTCTCTTGCTCAAGGAAGTTAATGATCCATTTAGCCCTCTCAAGGTCAAGTGAAAAGGCTTGGATCTTAGCTTCTTTCTCCTTGATGATCACATCCTTGAGTTTTGAGCTTTGAGGGCCCAAATCAAAGTCATCCTCCTCAACCAAGAAAAAATCTTTGTCTTGCCCTTCAGAAGGTCGCTCATCATGCAATTGTTGCTTTCCTTTGTCATGTACCTGTTCTTCTAAAGAAGAAGGCAAAGCCCCTTTCACCCCAGGTGAAGATAGCATTTTCCTATGATCTGGTGAAGAAAACGAGACCCCTTCCACCCTTGGTGGACATAATACTTGTTTGGCAGCTGCAAATAGTCTCCTTGTGCCTTTCTCATAAGTGACAAACACTGGCACACCTATAGTTTTAGTCTCATGAACATCTGGATGCTTTGAAGGCCCTCCTTCTCTTGAAGCACCGATGAAGTCACCTGAGGGCTTTTGAAAACCTCATGTGCAATGAAAGTATCCCATGAAAGATTCAACAAGCTTAGCTGATGCAAAACAACAATTTTAATCAATTAGAAATGGTAAATGCTACTGAACTGCTAAGGAAGAGGTTTCCTTTGCACATAATGAGCCATCTTCTCAATATTCCTGCATATAAACTATGGGATGTTCATCATCCTCACTCTTGTGAAATGCATCAGCAATCTAACATGGTATGTATATAGACGGGAAAACCTCCCCTCACAGGTAAAATACTTGATGATGAGTTTCATGGGTGGAGCATAAGTATCTCGCAAGTATTTGAAAGGAAAGACCCTACTGATTTGCCTCTGATAACTAGCCTTGATGTAAGGCTCATAATGCTCTCTGCCCACATGTTGCCCCCTTATTCCACTGTTCACCCACATTAGGGATGCATGTTGCCACTGC
The DNA here is from genome assembly GCA_031772625.1 of Pinus tabuliformis. Classification (NCBI taxonomy): domain Eukaryota; kingdom Viridiplantae; phylum Streptophyta; class Pinopsida; order Pinales; family Pinaceae; genus Pinus; species Pinus tabuliformis. The sequence goes on along the minus strand of CM062804.1, from coordinate 1,108,705,401 downwards.
TATGGTTTCAGGTGTCAAGGTGAAAGAGACACCAGCTAGGTTCACATGGCCATTGTGAAGATGAAGAACAAATAACCTAGCAAGCTCATGGTGATATTTCACCCTCTCCACCATTTCACAAAACTGGTAACAAGACTGATGTTTAAAATAGGTTACTGCAAGAAGGCAAGCAAGTAATTCTGTAAGAGTGTTGGGCTCCTCCCGGATATGCCTTCCTCCTTTATGTGGTTTTCTTGGTGCATGAGCCTCTTGGGAAGAATCACTGATAGTTTCATAATCCCTCTCATATGTTGAGTCTGTCTCCATACTTGCAAATTTGGAGTGAAAAATTATGAGTATGAAGAGTTTTTTAAAGTATGAGGGTGAGTAGGGTGACTGCTGTTTTTCTTTTAGGAAAGGAGGGATTGACTAATAGTATGACTGTAAATGAGGGTTTTGATGGTGGAAGGAATGTAATGAGGGAATAGGAAATGGGAATTAGGGTTTTGGGAATGTATGGGGTTAATGTTTAGGAATAATGTATAGAGCTTAGGGTTTGGTAATAGGGAGTGAGTGCCAATGATTTTGGGAGAGGGAAAGAGGAAGGGATTTAGGGAAATTTAGTGCAAGGGAAGGGAATGGAGTGTAGGAAGATAATGAAAGGGGAATTAAAACAACAGAAAACAAAACCCTATGCAAATTTGGCAAGACAATTTTAGAGACTACTGGGGTTTACTTTTTAGGCACACAAATCACCACCACAGATGAAAAAATACCTTGCTAGACCAAATGTGAGGCTTTACTTACTTGTTGAGAGGTTACTTGTGAATTTGGAGGCAGAGGAAGGCGATGAAATTCGATTTGGAGCTCAACAGGCAGGTGCGTAGCACTGCCTCCCAGGTGTGTAGCGCACTTTGTATGCGTAGTGCACGACCAAAATCCAGTGCAAAACCTGTGCCAAGTGCGTAGCACCAGTGCCCAGATGTGTAGCGCCGGTGAAAATTCATGTTTTTTGCTAACTTTCACCTCTTTCATTCACAAACCCGATTTTCTCCTTTTAGCTCACTCTCTTGCACAAGATGAAGACTTTCAAACATGAAGAAGAACTTTATATCCCCTTGGTTTTAATTTTTCGTTTGCAAACCCACTTTTCAAAAGTATTATTCACTTTGCTTTAAAAAACTCTGTTTTTCATTTTGCAATTTGACTCTTCTTGATCACTTGATGAATTGATGCATTGATGTTTTTGTTTCTTGCAGTGGTTGGAGTTGGCAAGGTGACCAAGGGCAGTAGCTGGAACTTATTACATATAGAAACATTGAAATTACATAAAATTTGTACATGAAATGGAAAAACCCTGCTTTTACCTCAAAAGAGAGTTTTGAGGTAAAAACCCTTTATGAGGCATATCATCAGTGAATTTGTAATTTTATGAACTTAGTAGACCTCCTCATGTGCCTGCTAACTGTTTATTGAGTTTTTTGCTGACCATGGTGACAAACCCTAGACCTAATGAGACCTAAAACCCTAAAAATGATTTTTGCAAATGTAATGACAAAAAATAACTGTAAATGACCTGAACATGTGAAAATAGGCCAGCAAGTAAATGACATGAGGGAAATTGACAATGAACCACTACCATCAGTTGATCCATGACCTAATGGAATGCAACTGATCGAATGGGACACCTAAAATGCATGCAAAAAGAGAAATTTGATCACTAATGGAGGGATGAAGATACCGACACTAACATTGGCTCCAATGGGGATGGTAGCTCTTGGGACGTGCCAAGAACTACGGATCTCTGGAAAGCAGACCAATTCCTTATCAATTGGGCAAAATGGAGTCAATAAATTCAGCAAACTAAAACCAATATCTTAACTCAAAACTGACTCAATTACAAGACTGAAAACTGACTCAAACAACCCACACTAAATAACCAAAAACTGAAGTCAGACCTTCAGTTTTATAGCCTTCACTTCGCGCCCCAAACTTAATGAATTACGACAGTACACACTTTGCAATGAACGAAATAAAATGGAATGTACAATGGCAAATTATGACAGCAAAAAACTTCTTAAAGATAATACCATTTCAGCAGTGAACCATTGATTGGCCCTCCTGGACAATCTTCCCCATTCATTTATTTGAGGAGAAAATCATTTTGACCTCGATATGCAGCAATTCTATATGGTCCTTTCCACAGATTCTCGAACTTTTTGTGCTTGCCTTTGTCCATGTTTCTAGCATCCCACTTTAGCACTATGTCTTTAATCTGAAACTTATCTGCCTTTGCCTTCCGATCATAGATTTTCTTAATTCTATCTTGCAGCCTGAAGGTATTCTGAAAAACCTCCTCTCTCGTCTACTGTAAATGGATCATTTGGCTTATTCTTCGCTGAAAATGATCCTCCTCGCTGCCAGCTTCCTGCAGAAGTTTTACAACCAGGACTGTGAGAGATGTCGAGAACACCATGTCAATACCATATACTATTTCGAACGGAGACATGCTGATTGACTTCTTCTGACTTAATCTATCTGCCCATAGTGCATTAACCAATTTCTTGTGCCAACTCTTTTGGTTTGTTTCTAGCAACTTTTTTATGATGTTAGCCAATGATTTGTTCGAAGATTCAGCCAATCTGTTACCTTGCGGATAGTATGCAGTAGAATGCCCTAAGGTAATTTGATACTTGCTACAGAAATCAATTATCTTTTTGGACTTGAAAGTTGTTGCGTTATCTATAATTAGCTTGTTAGGACAACCAAAACGTGACAAAATATTATTTTCAAGAAACTGAATTATTACTGCATCTGTGGCCTACCGCATGGGGATCACCTCAATCCATTTTGTAAAATAATCCGTCGCTGTTAGGATCCACTTGTGTTGAGCTGAAGATGTAGGATGAATCTCTCCAATAAAATCTAGGCCCCACTACTGAAACAGAGCACTTACTTCAACTGGCTTGAGAGGTAGAGGCTGCAATTTTCTCCTTCCCTGAAAAATCTGGCATTCATGACAACTTGTAACAGTTTTATAAACATCAGCAAAGAGGGTAGGCCAATAGTACCCTGCTCTCAAAATTTTATTAGCCGTCGTCTTCCAAAATAGGTGACCTCCACAGTCTCCCTTGTGAAAATCATCCATGACCTATTTTGCTTCCTCCTCAACCAAACAATTCAGCAAAATACCTCCGGGATCTTTCCAATAAAGTGCATTATTCATAATACAAAATTTGGCAGCCTTTAGTTTCAGAGTTCTACTTTTATTTTTAGCCATCCCCGGTGGCAGTGAAAGTTTCTGGAGCACATATACAATATCTGAATACCAAGGAGAATTGAGAAAAATTTCAAATACCTGAACGAGTGAGCTGTCTTCATCTTCTTCAAACATAGCAACAGTCAAGTTTATGTCCAAGGCATGCAAATCAGACTCCGCCATCAGTTTTGCTAGACACTGCCCCTTGATGAGCTTTGTTCGTTTTATCTCCAAGTAATATTCTAACAAAGCTGCGATCCATTTGCCTCGCCTCCCTTCCGGATCTGTTTGTACCAAAACATCTTTAACGACTGCGTTAGGGACATAAGCAAGAATATGAGAGTGTAGAATATATACCCAAAAATCTTTCAAAGCTTTCACCAAGGAAAGAGCTTGCTTCTCAATAATGTTATATTTTAAGGCTGCATCTCTTATTGTCCTGCTAAAAAAGGCAATTGGCTTCTCAAGCTGGTCTCTTTTCTGCATTAGAACTGCTGCCATAGTATGCTCAGAGGTGAATGAAAATAATATGAAATCCTGGGAATAATCTGGGCTAATTAAAATTGGAGCTGAAGAAAGAGCCAACTTTACCAAGTTGAAAGACTTGATGGCTTCTTCGGTCCAGTTTACCACACTATCTTTCTTCAACATATTTGTAATGTCCCTCAAATGTTCAGCTAGATTTGGCACAAAACGACATAAGAAGTTCATCTTATCGTTAAATGCTTGGATCTCCTTTTTACTACGAGGAAAATCAATTTTCTGAATGGCTTCCACTCGAGCAGGATCGATGTGGATGCCCTCCTTGGATATTATGTGACCGAGAAGCTTCCCCTCATCCATGGCAAACAAGCTCTTTTTGGGATTGAGTGATATGCCATATTTTCTACAACGCTGAAAAACAATTTTCAGATGGTAAAGATGCTCCTCATCTGAATTGGAAAAGACAGTCAAATCATCAAGATACACTACTAAAAATACATCTTTCTCATTTGCAAAGGCAATATCCATAGCTCGCTGAAATGTTGCACCAACATTCTTTAAACCGAATGGCATCTTGGCATAATGGAATGTCCCCCACGGAGTGGTGAATGCTGTTTTGTCCCTGTCATCCTCATGGACCAAAATTTGATTGTAGCCGGAATACCCATCAAGCAGCGACATACGAGATGCCCCAACTACTCTTTGGAGTATGTGGTCCATTTTTGGCAACGGATAATTATCTTTCAAAGACACCTTATTCAAATTTCTGAAATCAATGCATAATCTAATCTCACCTGTCTTCTTCCGCACGGGCACCAAATTGGAAATCCATTCTGAAAATCTTATTGGAACGATTATACCAGCCTTGTACAATCGATTCACCTCTTTCTCTATTGATGGTAGCAACTTCAGATTAATCCTTCTCAACTTTTGGCGAAATGGCTTCTGGTTTGGCTTGATTGGAATGATGTGTTGAATTATACTTTTATTGTACTCCTTCAAATCTGTATAGTCCCATGCAAATACATCAGTAAATGAAGACAATAAACTAATGTATTTCGCCTTTACCTAGGGAGGTAATGCCTTTGACAACTTTACCATCTTTGGATTTTCTGCTATTATGGTATTCACATCCTCAACTCCTTTTTCGGTCGGCACTAAGCCTGGCTTCCAGGCTACATCATCTTGGTCAAATAATTCCTCTAAAGGTATAAGGCCTTTAGGGATGACATTGTCCTTCACCTACAAAACTTCCATCTGATTTACCTCTATGTCTGGTTCACCATCATCTTGCTCGCCATCTATAGAAGTGTCTTTATATTTGCCATCATTTTGCAGACATTCTTCAAGCTCTTTATCATCCTGAAACACCTACCAATATCTTAGATTATCAAGGACAGTTGGTTGATGCTTCACATGAATTTCAAACTTGTTGTTTGAATTCATCGGGATCTTTAAGTTACTTGCAGTTGTAGAAAGGGAATCTGCAATAACATTTTGTACACGAGGGACACATGTCAAAGTATAATCTGGAAACAACCTCAAAATATCTAAACCACATTAGGATAAGCCCTCATTCGAGGATGCTTGACTTGGTATTCACCCTTGACTTGTTTGATTACTAATTCAGAGTTTCCATAAACTGAAATTCTCTTTGCATTCAACTTCTTGAGGATTTCCAAGCCTGCAATTAGTGCCTCATATTTGGCTTCATTATTGGAACAATCAAAAGCCAACTTATATGAACAAACTCTTACATTACTCGGGACTTTATTTGGTAAGAAAACAGGACTGCGTATCCAAATACCAATTCCAGCACCTTCCTTACCTACTGCTCCATCAAAATCCATACTCCACAAACCAGCTTCTTCCTCCAAGTACTAGAATTCTGCCTACTCTTCTACCTTTGGTTGTTGTCCATCAATTTTCTGCTACTGGCGGAATGTTGACTGTTTAGCGATACTTTCAAGCCTTTGTATCTCTTGATCAAGTACAGCTCTGAAATTTTCTGTTATCTCTGGTATATCTTCGACTTCAACAAATTGACTATTTACATCATTGAAATTACTGTCTGAATAAAGAACAAAAGATTTTAAATCTGTATGTACATAATTAATTGGATGATTCAAAGGTTTCTCCTTGCTTGTGATCATATACTTCATCTTTTTCTCCCTATATAATTTCCTCATCTGACCAAACACGGGAATAGTCTCCTCATCTTTTTGGCATTAGGTTGTGAGATGCTCCTGAATGAAACATGGCGTTGTGCAAAACATAATCATGCAATCTAAGGCTGATGTAAAAAGGGGCTACATCACTATCCTCATATTGGCCTTCTAATGCTGGACCAAAGATAAGTTCGAGTTGGTCATCTTCGACATTAACCATATCAGACAGGGGATCTATATTCAAAATCTTTGACACTTGACCTTTATAACTGCTATTCTTCATTAATTCAGTCAAAGGTATTGACACTTTTAACTTAGCAATCTCATTTTCTAAGCTAAAGGCTGTAGTTTTCTCTACCTCTTTGACTGGAGCATCCTTCTTTTTAGTCTTCTCCTTTGTTGCACTTGGCTGATTTGACTTTTCATTTGCTGATTGTACTTTGCTGGAAGTAGGATCTGCTGGCTCCTTTCCCTTTTTCTGAACATTTGGAGAATCATTCTTTGGTGGTGTTGCTTCCTTCCACTTTTGAATTGGATTTATCGGTACATCCCTACTTCTGAGTGAGTATTGTCATTGTTGCGCTGTCGATGCATTCATGTATCCCCTCTGATATTCATCTGATTCCTCTTCTAGGAGTGTTTCATTTGCCAATATAAAATCTTCATCTTTTTGTACAGCTAGGCTTTCTGAATACTCTTCATGTTTGGTGATATAAATTGGCAAACCATCTGGTGTAAAAAAGTGATTCTCCTCTCCTATTGGAGTCTCATCATCCTCTAATTTAGTGTCATGGACATAGTTCTGCTGTAATGGTGTTTTGACCTGCTATTGAGCTGATGGATCTTGCGTTGTTTGCTCCCGTTACTTAATTCTGAACTGTGGTTGTTGTTGACCATGAAAATTTGGATTTATAACCTGTGTCTCGGGCTTATCTGCAGTGGTTAATCTATCGAACATCTTCTCAAGCTTACGAAGCAAATGATCTGAGGAAGAAGCTTATTCCTTTATGGTCACCTTCTTCTCAGTATTTGTCCCAGCTCTCTTAGCTAGGAGATTTGCCTCCACACTCACTGTGATTTTCTGTATGTCCTCCAGTGTAGCTGAGTCTCTTTCTCTCAATTGATATGCCATGTCAGGAACAAAGCCAGCCCCATTGGTGGCTTGATATCAGCTAGAATAGCATTATAAACAGTATTGAATCTAACAGAGTAATCCTGGACACTCTCACCAACATTCCTCTTTATGTTTTCATACTCGGAAAGGATTTGGAGTGGATTTTTCTTTACCACCCAACAATCTAGAAATTGTCTTTGCAGAACCGCCAATGTATTGATAGTTCCAGTAGGCAATGCTCTGAACCACTTTCGCACTTCGCCTTCAAAAGTTTGCACAAATAATCTCATAGTCACATTCTCTTCTTCTATCTCGTGGAGATAAAAAAAATCACTCATCCTATCAACATGCTACTGTGCTGTGATACCTTGGGAAGCATCAAACAAGGGGATTTTACTTTGGTAATCAACAAGCATAGCATCCAAGTTCTGTGGCAAAATGAGAGGTGCATATCTGGCAGCCATTTCTTGAGGTGGATTTAAAACTGGCTTTGGTGATGTAGTAGGAGTGGGAACAACGATAGCAGTTGATGTGATGGGTGTATGAGGTGTCGAATGAGATGAAGAATTATTTGATGTTTGAGGTGTTGAAGGGGTTGAGGGAGGAGAAGAGACTGCAGATCTCTGATCAGATATGGTGGGCTACACGGGAATGGTAGGAATAAAAGGAGGCTCAGTAGGAATTTTTGAACTAGACACAACAACAGATGAACCAAGAGTAGCAGATGCAGATTCTAAGAACTCGGGAATATTGGTAGCCACAATTGAAGTTTGAAGATTTAGAATATAAGCATCAATTGATCTATTTGCTCTTTCAGTTTCAAGATATTGGACAAACTCCGGATTTAGAACAGTAGCACCAACTGCACTTTCAGACTTAGTTTCAAACAACGATAGATCAAAATGTTCATCAAATGGGAGATATTCAAGATATTCAAAAACAACCGGGCATGAATGAGATCTAAACATAGGAATCACAAAACTTTCTTGGTGGAGAATTCTTGGAATAAGATTTGGGTTTTCATACACGGAAGGAGGATCAGGATTAGGATTGGCCCTGGTGTATCGTCTGGAAGCCAGTGTGTTGAATTATTCCCAAAAATCAAATTGACATTACAATCTTGTCAGCCTACTAAATTCTAAACTCATCGTCCAAAAGTCTAGAATTATTTAATGTACTGGGGCAATAGTTTTCAATGCTTGCAAGTCAAATGTTCTGTTCATAAACTAAACTAGAGATTGACTAAAGCAGCATTCATCTACTTATGCACTTGCAGAGCAAGAGCAGTTCGAAGGCTACCTGGCTAACTTCAGGCTCCGTCTGTAGTTTATAAAGAAAACAATAATAACAAACAAACAAACTTTTTGTTCCTCAGTATGGTCGCCACTATGTTAGGGCCTAAATCTACCTCAGGCTGAGAAAAGGAGGTCTATGGTAACATCAAACAACGCTTAACCTGGTAGCTAGCCCTACCAGGTCGGGAGAGGGCTCTCTCCTTGTCAATCTCAAAGAAAATATAGCAAGTAATTCTTGAGATGACTGATAAGAATACTAATTTTAGGCTAGGTATACTTTCTCAGAGGAATTTGATTGATTTTAATGGTTGGTTGTTGGATCAAATGAGGAAGGCAACTTTGGGTTCGGGAAATCAGCTTAGATTTGCAGAGGTTTCTGTGGGGCGAGGTAGGCAAGTGTTCTAGCACTTTGAAATGAATGTAATGGTGAGTCTAAAGACTGGTGATGAGCTAGAGAGGGCATGAAAGTGTCATGAGTCCTCTTCAAACAGTAGAAAACATGTAAAACTAAATAAACCCCAAGGTAGAGCACTGAAACACCAATGAATTCCACCTTTTAAACTTGATTCATTTAGTTATGCAGAAAGAGAGAGATGATGGCATACATAAACATAAGATCAACTGAATTACAGAGAAGAAAACAATGCTAATTCACATTACCACAAGAATCTCACAAAATGTTTCAAAACCCTGGTTTATTTCCTTGCCAAACTGCAGAAGTGATGTACAATAGTGCTCAATGCATCCACAAGAGTCCAACCCTGACAAATGACTAAGAAAGAACAAGATATAGGTATCAAACCACCTATGCTAGCCATCAGGCATCGAATCCATGAGTCAAGGAGCTGCTTCAACAAGATCTAAACTAGGAACTGAAAAATAGGTAGTGGAACAGCTTGCCTCTAAAACTATGGAAACTCATTCATTCATCGTCAAAACAACTCTAACTAATGTATCTACCTCCTTAAGTTATTTTTCATCATTTTTACATCATAGTACATCAAGTTACATCATATTAGATCATGAATTTACCAAAGAGAGAAGAAAAAGTCAAACTGGTAGAAAGCTAGGCGAAATTATGAGCAAACAGGCAAAACTGGCAAATGTTTCTCCTATGCGTAGCGCAACTGATTCTATGCATAACACTTTTTCCAAGCTAGTTTTCGAAGGCTTCCTGAAGTCCCAATTAGGTGCAGAATAGCTCATTGGAAAGCGTGGTGAGTCTACATTCTAGTACAACTTGAATTTTTTGAATTGGAGTCCATTTGCCCCTTCAAAAATGCAATCTCCCAAGACTACTTCCTGTGTGGCAAAAAAGTGGCAGAGAGGGCATTTTTTGGGTGTTTTTGGCCCTTTTGGAGGTCCATAACTTGTCAAAACTTCCCAGCCATTTCTGAGCATGCATAACTTTTCATGAAGATTCCAAAAATGTAAAGTTTTTTGCAAATGGAGACCCCCATCAAAAGCGTAGCACTGGTGGCGCTACGCACCTGCTGAAAAAACCTGTTTTTTGCCTCAAAAAATTCAAAAATGACAAAAACTTCACCAAGTTTCTTGAAATTTGGCATGAGTGATCCTTTTTATGGGCTATGCTGGGCCAATGATGCTTCAACCAAGATCTTGAGCTTATCTTGCTCCTTTTTTCTCCTCAAAGCTCTCTTTAGTTTGGCCTTTAACCTCTTCACCCTTGTTTTGCAAATTTTATTCCGGATCAAGTAGTGATAGGCCATCTAGCACAACATTTTCTTCTCCTTATTAGCCTTATCAAGAAGCTTCTCAAGGTGGATATTCACTCTTTCCAACCATTATTCTCGGTCAGCCTCTATTTCTTACTCTAGTGAAGTCAGCTTGATTTTCCTTCTTTTTTCCACTTGCCGGTTGTCCCTTATGGGTTGCAGCTCCATGATAGTTTGTTTGTCCTCCAGTCGCTTGTTGTCTTGCTCAAGGAAGTTAATGATCCATTTAACCCTCTCAAGGTCAAGTAACAAGGCTTGGATCTCAGCTTCTTTCTCCTTAATGATCACATCCTTGAGTTTTGAGCTTTGAGGGCCCGAATCAATGTCATCCTCCTCAACCAAGACAAAATCTCTGTCTTGCCCTTTAGAAGGCCCTCATCATGCAATTGTTGCTTTCCTTTTTCCTGTACCTGTTCTATTGAAGAAGAGGGCAAAGCCCCTTTCACCCGAGGTGAAGATAGCATTTGCCTGTGATTCGGTGAAGAAAACAAGACCCCTTCCACCCCTGGTGGAGATAATACTCGTTTGGCAGCTACAAATAGTCTCCTTGTGACTTTCTCATAAGTGACAAACACTGGCACACCTATAGTTTCAGTCTCATGAACATCTAGCTGCTTTGAAGGCCCTCCTTCCTCTCGAAGCACCGATGGAGTCACCTGAGGGCTTTTAAAAACCTCATGTGCAATTAAAGTATCCCATGAAAGATTCAGCAAGCTTAGCTGATGCAAAACAACAATTTTAATCAATTAGAAATGGTAAATGCTACTGAAATGCTAAGGAAGAGGTTTCCTTTGCACATAATGAGCCATCTTCTCAATATTCCTGCATATAAAGTATGGGAGGTTCATCATCCTCACTCTTGTGAAATGCATCAACAATCTGACATGGTATGTATATAGACGGGAAAACCTCCCCTCACAAGTAAAATACTTGATGATGAGTTTCATGAGTGGAGCATAAGTATCTTGCAAGTATTTGAAAGGAAAGACCCTACTGATTTGCCTCTGATAACTAGCCTTGATGTAAGGCTCATAATGCTCTCTGCCCACATGTTGCCCCTTATTCCACTATTCACCCACATTAGGGATGCCTATTGCTGCTGCTATGGTTTCAGGTGTCAAGGTGAAAGAGACACCAGCTAGGTTCACCTGGCCATTGTGAAGATGAAGAACAAATAACCTAGCAAGCTCATGGTGATATTTCACCCTCTCCACCATTTCACAAAACTGGTAACAAGACTGATGTTTAAAACAGGTTACTACAAGAGGGCAAGCAAGTAACTCTGTAAGAGTGTTGGGCTCCTCCCGGATATGTTTTCCTCCTTTATGTGGTCTTCTTGGTGCATGAGGCTGTTGGGAAGAATCACTGACAGTTTCATCATCCCTCTCATATGCTGAGTCTCTCTCCATAATTGCAAATTTTGAGTGAAAAATGATGAGTATGAGGAGATTTTTAAAGTATGAGGGTGAGTATGGTGACTGTTGTTTTTCTTTTGGGAAATGAGGTATTGAATGATAGTATGACTGTAAATGAGGGTTTTGATGGTGGAAGGAATGTAATGAGGGAATAGGAAATGGGAATTAGGGTTTTGGGAATGTATGGGGTTAATGTTTGGGAATAATGTATAGAGTTTAGGGTTTTGTAATAGTGAGTGAGTGCCAATGATTTTAGGAGACAGAAAGAGGAAGGGATTTAGGGAAATTTAGTGCAAGGGAAGGGAATGGAGTGTAGGAAGATAATGTAAGGGGAATTAAAACAGCAAAAAACAAAAACCTATGCAAATTTGGCACAACAATTTTAGAGACAGCTAGGGTTTACTTTTTAGGCACACAAATCACCACCACAGATGAAAAAATCCCTTTCTAGACCAGATGTGAGGCATTACTTGTTGAGAGGTTACTTGTGAATTTGGAGGCAGAGGAAGGCGATGAAATTCGATTTGGAGCTCAACAAGAAAGTGCGTAGCACACTTTGTATGCATAGCGCATGACCAAAATCCAGTGCAAAACCTGCGCCAAGTGCGTAGCACCAGGCAAGTGCATAGCACTAGTGCCCAGATGCGTAGCGCCGGTGAAAATTCGTGTTTTTTGCTGACTTTCACCTCTTTCTTCCACAAACCCGATTTTCTCCTTTTAGCTCACTCTCTTGCACAAAATGAAGAATTTCAAACATGAAGAAGAATTTTATATCCCCTTGGTTTTAATTTTCATTTGCAAACCCACTTTTCAAAAGTCTTATTCACTTTGCTTTAAAAAAAATTGTTTTTCATTTTGCAGTTTGACTCTTCTTGATCACTTGATGAATTGATGCATTGATGCTTTTGTTTCTTGTAGTGGCTGGAGTTGGCAAGGTGAACAAGGGCAGTAGCTGGAACTTATTACATATAGATACATTGAAATTACATAAAATTTGTACATGAAATGGAAAAAACCCTATTTTTAACTCAAAAGAGAGTTTTGAGGTAAAAACCCTTTACGAATCATATCATCAGTGAATTTGTAATTTTATGAACTTATTAGACCTCCTCATGTGTCTGTTGACCATTTATTGAGTTTTTTGCTGACCATGGTGACAAACCCTAGACCTAATGAGACCTAAAACCCTAAAAATGATTTTTGCAAATGTAATGACAAAAAATGACTGTAAATGACCTGAACATGTGAAAATAGGCCAGCAGGTAAATGACATGAGGGAAATTGACAATGAACCACTACCATCAGTTGATCCATGACCTAATGGAATGCAGTTGATTGGATGGGACACCTAAAATGCATGCAAAACGAGAAATTTGATCACTGATGGAGGGATGAAGATACCGACACTAACACTAGGTATCTCAACCCTTCTTCTAATTGGACTTCTGCAAAGGCAAATCTTCTGAGAGCAAATTGAATCTCATGTTGGGAGTAGCATGTGGCAGTTATAGTGGATTTTGCCTCATTTAAGACCATGTCTGTGGCCTTAAGGAAGATGCCAAGGGATCGGTGAAAAGCAGAGGTGTCCCTAATACCCCCATTTAAGAGGGTCAATACATCATCCACAAACAACAATTGGGTGAGGGTGCAGTCTTCTATAATTTTGATACCCCTTATTTGCCCATTCTGCATTCCTCTCTGATAATTCTACTAAGGCCTTCCATGATCAGAAGAAAGAGTAAAGGTGAGAGAGGGCATCCTTGCCTCAATCCTCTTTCC